>CM028224.1:15605903-16205903 GCA_016432845.1 Psidium guajava
TGGAATAAAAGTAAAAGTTAAGGATTTTATATGAGAAAAAAATGGATATAATTGGGATAGAGGCTAAAATTGAGGATTTTTTATGAGGCAAAAAAGTTTTGAATATATTTGAAATAGTTATTAAAGTTGGAGTTTTTTTTGTGTATGAGGCCTTCCCCCCTCCCCCCCTTTTTCCCCCTCTTCCTTTTTTGGACTAATTGGAAAAGCACTATTAAGGTAGACATCATTAAAGGGGAAAATTTCAAACAGAGATATGAAGTGTTCTCATTTTCTCTAATAAAAGTTTAAAATGGATTTCAAATAAGGGCCAAAAGAGCTCTCTTTATTTCAAAAAAGAACCCGACTAAGGGCATTTTTGTTATTTCATTTTTAAATTTTTTTCCTTTTTTATTTTCTTTTTTCTCATTTCCTCTTGCTTTATTTGATAGAAAGTCTACTTCAGGCTTTTATTGGAGAAAATGAGAGCGTTTCAGGCTCTTATTTAAATTTTTTTTCCTAATTAATATGCATTATGATAAAATATATAGTCAAAATGAATCAAAGTGCATAAATGTCGAACTATAGCACGTGGGAGGAGACTGAAGAACCAGGTAGTTGCAACTAACTTGCTCCTTCCATGGTCTTCCAGACCGATTCAAAAATTTCTATGCAGTTTGCTTCTATTATTCAAATTCTTAAAATTTTCAATAAGGTGGGGGGCAATTTTGACTCTGCATATGACTAAATTTACATCGTTTTCCATGAAAGGACAAAATTGCCCAATAATTAACCCATCGATATCTAAAGAGGTAAGCCCCAAATTATTCCCTTTCCATCTTTTTCTAGGAATTTTATTTCTATGTTGGATCTAATTGTCATAATTATGAACATAGTATATTTTGGTTCACCCTATTTTCATATCTTTTTTTTTCCCTAAAAAGTGTTTTTCTATGTGACCAAATTATCCTTATTATATTTGCTAAGATCTTTTTAGGCAAATTAACGATCTATGAGATGTTAATCTCGGTTAAATTCGGATTTTTGTCTTTTTATTCTTTCTGTAACTTGGCTTAAAAAGAACCATTTGCCTCCAAAATAGCAAAAAAAGAAATAGTACAGAAGTGTGTTCAGCTAGAGAGTCAATTGATGATTTTCACTTGTTCTTCCCCATAAACTTTGGTACTTCTCCAATTTTCGATAACAAAGTCGTGATACTGATTTTTCTTTTTTCTAAAAAATTGATTAACGAAATGATTATATGAACCGTACACGACTCTTTAGTCCAATGTGCAATTGACTTGATTTGTGCACCTAGGCCAAGCTCATTAAACATGTATTAAGATTCACATCCTTTTCACCACAGTATAAAAAAAAATTTATGTTGATGAAGCGTGTATTAAGATTCACTAATATCATACTTAGGCAAATTACTTATTTTGAAGATGCGAAAGTTTCTATCCACTCGACTAATACAGGATGTAATGCAGATGATAGCAAGGCCAAAGTGGTTCTGCTCAAGATGACGGCCCAACTCCAAGTCCAGATTCTATGCGGCATAACGTGAGGCCAGCTGCTCCTGTCCCGGTGGAGGCAATGGATGAGGCAAATAAAGAAATCTCAAAAACCCAAGACACAGAAGCTTTGGCTTCTGGCTAGCTAATTATATGCTTGATGATCTTATTCTGAAATTTCGAAACATTTTCATATATTTTAAGAGCTACACTAAACATTTATCAATAGTTCATGAATCACCATTTAACAAATTAAAACCTTAGAGATGGCATTTTCATATTGAGTCAAAGTTTAAGGATCATATCTCACAAATTAAAAGTTCGAGAACGACGTTGCACGTTGAATAGGAAAATTGTCAAAAAGTCCTAAACCTTTTGTACTTTTGTCAATTCAGTTCTAAATATCTTCATATTTTTTTCAATTTAGTTCTATTAGCTAAAAATCACTAATATGGATACCAACCGTCTTATATGGCACTGTCGGCATTACTTAGACAATTTTTAACAATATTTTAATATTATTTGAATATTTATTTATTTTTAAAATCTTCCTTTTTCCCTTTTCTATTTTTTCTTTTTCCTTTTTTCCTCCATCATCACCTGAGCTTAGGCTAGGGCCAGACTCGGCGAGGGCAGCCCTCGCCTAGGTTGGTGCAGGCAGTCATCAACCACCCATGCGAGGGCAACCCTCGCTTGGGCCGGTGAGAGCGGCTGTCACCAACCCAAGCGAGGGTAACCCCTTGCCAAATCTGGTGACAGTTTTCCCTCACCTAAGGCCCGAGAAAAGAGAAAAGGACAAAAGGACAAAAAAAAAGTAAATAATGAAAACTAAATAAAAATATTAAAAAAAAATACTTATACATTATTAAAATTTATCTATGTCAGTACTGGCGATGCCACGTAGGACGCCGAGCGTCCACCTCAATGATTTTCTAGTGCAAAACACTTAGGACTTTTTTCACAATTTTCTTTACGTTGAACCAAAGTTCAGCGACTATTTATGTTATCATTCCTTAATTCTTCTTAACCTTTGTAAGGGTTATGATATTGCAAAGGTGTATCCCGAAGGGCGGCACTCGATTGTGGCAAGATTTTGAATTAGGAACAAGAATGGATCTGTAGTGACCTCATATCCAACCTTCTAACGTCGAAAGCTAATGTATTTTCTTTTTCCGTTTGTCCCAAAATAGAAACCTTTCTTGCATCTCCCTCCAAAAATAAGTCCATTGCTACTATTGATACGGCTATTAATTACGGAATCTAATAAATGAATAAATAAGCCTATTATTGTTAAAGGAATATAATCCCACTAATGAAAATCCCTAATTAACCAGATAAACTGCACAGGTCTCTTATCAGCTGTGGAATCTAAGTTCCTAATCTCACTTGTAAACGAATATCAGCTCTTGAATAACTTGGATGGTTGTAAGCTGGTAAAATAATCGAGTAGGCAAAGCGAGAAATATGAAGGGAGGATTAAAGAAATGCAGCTTTTGAAGATGAAGATGAAGCCTTGATGAAGGGACAAATACTCGATCTAAAGTATGTTACAGATTTTATCCCAGCCGCTAGTGTCGTCGATCGGAAGTTTTTAGGGCCGACGAGCCGAGGAGATGGCCAAGATGACCGGGCATGCCTTGAACCTTCTAGGGTATAGGATTTTCGGGAGTATTCTCGAATATTGCTAGAGGTATTATGGAAATAAAATGGGAAAAAGTGTTTAAAAAAAAAAGTCTTACACATATCGTGTTGGTTCTAATTTAGTCCTAAATTTTTTTATTTGTACTAATTCAGTCCTAAACCTCTTGCGTTAGTGCCAATTCATTCCTAAACCTTTTGCATTTGTGCCAATTTAGTTCTAAGCATTTTGTATTGAGTCAATTCGGTCGATTTAAACCACCTCCTCCTATCTACCGCCTCGGAAACTATGGAGTTTTATCCGGAAGTTACAAACCCTCCCAAAAATAAAGTTTTTTATATGGAGTGCCTGCCAAAATGCCCTCCCCACAACAGAAACCTATGGAAGCGAAAGATCCCGATACACCCTACCTGCCCTATATGCAAGCAACTCACAGAAACGATAAGGCATATGTTCCTACTGTGCAAATGAACTCAACAGATTTGAAGAGACCCTAAGATTAACATCAACTTTAATGCTCAAGAAATTACTCGGTTCGACAAGTGGTTGTTCGAAACTCTTACCGCCAGAGACTCACTGCAAGATCGAAGCTTGGTGGCGGCTGTCCTATGGCAGATATGGAAAGCGAGAAACGCTTCAGTTTTCCAAGCTTGTAAACCAACGCCTCACATCATCGTGGAGGAGGCCCTCACAACCAACAAGTTCACAGCGTCACTAACAGTACTTAATAAGTCTGATGAAGACTCGGTTAGTGTAGATTCAAACTCACCAGGGAAAAATCCATCTGTGAGACAAAGTGTATGGAAAGTTAACGTTGATGCCTCATGTGTAGAGTGTAGATCGGAGGCGTCGACCGCTGGATTAGTGAGAGACCACAACGGGGTGATGATCGACGGCTTCTCGGAACTAGGGGTGTGCAAACTGGACCGGACCGGCCCGAATCGGCCCAAGACCGGACCGGACCAGCTGGGTTGGTCCTGTCCTTGGTCCCAATAAATGGGACCGGTGAGCGAGCGGTCCGGTCCCCAGTCCCATCCTCGGGGACCGAGGACCGGACCGGACCATCAGAATATATAATTAAAAGAAAGAATTAGAAATGTTAGCACAACTCTATTCCTGAGGATATTGCTAAAGAAAGTGAACAATTGATCTGGGCTCTCTTTGCCTCATACACTTATCATTCAGTTATGATTATATATTTTTTTTAGCATTTTCACTCGTTTTTCTTCATTTCGTCCTCATTTTTTTCCACCTAATGTGGTGCTATGGACCTTAGTTATGTTGACATGAACACTTATATGCAAAAGTATTGTCCAATTTGACGAAAATTAATGATCGATTGAGGTTTTTTGTTATCTATGTTTTATAAGAAACTAGTATTAGTGGTCCCATTGGGACCAGACCATTGGTCCCGGTCCGATCCTTGGTCCTAAAAATTTGGGGACCGAGGCTACGGTCCGGTCCCTGGTTCTATGCCAGGACCGGACTGACCCGGACCATGCACACCCCTACTCGGAACTGATATGAGCAGAATCTCCCCTTGCAGCCGAAACACTAGCTCTGAAGCATAGCTTGCGGAAAATTCTAGGTCTGAGTTTGAAGTCTCAGCAAGCCAAGAGTCTTCCAGAGATGTCTTTGAGTGATACGAGCGAGCACAGATCAGATCTGCACTGGGAGCTTATCAGCGACAACCTCTCTCTGGTGAAACTCTTATCAACCCAAGACCAATCTTCCTCTAGCCCTCGGCCCATCTCCGGTTTAATTGTGGACTACAAGACTCTGTTGGCCCAGCTAAAGAATATCAACATTGTCTACTCCCCACACGAGGGAAACGCCTGCGCCGATTGGTTAGCCAAGTCCTCTAGATTAGGCTTTCTTCCACCAAATTGGCTGTCCAACCCTCCCTCAACTCTTAGGGATTTGCTTTATCTTGATGCGCTATCTGGTTGTTTTTCGAATGATATTAGTAATTAAAGTTTCCATTTTCCCGATAAAAAAAAATCGGTTGATTTCAACCTAAATTTCGATGATGTGAATATCGATTGTCCTACATGACATAACCAACACTGACGCATACATTTTTTTGATATTATTTTAATATTTAAATAATATTTTTAATAATTGAAAGAAAATAAAAAGAAGAAAAAAATCAAATAATTTATTAAATATTAAATACTATTAAAAAAATCCACGCCAACGCCAACTATGCCACGTAGGACAAATGTTGTTTACCTAAGCGAATTTTTGGCCAAAATTGACCAGATTTACTCAACTGGCACAAATACAAACGGTTTAGGACTACATTGACACAAATACAAAAGGTTTGGGACTGGCTTGACATCAATAAAAGGTTTAAGACTTAATCGGCATCAATGCAAAAGATTTAAAACTTTATTGGCACATATAAAAGGTGTAGAATTGAATTGGCACAAATACAATAACTTTAGGACTTTTTTTTTTTGACACTTTTCCCGACATAAAATATATGTATGCTGAAGAACTATTGTATTTAATAGCAGTATCTGGTAGTTAGCGAGATTGGATCTATATTGTTATATCAAGGGAAGATCTAAAACTATAATTGAAGTGGCTCAAATGTACATGCGAAGTTCTCTTCCTCTCTTTTCTCTCTTCACGATCCAAGGTGGGCCAAGTGAACGACAGGGATGAAATATGCCTGTCGCATGAAATCTCAAAACATTAAATAATGAAATGAAATTATTAACAAAACTATACAATCTAAGGAAAAAGAAATTGCGTAAAATATTTATTCAATGACTAAAAATCTTAGAAATTTACACATTTCCCCGTTGCATGAAATATTTGCAAAATGATTAGTTTGATATTTTGGGAAAGAAAAAGTGATTGAGACCCCTCAAGAGTATATATAAGGCTCCATTTACTTCATATAACAGTACACATAGCACTAGGGTTGAGGCCAGCTTTGGTTCAACCTAGGAATCGGACTAAATCGGCATAGATCAACCAATCGAAGGCTGATTCTAGCATGAATCAGTTCAGTTCTTTGCTTGCGCATCTAGAACAAGCCTAAGACCGGTTCAATTCCCGGTTCCAAGGCCAAAACTGTCGTAAATATTTGGGAACTAGCTCAACCAATCTTGTTTTTAAATATGAGTCAATTTTGAACTGGTTTTGAAACCTCTTTAAAAAAAAAATAAACTAAACTTTTGCACCCATTAGAAATGAACCATAAAAATTAACATGATAATTATATATCACATCACAAACAGGTGTGCTCATAAATTACATGATACAACTTCCATGTCTTATTGTAAATATTTGGCCAAGCTCAAGCCTAGGATGAATAAGCTAGCGAATATCCTATCAAACAACTTCGTAATTACACGAGACAAAACACAAAATCGGGCCGATTCTCGGGCAGAACCCCGACCGAAACCAAAGGTCGTGAGGTTAGTTGCCCGATAAAAGGCGGGAAATCGGCCCACCCTTGGAACTACTCACCTCTAAATAGTACATAAAAATAATTATTAGATGAAGCCCAGTGATCTAGAGAAAATGGTCAGATTTATCCAACCAACTACTATCTAAAATAATCATACGTACAGGGATCTCTTTTGTGCATATCCATCTGAAGTTTGTCCATTCAATTAGGTAAATAGTTAAAATAGGTACAAGAAAGCTATTTCTAGCTGGATTCTGAAGATTTTTGACGTCCACGTGCTCCTTTTTTTGCTGCATCGAAGGGCAAAATTTGTTACGCTAAACGACTGAAACAAATTAATGCAATGAGAATGAAGATAAATAAACACCGGCTGTCAACCCAACCTTTTTTTTTTTTTGCATTGAAATGGGCAAACTCCAAATTGGGAATCTTTTGTTTAATTTTTTTGGGAAATTGTTGACCTTGTTTTATTTTGCTATATTTAGCATCTCCTTTGAATTTTTTGGGCCCTCAAATTGAGGGAGCTCTAGCTCCGAAACGAGTCTCGCGTGCACTCGGTAGTCGGTACGGACGGGACTATTTCATTCTAGTCATTAAATGATGTGGGCTCTGGCGAGGATCGAGGCGGCCGGCGACCTCCCATGTAGAGGTCGCCCGTTTTGTAGGACGGGCTCATCGCCCAATGCCGTCACTATATCACCAATGACCGTGACATCGGATCTCTCTCTCTCTCTCCTTTCTCTCCTTAAATTACGTCCCTAATCTTGATGCGAACGTGCTTCTTCGATATTTTGGTAAATTGTAAATAACTTGGTCCATCAAATTTGAGTCTAAAAATAGGTTTGCGGACCCATTTTTGCCATCTTTACGGATAGGTGACGGTAAAAAGAGCTTGTGGATATGACGCTACGAGAAAATAAAACTCTACCAAGCCTACATAATAGTCAGGCCCATAATTCCTTTAGACCAAGACTATAGTGCACCTATTTTTTGAAATTCATCCAATTCACATGTGAAGGCCGAACTCAAACCCACATTCTATCAATCAAAAGTCTAGTAAGGGAAAAAAAAAAAAAAGAAGAACCGTCTCATTGCGATGCGCAGTCTAGGAAAACAAATTTATGGTTAGCCCTCAAAATTGAATCCGAATTGCCAAAAAAGAAAAACATAAACTTAACCCCAAATCTTCTTTACCCAGCTGATTTTGTTAAAGCATCAAACTAGTAACTCAACTCAAGAGAGGGATTGCTTTTGATTTTTGCAGCTGGAAAATGAAGCATGCCTTGGTGGAACAGCAGGAGAAATCTCTGCTGATTTGCTGGGCCGGGCCTGATGGACTTAGTTTAAATTAGGTCAAATATATATAGTATTTTAGGCTGTTTGCTGGGCCAGGCCTGATAGGCTTGGTTTAAATTTGGTCAGCCTAAAATACTTTTTGACCAAGGAATTGAACCTCGACCCAAAAAAAAAAAAAACCTACCTAAAATGATAACTTTTTGACCTAGGAATTGGACCTCGACAAAAAAAACAAAAACACCTAAAATGACAACCTTTTGACCTAGGAATTGAACCTCGAGAGTTTCGATCACAATTTTCAAACATCAAGTGAAAATTTAGATACCGAAAGTGTTTCGAAATTTGATATTTTTCCTTTTTATTATTTATAAAAGCTTACTTTGTTAAGTTTTTTTTTAACTTAATTTTTTTACCACATGGGCCTTATTCCAAAGGTTCCATGGATGTTTTCAAATCATATTAATTAGTTGTTGAAATAGTTGTCTAAGTAATATATATCCGATGAGTACATCAAAATTAAAATCTAGGTTTAACTGCTTAAAAAAATGCTTAATTTCTCATATAATGTGAAAATATAATCTCTCTATGTGTAATTGTAAGTGTCCTACTTTCATAGCAATTCCGCTCAAAGCACGAGTTGCAATCTAGTTGAAACTAAATTTCAAATTTTGATTATAGATTTAATCGGTCAAGAAAAAATCCGTTAGACTTATAATCTATTTGTGAATGTTGCCACACCCGAGTTATCAAAAGTTAGAAGTGATGGCTTTTTTCAAATAAATTTATGACTATTCCTTTGGACTCTCGTCTTTCAAGTCTTGTGGAATAAGTATGTGATTGACTTAATTTATCAAAATATGAAACAACATATATGTTAATACTTTACTCATATGCGGCACATGAAAAATTGAGTTTTCGGCTAGCGAGTTAGAAACAAATAGCGTAAGGCAAATCATTTATTCGCTCGATAGAAAAGAAATTAACTTTCTTACAAATTAATGATGTTTCTAATCGATTAAAATTGTGGTCAATCTAATTGAGACTATAATAGTGACTCCATTTTATAATTTTAGAATGCAAAACCATTAATAACGCTTCTAATCATTTAAAATAACTTGCTATAGAATTGGCATGCCTAATTTTTTCAGATATTTTTAGTCTTTTTGAATGAGACATTTACAACTACTTTTAGATGATTAGGTTCATGCATTTGAAAAACATTTTCCTAAAATGATCTCTTGTGTTGCTTTAAATAAATGGTCAATGAATAATATTTTCAATATTGACAACAATTTATGACCAAAACACATACGTGATTGATGAATTTTTTTCATCTTAGTTTTGTATGTGATACAATTGAAGATTTTAGGGACAAATTAAGACGAAAAAAATTTATTAGTCACGTGAATGTTAAATCGTAAATAACGAAAATATTGTTAATTGACTAATTATTTAAAGCAACACAAATTGTTTTTTTTTAAGAAAATACTTATCAAACCATTCGTTTTTCACGAAACAAGTGCATTTGAGTATATCACATTCTTTCAAGTGCCGGATGATATAAATGAGATTTATTCATGCGATGTAAGCATTTCATTTTCAGTTGTTTTCTTTTGACTTATTTTTCTTTTTGATTCCATTAAAATATATCAATATGAACAAAATAACTAATATTGACTTTAACTTGAAAATCAACGTGTTTTTAATAATTTATTCTAATTAATAATTCACATTACAATATCCCCTCAAATTCAAGGGATTCAATTCCATTATCGTCGACCCAAAAAAAAAAATTCCATTATCAGCTTAATTCGGTTTCTGCCCCTTTTTGGGAGGGATCAACGACAATTGCTACTATCAGTGCACCAATGGAGACCCAATAGCTGACGGCCACGTCACCTGAACATACACCCAGGCACACACGATCACAGCCCTCACTCTGCTCTCTCAACTCGCTCGCTCCTTCTCTCTCATCTTTTTCCAAGGATCTGCAGCTCTCGATCTCCATCTCCCTCGAACTTGCGGACCTCCCAATCTCATCGGCTATGGCTGACGACTCGCCCGACCCGTCGACGTCGAAGCGCGATCCGCAGCCCGCCCCGAACCCTAGCTCGCTCCTCCACCCCCGGCGCGAGCCCTTCGAGTACGGCCTCCTCCCGATCCCCAAGCTCGTCTTCACAGACCCGATCCAAGCCCTCCTCCCCCTCAAGCAGAAGCTCCTCGGACAGTCCCCGTCGCACCGCGTCGCCTCCGCCTCGCTCGCGGAGTCGCTCCAGATCTCGCCCGATCACGCCAGGCTCATCCTTGACACCCTCGCCTCCGTCCTCCACTCCGACTCCGACCCCCTCGTCCGGGCCAAGCCCGACGAGGTCGACGCCGTCGGCGCCGACGTGAATGATCTGGTCCTATTCTTGTATATCCAATCGTACAAGAAGTTGCTACCCAGGTCGCATAAGGATTCCGCTGCGGTTGCCGATGTCTGGCCCTCCACTTCCGCGTTCGACGGATATTTGTCGGCCCTGTCTCCATTGCAGGTGATGCTCTACACCTTTGGACGTGTCCGTAATAGCGGATTGCAATTGTGGTTAGGGCTTTGTTTTATTTTGTGCTTGTTTGTGTTCCTGATCTGATATGGAGAATTTGAAAGTTTTCATGACGATAGTATATTCGATAGTTTGAATTGTGGTGCCAAAATGGATGCTTTTGCAGAATCATTTAGGGCGTGAGAATGTCATCAATGTGCCAACTTACCTGTCAGATTCAACTGCCGAAGTGCGATTATCTTGATGAGCCTATGTGAATCCTGCTTGAGCATCCAGCTAACTCTGATGCTTACTTCATATTGATTTGTAGATGCACAGACATCCCTAAGGTCGTTTTATACATAGGCATGTATATTCTGACTGCTATCGTGCAACTCCAGAACAACGAACTCGAGTACATAACGAATTTTGGTCTTTAGAAATTTAAGTTTCCTTAATGCACATTGTTGTACTTAGTATCTATTTTTTCCAAGGGTTTTGATGAAATTTATCTCGACCCACACCAACTTTTACTGTTTCGGTCCTGCTTTAATAAGTTTGTTCACTTTGGCTTCGCTCTACTGCATTTATATTGCTTCTGGGCTTCATGCAGAAGTTTTTTTATGCCCACACGTTTGCAGTTTTGACAACTCAAGCTCGCTGATTTTCCTAATTAAGTGCTTGGTTAACTGTTAATGATGATCTTTTGTTTGCTCTTGCAGCTTGCGCGTAGCAATAGCAGGCGATTTGTGCCATCTCAGGCGGATGAGGAGACTCATCAACTATCTTATCTGCAAAAGCACTTGGCAAACATAGTCTCTCTTCTGGCAGAGCCTGTGGAGGGGGAAGGAGAAGAATCATTGGTATGTAAAATGACTCCTTATAATGTAACTTGTGGATTTTAAACATTATTTATATTGATGTTGAAAGTGGCAACGTGTCTTGACTAAATCAGTCAGCTTTACCTCAACATCTCTTCTGTCTTGACTAAATCAGTCAGCTTTACCTCAACATCTCTTCTGTCTGCTTGAGCATCTCTTGCTTTGGTAACTTTCTGGCTTCATATTTGTTTCTCTACCAGTATCTGTGCACATTGGAAGCCCTTTGATAATCACAATTGACTGGTCGGAAAGTTACTCAAACGATCCAATTGCCATTTTCATGTCAATGGGAAATTTAGTTGCTGCATATGTTATTTCAGTGGGTACAATTCAGTCAACTTGACTGGTTATAGGGCTTTTGTTTGTTTATCTATTTAATTATTGACAGCTACACCCTACATTTGGATGAATGTTTAATTTGTTCTGATCCTTCAAAAGCTTGATGACAAAGTTAAACTTAAAACACCTGGTGATATGTCTAGATTGTGGCCACTGTCCATTTTAGAGTCTTCGTTGAAGTGGACAGGGCCAGAACTGGCAGTTTTATGGTCATTTCTGGCTGCTTCTTGTTCTTGATTAATGCTAGTGGCATTTTTTTTTTTTTGGCTTACTTGCCTTGATTTCAGCTGTATGCTATCTTAATTTTGAATGTTACATTTCTTTAAGACTGGGTAAGGATATTGCTTATAAGTGAAATTGTTGTGTTAGGTTTTTACCATGGAAAGATTTGAGCACCTTGGATTGCTGATTCAGTTTGGTGATAAAGGATCTGAAGGAATACCCTTAAACCAAGCTGCTCCATTTTTTGCAAATTCAGACCCAGACATGCCTGCTGTTCCCGTTCCAGCCACACAAGTTCATGATTGGATTTTGCAGAACATTTCATCCTCTTTGGAAATCATTTCGGAAAGAGTATCTCCGAAAGAGAATGGCCCAGCTAATAGTACTGATCCAGATGTTGCTATGACCGAGGCATCTCCTGCTTCAATCAAGTCCTCACCAGGTGGTAGGGGAGCATGCTTTATTGAGGGAATATCTAAATCATCTTTTGTGAAACAAGCATCTGATCTTAAAGGCTCTTCTGTAAAGGTTAGCTTATATGTCACCTTATTTTTCCATTGCGAAATGTTGTTTACTGTCTTGTTTCTTCCAGGATGATAGAACTGAGCACAGTTTCAAGCTTGTGGACTGGTAACAAGATATAAGCTGAGGCATTTGGATCCGTAGCTATTATAATTCGATTTTTTCTCTCCAAATTATCTAATGTATATTTGAGATAGAAATATTTTATGGGTCTTGTCTTGTCAACCAGTGGCACTTGTTAAAGCTAGTTATATTATACAAATTTATGTTTCTGGGACATCGAAGGAATGAGTAAAATAAAATATTCTTATATCTTGCAAGATATCGAAACATGGAAAGTGATCTTCATACATTTTCAAGTACATTAAAATATAGATAAACCTGTTCTCCCTAGCAAAATCCAAGTGTTAGTTATGTTTAATATGTTATGTCTGTGCTCTGTTGGACAACCTCTTGGGATCAAGCTTATGTCTTGGTTTCTGGACCTTTAGCTTTGTCTTGTCTGGTTTTATGCTACTCCTTGGGATTTTAAATTCCTACTAGTCATGAGTGAGTTTAGAGACGCTGTCATTTGCAAAGCCAACTCAGAGAAAGGGTTCTACTCAAAGTTATCGAAACAGTTTTTGGTAAAACTATTCTTGAAAATTTCCTTGGTCATCTCAATTTGGTTATTGATTTTTTTAAGCTATCTTATAGGTTGATACTTTAGCTTTAATTAAAGAGAACTAAGCTAAATTTTGAATGAGTAATATATATTTCTTATCAAAATATATGGTTTAATTGATTGATAATTAGAAAGGAAAAGGACTGCTTTTCAATTGTCGGTATTATCGATTAACACCAGAGAAGTTATTAAATAGACTTGGCCTATGTAGACCACCACCATCATAACCGTTGAGCATGTGGATTCTACTGTGGGTTTCACACAATTAATGGTTATGATGAGGTCTTTCTATATAAACTAAGTCTATATAATTTCTTTCCATCAATCAATTATCCTCATGCATGACTTGAGTCAGTGTCATTGCTAGTTGTCATTGACCAGCTATAGCTTAAGGTGACGACAATGTCTGTGTTGAATCCCAAGGGGACCGGAAACATTGCTTGCCGAAACCATCACTGAATGCAGTTTGGTTTTCCAGAAACAGGGTTTGGTTTTAAGGGGCAATACAAGGTCAGATAGGAAATCCAAGTACTCATTAACTCCCACCACTAGCATTCCAAGGATGCTAAATCATTTTTATGAGACAGAACTTTGGAGCAAAGGACTTCGAATTTGTCTTAACAAACACCCTTTCTGTCTGTCAAGGTTCCTTATGGGCTCAAAGACCATGCAAAATGCTCTCCCAAAGCACCCATTACATTACCTATACCTTTACTGTTCATGCTTCCTCATTGATTTTTTGGTATTTCTGGTCCTATACGTACTTTACCTTTGATTGTTGTTTTCCTTTTGGAGTTTCATAGGTATTTGTTTGATCTAAACTTTAGCAGATGGCGTATGTTCCTGTCCCAAGAAAAAAGGAAAGAAAAATCCATCTTTTCATCTATATATATTTGCTTGAGAAACATCAATGGCGGTAGAAGAGGAATTTGACCCATTTTCGTAAGGTTGAGGAAATTAGCTTGTATAGATTTAAGGATAGATTTCTCTTTCAGCGATCAGATATTATTTTGATGTTACAAAAGTGTATGAGAATTGTGTTGAGCTATTTCCAGGAGACGAACTTTGTCCAATACACTATGCTATCTTCTTGGAGACAATCGTTTTGGGGTGTTGCTTTGATAAAATTATGAAGGATCTGTACCTGCTTCAACCTTTGTAATTAGAATCACCCAGAGTTGGTGCTTATATACTAAAAAAGGCTCGACAATATGTCTAAGATGGTCACAATACCCATTTCTCCTTCCTATGCATGCTTTTGATGTGATCTTCTTCTGATAATGATTCAGGTTCTAAATTGCCACGATTCCGTCATTTACATCTTATCACCGTTAAAATATGCCACTATCTATGGATGCTCGGATGCTACTATTGTCCTTGGAGCAGTTGGAAAGGTAACATTGAAGATTGTAGTATGTACTTCGTCATTAGTTGTTGCTTGCATTGACTTCATCACGTGAGCTTGGAATACAGGAGAAATGGTACAAAAGGATGAAAATGTGATAAGGAGGCATTTATATCTTCTTATGGTTTTTTAGTGAGCCCCTATAGCACTTATTAAGCAACAAAATAAAGAAATATATAGTTTCCTATGCGGTACTTTTCTTGTTTTATGTGTAATCAAACATTTTGGGAATCAAAACACCCATTATAAAGTATGCTGAATGAGTGCTCAATGGAATCGTGAATCTTTCAATTCAGTAACAAGTCCTAGAATTGCCTAGAATAGTGGCATAAGTCACTGGATTGGGTATTGATATAAAAAATTCGTAAAAGAAAATTCTAGTATCTAGTTACAATATTAAGTCGCTATACTTTTTGATCATTACACCATCTATTTGTTGAGAATCTTGTTCGTTGTCCAATGTTCATCACAATCGATGCATTTGACCTCACAAAATAAAATCAATTGTCACAATATTATTTTTCCCATTTCTCTAATTATACGGTTACAGCCCCTCCCCTCTTCGTTCCTTCCCTTATAATATTGAATTTCTAATTCTTATTGTCTTTCAATGAAGGTTATGTGTCAGTAATGTTACAATCTAGATATGGTAAGTCACGAAGTTAATATCACCCACTCCTTCATTTCATTAAAGAGTAACAGATAGTTTGAAGAGAAGATTAAAACAGAGATGATGTCCTTGATTATTAAAATGGGTATAGTAATATTACGTAATGTTTAACTAAGGTTGTGTACCCAAAATTAGTGCTGTGCCTTGGTCTGGTTTTAGTCTATTTGACAATCGAATCCCAGTTAGGTTCAATTACGGATTGTATTGCAAGGCTTTAGGTTCAATAAGTTAACGTACCCAAAATTCATGATTTTACCCATAGTGGGATTTTATTTTTTATGAATCCCACTTTTTACACTTGATTGAAGTATTTGACAAATTAATTGACGCAGTTAATCATCCATGAATCGTGAATCAAATTGAATCATACATGAATAGTAACTGAATCAGATGCTAGTTCACTTTTGCTTCTTGTGGATTGCTTTTTAGGATTCCAATCATGAATGGTATGGTTTTAACCACATTGTGCGTGGGCATTTGTTAACGAGAACTTTTTCTCAACGACTTGTTTTAGCGCTCACACAATTTTTTTTCCAGTGGCAGGGGTACATTTGTTTTGTTTTGTTTTTGTTTTTGTTTTTTCCCTTTTTTGGGTTCCTTTTCCATTGATGCCAATGGAAAATGTTATGGCACATAGCTCCTTCTTCAGGTGAAAATAATTAGCTGATTAATGGAAGCAGTTGTCAATTAGTCCAAAATGATTATGTGACTTGCAGTGAATTGTTCCAACCATTCAGAGTCATTTGATAATAATGCGAGTGTTGAATTGTAGTGTCTTAAAGTTTGTAGATGTCTCCATTAATTACAAGTGGGATTTTTTAAAATCGGCTCTATTGATTTGCTTTCAGAAAGGTTCTCCCTTGTTTAAGAAACTGCCATAATGAGAAATCCAAGAAGCTTCCGAATCAGGCAAGCCCGTCATATTTTTTTTTTCCTCTTACAAACAACTAGAATGATGGTTATTTCCATTGCGAAGAACATCTGGGACTGCTGTCTTATGAGAAAAGTCTTCTGCCATCTGTTTTGTTTCCTAGCATAGGACAGACATCATAAACTTTGGTGAAATTACTATTTTATTATATCAGGAAGTTGAAGTTAGTTTTAAAGGATTGATATACTGCTTTAAGGAATTTGCGTCTTCTTTATAATTAAAGATTTGATATGCCCATCATGCAGAACAATGATGGGTGCTTTCTAAAACGCTGCTTCAGATGGTTGATGTGCTTATCAACGATTTCATCCTCTGATAAAAGAGAAAAAAAATCTGAACATCTCTTATGTCAGCTTGAGGCAGAACTCTAGTATGATAGTTGGCAAATTTCTCTTTAAGGTTTTGGCAAGAATGGTTTCTTACTTGTTGATTTCATATTTTTGGACAGGCTGTAAGAATAGAACACTGTGAGAGGGTTCATGTTATTGCAGCAGCAAAAAGAGTTTGCATTGCCAGCTGTCGTGAGTGTGTGTTCTTTTTGGGAGTGAATCAGCGACCTCTTATCGTGGGCGATAATCACAAGCTGCAGGTTGGTACATTGATCATCTTCTGAACTCTTATGTTTCCTACCATGTGTGGCAATTTTGAAGAATTTCTTCAACTTCCATCACATGGCCGAAGGGAGAGGGAGGAATTGCTTTCTTGTCGAGCATCTTTTATCTATGAGTTTGAGGGGATACATAATAAGCCCCGTTATTCTCGTTTGAAGAATTACATGGATGGTATCCTGGCTTTCATGAGAAGACATGAGTCTGATATTCTGTTTTTGACATTTTCGAACACGATTTTAATGGTCTTTTTTCCCTTCGACATCAATCGAGGATAACATTAAGTCTTCGATTTTCATTAGGTTGCGCCATACAATACATTTTATTCACAGTTGGAGGAACATATGACTGAAGTTGGCATCGAAGCAACTATTAACAAATGGGATGAGCCCCTTGCACTGGGAATGGTTGATCCACATGATTCATTATCTCATCCAGCTGGTGTATCTGATGCTCAAGCCGAATCAGCTGCACGATTAGATCCCGACCAGTTTACAAACTTTTTGGTATGACATAATATGAACATTTCAATATTAAATAAGAGGATGTATTGATTTCAGTATATCACCTTCTTGAAATAATCTTGCATTCGTTTCCTTGCCTTCATTTTCTAGCTTATGCTTCTTTTTCACTCTTTTGTTTTGTTTTGTTTTGTTTTTTTTTTGTTTTTTTTTTTTGTAATTTCAGACTTGCTCTATTGCCATCCAAAATTTTAATAACTTCTTGCTGTCGCATATTGTATTTTTGATGGGCAGATTCCAAATTGGTTCGATAGTGAATCTGTTGGATCAACAAAGGACAATCCATTTCCGTTGCCGGATACTTACATGACTTCTCAGCAGAGAAATGTATGTGCACTCAGAGAGCATTACAATTGACATGGACATCTAGAGTTTATTTGTAGCCTATGGAGTCTTCATTTCTGGTCCATGGAAGAGATGCTTTAAGCTTTATTAGCAGTTTTGCATTGATTTTTGCTACATCTAACTCTCTATGTACCCCTTTCTTCAGCACAAGAGTTTGGGAGAGATCAAGCAAATGCTGAGGGAAGTGCCGCTTGAAGAAAATCGGAAACGCGAATTATCTAGTGCCCTTCATGTATTCTTCAAAGACTGGTTGTATGGTAATGCCTCTGACGGAAAATTGAGTACTTGGTGTTATATGCAATTAAATATGAGTTGCATTAGACATGCAAGGTGAACTGACTGCTTCTAGGGCCAAAGATACTGGATCCATAATGAAAACCTTCATCTGTTTTTAAAAGCTAATGGATAACCAGACTGACTTGTGTGGTGTTTGTCATTTATTATGTGCATTTGGTTCAAAGAACATTTTCAGTTTTGTTTTTACTGCAATGAGATTTTCATTTGCAACATTTTTCAGTTTCTTAGAAACAAGTTACACCGTTTCCTTTCATGATCTTTGTCCTATCTTGTTTTGAAGTCGGTCATGGAAACTTTCTTATCATTTTAGTCCTCTTATTCCAATTTGCAAACGATGATAATTCTCTAGGTTTCTATGGGACTGTTTTTACTATGCTGAAAATCATATACAAGGCAAGTCACCAAGCTTGTCTTATCACTATTTGGTCGTCAAACTGTTTCGAAGTTGATGACAGGAAACTTTCTAACCGAATACTTCCTCAATAATGAGTTTCATTGATGTCTACAACTTCCAAGATTCGCTTAGCAGTAACTGACCCTGTGTTTCCTTGCAGCTTCAGGAAACATCCGTCAGCTTTATTGCCTGCAAGGTGATTGATCATGGTGAAAGTGGATCACTAATGCAAGTAAATACCGGTGCTCTTGGATTACGCTTCATGTTTTCACCAATTTCTTTGCTTCTGCCAGTTCCACCGGCAGTTAGGATTAATTCATCTTACTTCAGAATAGTGCACCTTCTAATGCATTGTCCCAGTTGGCATACCGGGCAAATAGGATTGTACTTGCTCATTTCATTGTATAATTTTTTCTTCCGAAAATAATCCTTGTTAAATATTCGGTCCAATGAGGTTTGTGCCTTGTGAAAGTATTATCCCTTTGCGGTTTTGTTCTACAGTAGATCAGCGAACTCATTCGTTTGTCGTTATGGAGAACACATAGGATTTTTCCTAGTTCCCTTCAACTACCCCCTCTTATCTTTTCCTCGTCATTTTCCCCTTGGATCCATGATTTGATGGGCTGACATCGAAGTGGCAATTTTGTGTGCTAGCAAAGGTTTGAGCACAGGAAAAGAAAAGAAATAGCCTTAACTTTCTCTCTGGGACTTCTGCTCTGTTTCAGTTTTTGGAACGGTCTTGACCCTGCAGATGTAAGGCAGTGCAAATTCTACAGTACTTGAGGCAAATGGGATGTCATTTTATTGACGCTCAGAGAAAAAGGATGAACTCTGTGGTGAGTGGGCGGGTATTTGAAGGGTCTATTGAGTCCCATCTTGGGAAGAATGCGCTTGTGCACCAACATCTCTGAAACTGGTCGATAAATATTTTTCTTGAGGGCGGAGAAAGTCAGCTTGCTCCCGTCTTTAATTAGATAATCTGAAACTGGAATCATCTTTTGGCTATCCGTCGTTCTAGAGGCTCAAGCTAAGAAAACTGCAACGAGTTGGACCTCGCTAGGTTAGGCGGTGTTGGTAATGAGGTGCGTGCAGAGGCAACTGAAAATCTCCAAGAATTAGGTCATCCAAATTGTGTGTGCCGCGCCATGCCAAACAGAAGCACATCAGATTCAAACTCGTAATATAATCTGCAAAGAGAATGCGTGTATATAAAACGGGACGTCGTATTGACCAGACAGTTTTACAATTATTGACATGAATCACTACTTCAGGGTTCTCGCTGGCAATATGCAAATCCCAATCTACATGGAAGAAAAAAGTGTACAGACAAGTTGCAGAATTTCGGGTTCTCTGGGCTTAGCTTGCAGGGGCCAATTGGAACAGCTTCTCTGCTTGGTCCGGGAAGAAGGTTATGAAAAGGAACGCACCTAGCGAGCCAAACCAGCAAGAAGACAAATCAGCAAGCACGTCAAGCATATATTCATGTGCTCGGCACAAGAACGCTCCTGAGAAACTTACAGACTAGCACAGTTCCAAGAACTGCAGATATCTTGCCTTGAATTGTGACCAGACCTGCTTTTCCTGCATTTTGCAGCTCTGTGGATCCTACTGAATCGAATGTCCCTGCAAAATCGACAATTGCTGCCCTTCATCTTCATGGTGTTGATAACAAGGGTAATTAGGATTACGGGGATGCGATCCAACTTACCTGGCTTTACTGATTGAAGCCCAGATGTTATGCATGCGATGTTTTCGTAACCAGCTTGTTCAAGTTTATTGGCAGCCGCAGTAGACCTGACAAAAGTAGAAACAGGAGATATAAACATAATCTGACTAGAAGATTGTGAAAGACAGGAGCATCTGTTCCCTTTGCAGTTCTTTGTGTTCTGTTTGGATTAAGAATGATACAAATTCATCAAATATTTCTTAAAATATCATGAAAAGGTCATGACTCAGATTATAATTGGTGCTATGGTGTACGTTGCGGTCTTCCTTTTCAAAGTATTGGCTATATGTTGTTCAAATGTCAAAATAGTACAGGCAGGCTGTTTTATTTGAATTTAACTGATATTATTTAGATGGGATATGCTATATATATATATATATATATATATATATATATATATATATATATGCATTGCATTGAGTTGAACTCGAATATCTCAGTAAGGAGTCAGCGTGGCATGATCATATGAAATGCATAAATACAGCATACATAGTAGAGACCCCATTCTAAATTCTACCAAATTGACATCAGAAGAGTGCTTTAGTGTTGCTTTCGACCATAGCCCGAGTGCAAGGGAGATACTAGGACTAACCTCAAACCTTCCTGACAAACCAGCAAGATCTTACTTTGGGGTGAAAACTGGCTTTTGACAGATTGCACAAATTCAGGATTCATTTTGGTGAATGGCAAACCAAAGAACAACCCTGCGAAATTGTTGTGCATTTGCCTCTTTATAATTGTGCCTGCACAGCAGAGGTTGAAGAAAGAGTGAGGAAAAAACAAGCTTAATGCAATCAAATTAGAGACAAAATACAGCATATGCAACTAAACGTCAAGGAGTTCAGACAAGTATAAGCCATCCATTTGTAAAGCAAGAAAGAGTACCAAAGTCGTTGTCTTGGTTTTCTATAAACAGAGGCACGTGATAACAGGATTTTATATGCGCTCGCTCAAATTGAGTTTTGTCCCTCACATCCAGAACTGCGTATCCCTCTACAGCTATAAGATTCTTCGCCTCTTCTGCATTCACGAAGTTCACTTCTGCTCTGACCGCCAAATGTTTCCTCTTGAATGGTTTTCCTGACATATTCCCTCCATGGTGAGTGTCGAAGACCAACCAAGACGTCCGAAAGTTGCTGAAAAGACATTCCGATCCTTTAGTCCATGTTCATCTAAAGCCGAGTTTCAATTACTATGAAATTCGATCACGTGCTTGACAGTGCAATATCAGTTCCATAACTATCAAACTGTACTGACATATGCATAACATTGGGAACATGATATCAGTTCCACAATGGTACTTCAATTCAAAATCCCAATACAGTAGCAGGCTTTTGCAGTAGACAGCTCATATCACTTCTTCTTAGTTTTGGCGAAAGATTCTAGGGAAAGAACAGTTCATGCAAAGCCTAAAGTGTTGCAATTCACAAGACATTCGTTCGCGTTGACAATTGTCCTAAGGCAGTTATTACTCATTACGCATACTACTGGCTAAAGTACTTGATTTCTAAAGCATAGATTTGGGTTACACTCACCACGAGTAATGTCTTTTTTCTTTTTTTTTTTCGTATCGAACTCACCACGAGTAATGTCAATACACTGAAAACTGCAAATTTTCCTAATGCACTTATTCAAAAGCACCCTTTTCTATCAAAGAATGATGCCATATATTCTGAGAATGATTTACAAATTCCAAACATCAAGCGATGTGGCATTGGCATCTTACTATGGCCTGCCTTTAACATTACCCAAATACCGGTAGCCTAGGCCCCAAGTCATCTTATGTGACACTTCTGGTTTTAAAAGCAAAGAAAGAATGGAACTTGAGGACTCTGATTTCTTTCGCCATCTTCTTCATTTTCACCTTTCCCATACTTCAGGTGCCAGGAAACAATTTGCAGACAACCTGGATTCGCCTCTTTGAGAGCAAGGCGCTGGATGAAGTGTAATTACCAGCTTAGCGTTCCAACTGGCAATGAGATCAGCGTAGAGACATGCAGTATGACCAGACTTGAGCACAGAGAATCAGTTTCCACTTGGAACCCAGTGTTCAAAGAGGCACACCACAACTTCCATGGCCAGGAAAGCAAGAGACTTTCTATGTCCCTTAAGAGCGCCCAACAGTTCACTCACACTTTCAAGTTGAGGAAACAAGAAAGGCAATAGAAATTCAAACTAAGCAAGCACTTCGGTTGGTCCAGATGGAAAAAAACACAGAAGGGTAGAGAGAACTTTACCTTTTGAAAGAGAGAATTGAACATGTCCCTGCCATATCTTCTTTGGAGGATCTCTCTGCTCCCTCCCTCCCTCTCTCTCTCTCTCTCTCTCTCTCGCTCTCTTCAGTGGGATGCCAAGAGCTTGCCGGGTCTCGGAAGAGCCACGGGTGAGTCGGAGGGAAAATTTGGGAGGGGCAATGGGCTCCTGCCACGTGGCTCGATGGCTGGATATATTCCTCGAAATGATTGTGATTTGGGTACTGACGTGGACACATTTGCGCTGAATCATATAAATTATCTTTATATGCAAGTACAGCTAAATATTTTCCTGTAATGACCCGAATTATCGTGTCACTCTTTCTCCATCTCGCGAAAAATTAATAATTAAAAAATATCATTATAAAAATAATCGATTGTGTTACATAAAATAATAAATCAATAATTAATTATCGTCAATAACTTAAATCGAAATATTTTCATTTGAAAATATTTTTCGTTCATTTATTTTTATAAATTAATTCTAGAATGATATTTTTTTAAATTATTCTTTTTTTTTTGCAAAATAAACAAAACCTTAACCAAAACATAATCACTTGGACCATTCAGTGGTACCTTTTACGAGTTTTGAATTGATGCAAAAAAAACATAATTTGTGCAATCTAGTGTATTTATTAATATCTCAATTAAAAATTTCTAGACATCGCTATTTTATGTCTTACATTGCTAAGAACACGATTCCAAATAGCTTGAACATGAATTGGTCATTTTATTACAAAGGAAATGTTCCAGTATCTTCATTTAGTTACCTAACAAATATTAGCTCTTCATGAAAATGAGGTGATCTGGCTACATGCTTAACTTAATGTTCAAAGCAAGCCAATCAATCATAAGAGCAATTGGGGAATAATAAGCCTTTTAATTATTATAATCAGATCATAATTTTCTATTGATCAATTATTGTTAAAAAAATTCTAATTTTTTTTTTACAAAAATAGTGAAAATTTAGGTTTTCAATGATGGCAATTCTAATGTTGTCCGAGTACCTCCAAACGCACTCTTTCCTGATGAGGCTTCTCGCCAGACCGTCACATAATGTTGATTTAATAATTACACGACAAACTTTCGTCCATGTCAATTGTTATGAGTGATGTTTAACGACAAATTCTTATAAAAAATACAAATGAATATCAAAATTGGCCTATGAGTGAACTTTTATCTTTTTTTAAGAATGGATAATTATTTTGTGAAACGAAAATAGTTTAGAATTTATTAATGATATAACTTTTCTTTTTAAAGAAAATAGTAAAATGACACAAATGATCCATAAATTTTAATCTAATATGCAATGTAATCTCCGAACTTTTAATTTGACGAATATGGTCCATGAACTCTAACCCAATATTGAATATAATACCTGAACTTTTAATTTGACCAATATGATTTCTAAACTTTTAGAACATGTTCAAATTATTCTCTGAGATTGAATCAATGAAATGACTACATTGAATATCTTCCTATATTTCAAAGACTAAATCGAATATGTTCAAAAAAATTTAAGAATAAATTAAAAATTTAGAGATTATATTAAATATTAGATTAAAGTTCATGAATTGTATTAATTAAATTAAAAATTTAAAAATTATGTTATATATTGAATCAAAATTTAGGCACTATTTGAGTGGTTATCCCGATGAAAATTAACTGGCATGAGCATTCAGCTCTTGTCGCTTGTAACGCCCCAGAAACGAAGAGGCTGAGCGTGAAGTGAATCCTCCCTGCTCCAAGCACGAACTTCAACTTTCTTCTTTCTTCTTCTTCTTCTTCTTCTCTCTCTCTCTCTCTCTCTCTCTCTCTCTCTGAAATTCAACTGCAGAGAGGAGAAAATGCAAGCTCCAGATGACGTCCGCAACCTCCCGATAGACATTACGTTATCTCGCCTCGGAGGTAACTCGAATCCCCTCGCTTCGGTTCTGCTCGTTTCAATCACGCCCGTGGTGATCACGCGCGATTTCGCTTGTTCGGTCGGAACCCACCCAATTTCCTTGTTTTGGTTTTCTTCCTCTTGGCGGGTTCGAATTGTGAACTGGGTTCGCTTTTTGTCTTGGTGTAGAATGGTTGGTCGATCGGAAGAGAATACCGTCCGATTGGCGGAAGCGGTTGGCGGCGATTAGAGCTCTCGTCTCTAAGCAGTTCCCAAGTCTTCCCAAGGACGTGGATCCTTATTTTCAGACCCTGGACCCTGAAGGTTTGCTTTCCATGTTTCCTCCTCTTTTCCGTGGCCGGCTTATTCCACTTTTCGGCTAATTTGAACCATTAATTTAAGTGGTTTCCTTTTAAAAATCGAGTGCACGGTGGTATATTTTGTCATGCTCTGATGACCGGATGAGACTCTGCATTTGTTCTTTGATTTTGTGTTCTCTTTCGATGTGGCGAAGGCGCGGCCTTTGTTTGGAGTGTTGTTGATTGAGAAACATTCATCATCGCTGCTTCGGTGTGGCCTTATACTGGAGGTAGAAGAGAAACTTGGGGGTATGTTGTCAAAGTCCTGACGCAAACTCCTGCGATATAGTCATAGGAAGATGATAATTCTCTAGGTGGTCGGATTGATGGTTGTTGTGGGAGCTACTATTTGCTTTATGTAGGTATAATCTAGTCATGACAAGGCTTTGCAGGATGTGGCTTTGCGAAATGTAGAATGTTGCAGAAATATTGATGTAACTGAAAATAATGGAAAGCCCATTGGTGGGAAAGATCTTAATTGAGCTTAGCCGAGTTAGGTTGTTGAAAAGTGCACAACGTGAGGAAGTTTCTCATATCTAAGAATTCCACCTTCTCTCTCTTCCTCCTCCCCCCCCCCCCCCCCCCCCCAAAAAAAAACCACTCTTCCTGTGGTGGAAAAGAAAAATAAGAACAGTAAAGAAACTACGTCTGTAATTTTATCTTTAGATGAACTTCAGATGATATATCAATTGAACTCATGGACTCCCCATGTCCTGGCCCCTATTTATAAAGGAGCCATCAGAGTCAATTACATGTCCCGGCAAGGTGCTTATTTTAGCCTGGGAATAGCTGAAATGTTTGAAATTGAGCATTGTAGCTTTCTGTTTGGGAAGCGGTTGGTCGACGAATCTTCATTTGTGCAAGCATATTACCTGTGATTTATGTGAGTCTAAATTAAGTTTATCAATCAAATGAAATATGTGTGGCTCTGAATATTTAGCTCAACCTTCTGCTGTCATATAACAATTAGGAATCAATTTTTCTTTTATAGATGATCGTGCAACATTTTTTAATGATGCGGAAAGACTTTTAGTTCAAGATTCTCTCTGACTGTGTGAGATTCCAATCTGCTTAGCATTGTTTAGCATTGTTCTAGAGCTTTGGGATTTGTTGTGCTGCAGTTTCCCATACAATAGTTGGAGCTATGACTTCCATAGCCATTTAGGGAATCAACTATGGGTGCCATGGTGACTAAAATGTTTCATATAACCAAGTTTGATGAGGTGAAAGTTTCATGCATGATTACAAATGTAAAACAAATATAGGTTGTTGATAAGTGAGACCAATCTTCTTAAATTATTTTATTGTAAGTGAAGGAACCTTCAAATGTCAAAAGTGTAAAATTGGGAAATACTGGGAGCTGCAACTATTTCCTAGAAGTCCCGTGTAAGTTTTAACAATTCATATTCTTTCTTCTACTTTTGAGTGCACAAACATTATATTGGAAGCACCATTGGCCTCTGCTAGCGGAAGCGAGCCTTCACAAAAGCACCACTAACACCACTTTGTGATTCTACATAGCATCTCTATAGTTTGTGGATGTGTATTCTTTTGACATTTGTAATGATAACGTGGCTTTTATGCTTGTATAAAAATTGAATCAGGAACCTTTAGCGATTATTCTTTGGGAATTTTGTGATTGTGATCATGAAACCCATTTTATTTCATGTCAATTTTATGGTTGTATGCTTAAGAAGTAGTGTTGCTGTTTCATCGGGTGATGATAGCCTGTACATTTCAGGGATCGGATACTTAGAGGCCAAACAGATATATGATATTCTCTTAAAGTCCACTCCAGAAAGCAGGAACATATTTGGCCGGCTGTCAGGTGCTGCTGTAAGAAACCCCCCCCCCCCTCTCTCTCTATATATATATATTCGCGGGCTCACACACACTCTTCTGTGATCTAAAGGATAATCCTTGGATTGGATTTATAAATTTGGCAGGGTTCTTGGGAGACAATTGTTCGTTCTTTCGAGAAAGACCATATATTCCTAGGCGAGGCTGCTCAGATAATGATCCAAAATGTCAATTATGAAATGTAAGTTAATTTAGTCTATTCCTACATTGTTTGGCCGAGAGGATAGGATGTATATGGTGCATTGCAATATGTTTTTTCTGGGATAGGCATAATCATATCATTGATGAGTAATACAATGTGAAGTCCCTATCAGAGGAAACAAGTTCAGAAGATTCAGCAGCAACTAGCAGAGCTAGAGCGTAGACAAGTTGATATCAAAAGAAATGCAGCTCTGTCAGCAGCTAAATATGTAGAGGCTTGTCAAGAGCTTGGTTTGCAGGTTAAACTTTTGAATCTCGTCCATTAAGATATTTTGAGTGGTGTGCTTCTACCAAGCTAAAGCATAGCAGCAACCTTTTCTTTAGATAGGATTAAAGGGTATCCATGTCTGCTTTTCAGGGATCAAATGTGAGGTTTGAACTGTTGGAAACTGCAAAATCACTTCCAACCACATTTAGCAGAATTCTGGAAGTGATAAACAGCGACTCAATGTCTCGAGCTATTGAGTATTACTCAAATTTTGTGAAAGATGCTCACACAGAGAAGGATGTAAGGCATTAAAGAAGAAATTATTGAAGACCCATTGATTGGTTTTTGGTGTGATTGTAAAGATTAATTTCTTGAAACATGTTTGCAGATATGTCCTAAGAGTGTTGTACCACACTTGATAGACATTCGTGAAAATCCACCATCTTTGAACGTTTCTGCTGTCTCTGATATCACCGACTCTTTGAATGCTCAGTCAGGCTTCAATGAGACAAAAGGTGATGTGGATGCTGCTGCAGATAATATTGACTGGGATATCTCTGTGGACAATGCTGCAATTGATTGGGACATTGGGACTGTGGAAGAAACTGATGAAAGTGGTAATGGCTTTGGTAGTTATGAAATAGTCACAGCAAGTGAGGTCAATGAAGCTGTCGAACCTAATCCAAATCAACCAAGCAATGCTGGACAGGACACATTGGTGTCAGAGATATCCTGGGATGTTAGTGTTGAAACACCTCGAGTTGATGTCATTGATGATGTTAGCTTGCCCAAGGTAGTTGCAGTTAATTCACCAACTGTTGCAGTAGCTGCAGAAACAGAGGAAGATCGAAGCCGGCTTCTAGAAACAGAGTATAGAAATAACATTCTCGATGATCTCTATGAGGTAGTGTTTGGTTTGCTGTCTCATTCAATGGTTCTTTCCGAATTTATGGTTCATCTCGTGGTCACCTCCTAGATTTATTGCATCTTGCAAAGATTATATTTTACATTGTTTTGGACATCTCTTGTTCTTATATAATTTGATACTCTCATCAGATGAAAGCCTTTCTCTATCAACGATTAGCAGAGTTGAGGAATCAAGAGACATTATCTTTGCAGCATCAAGTCCAGTCAGTTGCTCCCTTTGTCCTACAGCAGTTTGCTGCTGATGCGATCGAGACAATGGTTTCAGATGTTTCATTGGCCATTTCTCTGTTGACAAACAGGAAAACTCGAGACTTAATCATGATATTGAACTCAAAAAGGTGCTTTCAGATATTCTTTAAGATTAATGGTCTGTCTATTGCAATTTCTTTTCAGTTTTTGAAAGTGTACAAAGCTCATCACTTTCACTTTATGAAGTTGGAGAATTGCTGATCTACTTTCTATTTCCTATAGTTCAAAGGATACATGCTCTAATAACTTCTTTGTTTCTCCGAATCATAGATTTTTGGACCGATTGGTGAGTTCCCTTGAGGAAAAAAGGAACCATGAAGTTAAGTTGAAAGAGGGGTTGAAGGACGTAGCTGCAAAACACATGGAGCTGCAGAACTCGTTATCTTCGTCCTGGCCAAAGCAAGTAAGTTCTTTGGTGATATATCGTCTTATGAGGGGAAAATTGCTGCTTGATAGACTTTTGAAACATGAAGTATTTTATTGTAAGTATCTTGACCTGTGCTGAAAGAATAGCACTCCGTTGTTCTAGTAGACATCTTCCCCAACCCCCCCCCCCCCCCCAAAAAAAAAAAAAAAAACCAAACCCCCTTCTTGGCCAGAATTATTGAACTTTTATTAGTTTGATCGGATAACAGGTATAGACTGAAGATGTCATGCATATATGCTATACGCAGTGACTAGCATTGACATTCCAATGTTTGTATTTCTGTATCTTGACTGATGCATGTTCTAAGTCAGTACTGAGAGTAGAGATCTTGGTGTAATCTATCCCTTTTTTTTTAATCTTAATACAGTTGTGACCCCCCCATTCCAAACCATTTGGTTTTTCGAAGTTTGATTTTCGGATGTCCTGTAATTCTGAGTGGTTTTGGTGTTGACAACAGGAAGCTGCTCTTCGGAAAACCAGAGAGCTTAAAAAGCTTTGCGAGACTACACTTTCATCCATGTTCGACGGAAGACCAGTTAACGTCATTGGAGAGATCAATACCTTGTTGAATACCGGAATTGGCGCATAGGCTTACATGTCGTGAGAGCAAAGTGAAACTCTTCATTTAGGTGTCAGGAAGCGCTTGCTTTTGGAATGCAGTGTTCTCTGAGTCTCTGGTACCTTTTCACGGAGATTCTACTACATACTACTCCATTTACCATTGCAACTTACACATTTGTTCTCCTACTTGCGTGTCTGTATGCTCGAGTAATCTGTCGAAAGAAAGGAGCTTTGCCCCTTTCTCTTCATTAAAAGATTCCTTGCACGATGGCTCTCCCAACTTACACAAGAGTTTTCGACTCGGGATTCTCTCGAAATCCTCTGGAAGCCACGATCGCACGTCTCGTATGGTTCCTGTGTGTGGATCGTTTGTGAAGCAAATCTGTTCAAGCGGCACATGAAAGAAAGCATAGAGGACGGCTTCCCTCTGCAGAGTGGTGATGCTGCTTCAAATCCCACTCCGACGGGGCTGAATACTTACTACCCGGTGGCAGGGTTCGGGGCCGCCTGTCGCCGCATCGAAGTTTTACCGCCACAACCGGCCCAAAAGCAAGGAAGCATATTCTCCATGTTCACGGGAGGGTAAAAAAAGAATCGACCACGGGAAATAACTGAAGACAAGTTAAAATTCTGAAGGGTCACTAAAAATTCAATTTTGATCCCAAAAAAATAAAAATAAAAATTCAAAATTGGCAAAGGCCTGTTTGGGCTTGCACTTGAATGAAGCCCAAATCGTGGCCCATTTCGTCTCGCTTCCTTCTTCCTTCTGTTCTCAGCCGGGTTCCATTTCTTACGGGTACAGATTGAGTTGAGAGCTTGCTCCTCTCTGTTATGGCGGAATCAACTGAGGACGCGATTAGAAACGGAAGGGAAGACGAAGGAGATGCAGATTACATGGGGGACCTCTCCCGCTTCCTCCCTTCCGATGAACCTGATCCTCCTAAACGCTCCTCCAAAAAGGTACTGCTTTCGCTTCTCTCCCCGACCTTCAAAAGCTCATGGATGACGATCAGTCTCGGCGTTCATTCGCTACTTGGCGTCCAAGTTTATTTGTTCTTTTCTCCCATGTCGTTTCCTTCGGCGTTGTATTAGCCAGCGATCGAGGCACAGAATCTCCTGAGTCGTCAATCCGGCCCTGACCCTCGATCTGCTCTTGTTCTCTGTACTTCTCTCTCCCTTGCCCCCGCTCTGCCTCTAGGTAAAGCCAAGTCGATAGTATAGCGTGCAATTTGTTAAGAATGTGTGTGCAGAACTCTACGTCACTGACTTAACGTTGCAACTTCATGAGCGGCCGGCTACGACGACATTCGTTGCGGGCTGAAAATTATGTTATCTTTCCTTGTCTACGTAAAGAAAGTTCGCCCGTGCAGATTAGCCGCTTATCGTGACACTATCACACCTGTCGTTTGTGTTTTTTCAGATGTATGTTGTAGGTGTTCATTGAGTAATAGATTGGTAAGAGTAATGGCTTGTTACTCTGGACTTTGGGGCAGATTTCGAATGCTAAAGCCTTGCCTGTTCAATCCTCCAACAAGAAAACCAAGTTCCTTAACTGGCAAGAAAGACGGAAACTTGAGAAAGAGCAGAAGCAACGAGAAGAGGATGAGCAGACTTTAGCCAAAATCGAGGCTCCGATCCCGGAATCCAACATCGGATACAAGCTTTTGAAGCAAATGGGCTACACACCTGGTTTGGCCTTGGGGAAGGAGGGCGCGGGGAAGGCTGAACCTGTGGGGCTCGAGATTCGGCGCTCACGAGCTGGTATTGGAAGGGAGGACCCACATAAAGAGAAGAAAAAGCGGGAAGAGTTTAGGTCAGTGAAGAAGAGAAGGACAGAGGAGTCCTTGATGGAAGAGTTTGGATCCCGGCAAAAATCACAGTGGCGGAGTCGGAGGATATATGTAAATTTTCACAAGGCAAAGGCTGCACTGGATCAATTAGAGAACAAGGAATTTCCAGAGCCCGAGAAGAATGAGGATGAGGAGGGTGAACAGGATGAAGAGGAAGAAGAAGAAATTACGGAAGAGGTATGTTCTTTGACTTCATATACCAGAATCCAGATTCTCTTTAAATATCAGTTTGATTCATTACATCTAATTGACTTTGTCTCATTCCTTTTGTTTCCTAGAAATGTTGAAACATGTTGTTTTAATTGAGTGAGGTCTTAGTTTCAGACTTTCATATGCTTTTGTTGCGTCCTAGGTTTCCTAGAAATGGTGAAACATGTTGTTTTAATGGAGTGAGGTCTTAGTTTCAGGCTTTCATATGCTTTTGTTGCGTCCTAGGTTCTATGGCAGTGAAATGTAGGTGAAATGACGGTGAATTAGTGATGTAGCGCATGAGTGAGATCATTAAGAGGATTTTCTACAATTCATTATGCCGTGCGACTGAATGCTTCTTTTCGTAACTATTGAAATTAGTTTGTCACCCACCATATTCCTCAGATTGAAGATTGAGGAGGTCCCGTTAATTAAGCAACTGCTTTTGGCTATCTTTGCAGTTCATCTTAAAACTCTTTTATTTTTATTTTTTTGGAAGTTCATCTGTGTGGAAATTTTTTCAGATTCTGTCTCTCTTTATTTCTCTCGAGTCCTTCGGTACAAAATGTTTCATAAGCATATGTTCACAAAGCTCATTGTTTATGACTCATGGGAATAAGTGGCTCTACAGTTATGAATGACCGACTGCTTTCTGCTGTATACAGGATTTGGTGGCTGTATTGATGAAACTAAGAGATGAGTATAACTACTGCCTCTTCTGTGGATGCCGGGTGAGTTAGCATCATGTAGTGGTTTCGTTTGGTTGCTGTTGATGAGACGAGCACATATGTTGCATTTTAAGCCAGCAATGTAAGCTGGAATAGTAGGGAATTCAATCTTGTATGATTGACATGTGAATACACTTCTCTTCTCAGTATGGATCTAAAGAAGAACTGCTATCTGACTGCCCGGGGACAGAAGAAGATGACCATTAGAATGCCGTCGAAATGATCATCCACTTGCCACAAACTTGAAAAGTGCGGCTCGTGATACGGAAAATACAGGAAGAAACTTGCTCTTAGTCAGAGATTTTTCGGATCGATTGATTTGGTGGATTCATTGGATTTATAACTCTGATGCACCTCTCAGAAGCAATGGCTAAATCTGTCGTGAAACCCTTATGTCCGTGATTGCTGCGTGGGTCGGAAGGGACGCACCCATGGCTGATTGTTGGATTATTTGCCTTGTTCGGGGCAGGTGAAGAAAGGTTATTAGGATTTCTGCTCACATGCTCCATTCCGTTGGAGCATCAGACGGGGCTTGCTCTCCCCATGGGGTTTTCTTGTATTCAGTCGACATCTCACTCATGTAACATTAGTATGTACATACCAGAAAGCCCTGTACTTTCCAGTTCTGAATTTGAAGCTAGCATCCGTTAACTGATCTTCGCATAGTTAATAGGATGCTCATCAGAATAAAATACTAGGGTTCTGCTGCTATAACCTGGTATCTAGTAACAACTACATCCTAGTTGCAGGGAATTGACTGTTCGCATTAGAACTCAAAACAGCTGCAGCAAAATGACAGTAAGACTGGAACGGTCCAGCATCTTACTTCCTTACATTATATTTCATTGTTCTTAAGCAGAAAAAAAAGCAAGGTAGGTCGATACAAGATGAGCGAAATCCAGCGAGCAGGAATCATGCCGAATTCCTTAATATCCTCTTGTTTTTGGCAAATTCTGCAGAACTGGGTGCTTAGAGCGACCAGTGCATCTGCTGAGTTGAGTTGTTGTAATCCTGAGAATGATCTTGGTCCGTGTTCTGCCTCCTGCTCTGCAGAGAGAACTCGAGGCCATTCGAGAACGGACCATCGAGAGGCTGTGACACATAAACTAAACCAAGATCAGGGGTCATATCCGGTGCACTGCCGCGAGCCTCATTTACCTTCAAAGCCCACGAGGGGCTAGAAAAATTACAGACAGCAGCATGAAGAGGACTCATTACTTGAGCCCCGACTGAGGCTTCAGGACTGGGGACATCGCTATTAAGTGCAGGACCCGATGCTTGGCTTGCAGAGTCCGATTGTTGGTTTGACAGAAGAGAGAGAGCACAGCTGGGGTTAAAGCTGTCTCCTGGAGGAAACCCTGGACCAGAATAGCTGGTCCCCGCCGTGGAATGAGATGGACCTTGGAGGAAGAGGTCATATCGATGATTTTCGGGACTGCTCTGCCACAAAGGATGTAACTCGAGCTTTTCCCGGCCAGGTGGGGCCTGATTTCCAGGTCCCTGGTTGGATGCTTGAGCAGCGATCCATGCTTCCCTCGGAGGAGGCCTCGGATATGCACTGAAGTCCATCACATATCCTGCACCTCCAGTGCTGTTATCTGCAAAGCATCAAATATAAGAACAGATGATAAACTAATCCAACACTCAGATAGAGAGAGGATACCTGACCGTAAATAGAGGAAGGTAACTGAGTGTGGCGAGAGGAGAGTAATGATCTGGCAGGCGGCTTCCTACGGCGCTCGTTATGACTGGCCAACCGTCGGCGGCAACTTCTTTTCACTTGGTCAAATTCATGAAGCTGATGGAACCTGTTAAATGCACCAGAATTAGAAGCCGATGGATTCCAACAGCAATGGAAGAAGAGTAGGAGGCGTAAAACGCTTCAGATCATATCTGAGAATGTTTGAGCTCGGGCACCTTACAGCGGAGCAAATCCTAGCCCAGTAAGCAGAAGCCACCGACCAAACAAAGGCTTGCATAACGCTTTGAGATCACAGTAACACAGAGAGTAAAGCACAAATTTCACTAACATCTGAGTTCTGCGAGTTCACATTGTAGGATTAAAATCCAGACAAGCCAATAGCCGAAACAGGATCGCGCATCATACTTGCCGAAGTGAAAATTTGCAGTTTACTCTCGAAAATGGAGACAAAACAACTACAGTGAAACAATCGCATTTTGCACACCAATCACCATTAGCAACCAATGAAAAATCCACCCACCGAACAAGAAAACCATCCCAAGAACCCAAACAAACAGAAACAAAACATTGACAACAAACACCAAGAATCAGAAAAAAGGAAGAGTCGCCAAGGCCATGCCAAACAGAACCAACACAGAGGACATGAAGAACACTAGTCAATCATTCACAAGACTAGTGTTAACCATCCTTCGAAATGGAAACGTTAAAAGAAAGAATAAAGCAGACTCTTTTTCTGAAGAGTTAAACCATCTTTCAAAGAAGAAAGGGGGTTGATGAATACATCGCACGCGCATAAACGGGGTCTCTCCAGGACTGAACTTTCCCACGAATTTTGCCCAAGAAACGAAAAGAAACAAAGGATGTAAAGGCCACCCAAACGTAGAAGCGACCGAAGGGGCTGAGGAGGAAGAGGGGGGGGGGTGTTTCGGGGGGAGGAGATACCTGCTACACTGCTGGCAAAACCTCTGCTCGAGGCCACGAACGACGACAGTGGCCGACTTGGAATGCGTCCCGCACACCTTGTGCCTCGAATGATAGGTATTGGCCTCGCTCAGATCCACATTGCATCCCTCCACCTGACACCTCGGCGGCTTCTGGGCGCCACCGCCGTCGGCCGCCCGCGCCTTCTTCGGCGGCGTCCCCGATGAGGTGGAGCCCCCCGGGTTGGCCTGGAGGCCCGGGCCCACGTCCCCGAAGTGTATTTCTCCGGGTCCGAACTTGGGGCCGTTGGTTTTGGGAGTGGCCGGGGCCGACGAGGAGGAGGAGGAGGAGGAGGAGGAGGAGGAGGCTGAGTGGGTGAGAGGCGGCCTCGAACCCATTCGGCATGAGCAGCGAGGAGGACCGGACTACTCGAGCCCATCCATTGATGGGGGCTTGGCTTTATCGGGTCACCACTCGTCTCTCTGTCTCTCTGTGCGTGTTCGGGGTGTTCGAGATCGAGAGAGGGAGACAGTTTTTATGGAGGTAGAGAGGACAAGAAGTGGGACATGACAGGCCGAGGCAGGGAGGGAGGAACGAAGGACGAAGACGGGGAGGACTCTGCTCCGCTCTGCTCTGCTCAGCTCCAACATTTAATGGAGGGACGAAAGCCGACTTAGAGAGAGAGAGAGAGAGAGAGAGAGAGAGAGAGAGAGAGATGGTGCGGTAGGAGAAAGGGTTAACTGAGGAGACAAGGGGAACACCCTTTTTTTTTTTTTTTTGGCTTTAACCCCCACAAACAGAGAGAGAGAGAGAGAGAGAATCATGGGAAGCTATCGTTTTCCTTTTCTTGGTGGGACGGATCTCTCTCTCTCTGTATCTCTCAAGAAAGAGAAAGGAAGCAGTCCTCCTCCTCCTCCTCCTCCTCCCTCGACAAATTGGATTAATCACATTTAAGGAAACAATTAAAGACCCAAATCGAACAGATGTCCAAAATCCACTTGCTTGCCACCACCCCCCCCCCCTCTCGTTTGAATTTCATTAATTTTACTTTTCGTCCCGTCCGGAACGCTTTTCGACCCCAGCAGGACATGAATCTCGCCCATTGATTTTGCCCATTAAATTACGCAAATTCCGATACTGTAATTGATTTTATCCACCAAACTTTTCGTATGCAAAATGGGCCTGCACCACGTTCGTATGCTGTTGCTGCTGACGCCGGGGGAGGTGAAGGTGGGGGGGAGGAGGAGACCCAAGCCCTCAAAAGTTAGATGTTGGTAGGGCTCGAGGGTAATATAACATTAGAGGTGGCCTCGTTAACCCCCCCATCTTCAGAAATAATTAAAAGGTTCAAATCCCCTCTCGTACGAAAGGAGACTGTCTAATCGATTGTCATCTTTTTATCCGATTGTTTTTACCTCCCTTTCGAAGAAAAGATTGGAGATAAAAAAAAAGTTTTAATTATTCCGTTACATCCTAATATAATAACCAATAGGAAACTTTACGGAATATTTTAATCACTCTGTAAATAGTAATTTCCGTATTCTTTTCGCGAGTTCCATATTGACTTTACTTTTCGGCGAACTTTTAACATGTTACTGCAAATAAATATAGGAAAAAAAAGTCAAAAAAAAAAATCTTAAACCATGTCCATTGTGATGTGACACATTTATCAACTTTTGTTAAGGTTCAATTAATGAACAATTTTTTTCTTAAAAAAAAAAGGTTCAGAGCAAACTTGGGACTGAACTTAAAGTTTGATATTTCATTCTGGACAAAAAAGAATGGGTTGAGATTAGTACTAGACTTAATGTTTGTGGCCAAACAAAGTTCTAGGTAGAATTGAAATTCGACATAAAGTTGCGGATTTTCTAGGGAATTAGGCCAAAATTCATATGACGAAACCTAGATGGAAGGTAAATGTATCACATGGGTACAAATTTAGAGTTTTTGATGTCACGATAAATTTTTAGGGTAAATGTGTCGCATTTGACAAAGTTTGAAATTTTTAATTTCACAATAAAAAAAAGTTGAAGATAAATCTATTAAAATGGACATAAGTTGAGGTTTTTGGTAGACTCTCGTAAAATAAGATAATAAAATACTATTTTCTTCAAGAAAATGGACTTATAGAGTTTAGAAGCTAATACTTCAAATCCAATTTCATTTTTGCGACTTTTTCTTTTTTGCTTCATTGGACTCTTTTACTAATTCCTTGGGTCGGTTATGTACGAGACACCCGTTTAAAATCAATGAAAAAAAATAATTTTAGGTGATGAATTATAATATCATTAACAAACACATACAATATTACATTTCCATTACATATTAGACAGTTTAAAAATTCCAAAAAATGAGACTAGACCGATCTTTTTTAGCTGTATATTAGATACTTGAGAAGCAAACATTTTTCTCCATTTCTTGGAAAAGAGTTAAAACTTGTTAAATCAAAACTCCAAATTTAGAGAGGTCGTTAATTTAGGAAACAACCTACTAACATATATCTGCAGTTTCTACTCTTACTAATAGTTTAGCACATTCTTTATTGTTTTTACGGAATCTTGCTCCGAAAGGAAGGATGGTAATTGGATAATTTGCCGATCTGAATCGGATAAGTCCTATATATACACACACAACACTAGAAATGGAAAGGTCATTCTATTCGATTCTCCTTCTCTTCTATTCTTTTCATAGTGAATTACAATATGGAAAAAAAAATTAAAAGTGCCCCTAGTATATGTGTAGTGTAATAATTATTAAACATGATTTGAAAATACAAAATCTTCCTTTTGAAGCAAATAACTCATCTAAAATGGGTACTTTTTCAAATTTCAAAATCTCTTGAGAATTGTAATTTTCATGCTCGTCCTCGATGCTAATCAATATTCTAATTTTACTATTCAGTCAAACCTTTAATCTAATTCTCCACTTTCTCTTTAAACAGCACTTCCAAAGAAAAAGACAAAAACTTTTGTTTCGTTCACACAAGACAAAACTTTTCCTTTTTTAAATCACTGTCCTGCCAATGCAACTAAGATAGTTCCCTTTACGTTGGGCCATGATGACGTGTCCTTGCAATGAACTTTATGCATATTTAAGAAATGAAAAATACTAAAAAGTGGGGGAAAAAACATGCTCAAAACGACAATGGTTAAGCTTCCCTGTCTCGTTAAGCGCGCGCCGGAATATCCAATATCGGTTAAACGCCTATAAACTATAAGAGACAACCAGTATCTTCATTGGAAGGATAAATCGTACAATCTGCCCTAAATCTATCATATAAATATCAATTCAATCCTTAATTTTTTTTAATTTTATCAATTTAATCTTAAACCTATGTAAAAAATTTCTATGGAGTTCTTCCGATCAACTTTTGACAAAAATTAATGAAGTGATGGTGTCCTATGTAAGATGGCATTGTAAGCAATTTCCAGAGAAAATTGATTGGAAGGACTACATTGAAATAGAAAAAATTATCCAAGAAGTTCTAAACCTACTATGCTTTTGTCAATTCAGTTATAAATCTTTTAATTTTACTAATTTACTCTTAAATCTTTTAACAATTTGCCAATGTAGTCCACTCGACTGATTTTGACTAGAAATTGCCGATATGAATGCAAATCATCCTATATGGCATGCTCTATGCAGATGTGAACTTTTTTCATAAATTTTTCTGAACTTTTTTCTTTTGTTTTTTTTTTAAGTATTAAGAGTCGGCTGGGGAGCATTGGCCACTAGGTGAGGGCCAAGGCCCTTGGCGTTGTGCAATAGGGCTTCATGGTCCTCGCCCAGTAGTTGGCGAGGGTCACCAAGCATCGGTTGGTGGCCGGTCGGCTCCCCACCAACCCTCGACGATAAAAAAGAAAAGATAAAAAGGTGAATGTTAGTAGGGCTTGAGGGTTTTATTAATATAATATTAGGTGATCTTGTTGCTCCATCTTCAAAAATAATTAAAAGTTTCAAATCCCCTCTCGTACAAAAAGGAGAGTGTCTCATTGATTGTTATCTTTTATTCGATCATTTCTATCTCTTTTCAAAGAAAAAGTTTGAGATCAAAAGTTTAATTATCCCATTATTATGTGCTACTATAATAACCAATAGTAAACTTTACGGAATATTTTAAGCACTCATCGAGTGGCCTCAACCCTCATTGGCCATTAGGTGAGGGCTGAGGCCCTCAGTGTTGTGCAATAGGGCTTCACGATCCTCGCGCAGTAGCTGGTGGGGGTCGTCGAGCATCGATTGGTCGCTCGCTAGGGGCTCCCAACTAGCCCTTAACAATAAAAAAAGAAGAAGAAAAGAATATAATTTAATAAAAATCTTTCAAAAGTTTCACTTCAGTATCGATCGTGCTACGTAAGGCGCTCAGCATCCACTTCGGCAATTTTTTTTTTATCAAAATTAATATGAAGGAATAAATTGATAGATTCCTAAAAGATTTAGGACTCAATTGACACAATTAAAAGGTCTGTGACTGCATGGGCCAAATTGTATTAGATTTAGCGGTTTGTGCATAATTTTCCCAATCGAAGTCTTGCTCAAAGGCTTAGGATTAATTGACAAAATTGAAAATTTAAGATTGAATTGACATTCATAAAATAAATTTATGACTCTAGCCGAGTAATTTTCCATATAACCGCTTCGTGACCATCTTAATTTTCGAATGTTTACTCTATTTATATTCGCATGATTTTACCATACACGGTGTTTTCAGGTTTATTCGCCTCCGTTGTTCTCCAAGGAAAAGCTGGCTCGTTACGAACACGACGGGCCTGATTCAAACAGACAAAAAGCTACTCTCGACCAAGACAAACTCTCTCTCCGCCTCTCTCTCTCTCTCTCTCTCCCTCTGCCCACAGCTCCGCGTCGCCAAACCTCCGTCGCCCGCTAGCTCCGACGACGGGCCCGACACCGGCGTCCATGCACTATACAGGTGTGCTATTGCTTTTTGCATCCGAATCGAAGCAATGATCATGCTGGAGAAAAGAGTCGCTTTGTTGGATTTATTTTCTTGAACATTGTTGATACCGGACCCGAAACTGGGGCCAAATCACGTTGTGACAATTCCTTTGAAGCACGCAACCCGTCGACAGAATGCCTGGTGAACTTATCGATCATGAGTCTCCCAACAGCAAACTTGAAGCATGATACATGAGTTAAAGACCAGGTTAAAGGAGGATCCATCGACTGGGGAAAACCGTCTACTGAGAAATCACCATTGTAGCGCGCAGGCCAAGAGGGTTAAAGATTCTTGCAGAAGAAATTCAGAATGCATAATGGGAATGGTCCATTCAAGGACGAGAAGAATCGAGGAGAGGCATCACGAAATCGCAACAGCAGCATAGGAAGATCGTTCATGGTATATCAGATTAGATTATATTTTTAGGCGTTAACTTAGAACCTCCTGCTTCGATACCACGTGAAATTTCTACATACGCTTTACGCCCAATCATTTCCGGGTAACGCTTGCATCCTCTATATTACCGTGGCTGCTGGCACAGAGTTAGCCGATGATATTACTAATCAAATTTTTTGAGATTAACAACGATCCTTCTTTACCGAGTGAACAAGAAAGTTAACTACCGCCAACCGTTCTAAAAGCTTAAGCTTTTAAATGAAGGCGTGATTTAATATTTAATTACTCTAACAATCTCCATCGGCAGTTCGCGTTCAGATTCCTCATTATTTTTTACTTATTGTTTGTTTGCGTGCCGTTAGTAATTCAAATTTCGAAAAGTTCTTCGGGACTTCGAGGCATATCAGAATCGATTTAGTTTAGATTTGAAGTCGAATTTAACAATTTCATGAGCCATCCGTCCCTCGGTTGGACTTTAATTGCCAATTGAAACATTGAGTTTCTGGCTGCCATTACCTTACAAAATTTCACATAACATTTCTGTGCTAACCACTATGGGAAGATATAATGATCTCGCGGAACTCCTAGAAGCACGTTTGCTGCGGGATTATGAAGCCAACGACTACGATAATCAGGAGTTGAGTTCTGACCCAGCAAAAGCCTACAAGCCAAGGGATGATCCTGCCTCCCTCAATCTGGTGCTGAAAGTGTGTGCGAAGTAGGGATGAGCGACGGTCCGGAGTAGATCCCGAAACCGCATTGAACCGACCCTACCTAGCTGGTTCTAGTCTAGTTCCCATTTCCAAAATTTTGGAACCTGCGATTACCGGTCCCCCGTTCTAGGCGTGGAACCTAACCCGATTGGGGAACCGAACCAAATAACCGGATCGAGAAATCATAGTTCTCTCCTTTTAGTTTTACTTTGCACCTTGTATTTTTATTCGCCGCCTCTACCTCTAGTTTCGCTTTCTCTCGCCCTCTGCTTTGCTTCGCCCACTTTGTCAAATTTCCTTGACAGATACATAGGTTTTGTAGAGGCATTTGTACTGTATAAGTGAAGAATTAGAATCTCTAGCGACATCCTCAAGAAATTTAAAAAAAAAAAAAAGGGGGGGGGGAGAAGGACACCAGAAGTACTATAAATTGTGTATGGCGCTCACTTTAATGTCGAAAGCTTTCCCCGGATTACTTAAATGCCAAATCTTTTTAATAAAAAAAACAGTCTTATCAGTTTAGAAGTAAGTATCACATTATGGGAGCGTCGAAATGATCGCCTCTAATTTAAAATCACTCTCGCATCTGGCCCCAAGCGTGGATGAAACATTCTAAATGGATTGCATCCGTTTGATAGAATGGAAAAGTGCAGTTCTGTGCAGACAAGAATGGGAATCTCGAAGCCATTTGTTCTTCCTGCTGTTCCTTCAACAAGCAAGGCAAGAAGCACGTCTTGATGCTCTCGGGCCGCAGCAGGTGTGCAGAGAGGAAGGGGCTATCGGTGAGATGAAAGGTTAAAAAAAAAAAAGGGTTTGAAGGCGACTTTTGTGGAGTTTAAGTTTGGAAATTGCAATGCAGCCATCTGTTTGTTTGTGGAGGGAAATGAAGTTAGGGTTTCCATGACAACTGGCCTTCTCGGCCAAAGAGACTTATAACGTCTACTTTGTTCTGTCTCACTTTCATTTCACTTTTACCAAATTGCTGATGGGGCATTCGGCCACTTTAACCTAATAAAGCGTCACAGGCCTTTCGAAAGGGAAAAAAAAATACTCAAAAATTCATAATTACGTCAATTCACTTTTAATTTTTTTTTTTGCCCGTTTGAATTTTAAACTTTTTGCAATTGTATTAACTCAGTCCATTAAATTTACCGGCACTGTCGTGGATAATTTTTATTACTAATTTTTTTTCCTTATTTTTCTTCCCATTGTAGCTAGCGAGCAATGGTCGGAGAGGGTCGTTGGAGACAGCGGTCGTGGGGGTTCCCCCAGATGGCCTAGATCTCACCGGTTGCCGACAAGGGCTTCGTGGCCTCGGGCAACGGATGAGGGTTTTGTGGCCTTCACAATGGCTAGCCAATTTTGGCAACCCTTGCCGACCACAGTAGAAAGTAAAAAAAAAAGGAAGGAAAAATGAAAAATATTATTAAAAATAATGCATGTCAACATTGATCGATCAAATAGATTGGATTGACATAATGCAAAAGGTTTGAGACTCAATTGACCAAATAAAATTTAGGATTGAATTGGCAAAATTATAATAATTTTAGAATTTTTGATAGTTTTTCTCTGGATCTTTGCAATCAACAAAGAGTCTGTATGGATCGACCCGTGTTTTGTTGAGTCTTGACCGAGACAACTTTGGTTTAAGGTTGATGGATTTACTTCTACAGACACTAACTGGGCAGAGGAAAGTTGAAATTTTTTTTCTGTCTCTATTTTTTTTTTTTGGGCGGGTGTTATTTTCTGGGAGATGTAGATCTCCTCAATGATCTTATTCTGCAATAAATTACTCTACATATCAAAAAGAAGATACTGAATTGGTCTTATTGTAATGACGAATCATGCCTACATCTCACTCTCTCCCGTATTTCACAAATGTCAGGATTGACAAACTTTGCTAGTGAAATACTCATATATTATGTAAAATATACATTACATAATTCTCAATAAATTTTGCCTGATCCCCTGCGTTGTTGAACTCATAAATACCCATTCCCTTTTGGAATAAAACTAATCATATTCATATAAAGCCTATGTTGTATTATGCTCACGATAAATCTATTTTGATTTTTCACTTATTTCATATCTTTTGATTAGTCAATTACTGATGTAACATATCAATTATCCTGTACATGCAAAAATATGATTATATAACTCCGTACCCGCACAAATACATAAAATAATCATATTATTTCCTCTTTAGATAGCACTGAATAGTAACAAATCGGACTTAGTATGTATGATATTTCCATAGAGTTCCGTTAATTTGAATTAAAATCGATAATATTCCAATATGCAAATCTTTCTTATTTATGATACAATCGATGTAAATTCATGATAACATAGCTGTGAATTTTATTCTTTTATCAAGTGAAGATTCCTGTACGATTGCCGAAGTGGAAAATTTGAAAGAAAAATCACTTGCAATTTCCCTGGCGTCATGTTAATATCTATATATATTTTTTAATCCAATAAGATTTCCAAACTTTTAGCCTAACATGTCTGGTCCATCCTTACCACGCTGACGTGGCAATGTCAGGACATTTGGGGAACACAATGATAATCGGTGTTCAACGTGGGTCCCACCCCGTCCCCACCAAACATGTTGTTTGCTTTCCCATCTCTCCCCCTTTCAATTGTCTCTCAGAATCAGCGAGGGCCACCACAGCTGTGTCACTTCACTTTACTTTTTCTTTGATTTTTTTTTTCACCTTTTACTTTCCTGAAATTCATGGCAGGAGTTAAAAAGTAGAAAATATCTCCTGGAAAAAGGCCAGAGAGAGAGAGACAGTTTCTTTTCGGAATGAAAACATTTCAATTTGAAGTTGGGTTGAACGGGCAAAATGGTAAAATTATCTTGGATTATTTCGAATATTTTACCCTGTCTTGGCTTTTATCCGAACGATTAAACGCAGCATAATAATTTCTTGCGGGGCATACTATGCCGAATCACTTTGCCATATTAGATATCAAGGAACAATCTTAGATTTGTCAAACTAATCAGGAACAGACAAATTTAAACGACTCATGCATGCATTCACAGAATTACCACGTCCAAATTTCAGGAACCTGCTTGATCGCATGGGTTTGCAGGTTGACTGCTCAGTGCTCAGGTAGTCAAATTTGAAGCCGAAGTTGTAGTTCAGCTATTCAATCAGTGGATCAAGAATAATTTTTTTAATATCCAATCTTTTACCTTACTTCTCTTTGTTCCCATCGATGGCAACGTTGAGCCCTTGAAACTCTTATAGCACTCGACCGATCTAGCACAGAATGAGGTGGTTACGAGCAGCCTTAAGGAAGTTGTCGATGCTAGGGCTCGGTCTTACAACCACATTGCTAATGTTGTCTTGAATTTCACAAAGTCAAGAAAGGTTTGGAGATATGTCAAGACATTTCTAAAGATTTGGGGATAATCACTAAGGATTTATTAGTTAGTTTCTTAAACTAATAATATCTTTAAGGCTACCAATCTAAAGATATTTTTATTCAACATTGTATCTTGTATCTCTGTATGGTCAAAAATAAAAAAAAAATCGTCAGTCTCTCCGATGGACATAGGTAGATTTTCGCCGAACCATGTAAATCTCGGTGTTCTTGATTATTCTTGTTTTTCTTCCTTTTCATCTCATCTAATTAGAGAGATTTTCTGCTCAACAATTGTATCAGAGCAATCCAAGTCCTCCATTCCTATATTACGATTTTTTTTACTAGATGGCTACAAAAGTTTGATCGTTCGATTTGATAACGAACAATTTACTAGGAAGAATAATTTTACACAACGGTGGAGAAGTATGAAGGATTTGTTGATTCAATAAGGTTTATCAAATATTCTTCTGGGAAGTTCGAACAAATTGACTACCATCACCGATGATGACAAGGCTGACATGGAGGAGAGAGTGTGTAGCGCGATCCAATTGAACCTATCGGACGAGGCCCTTCAATATGTGGTGAAAGTTGATTCCACTCTGGAGGTATGGCTTAAATTTGAAAGCATCTACATGACGAAATCTTTTACAAAAAAGTTGTTCTTGAAGAAGAGATTGTATTCACTTTAGATGAATGAAGGAGGAGATCTATTGGAACACCTCAACATGTTCAATTATATGATCATTGAAATTACAAGTTTGGAGGTAAAGTTCAAGGATGAAGACATAGCATTTCTACTATTATAGTGCTTCTACTATTGGCGTTGTTGTCGGATTTGTTTGATCACTTGGTGACTACGCTCCTTCATGGCAAGAAAACCATTAAAGAGGTGACTACTGCCCTAATTTCAAACGACACTCAAAAAAGGGCAAGTAGTTCAAAATCTTTGGGAGAGGGGCTCTTTGGGAAGGATAAAAGTAGTCAAGGAAGAGGAAGATCAGCAGATCTAGGATCAAGCCATAAGGGTCAATCAAAATCCTTGGGAAGGTTTAAAGGAAGATGCTACGGGTGTAATAAGGAAGGGCATACTAAGAGATTCTGTCCAAATAAGAACGAGAAAAAAAAAGGAGAGCTCCGATGAAGCAAGTGCAACTGATAGCGCCAAGACAATGCTAGGGACATCTTGTCCATATTGTTGGGCTAGGACACCTTTGAAGATTCATGGATATTGGACTCCGGATGCACTTATCATATGTGTCCTCATCGAGAAGCCTTTGATGAGTCTAGGGCATATAATGGTGGTTCAGTTCTCATGAGGAATGACACTTCGTGCAAGACTGTGGGAGTTGGAACCATGAAAATTAGGATGCTTGATTGCATGATCACAACCCTAGCAAATGAGTCATGTACCGGGTTTAAGGAAAATTCTGATTTCATTGGGAGCACTTGAATCTAATGGGTGCAAGTAATCGGCTCAAGGTGGATTCTTGAATGTGATAAAGGGAGCTTTGGTTATTCTAAGGGGACAGAGGCCTGGGAACCTATATCGACGTATAGGAACCACAATGCAAGATAGAGCATCCGTGTTCACGGATGCTAGCACAGAGACTAATAACACCTATCTATGGCATATGCATCTTGGGCATATAGGGGAAAGAGGATTGATGGAGCTTCCAAGAGGAATGCACTCCAAGGTATGAAAACATGCAAATTAGATTTTTGCAAATTTTGTGTGCTTGAAAAACAATGCAGAGTATAGTTCAAGGTTGCAACTCATACAAACAAGGGTGTGCTCGATTATGTACACACAGATGTATGGGGTCCTTCATCGGTAAAGTCAAAATGTGGGAAGGAATACTTTGTAACATTAATTGGAAATTTTTCTTGAAAATTTTGGTTCTACTTCATGCGACATAAAAGTGAGGTCTTTAACAAGTTCAAAGAATGGAAAGATGAAATTGAGACTTCAACAGGGAAGAAGCTTGAGTGCTTGAGATCAGACAATGGAGGAGAGTACAAATCGATACTGTTCATGGAGTTTTGCAAGAATGAACGGATTAGACGTCATTTCATAGTTTCGGATATGGCCCAACGGAATGGTGTAGTGAAAAGGATGAATCGGACCTTATTAGAGAGCACTTGCAGCATGAGGCTTCATGCGGAACTAAGCAAGAAATTTTGGCCAAAAGCTGTCCTTTTGGCATGTTATCTTGTGAATTGGTCTCCATCATCTGCAACTGAATTCAAAATTGCGAAGAGGTATGGACAGATAAAATTGTCAATTATTCTAATTTAAGAATATTAGGTTGTCCTGCTTTTGTACATGTGTAGAGTTCAAAGTGCTCAGAGTTGGATCGAAAGTCAAAATAGTGCATATTTCGCGAATACAAGGAAGGAGCGAAAGGCTACAAATTATGGGATCCAAGTGACAAGAAAGTTCTGATGAGCAGGGATGTGTTCGATGAATCTGCAATGTTGAAGTGAAGTTGCATGCCACACGTAGCTACTGAAGAGGAGAGTAATAAATCTATGGTTAAGGTGGAGCTTCAAACCAGAGAATCTACACAGAATGGCGAGTCATTCGATGAAGCTCCAGAAGTTAAAAAAAATGATAGAAGTTTCTCATACTATTGCGACAGGTCGAGGAAGGCACGCTCTCAAAGCATTGGAGAGGTATGATTTTGAGGACATGGTTGCTTATGTTATTACTATAGGCTTCCAAGCTCCTATCATGAAGCTTTGAAAATTGATCACAAATGAAAAGTGGATGATAGCTATGATGGAGGAGATGGAATCGTTACAAAAGAATGAGACGTGGGAACTTATGAAGAAGCAAAACGATTGAAAAGTAATTGGCTGCAAAAGGGTTCTTCGAAGAAAGGAAGAAACAACAGACAAAGAACAAGAGAGATAAAAGGCTTGACTTGTTGCTAAGGGCTATGCACAGAAGGAAGGGATCGATTATAATAAAATATTTTCCCCTATTTTGAAACACACGTCAATTCGTGTTTTACTTGGTATTGTGGCCATGTATAACTTGGAGCTCAAGCAGCTAGATATGAAGACAACATTTTTTCATGATGACTTGGAGGAGAAAATTTACATGGAGCGGTGCGAAAGGCTTCAAGGTGGAATGAAAAGAGAATCACATTGCTCAAGAGATCACTTTACGGTTTGAAGCAATGTCCAAGGCAATAGAATGAAAGATTTGATTCTTTTATGCTTCGTATTTGGTTACATGAGGAGTGTGCATGATTCTTGTGTTACTATAGAATTTTGGATGATAAGTTGCTTATTATGTTGATGCTCTATGTTGATGGTATATTGATTGCTAAAAAAAAAAAAAATGAGAGGACATCATTTCACTTCACTGAAGTCTTAGTTAAGCAATGAATTTGAAATGACGAATCTTGGTGCTGCAAAAAGGATCCTTGGTGTGGAAATCTTTCAAGATAGACGTGCAAGTAAGCTCTTGGGTAAATTAGAAGAAGTATCTTGAGAAGGTCTTGGAGTAGTTCAACATGGGAAAAGCTAAATCGGTTTGTACATCTTTAACAAGTCACTTTAGATTATCCAAGAAACAATGCCCTAGTTCACTTGAGGAGGTTGTAAAGATGTCTCGATTACCATATACCAGCGCAATAGAGAGCCTCATGTTTGCTATGGCTTGTAGTAAAGTGGATTTCACTCACGCAATGAGTCTCGTCAGCCGATACATGAGCAATCTAGGTAAGGAGCATTGAGAAACCGTTATGTGGATCTTTTGTTATTTGGCTGGAACTATCGCAATGGGTTTGATGTTAAATTCAAAGGGAGAATTGATTGATTTTACAGGTCATGTTGATTCAGACTTCGCTGGTAATTTAGACAAGCGAAAGTCCACCACATGATATGTTTTTACTCTTAGAGGTGGAGCTATTTCATGAAGGGCAATGCTTCACGCTACTGTAGCATTGTCTACAACCAAAGCTAAGTATATGGCAGCAACAAAGGCTGCAAAGGGGGGAATATGGCTGAGTGGCTCGGTCACACGGTTGGGTTTAAAGCAAGAAAGTGCTCCACTATATCTCTTTATGCCAAAGGTGGAGATTTGTTGATGTTGTCTTGAATTTCACCAAGTAAAGGAAGGCTTGAAGATATGTCAAGATATTTCTCATGATTTGGAGGATAATCATTAAAGAATTATTAACTAGTTTCATAAACATCTTTAGGGACACCAATCTGAAAATCCTTTTATTCAGCATTGTACCTTATATCTCTTTATGCTCAAAAATAAGAAACTGTCTCTCTTCCCTGTGGAAATAGGCGGACTTTTGCCAAACCACGTAAATCTGTGTTCTTGATTATTCTTGTTTTTCTTCCTTTTCATCTCATCTAGTTAGTGGGAGCTCTTCCGCTCAACACATGCTTCCCTCGCACTCTCGATCTAATGATACATTGACCTCGATCTGTTTTCCAAGTTTCTGCTTCCTTCTTCTGCAGTTTCCACAGATAGATAAAATATCCATCTCATTGGCAACACTGACCATGGACAAGGCCAGTACTTCCCCGCTCATCCGTAAGATCAAACCAAAGCAACAGAGGAATCATGTGATTAATAAATGCTTACAAGCAAGCGATGTTGCCTTGGTAATGGCAGCAACAAGACCTCGGCCATTACAGTGCCCTTGGAGTTGCAGCACCACAAACTGCAAATCCCCAAGAAGGGTACTAGATACACTAGCCCCACTCCAAACCCCATGAGGAGAAGCAAGATGCAGGTAACAATCCAAGTCCTCACAAAACAAGCAACATCAAACATTGCAATTCTGCAGCCCTTGGCTAGGGCTAACTGATTCACAGAAGCAATCCTAGACATCTCCCCTGTACGAACTGTCAAGAGTCAATACATGTTGCATGTATTATGTCGAAGTCCAGTTTTCATTCGTTCATGTTATCATATGTTGCCTCACCCCCACCTTCTGTCTGGATGAAGCCAATTCAACTTCTCAGAACAATCCTAAACATTTGGAGGCCCGAAGCTCAAGGTGCTTTCTTGCTACTTCTCGCCGATTGGCAACCTACTTGACCTTCTGTCTGAGGCGACACTCTGACCAGTACACCAAAAAGGGTACATGCAAACAAACCAAACTGATGTAACCTCAGCTCCGAGGCATTTGGTTGGCCTGCAGATTCCGATCACTCTCATGTTCAAATTCAGCAGTGACTGTTAATTCACGTGTTGTTTTCTGGCCTCCCAAACATTATGTTTCCGAATATCCACACGAGCAGGATGATTTCAAGAGTTCCAATCCATAAACACAGGCTTCTCATAATTAGAAAGCACATGAAAGCAAAGAGCCCCTTCACAAGATAGTAAAGTGAACAAGACTAGGTACAAATACTTTTGATCAGAACAGCACTTTCATTCAGTCCATTAGAGAGAGGAACTCTAATGTGACCATTGTAATCCTTCTCACATCATGCAAGAGACATGAATATTTATGCTAAAGCGCTGTGACTAATCTTCTGATTCTGTCTTTTGCTTAATCTGAGTATTGGACATACTAGGTTCAGATGTCATTGAACATAGGCGACAGTACATAATGACAAAACTACATTTGCAGCTGCCTAGCGCCTAGCCATATGAGAAAATTCAGAAACCGAAAAACATGTCCGCCTTTAAAAGGAAAAAGAAATTGGTGATGTCTCAAGCAATAATTTGGCTGTCCGCTAGAAGAAGAATGCAAGCAATTGAAAATCTCGCAACCTACCACGGCAACAGCATTACTCCACTTCTGGACATAACTTTCTAATTCCTTCTTCTTGTCAGACACTCATTCACACCACTTATTTGGCCCAGAAGCTTCTTCCAACATCGTCTGTCCTATCATGATTGACTAGGCGGATTCAAGTGGATTTCAGCATTAAAGCTATTCATCCCGAGTTCAATGACTTCCTCATTCATACATACAAATGAATAAACTGAATCCAATGAAAACACACACACACACACACACACACACACACACACACACTTGGTCAGGAACTGAAGTTGCAGACCGGAGCGCATGGCAGGACTACAACATGATAATTACTCCTCAAGCACAACTGTGCTAGAATAGTTCAATGAAACAGGCAGCGGTGGAATTCTCTATTCCAAAACCTTAGAGTCAAATTATCCATTTCTGAAAGATGAAACCAGACAGAAGAAGAAGAGAATTTGTAAACATAAAACAAAATCATATGAAAGCAATCAAAGCCTCAAATTGGGGAAGAAGATCAGAAACTATAGCAAGTCAAGTATAATCTCACTTGCACTCAACCCCAGCTTCAGCAGCACGGCGAGGCTTGTTCTTTCGCCTATTCCCATTTGTTCGGTATCCAACGAATTTGACTGTGTCATTGGCGCTTGGTTTTGTTTTAATACCAGTTTCCTCTTTGACAGAATCAATAGTGTCTTTGGCTTGTGCAGACCTCCTCCTCTTCCTTCCATTTTCAGGGGCAGCCTCATTTTTCACATCCTTCCCAGAGAGCGTATCTTTGGTGAGCTCAACAATTTCTTCTACCTTATCAGATTCAAGACCGTTGCCTTCAACTTCATCCTTCACTGGCTTCTGTGGCCTTCCCCGTTTTCTAATTGTCGGAACTTTTTCTTCTTCACCGCTCCCAGGATCTTCACGAGTCACTAGTGTCTGCTTCTTCCCTTTTCCTCTGACTCTACCCATTATAGAATTTAGCGGGACCAAATACTCAGTCTTGGGATATCTCTGCATAACCAGGAAGAAGCCACACTCACTACTACTAGACATATAAACACACAATCTTTTCTCTTTCAGGGAAAAGGGGACACGCGAACTCAATGAATGCGATGATGTATACCAGGTACAAGAACGAGAACATTAACATTCTTGCAAATCTCGAAAGGCACAATATTTTATATAAAGGCATATAAAACTTAAGCTCAGCTTGAAATAATCCCACGAAAGGAAAAAATAAAGCCCTTTGCAACAAGCTGCCAGCCACTGAAAGAGCAAGAGATTGTAAAGTCAATCAAACAATATAAACGACTTAATTAGAGGCCAGACACAAATCACAAAGTATTGAGGAGTGTAAAACGTCTTAACGTCTGTTGCTCACAAAATGAGCTTCCTATCGGACAAATCGAGAGCGAAATTTGAGGGACAAAAATCATCTTCTCAACAGCCACAATCAAGGGAAATTTTTTTTTATAAAAGCATCCAACCCTCAATCGGTTCTTGCTCGTTCTAATCACATACCAATTCCATAGTGAGATTTGGAGAGCCGAGGGCTCATAGCAGAACTTGCACAAGAAGTCATTTCAGAACTAAATAGTGTCAAAACCCGGGGCTTACCATCCGGAACAAAACAAGGCAAGGCAAAGACACAAATGAAAGGATCCCCTCCCTGGAAGGCTAAGTGGATAACTGATAGAAACACCCGACCAAGCTCGCGAGAAAGAAGCGTGACAAAAACAAAACCGATTTGATCTACAAGTTCTGTACTTCAAGATTCAATATGTTTTTTTCTTCCTCAGCAGCCAACAAATAACCCCATCACATAGCTATTTTTGAAGCCTAAAACATGAGATAGAGAGCCGACCGTTTTCCTTATGAGTGTGAAGAAACAGCTGCCCTTTGCATCGTTCAAATCCTAAGTTGATCCGCTGAATCTGGGTGCTCGATCAAGAAACGATTCCCATCACCAGGCCCAACTGGGTGTGCGCTCCTATGGGTTCAAACCAGCGGGAGTAGCAGAAGAGACATGGAAACGGCGAAAATTGCTGAAGAAGCAACACAAACAATAACTACAAGAGAAGAGAAAGGCAGTGGATCAGAGGAGAGAAGAAAGCAAAGAACAGAAGAAGATTTTAGAGGAAGGCGAGTGAAAACGATTTGAGGCTTGAGGTGTCCTCTTCAGAGTCTCGTCGGGCATGAGAGGCTAGACATGGAGGGCAGCAGACACAGAGGAAGAGGTGCTAAAAAAGATGCTTCTCTTTCCACATGAGGGGGCCATGCTTTGCTTGAAGTCAAGAAGCGAGATTTCGTGGGTGGAAGTGAAGCTCACTGTAAGAAAACGAAAACCGACAGCAATAAAATACCACAGGCTTTTCTCTGGATCATCTGAATTCCAGTCTATTGTTAGTACATTAAGCTCGGACGGATCGCAAGTGACACTTTCTTCCACGACAACTGTGTGTAGACTGTGGATGTTCATGTTGACAAAATAGGTAATATTAAAAAAAAATTCAAATTGATATATATGTAATATATTTTGCTCTCAATTGATTTTTTGAACATCAAAAATTTCAAACTAGCACACCACCCTCCGTTAGCTTTCATTGAATTTACCATCAAAATGTCGAGTTATGTGACACGTGATAATTAATGAACGTATCAATTTCGAATTTTAACGTTTGTTATGGAAGTACCAATTTGAGATTTTTCATCGTCCTAACTCGATTTGGCGAAACTAAAAAAAGATAAATTTATCATAAATATATCGATTTGTGATAAATTTATCACATGCGTATTAATTTGAGATTTTTTATAATGAAAAAATTAATTAATAATAAATTTATCTCGATGTATCAATTTAAATTTTTTTTTTCATGGGAAGATGGGGGAGGCTTTTGGTTCACCCTTCTTGCTGTACCGCGAGGCAATTCAGTCCTTTTTCTCGCTCTTCTGTGTTAATTTCTCCCTTTGGGTTAATGAATGGATGTAAAACCAAGGTTCGATGGAGCCAAGCCAGCCAATAAGATTGACCGCCACTCCTTGTTAGAAAAAAGCCGAAACAGGAGGGGAGGATCACTGTTTCTAGTGATGATGCACGAGATCAACAGCTGGACAGAAGTTTGACAGGCGCCGAATTCCCAACACGAAGCATTAATCCCACCCCTCCCCCATCCTCATTTTGGGGAAAATATCAGCTCTTAGTTTAGGGCAAAAAAAAAAAAAAAATTAGGGCAAATAAAGAACTCCAGCATGGCTCTACACATAACCGGAGAGAACAGATTGCATTCGGTGGACCGGATATAATTACAGGTCGTATTTGGCATTTGTTAAGTATATTGGATTTGGAAAAAAGAGAAAAACCCGATTTCTAAAGCGATCCATGGAACGGCATGAGGAAGGGTTCCAATATTTGAAAACTGTGTAATTTCCTTGATTAATTATCTTACAAATTCCTAAAGGACACTGGTTGACAAAGTCCTAGGATAATTCTTTCTACCCAATATTTGATGGTGGCTGTGGTACGAGAAATATCGAGATAGATAAAATTTGGTCGTGTTTTTCTCTACCTTTAAGCGGCTGGTAGGTTGCAAAAATGTGAAAAAAAGAAGAAAAAGAAGAAAATCCACTCACAAAAGACAATCAAATTCAAAACAACCCGACCCCCACCTCATAACACGGCCGTCACATCCTAGCCCGGTTGTCATTTGGACCATATATAGCAAGTAAGTAAGAGGGTGCGTAGAAATTTTGCAACTTCTGCAAAAGGCTGTGTGTAGATGCAGTTTTTGGCTGTCTAGGAGAAATAGTAGCGCTGCATCGATCTTGAGTTTTCTTGAATGATGTAGCCACTGTCATCTACAACATCAACTTCACAAGATCATCTTTCAAATCAGTCCCGTTGGACCGGCATGTATGGAACTTCTACGTGGAGCAATATCTAGCCACCTTCGGTTGGCAATCAGATAGGATGAATCATGAAAAAATCGAGTTTAAATCGCTTCTTCTGCCATGACATACGATGTACAGTGGCCGGGTCTCGAATAATTTGATCTCCTTGAGCGGGATTTGCATAAGGAAACTTCGGTCTTGATCTTCTACAACTTTCTAGTAGCGCATAATCTTGTATTTCTATTCTCCAAACTGTATAAATACGTAGACACCGAAAATGATTCACACATTGACGCACATGCTTGAAGCACGAAGATGAGATATTAAGGTAAAATGTCAAGATATGAGAAGGTCATGTTCACAGCACGTGGAGACTATTACAACTATCGATTAGTCGGAGAAAACTGAATGGCTTATCGACACTGACACAAGTTGATGCCATGCGTCTAGCCAACTGTACACAATAAGGTAGACAAAAAGCAGAGAATGTTGGCACCGATAGTGGACAATGTGGACAAGAATTTGGAATTATCTTTCAGCAAGCGCGCCAGAATAGACAGACAATCGCCATTCGAACACCTAGCGGGAGAATGAATGTTGACAGTTATGCAAGCTTTAAAAACAGCCTTCTAAAAACTTGGATCAAGGTTCCTAGAAAGTGAAGAACGTGGGCAAGATTGATAAGAGCAAAGGAAGAGAAGAATCAAACCACCCCAAGCAATTTGAGAACTGTCGACAGTTATACAGTGCTTCATGTAGGTCGAAATACCTGTCTAGAGACGCAGTCAAACAAGCTCGTGTGAACAATGAACGTGGAGGGGATTGATAAAGATGCGTTGAATCAAACTTCGATATAGTGTCGAAAATTGTTCAGGCGTTGCCATTGAGCCGAACTTTGGCAAGGTTCGGGTATGTTGGCTCTTTTCGTAGGAATTATACTTTCCAAGCCTCTCCATCGAGCCAAACTCCGATTTAGTTTACGTTTGTGTAATTTCAAGTTTCTACATATTGACTCTCTAGTGTAGTTTTGGGACATCACCGTTGAGTCAAAACTCCGGCTTGGTTTATGCTGGTGTAGTCCTATTGAAATCTTTACATATTCTACTATGTTTTGTTTTTCTAATTATTTGGATTACTTCCGTCCGGAATCACTAGAGGACCCTTTTTCCACATTTAAATACCGAAGAATTAATTTCAGTGAAAGATATTTTCTAGTGGGAGAAATTCTGGTGAAACAAAAATGCATGATCGTTCCATGTATATCTTCTTCCTTTTTATGAAATCATAATATGTATACCTTCATTGATATGAATCTCTTTCTTCCCCCTGCGATACTGCTCTAGCGTTCGCTTGAACATCCCCCTTAACAAGGTTGTAATCATCAAAATGATCTAAGGTTTAGTTTGGCTATCTTTCTAGTTAAAAGTATCGGGGTAAAGGTAGATCAAGTTATAGTCTGTTAATATGTTTAATTGGACCCGTATCCGTACAAAAACTTAAGTTAATGAGTTATGGATCTACTCTTCAATGTGTTAACTTTGCTCTCCCCACTGAACCATGAAGGCTGCCATCAAGGCCATGCGCACCTACTCGAAAGCCGAAGCCTTTAATTAGGGAGATTGCCAATAAGAAGTCAAGTCTAAACTCATCAACATATCTTGTTGAAGTCATTTCACTCAAAAGCTTAAATCAACAAGTTATAAATCAATTGTGATATATTGAATACTCCGCCTCAAACCAATTCTTTGACGATGGATTTTCTAATACAACTCATAATGTGCAACTCAACGAGACGACGACGACAAGCAGCAACACCAAAGACGTAAGAACAACAATGACGAAAGCTACAATAGAGACGATGAAACGACAACAACGTTGGCGATGACGATTGGAGGAAGATTGTTGCAGTGCAGAGACAGAAAGAGTGAGAGGATGATGGCAAGCTAAGGCGATGAAGATGACGAATCGGTAAGGATGACAACAATAAGAAGGATTGAGGGTTGTGGCAATAGAGAGACTAGAAAGAGATTTCTTCGTCGAGAAAAAGCTTGCAACAAGTTTGTCTAAATGCTATATAAGCAATTGCCTCATACAGTGTATTTATACTGGCAATGTACCATATAAAATATGAAATTATATCTGTAGTGTCTGATCACATAGTTCAGTTTGTTTCGCAGAAGTATGATTTGGAAAACATTTTCTTAATAGTGATCATTTTTATAGCTCGAAATAATTAGCTAATGAAAAATACTTTACAATCGACAACAATTTATACATAAATATTTGTGTGAACGGTGAAAATGTTTTTTATTTATTCATTTTGTAAAAGATATAACCGATCATTTTTAGAAAAATATTTTTTATATTATTCATTTTTTATGAAACAAACGAAGCCTTAGTTCTCTAGCAACTTTTTCTTTTAAAAACAAAAGATGTATGCACATGTACATCCATAAGCTAGAAAGAGCAGCCTCACTTGAAATCTATGCCTCGTGATACTTCCAGTACAAATGACAACCATTCACTTTATGGGCTCTATTTTTATTCCCTAGACAATTTTCTAAGCAGATACACGCATTTGATTAAGGCACAAAATTTCTATTCTCAGAACAAAAATTCCATCCATAATAGTGTAAAATTTCTACGGTTGGGCGACCGGTGGATGGCAAATGGTGGTAGGGACGCGAGAGAGATGATCGACGACAGGAGATGGGTAGCGATCAGCGACAAGCACGGGTAGTCAGTAGTTAACAGATGGCAACCTACTTCAGGGATGTGAGAGAGGGAGAACGCACTCAAGAGAGAGGGAGTGAGCAATGGGAAGAATCCTTACTTTTGTTTCTATTGCAAAAAGAGAAAACTAGAAAATTTCTACTTCTCATTTATGTTCCAAACCTATTTCTTGGCCAAAAATTTGTCCCATAATAAAAAAATTGAAATTGCATTATCAAATGGATTTTATTCCAAATCTGTTCTCCGAAACAAAAAAAAATAAAAATAGATAAAACTATTGTCATGCTCGCCCTTAAAGAAGGGCGATTGTTAGGGAGCATGCTTCAAAATAATGTGCGTGGATGATGGTGCTTGATTAAGCAGCTTCCACAAGCAGGTGAACCGTCCATTGATGAAATAAAAACTTAACTGAACTCTTAATTACAACTCTCCCCCTTTTTTTTTTAAAATTTTTCAAATGATTATATATTTTGTCAAATATTTAGATTCGATGACAGGCGCAATCGGGAATTGGCCAATGTAATTTTCTCATTGATGCCAAAGATGCCTCTCTTTCTCTTTCTCTTTCTCTGTCCCTCGCTTAAACTAGGCCACGCTGGATTGGATACGGCCTCTCTCAATTTTTTTTTTGTTTGGTACTGTAGCCAGAAGATAAGGTACTATCTAATTATCTTTATTTTAACGGACAAGATTGTAAACGGACTTTGCTAGCATAATAATATTTTGGTAATTATAAGAATAACAATATTTTGGTGACCATAAATTTTTGAATAAGTGAATTCTGCAATAATTTTTAATTATTTATTATCTATCTTTTTGACTCGAAACAGGCCGTTATCTCACGGCGAATTAAGGATAGTCATATAATCATTTATTACTGTGAATACCCCTCTAGGGAAGCAAGATCATGAATACCTCCGGATCTAATCGAAAGATCAGATCATTGGTATAGCTATCCATGGGTGCACCCTGACTCACTCGAGCCAAAAAAGTCAAACCCTGAAAAATTATACATAAATTTTGGTTAATGAGTTAGGCTTAATGAGTTTGTTCAGTGATCATCTCCACAAATCAACCGAGCAAGTTTAGGTTATTTTGGTTTATTCTACTAGATTATGCTTACCTGTACTTTGGGAGAAATCTTTTACAAGTCCGAATCTAGCAAGCATAGTTGTGGGCCTTTAACTTTTAATTCTTATGTTATGAGTCAATCCAATCGAAAGACTATAAAAGGATACATATATACTAGGGTGCAAATGACAAGACTTCTAGAGTAAAATTCCTATTTCAGAAGTGTTTCTAGAGTAGAATTTCATTTTCTAACACAACTTCTAGAATAGAAATCCGTTTACTTATACAAATTCATTTTTTTTATTTCTGATTTTTTTTTGTTTCAGAAGCAATTTTGGAGCTATTTAAAGAAGTACAATAAAATTCTGCTCAAAAATAGATATAGAAAAATTAACTTCTAGCAAAAAAACTAATTTATAGAATAGAAGTGTTGCTGTGCGAACTCAATTGTAGAAGAAAATTTGAATCATAAGTAGGTCTATTTGAACTTTCAGTTTTATCGACTCATAGGTTGTTATATTACACCTCTCGAACTGATTAATTCTTTTCTCATATTTCATGATTTATATTATAGCATTGTGGTTTTACGGTAGCATAGAGGAATAATGATTTGTGGACAACGTATGCGCATGACATTTCGTTGTTTATGTTGAAACGCAATAGCAAGAGAAAGCAAAGTCTGATGCAAAATGTAGAATTCAAACGTTCTTCCGTAATTAAGGGCATGCATGACAACGATTCTAATATGAAAAAGTGATTTTTGATTAGAATTGAATTTTTCTGATTCTATTTATTGGATAAGTTTTAGAGAATTAGAGCGTGTTTGGTAATCGTACAAAATTTATATTTTAGGTCAAGGGAAAATAATGAGCGAACTAAAAGGAAAAAGTGAAAGATGTGGGACTTTATATTGTTTATTTCTCAAAAGTTATTCTTTTTTTTTCAGAACCAATTTTTTTTTTTTAGTTTTGCTCTAAAACTGTTCTAGGGAACAGAATTAGAATCAAAATCATTTACGTTACCAAACTTATTTCTCGTTCTTTTTGTTCTAAAGAACAAAATTAGAGAACTAGAATCGTTGCAATAGAGGATGACAAACCGGCCGTACTAATCACGCTTCTATTATATTATGATTTCAATTAATTAGCACAAGCAAAAAAAAAAATTCATATTAGTCACAATACTCCATTCATTAAGGTTTCAAAACACAAACCGATTCACAACCCCGCCATACCCAAAAAAAAAAAAAACATATTACATAACGTACGCAGCTTACCACCAAATCCTCCACCACCTCTTCAGGATCGCTCTCCTCCTATGGCTCGCCATTGCTGTATGTCCCCAACACCCTCCTCCGTCGCTCGCTGCCGCCACTACCGTCGTCCTCCCGTGGGAAAGGAATCGAGCCAAGTAAACGTCCGCCGTACCGAGCATAGACTAATAGAAAACGGCACAAGATCTGTTCCACCCTCAGACCTGCATCAACCCAAAGAGTAGACCTAACGCTCACGAATTCTATACCAGGAAAAGTGGGGTTGGTAAAGTTGTACAAAAACATCTCAAAATCCATAGGGGTGCCATATCGAGCAATTGGAGTAGCGGGGGTAGCTACCATATCACTAAAAGGTCCGAAAAATATAGCAAGAGTGAGCTATAGCCCAGAAAAAATAAAACATTTAAACTTTTTGCCATAAGGTTTATGTATTTTTCAATAAAAATTCATTTAAGTCATGCGGATCAACAATTTTTGACTAATGAAGCATGTATTAATAATTAACGTGAACATTCTTTCTAATTCTGAGGCGGAAAAAGCTTTGTCATTATTATTACTACTACGACGACGACGACGACTTCTAGGGATCGAACCCTAGTTGTCTACAGACCTTTTCATTCCCCATACCATCGCCCCAAGACATAGGTGCTGTCAGATAAAGTTCTTTCTTTTTGTTTATTTAACATGGCACATGATTTTATATTTGTTTGATCGCCGTCTAGGAAGACCACAAAATACCGATCTAGCATTCACAGGAATAAAAATCACATTGCTTGAAGGATACTATACACTCACAAATATGCAGATGATTTATTTTTAAGCCTTATTTCATTTCACATTTCGCAATTTCACTTGTCAACACCCAAAACTCTTCTTGACATCCGCGCAATGGGACTATCAAGATTTTCATACTTGGGCATCTTAACTCATAAGACTTCCCTAATAACACAGCGTGGGCTTCCTTTATGCATGAAAGGGCATCCCAAACACCCGAGGCTCTATGGGCATTCTAACCGATGGAAAATTTTCAAGTCTCTTAACTCCATAGTCATGTACACATGTTATTATACGATATGCAATATGAACTACTGCATATATGCCAATAAGTCAACCGCTACCTAGCAAGCATAGACATATATTTTCACGAAACATCCAAGCAGGCGATTCAATTTAGCATAAAAGTACATTACTGGGCAGATTTGGACCCAATCTGCTGATCACAACTAAAATTTCCAAATAAATTAAAAAAAATCCCAAAAATTTACAGAGTCATAGTTCAATGTGTGGAAAATAATTTCATTTGAAACTCTTTGTCATTTGACGCACAGAATAATGATTTTTCCTCAAAATTCATTGCTTTCTCATTCAGGAATAGTTTCGCACATTGTTTGAAATCACAACTTTTTCTTAAGTAATTAACTCCAAAAATCACCAAATTATAATATGTCATAGCTAATCTCTTTATGGGAAGTGCAAAGTTCAGTTCCATTTGTATAAGTCACAGTAAATTAGGGAAATAGTGGTAAAAATCAGACTCATTAGTAGAACGGAGTTGGTCAAGAGAACGATCATATCACCCACTTTAAAGGTTCCAAAAATTATCAAATTAATATATGTTATATTTTTGGATATTTCTTCAAATTTTATGTTTTTATCTTAGTCAATATAAGCCCATAGAAAGAGGCACAAAAATAGTAAGCACGGAAGGTCAGATCAGACTCTAATTCAGCACATGCAACTTGTGAGAGTACGAGGTCAGTTAGCCCACCATACGAACTCCAAAAATCCACAAATTAATATACATTATTGTATAGGATATTAGCTTAGACATTTATATTTTGCATTAAGTCAATAGAAGTATATAGAAAGAGGTACAAAAATAACAAGCACAAAAGGTCAAGCGGGACTCAAATTCAACACAGACCAAAACCGTGGAAGCGCATGGCCTTTTGACTGACTATACGAACTCCAAAAATTCAAATTAATATTTGTTATAATTTAGGATGTTAGCATCGACCTTTATGTTTTGATATTGATTCATAGGAGCTCACAAGAAACGATACAAAGATAGCAAGCGTCAAAGGTCAGATTAGACTTAGTTTTAGAATAGCTTCATAAATCCACATGCATAACCCTTTTACACATAGATCCACCACATGTAGCACTATAGGCTTATCATTACTTTCATTTTTATCTATACCAAGCCACAAACTTCAAATGAATTATAAACTAGCCACACAAAATCATGTTGAAGTAATGAAAAGATGAGAAACTTGCCTTAATCCAAGAACAACACAACCATTGAAGCTTCTTGAGAGCAAAAATGAAAGTGCAAGTGAATTTTGAAAATGAAAGTGAGGGGAGGGGGGATTTTCGGTCAGAACAAGAGGAAGAGGGGTGGGAGATATTGAGTGCAAGTTTTAGTTTGTCATAAAATCCCATTGGACATTATGGGTGATGTGAATAGTAAATTGGGGTGAAATCATGAAATCACTTGAGTGAAAAGATTGGCCCACTTTCCAGGAGGGGTGCCAGCCATATAAGGTGGAAAATGTCTATTTTGCCCTCATTAATTTAATTATGCACATTATGCACAGTAAACCTTCAATTAGGCTATAGTTTTTCCTACGATCACTTAGCATTTGCAATTTACATATGAAATTAACACCATAATCACATAATTGAATCACGTGACATGTTCCAATTATTAACACACAAGTTTAATTCTAATACCACTATAATATGCTCTTGGCAATTTCGTTTTGGAGGCCAAATTAACTATACAGTCCCTTGATTGACCTCTTAATAAATTTAATTAGTGATAAAGCAATATTTAATCTATCACCACGATCACATATAGTCAGTTAAAAGAATACCAAATATCACATTCATACTATAGTCACTTTTTTTTCACTCTAGGGTTAGTGCTAGTGCTATTGACCCTTAATGAATTATGTGACACTTTCCAATTAATGTCAAATAATTCAATTTTAATATTATAATAATCTTTAATTAGTTAGGAAAAAATTGGGATGCCACATGTAGAACCTAAGAGGCTCTTACCTTCCATCGAGATTTTTTTATCAACTTTTCTCAGTCTATTTCACTTATCCGTCCATATGAAAACTATAGTCCATTCTAGGTATTTTTATTTTTTCCAAACAATTTATATATTTGAAAGTATAATCTACATTTTTATCTCGATGTGAAACTCTATTGTTAAATTGTAAGACATGATACCTTTTTTAAAGGAAAATAGTACCGAACTTTGACCTAATGTACAATGTCATTTATTTATCAAAAATGGTTCTTAAAATAGGGTTAATACCACAAAAAATCATAAATTGGTAAATTTATAATAAATTTATCATAAATTATTTTTTTTGACCCTCAAAAATCATAAACTGGTCATTCTATGACAAATTTACCCTAAACAAGTTTTTTTATCACTAAAACTCTATACACCTGTAATAAATTTTTCTTTTGTTAAATTGAGTTAACCTGTGACAAACAAAGGGTGAAAACCACAAATTAGTAAATCCGTTAACTGTCATGTGTAATTCAACTCAACAATTTGATTATTAGATTTAACGAAAACTAGAAAAGGGTGAATTTGTCATTTGCGTATCAGTTTGGAGTAAATTTGTTACAAATAGATTAGTTTGGGATTTTTTGGTAATAACATAATCTGGGGTAAATTTGTCACAGATGTATCAGTTTAGATTTTTTCGTGATATTAACCCTTTAAAATATTACCAAATGTGCAATGTAGTCTCTAGACTATGCTAAGAAGTTCATTGTCGTTCTTTCGTTAATTCAAGTTAACAAAATTTACTGACATGTCTTTGAAATTATTTTAAATAAAATGGCCAATAAAAAATAGATAACTATGTACAAAGAAGAAGATGAAAAAGAAAATTGAATTCATGGCCACATGTTCTTGTATCACATTAATCCATCATACCAAAGTCCATTTAACATTAAATATTTCATGTCATAAAAAAATCATCTAATTTTTTGCTTATCAGATAAAAGGATTACATTAGACATTTAGGGGAGAAATTGCCAAATAAGTCCTAAACCTATTATATAGATGCCAAGTCAACCATAAACTTTTCAATTTTATCAATTTAATTCTAAATCTTGGTGTGTAATTCCAATATTGTTAATCAGGCAAATTTTTATCAAAAATAGCTGAGTGGTAGTCCAATCACTCTACGTGGCACATCGCCTCATTAGCAATTTTTGGTGAAAATTGACCAGAAAAACTACATCGTAAATTCACCAAAATGTTTAAAACTAATTTGGCAAGATTGTTTTGATTAAAAAAATGGCAAGATGGTAAAGTTTAAGATTGAATTGACATCCGTATAATAGATTTAGGACTCGTTGGGTAATTTTCCTGACATTAAGGAGTAGGTCAAGAACCCCAATGAATAAATTAGAGGGCCAAAGATGATGTTACACGTCGAATTGATGTTTAAGGATTGTTAGCGTCATTTGCTCCTAATTCATCAAAAATTGGATTTTCAATGAAATATTTTTTATTGAAATTTATTTTTCAGTTTTTATTAAGAGGAGACGAGTTCTGTGATATTCTAGACAAAAATCTCAATGAATCATAAGGAACAAATATCCTTCGTTGGTATTTAATTAAATACAATGTACAAAACAATTTACTAGAATTGTCAATGACAACGTGAGATGTTGGAGATATATAGCCATAATTTAATTAGTGATGAAGCTATGAAACTACAACTAAAATACGAGAATTAAAAGATATTTAAATTGCGACAAAATAAAGATAAAGATAACTTTGCGCAAACACTGAATTCATTTATTGATTGGAGAGAGAGAGCCTTTATAAAGATTACGATGTGGTTACCTAAAGCCTACAGTCGACTATTGCGAATGAGATTAGACAATTCAAATAAATAAATAACTTCGTAGTCTCCTATATTGTCTAGTAACACTTGAGCCTGAAAAATATCCACTCATTGGTTTCATCGATGTCGATGATTTTAGTTTGCTCTTACTAGTTGCAGCTCAATATCAATGTCCATGAATTAATCCAAGCAACGCTTATCCAAAAGAGCCCAAAAATATTGATATTCATTGGTTAATAGTCAATATAATATCCATGACTTATGTTGTTAAAAAAACTCTGCTACGGTCGACTAGCTAAATCACTTGTTGATGATTTTAAAAAAAAATGGTAGTTTTTGGGTGTCAACTGTGGATTTGGTTGGGCATTTTGCCCCCTAACAGCGGTAACGCTGGTCTTTCCGGCATGTTAGGCCAAATAGGAGTATTCCCATTGGGTGGAACTAGCCTTACACATTCAACATTTGGCGATTGACTGACCTACAGACCATGTTGCTTGCCAAATTAGTGTCACTAATTTGGTTATATAGATCAACATCATCCCAATTATTCTCATCATTGTGACTTTGATTAAATGATTCAGGCCTTTGAATAATTTTTATGGGGGTTAACTACTCTGATCAACATTAATGGTATAAATAAATGAAGATGAATTAGGAACTTACCATGTCACCACTGGGATTGGATAATGGTGGTTGATTGGACGATTTTTGTATCGAGAAAACACAATTCCTAGCGTTGTGATGATTGGCTCGATCACATTTGACATGTGACTCACAATGTAATTGGCTATATCGATTTGCTACCCTTTAAATAATCTCTTCACAGTGACCAACATAAGAGGATTAGGTGCAACTCCTCTTGATTATTCTTCAGTGAAAGAAGTTCGTTTAACGGCTAAAGATTTGGAGTGCATAGCCCCGTCGTTGTCATTGTGATTGGGGCAAGTTGTCCTACTAAGTGTAGATAAGTCCCAATGATGTAATATTTTATAGGACCACTGTCATATGATATTTTATGAAACTATTATCAACTGTTAGTTAAGATAAGTGGAATGAGACTACATGAATATAAAGAGTAATGAGGATTCATTGACAAGCGATGTGGGATGGTACTTTAATAAATGAATTACCGGGAACAAATATGCTTCATCAAAATTTAATCAATAACTAAATACAAAACACTTTTTTGAAATTTATGGGGTAAAATGATAGAGAGATACAACTCTAGAATTTAATCCACTATGAAGAACTAAAACTGCGACTGTAGGATGGAAATTCAAAGATATTTAAATCACAAAAAAGATAAGTTGTGAAAAAGTAAAGATGGATAAATTTGTGAGAATATTGAATTCTTTGATTGATTGGGTAGCCTTTACAAATAGTACTATGTGACTATTTAAAGCTTACAATCATCCGCGACAAACAAGGTTAATTCAAATGAGTAAACAACTTCTCAATCTCATATTATCTAGCAACATTTTGTGCTTGAAAAAAATCGCTACTCATTAATGTCAATGACTTCATCCCCAAATAACTAATATTTGCTCTCATTAGTTGCACGTCGATATCGATGATCACGACTTCATCCTATATGACTAATATCTAGCAACACTTTACAAAAAGAGCCCGAAAATGTTGCTAGAGTTACATGGCGATATCGATGTCCATAACTTCTGTTGCTTATCAAATTTTACTACAATCAATTAAGTCTATCACTTGTCAATCATAATCCAAAAATTCATTATTTTCGGGTGTCAACACCTCCTATCTCTTTATCCTTTCCTTTGAGGATGTAATTGTCGATGAGGGATACTAGTTGGTGGGGAAAAGATACAAGCCAAACAAAAATAAGTTGGCCATTTTTTTTTGTGGACCCCCCCCCCCTAATGGGAAGATAAGATGCCTAGAATTGAAGGGCTAATTTCAGTAACACTAACATTTCACCTAGCGACAATTTCAATAAGTCAACCTACCCTATAACCAAGATGATAGTTGTTACCTAAATATAAATTATTTCATTCATTTAATGTCGTATAATGTTGCACTAACCTTTCGTGTCCTTCCTTGAAATTTGGCGATTTTAATGCCATCTAGCGGGAAAAATTACCAAAAAAGTCTTAAATATATTATTATTATACCAATTCAATCTTAATTTTATTTTTTCGATTAAGTCATAAACACTTTGTAATTATGCCAATCTAGTCCATTTGACTGGTCGACGATGATGTGGTGTTGTCGGCGCTAACACGGCAAATTTTAATTTTTTAATTTTCTACTAGTTTTTTTCTATCTTTTTTTTTTTACTTTTCTTTTTCTTTTAAGGGTGAGGACCAGCAACCCTGCTGGCCACCAACCACAACGAGGATCTCTAGCCGTCACTCCTGTCTAGGCGAGGGTGAGGAGCCCTTGTTGGCCTGAACACTCAATAAAAAATTATTAAAAATATGAAAATTATTTAAAAAATTTCCACGTCAGCACTAGCAGTGCCACGTCAGTGTCGATCGGCCAAATGGATTGAATTAACACAATTTTAAAAGATTTCAAACTCAATCAGGAAAAAAAAATTTATGGCTAAATAGATACAATTGTAATAGGTTCGTGACTTTGGTAATTTCCCCATCTAGCATCATGTGAATTTTACGAAATGTCAATTTCATGCGAGGCATATGAGCATGTCCGAATAGAAAACAAGTAGACCGATTTCGAGTGTTCGAACAGAATTAAAAATGCCTTCGAATTACGCCTGGCAATTCTTTCTTTCTTGTTATATTCGTGTCGGTTATTCCATTATTTCATGCTACTATGAAAATGTTTTGATGCGATTGTAAACGGTAAGAATGTGTCCGTTCGTGCTGATGTCAAGTTAAACCTTATCCTCGCAGAGTTTGCATTTCTCTTGAAGACTTATGACTTGTCCAAGTCCGCACTCTCGTGTCATATAAGGAATTGCTGCCTCTGAGTACGAGCTAGCTATCGTATACCCTCCTAAAATTTGGGATTAAAGACAAAATAGTTGAAACCAGAGGTGAAGATCAATTTGACTAACTTTCCAACCGAGGAAAAAAAAATAATGAATCGGCCTCGTTAGAAAGTCCAACAAAAAGAACTTCGGCTAATAGGCAGAGGAAGATAGCATAGGTATCAAAAACCTAGAAACGCCGTAGATAAGGGATGCGAGAAATTTAAACGTCTCCTCTCATGTGCTAGCCGGATTGAAAAAGACGCATCAAATTTGACAAACTGGGTAAGGAGGGGGGGGGGTCACGAGGGACGTAAATTGAAGCAAAGCTTGATTCTAGTACCGTGTTAGAAAGTTCGACTTAAAAATTTGTAAAAGTCATAGGCAAGCAATGCACGTGCTTTAACACGACAAGTGGAGTTTGTTTGGAATTTGTAGCTTTTCTACAGCAGGAATTACATCAGCTCGGATGATTTCCTGCGTGTTGTTGGACATTTCAAAACTGCCATACTCAAATTTTTAATCTGGACAGAGACGAGGCTTCCAGTGCAAGCTGTAGCAAAGGAATTCCGTCAAATTTCAAGTTGCTAGCATTTCTTGCAAAGCACTTCCTCACATCATCAAGCTGGAATACATTATTCCATCAACTGCCAATTGAATTAACTTGCTTTCCCTCCCAGCACTAAATAGATTATATATATATATATATATGCCATGTGTCGAGGGGCAAAATTTTTTTATTTTTTATTTCTGTAGTTTGGCTTGAAATGTGGGAACACATAAATGGACACGCACAAAAGATAGAGACATGCAATCGGCAGCCAACCTACCTATCTAACCCCAATTGATCCATGCACGTTTGATTGTGTGGTGGTAAAGATCATTACCATAATGATGCTAAAACGAAGCATTAGGGTTCATTGGCTTGGCCATGCTTTCAAGAATTCTAATCATGCATGTCTTGTTCGTTTCTTGACGACGAGGCAAAGTTAACTTTGCAAGTGGGGTCCTTTCCATTTTATTGATTTAGAGCTTTGTGCCTGAGCTCCTCTGACCTGAAGTTTGTTCATCACTCCAGCAATTATCATACCAAACATCAAGTTCAATTTCCTTTCATCCGACGGTTATCAGCACTCGAATCGGTAGGAGTTCAATAATTTTGTAGTCGAAGATCTTGTTATAGGCTCCGGAAATGCTCGATCGGACAAAGAGTTGGCTAGTCCCGCCTTGGCGGGTTCGATCAAAGGAACGGATCGCCACGGTGGGTTTCTATCGGGCCCTAAGTTATGAACAAAAGAAGAGTAAGAAAGAGGAGTAGGTCGGTCCCAAGATGAGGTTCTCAAAAAATAATGGATAGAGGCTAGCGAGGAAGTTCATGGAATCCACGAGGAGCTGAAGACGAGACATCCCAAAAATGGAACGCATTCCCCAATCGACCATTAGCAATCACTGATGAGCGTCGAAATCTCTCAGCGCAAAACAGAGATTTATCCATGAAAGAACATTCTCTCCCGGCCATTGGAATCGGATTTCACAGCTATGGATGGGGTATGACCAGAACCGGCATGTTGACTGAAAAGTCGAGATTATTTTGGCTAGCATGAGTGGTTACGAGATCGGTTCAGGTTTCACTTGCAACATGAAACTTATCTGTCAAAATCAGTTACCTAATTTTTGGAAACTGAAACCTAGCATGCATACCCAAGAAACTAGAATTTGACTGGATCTTACTGGTCTGGCCCTTCGGTTCTCGCTTCTATCTTTGAACCATGCTTAACCTTAATTTTGGCTCCGTGATTACTCCATTTATCCTTTATACACCAGCTGCCTCTCAGTCATCAAGATTCAAGAGACATCCGATTCTAACCGGTGCAAGATTCAGAAATTCGGAGATCACCTGCGACCAGGGGATGTAATCAAAACACACAACAGAGACCTAGGCAATACATTGAATTCTGCAAGAACAGAAAGCGACAGACCAATGCCATCGACTAAGCTTCGCAGCAAAGAGAACGAAAGTCAGATCTGCCCAAAAATATGGTTGGAAAATATGTTGTGAAAGGTATAATTAACTTCGAAGGAGATGAAAGACCTTTAGACGAAAAAGTATACATGACAAAGTGATGAATCAAACAAAGCCAATTGCTCTGTCTCAGGATCAAATCCTAAAAAAGATAGTATTGTCTTGATGTGTACTGCCACATCGTTTAGTAAAAGATCGAACCAAAATTTGGTGTGCCCAGCACCCCTCCATGAGAAATTATGCCAAATCAGAAACTAGCAGGTCTATGACAGCCGGACGGATCATGACATGATGTACCCTTTTATCATCTGGGCATGTAACTGTCCCATAAAAATACAAAAGGAAGCAGAAGATATATCCCATTTTTCAAATTAGAGCAAACTCAACAGTTCAAATTCCGAGTAACAACATGGTACCAGAAGCCTCAACAGGGCTTTTGATGGTATGCCCACATACATGCAGGCCCTTCCTTTCAATTGCACCAGAAACATCAACCACGATAATAACCACGCGCTCATTCAAATTTTGCAGATGGGTCGGTAGGTTGCCAAGAATATACTTCTGCAGTCATCCAGCGGCTACTGGTAAAGCAAATTTAATCTCTTTCCCAATAACATATGAGGAGGAAAAAGGCTCATCAAGGCATAAAATGACATGAAGAGTTTATACATACATTTGACAAGCAGCAAGTCCATAATTTCACTTAAATTGGTAAATCCAGTGTAACAATCAAGCTGATCTCCCGGGAAGAATATTGTAATACCCACATGGAAAAAGGCAGAAAACTCGGACTTTCAAGTCATAGATTCTTCACAGCTAGTGCCAGCAGAGAATGGAGAAAGACAAGTTGAAAGATAAAGATTCATTCTTGAACATGCAAAAATTGCAATGTGGCACATCGGCGACGTAAATAGAACAGTTCTAGCTAATATTAGTACCAACCTTAGGAAATAAAAGGAAAAAAAGGTTTCAATGGAGAGGGAAGAGGCAATAAACTCCACATCTAGTTAAGGATACAGCTCCAATGACATTCTGATATTGTCTCGACAGTGTTCAAAAAAACATTGCGATTAAGAGAATCAAACAATATGGAAGCTTTAAACTCCACATAGCTGGTTTAGCGTCAGCCAAGAACCCATGTAAACATTGGTGATGCTGTACATAATTCTCAACACAGCGAGCATGAAAGTGGAGCCACACATAAGAATGCTTGATATTACTAGTCAATCTCCCAAAAGTTGATACCGCTTGAGACTTGAGTTTGGCTAACAGGACTGGAAGGAGAAGAAGAATAGTCAAACCAACAGGAAATTCTCCACAAAGCTGAGCTACAAGGCATGAGGATTTGGAGGATTGGTAAATTAAGTGGATTTCCTTCGGGCAAACAATTAAGTGAAGCTTATGCACGTGATGATATATTTACATGTTCTAAAAGTCAACCATCAAACAGAAAACAATGACTAGACCCATTAAATTGGAGAAGATTCACTTACAGAATTCAATATGTCAAACCAGAGAAGCCTGCAGATTAATTGACAGAAGAATTAGCAGTCTTAGTGCAGACATACTATTGTCATGCCTCAACCTAAACCGTTGCATTTTAATCCTTGAACAGGGTAAAAAACAATAAAACAGCCAAAAACAAAGCCCTTTTTCCCACTATGTGAGGCTCGGGTTAGATAACCGATGGAATAAAGCAGAATCAAGTATAATGCAGAATGGTGATAAAGTCATCAACCGATCATCTGATATGCAAACCTGGATGCCCAAAGAGGACTTCCTTGGGAACTTTGAATTTCTTGTTCTTCTCTGATGTTCCTCCTGCAGTTCAAAATTTTCTACATAATTACAGTAGAAGTTTCCTTCCAACTCTTTTTGGTTTCCTTGACCTTAGTTTTCTCCATTTCAAGGGCCTCCCTCCCTCCTCTTCCACCCATGCATGCAAGTAGATAGAGTAACTAAGAATATTAAGCAGACGAAATTAATCTTTGCCTGTAACACTAATGTGACTAAATGATGTCCCGCTTCAAAATAGACATAGTATGTGGCAGGGACTGGCTCTCGGTTGAGTTATATATAAGGCATTGGTCAGCTTCAGCAACAGTTTGTCAAGTTATATAGGGCATTGGTCAGTTTCAGCGACAGGTTGTTTAATTTCAACATTTTTTCCAGTCACTGGACCAGTCCAGATTCAAAGTGTTGAATTTGATATCTACCAGAGATTTCCATCTTCAGATCCAAGTCAGATCTGGTTTAAATTCCCGATCCTTCATGGGTTCGACATATACTTGCATCCAGGCTATCTCATATTCAGGTCGCTTCAGGCTCAGGTGGAATGCAGAATTTTTGTATTGGATGGATTTGGCTCCAATTTGGTTATTATCGATTCATGTTGGCAACTTGAATCTTGTCAGATTTGGATCAAGTCGGCTTCAAAAGGGGGAGGCAAGTTCATTGGGTTTTGGTCAACCTTTGTCACCTCTACTTCAAACAACTAACACAAGAAGCATCTCTTTCTGGTACTTTGCATTCAACTATATAAAAAAAAAAATTGTAAAAATGTACAACAATTTTTATAGCCTAACCTGGATAACCTGAAAATGAAACGAATAAATGAAGAGGAGAAATAGATGCCTTTAACAGAATGCCAGATGATTTCTCAAACTTAAGACCATCTACGAAGGAAATTCTTCAAAATTTCACTAGGCTCATTTATCGTGCAAAGCATACAAATTTCATAATAGATAACCAAACGAACCAAAAAGCATTAGGATGCCCCAAGTAACCTTTACAGCAGGAATACATAGAGATTCAAAAAAACACATCCCCTATCTGAAACCAACGCTTCCTTGTCTGTTTGTGCATGTTATAAAGCTGATACACTATGTAAGAATAAGCCTCATTCAATTTGATAAATGTCTCACATTAGCTCAGAGACATCGTATCGAACAGAACTAAAACCATAGAAGTATCAAACAATGATAAAACTTACTCATGAATAATTGTTTTTCTCAAATCTTGCCAAACACGAATGCCATCAGGGTGGCGATTTACATATAGTTCAACGAAAGCCTTATCTGAGCACGCAACTATAGTACTCAATGCTAAAAAAGGATCAACCGATCCTTTATTTTTCAACCAATTATACATTGGAATCCTAGTCTTAACCCTCTCAATACTAAAAGAAAGATAAGCCGGAAATCTCACTAAACTTGACAACGGATACTTCAAGTCATTTAGAAGAATATCAATTTTCATCTCAAGCACATCCTTCGTCTGGCTAAGAATTTGAGGAGATACTCTGACCATTTCACAAACATCTGTACGATCCAAACCAGATTTCACGATACAATCAAATCTCTCTTGAAGCTCTCCTCTCTTGCCGCGGAACAGCTTGAGGGCCCGTTTCAAGTCATTTGAACCCTCGACAAATCCCAAGCTTAACAAGAACTTAGTCTTCTGCACAATTTCAGCCTCAACAGAGTTAGCTAACGGTTTGACTCTTAACCCAATAACCCAGCTTTTCAGTGCCTGTGGGTTTTGCTTGACAATTTCACAAAGCCGTTTCTTTCCTACGTTCAAGTTAGTAAGCAAGCTATTGGCTTTTTTCAGAGTCAACGAACCCAATAGTAATATGTGAGAACGTATAGTTCTATCGATCTCTTCCGCCTCCATATCAATCTCCATAAAAAGGATGAAGCACTGCCTCAAGTTTGAAACAAATTTTTCAACTTTGATATGAGGAAATTGAAGAAACATCTTATGCAACTCATCCATTGTAGATCCAAATTTGAGTAGCAACCCGACAAGGGAAATCATACAACTCCCTGAATCCTCAAACAGAAGTCCAGGATGCTGACTAATTAATCTACTAAGCTGCTCGTCGGTGTAAGCCATCTTGCCCAATACAAGTAAAGCCTCGAGAATCCCATTCCATCTATAGTAACCATTTTCAGAAAGCTGCTCCTTTAGCCAACTTAACTCAAATCCCAAAACCTTCAACTTCTCTATCACCTTAAAAAAATCCAAATTTACATCCCCAGTCAAGATATAGGGGCTACAAAGAATTACCTTGGCCATAACGTCTTGACTAAGCCCCAACTTTTGATAAGCTCGAATCTTAGCCATCAAGACCCCGCGGTCATGATAAAATATTTCGGCTGCTACCCTATAGATCTTTCCCATCTTAGTGCGCTCGATCCCGTAGTTACACAAAACATGGTAGTTCTCCAGCAACAAATCACTATCACTCAAGAACATAATGTCGCGTGGAAGGAATGGAGCATATTCAGAGGGTTTCAAACCCATACTCTCAAAGAAAGGCTCGAACTCATTAATAGGGTGGTAACGCAAGAATCGCGAAACCAAGCGAGCAACATCACCCTCAGCATCGCCCTCGACATCGATCCTCTTAACAAGTTTTCCAAGAAAGAAGGGCGAGTTCCTACTAATATGGTCGGCGTCCAAGAACTGTAGGCCTCTAGTGGAATGTAAGTAATCCGATAACGCAGCCTGCGCCGGTTTACGAACAGCGACGGGAATTTTACTCACAGATTCCGCTGCACAGGCAAGTTCTTCTGCTGGCACGGGCCGTTTGGTCCTGTAGAGTCTAGGGTTATGAGCGCCATGGACGAAACCAGTCGGCCAAGATCGGATTTTTAAGGAGGGCGAGTGGCTTTCGAGAAAATATGAAGACACCCATTTGAGTATGGACGACGGTCCGAGTTTCTGTACTTGTCTCATGATCGACCATTCGAGTACTTTTTTTTTTTTTTGCAAGTGCCGTGCGGTGAAGAAGACGAGAACGAAATAGGGGTCAGTTTCACGCTTCGAGCAGAAGAAGAAAATGAGTTCCCGCTAGCTGAGGTGGATAATTCTCGTACCTTTGGTGGCGACTCTTGAGCTTTTCAGTGGTCTGAAGCTTCAGTTGGCGGCTCATTTGGCCACTCCATTTGAAGAACAGTGGGAGTCGTCAAAATGCCGTTTCCCACCCGAGCAGAGGACGAAGAACAAGAGCGTCGGAAACTGTGGACCGGCCCAATACTGTACCGGCTCGTCGTGCCGGAGCCATTTTCACTTTCAAGTGGTAATTTTATCAAAAATTTTATGCGAAAACGAAATAAGATAGGGAGAAATCTTCATAGGTTAGGATCCGTTTGTTTTACAAAAATAAATAATTTAAAAATATTATTCTAAATATGATCACTTGTGTAACAAATAAAAATATTTTTAATGTGAATCCATACACAAGCTTCTTACTAATTTTTCAAAGACCTTTCTACTAGCTTAATGGACCTTTCTTAATCTTTGAAGTGAAGTTCAAGTTTTGTTCTCTTTTTATTCTGGGATTACTTGATGATCATCAGTCGATTGTTCATGCTTTTCCATCTTGCTTGGGCAGTCTTCCATGCTTATCTTGCTGATAATTTTTCAGGGAGGTGATGCTAGAGACATAACTTCTCATCTAGTCGGACTCGCATTTAGAACTCGAGATTTTAATTTCTCCGGTGTGTTCGACCTTCTATTGTTCACTCACCAAGGAGGACAAGTGATATTGAAACACACTCGTGACCGCGCAAGTACGGGATAGAAATTGAACTAAGAATCTCCCGATACATATTCTGCTCTGAAATCAATTGCACTCCATAGAAAGATCAAAGCAACCTAGTTGTCAACAATAAATTAGAAATGATACAGAAATAAGCATTCAAAACTTTGAATTTCCAATTCAAAGAGAGAGAGAGAGAGAGAGAGAGAGAGAGAGAGAGATCATGGTACACCATTTCTGGATCGATCACTGCTTGGCACCGTAATAAGGATAGCCACCCATCCCCATAGGTGGTGTCGGAGGGACGCCAAGCTGGTCCTTCTTCACAGCAAGTTGAGGGTAAATCATCTGAGGTTGTGCCGCATATGGCATAGGTACAGCAGGAGGGCTAGGGTAAGTGGCACCTGAGTAAGCAGGTGCAGCTTGAGGATAAGGATATCCAGCAGGATCCGGGCTAGGATAAGCTTTTCCTGTCTGAGGATATCCTGACTGAGGATATCCTGCTGCCATCGGTGCACCCATTGGAACCATTGTAGCAGGAAGCTGTGGCTGTGCTGTTTTGCGTCCATGTGAATCGGCAAATTTGACAGTTATGCTCCGTCCCTGAAACAAAAAAGGAAGCCTCATCAAGTGAATGCATCACATAAGGTGTCGGTCAGATGATTCCATCCATCACATAAAGCCTTTAGAGTAGCTGTTGATGAGTATGACACGTAAGGCTTCATGTATGAGAGAAATTGAGCGTGGGAATACAATGAAGTGTATCAAACAAATGCAAGAGGCTGATGAGTTCATTATTCGCCTACCCCGAGTAGCTTTTGTGGATCATCGATGGCTCTTTTGGCAGCGTCTGATGTCCTGTAAGTAACAAATCCAAACCCACTGCAAACAAGACCAATTTAATGACCATCCACAGGAAAGTAACTGAGATAATCTTGATTAGTATCTGAAGATAAAGAGAGACACTTAACCGTGATTCAGTTGTATCTTTATCATATGCGACTGATCCTTCTTCAATATCACCATATCTTCCAAAAAAACTGAGCAGCATCTCACTAGTGACATCTGGTGACAACCCACCAATAAAGAGCTTCCTCTGAGCTAAATCAGGTGTTCCACTTGTCCCAGTCAGTCCCTCACATGCCAGATTACAGACAGCCATCCTTCCCTGGATTCAAAAGTTCGTAAGAACCGCAATTAGTAACTACAAGAGTGGAAGTGCAACATGTTTCGACAAACAGCCTGGCTTCTGTGTCCGACATGGCTACCTAACAATAGATGGCAATTAGATTCTCCTTATCAATTTTCAAAAGGAGGAAACCATCTTGAACACAATAAAGCTTCGAGCTATTGCTTCTGCAAATAATTATGACAGCAAACTTAAAGACTTATCTACTTCTAAGCAGTAAGATGATCTTCCAAAGTATAGTAACTTATTCTGCCTCAAATTTGATTTATGAAACATTTATCTAAAAAATTTCTTGATCATCACGCTATGAAATCTCACTTAAAAGCTGCCTCCATTATCGTAGAACATATTTCCAAAAAGCTCATTTTACAAATTAAGATTCACGTCGTCCATCTCTTCTTCAATCAAACAGTATAAAAACTCGCTAATGAAACATCATATGCATACTGCAATCTCCATAGTTGATCTTGCCATTCAACAGAGAGTTTTCAAACTCTAGTAAAGCGTGTGTGCACATGTATCAGGGCGAAATGCTGAAACAGTGAGAAATGCGCACACGTGAGAGAGAGAGAGAGAGAGAGAGAGAGAGCGCACTACAGCATTAGCTGCAGAAAGTGAGAAATTGGCATATACATACATCAATCATTTTGCTAGGTGCCCTCAGTGCAACTTGAGTTGATTCCATGTTTTTGTAAGTAATAAAACCATAACCGCGCGATTTCCCTGTTGTTTTGTCATAAATTACAGCACCTTCTTCTATTTCTCCATGAACTTGAAAGGCCTGGAACATTAAAAAAAAAAAAAAAGTCCTTGATTGCTTCAAGAGAAAAACTCCATGCATAGGACCTCTCCTGAAACTTCAATAATTAGGAGAAAACATCTAGAGGCGAAGCATATTTAAGGAATAAATATCTCTCCCTCGCAATTGTGACAGCTCGTGATGGGGAATTCGAACACAACGCCACTAGGACACAATCAGCAAGCAGCAAGCAATGCACTCACAGCACACAATGTTTCTGAAGTAGTATTCCAGGCCAAGCCACGGACAAAAAGCTTTCGGTGGACTGGATCTGCACTCGCGATACTTTTTATTTCTTCGGCAATTGAAGGGTATTGGGATCCTCTTTATTCGTCAACATGCAAACAAACACACATGCACAGGGTCAATCACACAGCATACAGTTCACTAGCACAAACATTACATTCGCAGGAAAAGACATGCATGGAAACAAGACTGCCCTCGCACATAGGCAGATATAAGCAGAAAGAGCAAAGTTACCCGCTGAAGCACATCCCTCATTTGCTATAATCCATGAAACTTTATATGAAAGCTTGAATTAAGGAGGGTCCGATCCCAATAAAACTAAAGCAGCATTGTTGAAACTGAGGAGTGCCACAACAGTATTTTCAGATAATCAGACTTCTATTAGTTTGAATAATGAATTCAGCCAAGTCAGAACCAGACTCATCCGACGAACCATGTTGCAATCAAAGGGACAACAATAGACATTGATATGTTACGGCAAATTAACAGAAAAATATAGGCGTGCCCTCTAAGAAATGAAACGAAACACGAATATAACCTATCGATAAAAGCAGAGACCAAGCCTCCTGGTTCGGCCATAACTGAAAAACCCACAAAGATTTGAGAAAACATAGCAGCTGCAGCTGGTTCTTGACATTACTGGCACATATGGAAAAACCAAAAGAGAAGATATAGTTGCCCCTCAAAGATATATTGAGGCAGGCCGCCAACGTAATCGGTCATTAGCTCTTAAACTCACGTTCCATCAAGTCCATTCAAGCTAGCCATGGCGAATAAACTAGACAAAATAATTGGAACTACAGAAAACTCACAAGTTTCTGAAACAGATTACCCAGACAAATTCAATAATACCAACTAACGAAACCCAAAAAAATCTTTTGACAATACCAGATAAATTTCGCATCAATAGACGCCCACTCCCACTCAATTCGCTGGTCAAATTTAAACAAGCACAAGGTTCGTTCTTTTCCTTTATGACTGTTCGAGATTTGTCGACCGAAATTCATCAAAGATGACCCATCATCTAAAACTGCTAATTTACGCCGAATGCGAGATCGAAATGCTAAAGAGAAGACGACAAAGACGCAACGCAAGAGAAACGAGCGAAAGGCATGCAAGGGCAGAACGCACAGCTTAGCGAGGAGCTCGACGAGGTGCGGCTTAGCAAGGGGCTCGAGAAGCGAACGAAGGTGCTCTTCGGAATCAGAAGAACCGCCATTTCCAGCGGTCTCGTCGAGCTTTCTCTTCTTCAAATCTTCCATTTGCTTTCGCTGAATCTGTGCGTCTCTCTCTCTCTCTCTCTTCTTCGAGGGAAGTCCTTCTGCTTCTCTGGTTCTACTCCGGGCTAGGCGTGTTCTAGGGTTTCTGGCTTTATTGATGGGACTGCTTGCGGGGTTTCCAGGTCACCCGTCAGATTATCATCCTCGATTTTTTTTTATTTTTTATTTACTTTTAAAAAGTGTCCTATTTTTTCAAATAAAAATATAAAATATCATTATCGTCACAAATAAAAATATGAAATACATATTATTTCAAATAAAAATCTAAAATAACTATATTAATTTCAAAAAGAGCCCGAATCACTTTAATTAGAGGCATTTTCATTATTTATTTTTTTATTTTTATTTTATCCCTTTTCTATTTTTAAGAGATTTAAAAATTTATAAAGTAAAAAAAAAAAAAAGTAACAGCCTCCCCCCTATGATCACCACACTACAACTGGTGGTGCAATGGCGATAGCCATCGAGGTTGTCGGCGCCTCAGTGGGGCTGGCAACCCAATCATGAGAGGACCACGACTTCTCTTGGATCCGGTCACTCCCAGGGTCTAGCTCCCGATCGAAGGAAAAGGGGCAAGGCATTAGGGATAGCAACTTCCATCTCCTATAGTGGTCTTTCTCTCTTTTAAATTCTCTCGAACAAGTTCCTCTTTTTTGACATCCAACACGGAAGTTGCATAGCTCGCCCAAATTTAGGAGAGGCTCGCAGATCTCTCCCAACCTAGGTGAGAGTCAACAGGCCTTTCCAAGGCCCCGGCAACCTTGACAACCAACATCGGCATCCCATCCACAGGTAGGGCGATGCCCACAAGTTGGAGGGGGCCTCTCACATGATGTTTTACCTTTTTTTTGTTTAATTTATTTTTAAAGATAAATTATATTTACATTTTGACAAAAATTTCCTTAATTGGTCGAAAAATTTGATGGCTGATAAGATCCGGCCCATATTTGAAATAATCGTAGTCACTTCAAGCTCTTCTTTGAAACAATAATGACACTTCAAATCCTTATTTAAAGAAAAATCCACTATAAATCCTTATTTGAGAAAATGAGGGCATATGGCCCCTTTTTTGAAAATTTCCCTTTACTTTTTAATCAAATCCCTGTATTTTCCAATTTCTCAAATTCACTCCCTTTACTGTCACAAAAAGTGTACAGTCAAACTCCCCCAGCACTTTGACTAGAAAAAAAAATTTCCTGGCACAAAATCCGGCCAAATCGAATTAATGTGATATTACATGAGCATTATAAAAAAAAATTAATTTAATTTTACGACATACATAGATAGTCTTTTATATTTTACATTTTGCATAATCTAAATTTTACGGTGGATACACTTTGAATTCTTTTTAGCTCAAACCATTAGAAACTTTCATAACATATAGATGTTGGCACGTAGATTAATATGTCTATTTTTTCTATGCATTTTTTAAATGTGAATGATATACTTTTGCTTTTATTTAATCCTAAACGAATAACCCCTTAGTCCATTCACTGTATTAAGCCCACAATGGGAGTTTATTTAGGTCCACATCACACTTCCACTTTCACTGACTACTAATTGGCTGAATCCGGTTTGATACTGTGCCACAGACACTTGATTATACATGTTATATAAAATCAATGATTTGATTGGAATAAATTGTATATGAGCTTGATCTATGACGTCCCAAACACGTCACTAGCGAGCTCACGTGTTAAATATTTTTCTTTATTTTCTGTCATCCTTTACTCTTAAGCGAAAGTGTAGCAATAGGCAACCTAAGTAAATAGACATAAAAACTTTCAAGATTTTTACAAACATACTTAGTTTTATACATGGGAATCTCACACACTTTATAATACATCATAATCTCTCGATTTCTATGTACATTCCAAAATTTGAAAGCTTGCCGAATAACTACCACAATACTTCCCGGTTCTATTGCTAGACCACTAAAACTCCTTTCTCATCATGACTCGAGCACTAACCTACGATGTCATCCCACTCTGAAAACCCAGCGGCCTATCAATGTTACGTATGGGGCTGAAGACTATGAGCCTGTTTGGTTCAGCATTTGAAATGAGCTTTGGGGCTCTAAAGTCCCTTGGCCAAATGCAAATAGTGTTTGGTAATTTTTTTGACTCACTTTAGGGAGATGCAATTGCATCTTAAATGCTCTCCAAAGGCCTTTAGCCCAAAGTACCTCTTGAGGTACTTTGGGAAGTTGCATTTCCGAAATGCAACTACAGGTTTTTTATTTTTATTTTTAATCTTTTTATTTTATTTTTTTATTTTTTTCTTTTAAGAAAGTAATTACAAATAAAATAATTAAAAATAAAAATATTTTTTTCGAAAAATAAAATAAAATGAAAATAATTAAAAATAGAAATAATTAAAATAAAATAATTAAATTAATTAATTTAAAAATAAAAATATTTTTAAAATAAAATAAAATAATAAAAATTTAAAAAATCTAAATAATAATAAAAATTAAAAATATAAAAATTAAAAATTAAAAATAATTTAAAAAATAAAATAAATAAAAATTGAAAAAAAAATAAAAACAAAATATAATTAAAGAAAGTAATTAAAAATTAAAAATTTTGGAAAAATAAAATAAAATAATTAAAAAATTGAAATAATAAAAATAAAATACAATTTAAGAAAGTAATTAAAAATTAAAAATTTGGAAAAATAAAATAGAAATAATTAAAAATATAATATAATTAAAGAAAATAATAAAAATAACATAATACTTTTTTATAAAAACAAAAAATATTTGAAATAATTAAAAAAAATCAAATAATTTAAAAATAAAATATAATTAAAGAAAGTAATTAAAAATTATAACAATTTGGAAAAATAAAATAGAAATAATTAAAATTATAATATAATTAAAGAAAGTAATTAAAGTAACAAAATATTTTTTCAAAAAATAAATAATATTTGAAATAATTAAATATAATTACAAAATCAAATCATTTACAAATGGTAGTTTTTACCAAACAACATTTATGTCAAAGTTGCATCCAAATGCACTTTTTAATTATAGTTTACCAAACAACATTTGTATTTCGCCAAACCCCTTTAACTCAAAGGTATTTGATGTCTATCTAAATAGTAAGGGCAAGCTGCATCGCTAAATTGATGTCTATCTAAATAGTAGTCTTGGCTCTAACACATACGACATTTGTCTCTACATCTACTACTTCTTGTTGGGAAAGCCATACTAAATAAAGGGTCATGCGATAGATCCATTTCAGTTTCCTAAAAAGTAAATGGATGAGATAACAATCCAACAAAATGAAATTACTTTGCCTAAAGTAGGAATATCAATCTAGTACTCGATGCGATGGTGTAAGTAATGTAAATCTATCCTCCGATCCATCGTAAAAATGAGATGTACCACACATATCAAGTATGTGTGTGCAATGATTCCATTATGTAACTTGTTTGCTCGTACGGGCTATGAGCTCGTCAGCTCATTCTCGTAATCTTGTGATTTCGTAATAGTTACCTCGGAACGCTTTCTCATAGGCGCCAAGTCGTTTTAGAAAAAATGACGTCTCATTCGCATTGTCACACTCCTATGAAATGATAACTTGTAATCATTTCTCGCAACAAGGCCAACTCTAACCCTTGTCAACGGCACGTAATTCCCATATAAAAGCCAACTCTAGCTTTCGTCACTCTCTAGACGACAATGAATAAGCATTAACTTCTCATGTTTAAATGCCTACACACTCTTCCGCATGCATATGTTTGTTTATCATCTTTTCTTAACATAAAATTATGTGATATTGGATTGATGGAAGTAAGACAAATGAGGGGATCGCTCAAGCCATCTTCGGTGTAATGAAGTTAGCATGATAGAACCCAGTCTGACTCGCCTAGCACTAGTTGGCCTAGGGCTAAATCAGACTAGGATAGAATCAGGCCCAAAGGCCAAGACCTAGTTCTAGCCGATCCAGACCGGTCGATTCCAGTTTGACCAGATTCTGGTCAGCTCGATTTCGACTCGATTTTTTCCTTTGTTGTCCTTAGTTTCATCCTTGTTTAACCCTTGCTCGGCATCCCTGACTCCCCCGTCAAAGTATAATCAATGTAACTTGATGCAAATGCATATAGTTCTGCACACATAATTACACATTCAACGTAACACTTCATCAAGTGATAAATAAACATTACCATTTTAGGACTAGTAATCTCATTTACTTGTACCCAAACAATAGGAGTTTACTCTACAACATGCAAACGGATGAATAAGAAAGTAAAATGAGAAGAATAGGAGGCGGCGTGATGGAGAGGCGATAACGGCGTGAGAGAGAGAGAGAGAGAGGGGGGTTGTTTTTTTGGGGGGAGTGAGAGAAAGGGAAGATGAAGTGGATGATGCATAGTCCCAAAATGGAGGACCATTCTTAATTTATAGGCAAAGGGTCCTTGTCATCATTAATTATGGCTAACTATTTATCCTTTTTTGATTGGGCCACTTAGCACTCTATATTTAATATGCGTTACCTTAAGTCTTAAGTTAGCTGCTTATCATCATCTTATTGGTTCACCTATTTATCTTATAGAAGCTAGCTACTTAGCATTATTTTATTGGTCCACTTAGCTATCTTCTAGAACCGAGCTACTTTAATATGTATTAAATTCTCATTAACTTAATTAAATTATCTCACAAGCGTCTAACCTAATTAATCTTCTAGATCCTCCCGGAAACATGCATTAACGATCGACCTTTCATAGACGATGGAACGAAACAAAGCAAAGGATGGAGCTGTTGGTGCCGGCCGTGGTTGACATTGACCAGCGACGTGGCCTGGGTGCGGCGACTCTGCAACAAGTAGGCCAATGAGTGTGCCTCAATCCGGCCACATGTCAACCGAGCGCCATACTTGTTGATTATTGGCTGAGCATGCCTCAACCTAAACAGGTCGTCTCCCCTGCTTGTTCCTCACTAGGTTCCTCGTCAATCAACCTGATGTTTTGTCCGTTCTGCAAATTTCTTGGCATTTATTTTTTTCTTTTATAGCATCAAGAAAACTTAAAGATATAATACTTTATTAATGAAGTCTTATCTTAGCCCTTAGTGCTTGAAAATGACATTTATGCTTATCCTAAGTTGATAGTGACATTCATCATTATCCTTTATCAAATTGACTTGCCATTGACTATGTATTAATTCATGAAATACTACTTTATTTCATATTTTCTAATATGAAAAGCTCTGGTCGTCACAACTCTCCCTCACTTTCCCACTCGAAGAGGCCAAATTTGTGCGACCTTGGGAGATGATTTCTTGGCTACTTTGCCCAAGATATGCGTGACACAACAACTAGGAAGCAATGTGAGTATTCTAGATGCTTTATTTTTACGATTAGACCAATTTTTGACCAAGAAAAATTGAGAGAAAAACTAGCCCGGAGAATTGATTTCTAAGGTTGGAATTTTTTTAAGCGTTAAACAAGTTTCAAGAGCGCTACATGTTTGTCTTGTTATGCCCCTTTTCATGCATTACTTGTCTTCATGAGCTTGATGCATGTTATATGGGAGTAGAAATTATGTTTAGGTCATCTTAGTTTGGTGTTTAAGGGCCTATACGGTAAGCATTTTGCTTTTAAAAATGATTCTGATTAAAATGTCTTTTTTTGTGATTTTGTTCCCTAGATGGTTTATAGACAATCAGAACGCATTTGGTAACTATATATAATTTCTTTTCCTGGAATAGAAACATGTATAGTAACTGCACATAATTTTTATTTTAGAGAACAACTTCTCTTATCAATTTTTGTCATTTAATTCAAATAATTACATAATTATTTTGTGAAATTTCATCCTACATTTCGAATTAATCGAAGGTTAATTCATATTGATTTTATTATATAATATATTACATATTATAATATAAAAATAAATATCAAGAATCATCATGAGTCATTTTCACCATTTATTATGGGGTTTTATCCAACTCTTTTGAGCAAGTGTACAATCAACATGAGCGACACTCTCGTTTCTAAAAGGATAATTGTCGCGACCCGAAAATAAATTTCGGGTGAACGGATTATTAGGATAATTAGATTAACTAACCTAACGCGAACCCTCCCAAGCCCTACCGAATCACAACTTTAGTTTTTATTTAAATGATTTTAGAATTTGGAGTCGCCACTAATCATTCTTGGTAGGTTGATTAGAAACCTAAATTAAGTATCGGGAGAAATACTTTATTCTTGCGAACTAGATATTATGAGTTCGGGGACTTGGTTACGCTAGATCACTCTAACGCCCTTTCGGAGATAGTCCAGTTCTCGAGGCTTTTCTCCATTCTGTACTTGCTAACCCCATTTTTCACGAAACCTCTTCCCCGAACACGAACTAAGTTGGTCAAACCCATTAGATTCTTGACCTAACATTGCGTGATCTGCCAGTTCAACATGACACCGTAGGGAGGTTGAAAAAGGGTTCACAGTTTATGGCGCTTACTCCACCCTGTATCTTTCATGAGCTGCTTATAGTCAATGAGTCTCTGGGCTGCCTCCACATAATCCGTAGCATGTGTTCCTTCATCCTCCAACAAAGTCCATGCAACCCAGACTAGGGACTGCTTAAACTCCTTTTCAAGCTTTTACTCAAGAATTTTTATTTTTATTTTTATTTTGCTCCCATACCTTCAATGCCCTCCTTTTTTCATGCGTATGACCCTCCTCATCCCTCTTTTCCACCGAGAAAAAAAAAACTTTCCACTAAAGGTTCCCCCACTTTCTCCCATTCTCTTTTTGACCGAGCTCCTCTCCTCGAGTTTCTTTGAAGCGCATCATATGCCCCTTTCTTTATTGTCGAGCAACCCTTGAACCATGTAATAATTAACAAAAAGAACCCATTTTGAATGAACCTCGCCATGGAATATGCTTAGTCTTCGACTGGTTTATGGGGCATTGCTCCGCTAAATTAGCCAGACGGGCGATCCCCCAAAGTTCCATCCTGCACAAACATAAAGACCAATGCGAAGATGCGCGCGTGAAGTCCTATTTGCTGTACCAGCTTTCTGAACCGACCGAGATCATATCAACCCTCAAAATAATATTTTCCTGGAGAGGATTTGTGTTCATTTCGAAATACATACATTTGGATAACCTCCAAACCTCCATTTTGGCTTCTTGAACAAGATCGGACCACACCCCTTGAGTGCTTCTTCTTCTTCTTTTTTTTTATAAATCAAACTGGAAATGAGATTAACAAAGTAATTCTCGATTCCAGATCAATTTTTGTAGATTTTCTTTGGCTAAAATGGAAAGAAAATTAAAAGAAAAATAATGACTCTTTTTTTAAAAAAATATTTCTATGGCCTCAAATGTTATTATTTATTAAATATTTTCATAATTTATGAAAAATAAAATAAAAATGCCGACAAATACTGAAAATATGAAAAATCATTTTTTGTTCAAAATTGGTTCCCTAGGTTTAGCCAAGGTCCTCAAAGTTGATTTTTTAATTTTATGAATTTTTATTAATTTTTTATTAATTTTTTAAAAAAGAAAGATGATTAAAAATCAAGAGTCAACAATAATGCACTCATTCCCATGTATTGGTGTGCATTTTTGGCTCTAGAAAATCAAATCATAATCTTAATTTATCCAAAACTTAAGAAAGAGAGCTTGCTAAGTATTCACGTTGATTATTTTTGTCTTGTTTCGAAATTTTCTAAAACTAGACTAAGTCTAAAGTATATAAACCTAGGCAAATCACGATCAATAAAATCAAATGCACAATTAAGGATCATGTCATTGATAAATTGCATCATAAAATTTGAACAAAGCCTTAAAGGCTTAAGGAATGTAGTTCGGATTTAATTTCAAAGGTATTTATGAATTTTCCAAAATCTATGAAATCTAGGGAATCTAGATTCAAATTTATGAAAAAAGAAGGTTAAACTAGCCTAATCTAAACTTTTTCTATTTTTAAGGATTTTTTTTTGAAAATTTTCTAGTTTTTTAGAAAATTATTTTATTTTATTTTTATTATATATTTTTTTGAAAATGAGACCTTGTTCTATTTTAGGTCAAGGGAAAAGTGACAAAAAAAAAATTGAAAGAGAAAAGTAAAAGATGTGATACTTTATTTTATTTTGTGATTCTTAAGAATAATTCTTTTTTCAAAATCGACTTTTTTCTGTTCTTATTTTTGCTCCATAACTATTCTCGGGAATAAAATCAAAATCAAAAACCAAACAGAATTTCGATCTTTTTTTATTCTAGAGAATGGAATCACAAAATCAGAATGACTACGATGCACAGCCTAAATGTCTGAGTGGACCGTGAAAGTGTTTACAACTTGAGCTGAAGCTGAGCTAATCCCCACTAGTTCATGTTCGTCGTGACCCTCCCTCTATGGGGAAAGGATAGACTAATGGATTATCTTTCAAGATCTTATTCGCTCGAATATGGCGATCGCGAGATCGGATCGAAAGGCGCAAGCTCTCATAGGCCCATACCAAATCATGTCAAGGAGAGTTTAAAATCAAGATCGACCTTTGTGTGGCCAAGTGACTTGTGATTAGTATACATGCTATCGAAATCCCCACCAATCATTTTTTGAAGAGTATGATTGGAAACCTTATCGAGCGATTAGGAAAGATCGTTCGATCCTGTGAAAACCAAAGACATAGGTTTGGGTAAGGTAAGCCCTAAAAATCTAAAAGGTTCATGCAAGTTGGATATTCTGTCATATCAATTACAATCATCAAAATAAGTATTCAGTTAAGCAATCAATACATGCGAAAAAATCACATCAAATTAAGTCAAAAGTGAGCATAGAGAATCCTTATAGGCTAAGAGAATGTACCAATTAGGTTCATGGATGATCTGAAAAAATTTGGGTTAAATTGATTAGAGGGGCAAAATGGTTATTTTTCAAGATTCGGGACCTCAACATTGTGAAAAAAAAAAAAGTCAAACTAATTGAATATGGTCATTTTCTATTTTTCAAAAAATTTAGGATTTTTTTTGGATTTTTATTGGAAAATTTTAGAATTTTTTTTTACCGATATTCCTATTTATGGATTTTCTTTTTTTTTTGGATTTTTTTTATTAATTTTCTAGACTGGGTCAAGTTGACCTGACCCACAAACCCAAAGGCCCAATCCGAGCCCACGCAGGTTTGATCTGGAGCCTAAAAGGACATAGTTTTGGGATTTTTTATTTAAATTTTTTTTATTCCTTTTCTAATTTTCCCGCCCAATTGCTAAATTGAGGGCCACGAACCATGAACACGCTATGTGGCTAGCCCACAGGCATCAGATCAAACTAATGAAATCTATGGACTAGATCAGATAGCGTGACTAATTCACGATTGTCCGATCAAAATCTATTTTTTATTTCGAAAAATGATTTTTATTATAAAAAAGATTTTTCTATTTTTCATTATACCAGGGATTGACACATGTCTGATCAATTGTTTGCCACTCAACGTGCAATCAAAACACCAATTATGTTACTTTCTCTTTTTTTTCTTTTTTTATTCTGCTAAAAAAAATGTGGCACACACGTCAGCGCCACGTGTGTGGTTGACTATTCAACGATGGTTGACTAGTCAACTATTCAACGGAGAAAATGAACAGTGACTCGACGGAGTCATTGTTCTGGCCAAATTCCTGGCAACATTGCCGGACAAAATTGAAATCAAGCTTAAGGCTCTCTGTTCTTTAACCAAGTCAGCCCTAAACTAATCGACTAACATCCCAATATCTAAATCAAACCACAAAAACAATGCCAGAACACCCCAACAGCCAGCAGCAATGAAGATTTTCCAAATTCCACTGAACACGACATCTCTAATTTCAGCCATATAATCTCGATTCTAGCTACGCAACAAGCATCCAGGAGAGATTTAGATACTTACCCGAACAAGCTCGATGGTTGGTGCTCGCCCGTCCACGAGTTGACAGATTGTGACTCCGGCGAGGTTCAAGATAGGCTCGAGCATGCAATTTTCATCGGATGAATGCACAAAAATGGATGTAGCTAGGCTTAGAAGTGGTTCTAGAGGTCGATCAAAGATCAAAAACTCCTGAACGAGCCTTCAACTGTGCTAGTTGAACTTGGACACAGCACCAGCCATGAATACAAAGCACATTGAGATTGAGATGTACAGACCTTCACAGCGATGATGGCAAAGCTCGGCGACGATCAACGATGGTCCAACTGCCTCTCTGTACTTGTAAAGAATGATGTCGATGCTCAAGTCAGCCCAGATGATTCACGAACGGCGGTGCCCTCTTCTCATTCCCTCTCGGCTACCACTAAGCTGAGACTTTGACAACCTTCCTCCTTTCACACTTTCTCTCTCCTTTTTCTAATCCGTTGTTATTTTCCTATTCTGATTGAATGAGCCCCTCTTTCTTGATAATCAAATGTGAACCTTTAATCCACTCCAAAAAAAAAAAAAATTCCCGCGCAAAATTTGTTGGGCCTATTGGTGACACGTACTGTTCATGCGTCGACGCTAGCTAGCCGGCGTTAGCTCGGCCTCCATTGTACGAACAGAAGTCACTCTTGGGCTTGGTTCACCAACTGGAGCTCCATTTCCTTCCTTCCCTTTTGATCTTCAGCTACACGTATCCAAAAGGGAGAGGAACCAAAACTGGTTCTACTCGTGCTCCTGGTCAACAAAGTGGAGGGTTGACCGGGTCAATCAACTCAACCCAATTGACCCGATTCACAATTTTTGGTCAAATTCGATGCCCATTTAACTTATTTTTACAATTTTAAGCTCAAAATTGGACTCTATGGCATGGATATTGTTTATAAAGAAATGACTTTGAGTCCAATTGATTTTTTTTTGTGCAAAACCCCCCAAAATATTTAGTTTGACCCGGGGACCCATTTTGAGAAAATAAAATCATAGGCGGCCTTTTTATCTCAAACCAATGACATCATTTGATTCAAAAGGTCAAAAAATAGGGGCTGATGTGGCCTTATTTTTTATTTAGTCCATAGACAATTTTTAATTGAATTTTATGTTTTTTAGGGACTAATTTCCAAAATTAAAATTACATTTTTTGCCCCCCTTTTTTTGTGAAACTTGATAATTCCTTGAAATTTTGGACTAAAATGTGATTTTGAAAAATATAGGGGACTGTAACGACTCTGAAAATGAAAAAAATGGAAAATTAAAGGGCTAAAATAAAATTTCTAGGATTTTTGGTAATTAATCCGAAAATGCAATTAACTAGGAAAACAACCATTCTGAATTAATTTTTTCAAATTTTATTTGTTGAAAATGAAAATAAGATTAAAATAAAAATATTTACTATTTTTTCATTTTTGTTTGGCCTCAGATGCTATTTTTATGAATTTTCAAGTATTTTTCTAATTTCTGAAAATATTTAAAAAGAGAAAAAAATGAAAAATTATTTTTTGTTAAAAAATAATTCCCTAAGCTTGGTTAAGGCTTCCAAATTTTATTTTTTAAATTTTTTTCAATTCTTTTTTATTTTCTATGAATTTTTGAAAATAAAATGCTGAAAAATACTGAAAATATGAAAAATAATTTTTGGGTAAAAAATGGTTCCTTAGGCTTGGCCAAGGTTTTCAAAGTTAATTTTTCAATTTTATGAATTTTTATGAATTTTTTAAATTTTTTAAAAATAAAACTGTCTAAAAATCAGGTGTGAACAATGTTTGGCATGTGTCGTCCATGTGTGTAAGCCACTTTAAGATGATGGTTTGAGGCATTCATTTGATCATTTCTCAAGGTAGGGTGTTTTTGGAATCTTGTGTTGCGTACTTTCACTTGGATTGATCTATTTTTCATATATGGCATGCATGTGAGAAATATCAGGGCATGAATCTAGGCATGCAACCTGTTTGCTCATCTAGGTTCAAATTTATATTTTCTAGAAAAGGTCAGACCCGTGACTTCGAGATGGATTTCATTATGATTTTGTGCATTTTGGTTGTTCTTTTTTGGTTAATACTATTTTATGTATGCAGTAGTACATGCTTATGCGCGGATTAACCATTTATTGTGCTTGAGGTCCAAGGTTGAAGGCCACGAAACCTCCCTTCCCCTAAAGGCTTTTTTTTTTTTACACTTTTTTGCAAGTAAGGTGTTTGCTGAAATGCCTGAAAGAGAGAAAAACCAACAACACCAAATAGGGTTGTTTCTAGGGTAGGCACACCCAAAATGGCACCGTTTGATTTTTTAAATAAACAATATATTTTTTAAAAACCATAAAAAAAATTCCAAAAATTTGAAATTTTTTTGGAAAATTTAAAAAATGATTTTTACTTCATTTTTACTCTAATTAGTATTTTTAGGCCTTTATTTTGTGATGGAGGATAACCGATGTCCATTTCAATTCAATTTGTTGTACACCCGATTATGTCTCGAATTCAATTATTCGGGATTGCAACTTATAATGATTGGCTTGCATGTTTACTTACAATTAGTGGGTAGTTTTGTAAACACTTGAGTGTTTAATTACAGTTCTGTAATTCGATAAATTGCCTGTTAATTGTTTTCTAGGTACTAGGGTAAGGATTAAGTAGGTGATTGCATGAAAACGATAGAAAACTATTATGCATGATCATCTAACACTAATTTGATACTTGATCGGCTTTTATTGATAAGCAGAATTCATGGTCGCTTTAGGAACATTAACTGGCTAGGTACCACGATAGCGTTAATTATCTAATTAGCGTAAACAAGTTTCCACACCAAAAATCTCTAGTTATGTAAAATCGAATGGTTTCCCCAAATCGCTCGATAAAGTTTCTGATTTACTTTCTTTAAAGACTAGTGACGACTCCTATGCATGTATATATGCACATGTTATTGATCACATTAAGATCAAATTTGATTTATTCCCGTTGCGATTTAGTTTGGGCTAGGGGGAACTTGAGTTAAGCCCATCCTAAAGGCTTAGTGATCATTTGCCCACCACTCAATATGTAGAGATTGAGGTGGGTCATATGTAGATAATTGCTACACTTAAATTAGATTGCATTCTAGGATAGAATATGCATGTCTAGATAGAATTTCATGCCTAAAATAACTTATCTTTAATAGGTTAGGGTTTAGGTCAATTTAAACCCCAAAATATGTAGAATAGCTATCTTCTAGGCATAGTCTCTTTTTTTTTTTACGACAGAGATATCCACGCGGTCGGCGACCTTATGCTCAACTAGCGGTGAAGTACAACTAGTCTTCGGGAGGACCCACAGATCCAACAACCACAGGCCCCTGGTTAAGTCACGTAGCGCCGAGAAGTTTTGAATTCAGGACCTCTTGTGAAATAAACTGAGTGCAAACCAACTCGGCCACCAGATTGTGGGTGGCATAGTCTATTTCAGGTCAGTAATAAATCCAAAAATAAAAAATGAACCATTCTTGCCATGTCAAATAGATTGCATTATAGGCAACATTGCATATAGAGTTGCATATTTAGGTCTTTAATTAATTCGTACATCATGTAATTTATTTAGTTAGACCGTAACATCATTTGTATATTAGTTTAATTTAATTACATGTCATCTAGGTTTATCAGGTAGTTAAATAAATTAATTTCATAGGCATTGGCTTAGGATATCTTGCAATTAGTTAATTCATTGCATTATAATAAAATTCATGCATTGCATCTAATTTAAGTTAAATAAATAGAAAATAAAAAGAGTTAAATAATTGTCTGGCACTTGCTCCTGCAAATTATTTTGAATTTCTAGGTGTTCATTTAATTGATTCCGCACCCATAGATAACCAATGTTATTGACTTAGATTACTGCCTAATCAAATATTTCATAAAATGAAATGGTATAGAAAGGAAGTTAGAGTAGTCTAGCATAACAAAATCCCCAAACTCATAATCTTTGGTTATAGAAGTAAATTAGTTATTCCGCTAATTTATTTAGGTGTCTAATTAACTTATTTTGTAAATTGATCAGTGGCGACTCTAAGTTAGATATTTCGCATGTTAAGACATGAACTCCTAAATTGTGATTTAGTATGAACTTAGAAAAGTGTAAGCTAGGTTAATTAAAATAATTAGCTTAGCAATCCATTAGCATAGATGAAAATTTAGGTCGTGATAATGGTGAAATGAGCTTACAAAGGAAAACTAAAAAGAAAAAGTAATGAATAAATGCGGATAAAAAGGAAAATGATGGAAAAGAAAGAAAAAATAAGATGGGCTTAGCTTAACTTGGGTGAGATTTGGGTTTAATATAGTTTGATAGATATGCATTTAATTTTTGTTGATAATCGGACAAGTGACTTTTGGGCTTAATTAGACTTTGATAGATTAAACTTCATTTAGTTTTGCTTTGAAAAAAAGAAAGACGTGAGAAAGCCCAACTTGTGTCCGTAGCCCAGACCTGCAAAGTCCAAATGCAGTCCACATACTCGAACCGGCAGCAAGGGCCCTACCGGAGTTACCATTTACTAGAAATAAAAAACTAAAAAAAAAATTTTGAAAAAAAAAGTTAGAAAAATATGCTTTGATTAGGTTGTTAGACTTTAGTATTAGAATTATTTTAGTTTCATTTAGATGACATAGACATGGTTTAGGAAAATTCATGATTTTTCTCTAGTTTAGATACGGGAGAATTAGTTTTTTTTTTAAATTGAATTTGATTTGGAATAAGCTCATGGGTTTGCTATCTTGAGGCTTAATGACAAGGCTGTATTGTATTTTTTGCCTGACTTGTAAAACTTGATTGCATTTCTTTTATATTATTTTTCTGTGTTGTGATTTGTCTGTTTTAGTAGAATGATTGGGACAACCCTTAGGATCATAATAAATCCAAGGAGTGAATAGGTAGATCCTTAAAAGACCTTTAGGGTTCATAATTGATAACAAAGATTGTTGGATCGCTTAGATGAAGATACCAACCAAGTTAAATGTACCAAAAACGCACCAATAAAAATTATTAGTGCAACCAAGATTTCGACCCTATAAAATCTTTGATTGCGTGGGAGGCGTGAAATCCTCCCTTGTCTCACTTTGTTTCTAGCCAATCTCAATTGGCTAGTGGCACTCTCAATTTACACAAAATATTTTAGGTTAAATTGAAACTTAAAATGAGTCAAATATTGTTTGAGATTAGCAACGACGGGTGAGTTGCCGTGGCCAAACTCAATCAAATGTGTGTTGCATAAATTTTTATTTTTGCTTTTCTTTTGCGGTTACTGTTCATCTTTTCTTATTAGCGCACGATTGAGAGTTTGATTGTCTGTCAGCCATCGTCCGACAATATTCCCATTGTGCAAATGAAGAAAAATAAAAATAAAGAATAGATATCCCAAACTTTATCCTTTATGTTCTAAGGAGAGACCGAAAGCTTAGAATGGCCAACGCCAATTGAGGAATATGGATTCATCTCCCCCAACCTCACACAGCTTCGATTTGAAACACTACTTCCATTGAAACTCCAAATTCCAGAGAAAGAATCTACGGGAGAGGGAGATATTTCAAGAGAGACCAAAGCTATGCTTGGTGCACTAATGAAAAATAGGAAAAGCTAGAATATGGATGGTACTCTTATTGTCACAATTCAAAGGAGTGGGATCCTATAGCGAAACATCCATGTTAACAAGCAAATGACAAAGCTAGACAATCTCAGCAATAGTGCTAGCCATAGCGTGATCCTTAAACTTACTAGAGGAGTGCGAGATACTTAGACTTAGTAGAAGAGTACGAGACAATTCACTATTTCTTGGTGTACCAAGAAATGAGAGAATCGCCAAGAGAAATGCAAAATCTTGTGATGAACCGACAATCAGTTACACCAGAAACCCAATCCATATCAGAATGAGCACCTAACTCATGAGGAGAAGGACAGAAAAAATAAAAACCATGTCAAAGTGTCCCATAGGTAGCATAGAATCAGTAAAACAACAACATAATAGGTAGAAAGCGGGGCATCAACAAATTGACCGACGACGTGAATTGCATAACCAATGTCAAACTGCGAAATAGTGAGATATACTAGACTTCCAACCAAAGCCCGATAAGGAGTCACATGAAACAAAAAAGGCTTCTCATTGTTAGGGCGAAGCTTTTAATTCAACTCAATATGAGTGGCCACAGTACAAGAATTAGAAAGAGCAGCCCTAGAGAGAATATTGACAATATACTTTTGCTGAAAAAGAAAAATACCAAGAGAATTGCAAGCAACCTCAAGCTCTAGAAAATAGCGCAATGGACCAAGATCCTTCATGGTAAAATTTTACTGAAGATGTCTCTTGGTATGCATAATATAATCAGAGTTATCGTCGGTAATGACTATGTCATCCACTTAAAGAAGAAGGATAATACAACCAGAAAACAAAATACGAACAAACATAACATGATCATCTTCACTCTAAATAAATCCTACAGAATGCACATCAACAGTAAGCTTATTAAACCAAGCACGTGGTGCTTGTTTGAGGCCATGAAGAGCTTGCCGGATATGACAAACCTTACTAGGGGCATAAGCAGGACCAGGAGGTGGCTACATAAAAATTTCCTTTAGAAGATCCCCATAAAAAAAAACCATTCTTCACATCGAGCTGATAGAGAGGCCAGTTGCGAACAGAAACAACGGCCAATAGACTATGAATAGAAGTCATCTTCGCTATTGAAGTGAAAATCGCCTCATAGTCAATGCTATTTTCCTATAGGAAACCCCACGCAACCAAACGTGAATTGTAATGCTCAATAATGCCACCAAAACAAGTTTTCACTTTGTAGATCCGACGACAAGATACCAAGGATCGACTAGGTGGAAGAGAGAAAAGTTCCCAAGTACTAGTACTTTGTAAAGTAGAAAGTTCCTTAACCATGGCCTAACGCATATTGTACTGTTCACGATAACTAGTAGGCTATTATACATCATGAATAGAAGCCAAAAAACCAAATTCAACAGAATAAGAAGTAACAGCAACATACTAAGCAGGGGACAATGATCCCAAAGGACATTACACATAGCACCATAAGGGCAGAATCGTTAATTGCAGGGAGAGCAAGAGGGGTAGTAGTGAGAGAGAGTTTAGATAGAGAAAGAGGAGTAGAGATATCTGCAAGGAGAAATAAAGGTAGGACGTGGATCGAGAGAAGGATCAGTCGGGGAAGTACATGAAAGGAATAAAAGTAGACATTGAAGATGTAGCGATAGTAGAGAAGTAAGGAACATGGTCATGAATAGTGACATTACGAGAGATACAAATGTACTGAGCAATCATGTTGTAACAATGATAGCCTTTGTGCTTGGCGTTGTAGCCCAATAATGCACACCGTGAAACTTTTCCTATTGTCCACTTCGCACTTGTACATTCAGTGGCAGGGAGAAGCACAAAACACCTGCACCTAAGAACTTAAAGATGTATATACGTAGGAGAACGAGAATAAATTTGCTAAAATGGCATAATTTGATGAAGAACAAGTGAGAGAAGGTGGTTAAGAAGATGCACTGCAACGAAAAGAGCTTTAGCCTAGAACTTGGTAGGAATCGAAGTAGAAAGTAAAAGAGCAAAGGTGGTTTCAAGTATACATTGATGCTTAGGTTCAACCAACCCATTTTGAGCCGGGATAGAAGGACAAGAAAGGTGCGGCAATGTCTCATCACTAACAAAGAGAGAATGAAAAACACCCATGTAAGCTAACGCCTAGCAAGATTAAATATCTAGACATTATTACACTATATGATCCATATGTGACTCGGCCAATAATTCATTCAGGACAGATAAAATCAATTTAATAGGCAAGTTCATGATACAACTAATGACAATTATTGAGATAAACGATAGGAATGATCATACAATGCATGAGATATGCTATGTAATGTCCTAGGGCACTACCTTCTTACTAGCGTGCTTTGTTTTAATCTTTATTACATACACACACTCAGTGCATGCAAAAGCCTAGTAGCATACAATTAGGCAATACAACCATACAAGTGCATAACAAATTGGTAGGACACCCCTAAAGGGTATATACGCCATACAGGTTTCATTACCGGCACCACAATTAGTCAAGTAATCCAATAGATTGAGAAAATACTTCTTACACACACACACTTAATAGTTATTTACATCGTCCTTTACTCAACAAGAAAATAGAGTACACTAGGAAGATTCAACATGTTTCCACTACTCCCAACTAACCAGCACCATCGAGAGCTCCAACGTCACCACTATCATTTGAAGCCATAGGTATCTAGGTATTTGAAAAGAAGGTAACAACTAAAGAGTGACCTGAAACTCAGTAAGTAATAATCTAACCCAGCAACAATTGGATATGCCAATCATATAGCAAATATGCTAGATATCTCCATAATGCCTGTTAAACATAGCACACTCATCCCAAAAGGGCTCAATGTCGAAACCTCTACCTACATGACAACTTCAATTTTGCATTAAATTGACAACAAATCCAATGATCAACTAGCACAATCTAGAAACCCATAGCTGCTAGATTATAATTCAAGGGCCAAATATAACATGTAAGCAATCGGGGTCCATTAGCGCCAAAAACGAACCATATCTCTTGGTCAAACTCAATTCTAATGCCCAAATCGACTATCCATCCTTGAATGCCATGAATCCAATGCTCAAGAACATCAATCAAACTCATAAATGCCACATGCAAAGTGAATCAACAACATGAAAGCCGAATCGACAATTTCAAGAGCTGGTGAATTGGAAATTCTACTCACCTCAAAACTGTGCACGAGAACAATCCCCAATTACCACGCCGCAAGCTTAAGCATTGCTTTCTCCTTCCCACGGTCAAAACGAGAGAAATGAAAGTGAGAGAGAGATGAGCGATCAAAAGAGGAAGCAATACTGGAGAGAGAAGTCGATTTGGGGGGGTGAGAGAGAGAGAGAGGAAAAATGAGGAGAGGGGGAGGGGAGGAGATCTTGGGTTTTATAATAGTGAGAGGGCTCATACATGGGTGATATTTATTACTCATGTGTGCCTCCACTTGCCACTTGTCAATATGTGCACCACTTGTCAATCATGCAGTGTCCACGGGTCCTTCGGCCCATTAAGTATAAATTTCACAAATTGTACTAATTTTCTCTCATTAAATAAGTCATTTGATCCACCATACTATAAACTTTAAACCCCTCAATGACACTTTCACTATTAATCCAAGCCTGATAATACTATTCCCCTTGTAAACTTAGCCTGGTAGAAATCGAGTCGTCACATGCTGTGCTGCACAAGTCCGTGCACACTTTAGGCCTCGTTTTATTTAGTACTTAGTGATTTATCTAGTCTACTAAGACCCACGAATATCTATTCCATACATGGCTTGCTAGGACCCATGGATTCCACCAAACATCCGCACAAGGCACCTTCAAGATTCACTACCTTGGGCATCTCAATTCCTGAGGCCTCCTTTGATCACATAGCGAGGGCATCCGATATCACACAACAGGGGCATCCACGACACCTGGGGTGTCGTTGATCCACTGATCGATGAGTACATTTCATATCTTTCAACTTCATACTCTTGCATGCAAGTTATTATATGATATGTCATGTGAGCATTCCACACATAATTCAATTGAGTCTACCACTACTTAGCAAGCATAGAGATACATTCTCATATAGATATTCGGCATAGTATCCAAACAATTGGTTCAATTCATCACATATTAATTTGCTGGGTAGTTTCAGAGCCCACTCTTCAGCCTTATATCAGGTTAACAACTTACTTCGTAAATTACAAAAATTTACTAAACAATAGTTCAAAGTGTGAAGAATGACTTTTGTTAGAAGTTTATTTTCATTTGACCCATAGAATAGAGAGTTTTCCCCATAATTTGTGACTTACTCATATAGGGACAGGTTCAAGCATTTATCGAAATCACTACATTTACCCAAATAGATAAATTCCTAAAATCACAAAATTTTAATTGTCGTAGATAAGACCTTTCTCTACAACTTTCATGTCAAGTATGAAGTCTAGATGAGCTTGTACAAATCACAATAGTTCAAATAATCAAAACACAAAAGAGTTACCTCCTGTACAGAATAAGGCCCGTCAAATGGACGACCATTTCCGTAAATTAAAAGGTTCCAAAAAATTTCATGAAGACAAGTCGGCCCAAATCAATTTGAGAAAATTTTTGAAAAATCAAGAACATGCAAAGGTCATTGTAGGATTTCACTAGACACATACAAGATCGTGAATGCACATGACCATCATACCAAACATTCAAGCTCCAAAAATTCTCAAATTAATTTATGTTGTATTTTATGATGTCATGAGAAACTATTATGATTAATTTTTGATCAACTAAGCCCATAGAAGGCTATTTGTAGCAAACCCGAAAGGTCAAATCAGACTTGAATTCAGGACAACACAAAGAAGAATATGCATGGCCATATCTAGTCTTCCCTTGCCAAACCAACCATGTGCAGCCCCATAAGCGTCATATTGCTTCTACTTCTAGTATGTACTATGTCTAACCAAGTCACAAACAAATCCCTAATCAAGTAACCATAAGATGAAGCAATGTAAAATGAAGATTAAAGACTTGCCTTAATTTAAGAACAATCCAAGCCTTTTCTCGCTTCTTAGGAGTGTTCTTGAGAGCAAGATGAGAGTATAAGTGAATTTGAAAATAAGAGTGAAGGGGAGGAAGGTTTTCGATAGCCATAGATGGAGAAAGATTGAGTGAGAGGGTGAAACAAACAAGAATTCCCATTGGGCACAATGGGTGGCATGACATAATGGTTCTAGGGGTAATCATAAGGTGAAATTGAGTAAAAATCTAAGGAAAAGGAGGGGGATTTTCATCCATAATGGGGAAAGTGTCTACTTTGCCCGTAGTAATTTAATTACGCACATTAAACCCCAAATTAAGCTATACTCTCGGCATTTTTCACTTTAGAGCTTAAATTAGCACTAGCGTCCTTCAATTAGTCACGTGACACATTTCAATTAAATGTAAAAAAATACTTTCTAATGCCGATCCTTCTAATCGGCTAAGTGACATTCCGAATGCCACAAAGGCTGAGCCCGCCAAGCATTGACAGGGCTGCCGACCCTCGCCTCTAGCTAGTTGCTGATCTGGCAACTGATAGGAGGAAGAAGGAGAAGAAAAAAAAAGAAGGAAAAGAAATAATTAAAAAATTAAAAAATATTAAAATTACCATTTCAGCTTCGGCCGGCCAAAGTTGGCTAAATGAACTGAGTTGACACAAATGCAATTAGTTTAGGATTCAATTGGCAAAAAAAAGTTTAAAATTGAATTTGCACAGTTGGATAGGTTTATGACTTTTTTTTAATTATTTTTCTATAAAAATGACCAACACTAAGGCCGCGCATGGTAACACTCCAGAAGTGATTTCTGGCAGGGAAATCCGTTTAGTAAAATCACTTATGAAGTAGAAATCCGTTTGGTAAATTTTTTCATTTCTGGTAGACATTTCTACTTCTGGTTGGATTTTGTACTTCTGGTTGGATTTTTTGGCCAACTTGAGAAGTAAAAAAAAAATTACTTCTCAGCTTCAAAAATCACTTCTAATCTTCGCAGCTACCGCCGGTCGCCGCCGCCGACACAGAGAAGCGTTACCATGCGCGCTTCAAATGCATTTCTCTATCAGAAATCAACTTCTGCTTTTGGTGAGAAGTTGAAAAATCAACTTTTCTATCAGAAGTTAATTCTCGATGAGAAGTGTTACCATGCGCGCCCTAAATTGCTCGTCATCCAACAATGATAATTTATACCGATTGTGAGATCGAAATGGGGTTAAACACTTTATTACAAGGTTTAGAGATTTGAAATCATTTTATTTGTGCTGCTTAATAATAAGATTAATGAAAAGTAAAAATAATTCAATAATAAATATTATATTACCATCTCATATGTTGGGATATACGTGTGAGTCGTGTTAGAAAATCCTATATCAAAGAATTAATGTGTTTTGGAGCAATTAATGTTTCCAAGTTGGCCCATAACTTATTGGTCTAAGTATTCGAGTAAATGTGGATCCAATTGAATATGATGATGGACTTGTATGTGAGCTCGTATTTGGGCCCCCTCTTGACAATCTCCCAGGTTGAAGGTTTCGAGCTCCTGCTGCGTACTTCCAACAATAGTATTAGATCTGATAGTTGATTGGTGGGCCCCTAATCTGTCTCAATATTTGATGAATATCTCAAGAAAAAAATCTCATGATCAATGCTTGTTTCGGGAGAAAAATTGTCATCACGGTTGATCTGGCAAGAAGAGACCATGGATAGTTGGTCTAGTAACGCTAGTCTAGCAAGAAGAGACCATGGACAGTTGGTTTAGTGATGCGAGATAGAGACAATGAATGATGCAATCTCAATTCACATGGAGATAAGTTAATGCAGAAGAATATCTAAATTAAGGTAGATCAAACCTAACACTAGAGCTCACACGTGAGAGGGAGATTGTTAGGATGCGCGTATGAGTTCTGCTAGAGAAGTCCTATATCGGATAATCAATGTGGTTTGAAGCAGTTAATATATTTAAGTTGGCCCATAGCTCATTAATTTAATTTTTTTGAGTGAAGATGGGTCAAACTGAATATGTTGACGGGCTCGGATTTGGGTTTTTACTTGGCGATCTCCTCGATTGAAGGTTTCAGATTTTTACTGTGTACTCCTAACATCATATAACAAGTTATATTCAAAGTAATGAGTTACATAAAACAATCTTAGAGAATTGTCAATACACAAGAGAGAACAAACCGTATAGTCGAGATCTCCGCTGGTTGCGGGAATCAATTTTGTCTACAAATAAAAGATGATAGTACACAGAATAGTAATACGTGGGGCAATTTTATAAGACATGAGAATGTCATGGTCGGATGGTTGCCTTCTTCCATATCTTATAGGGACTACACAAATATTAACCCAAAATGATAGTACACAGAATAGTAATACGTGGGGCAATTTTATAGGACGTGAGAATGCCATGGTCGGATGGTTGCCTTCTTCCATATCTTATAGGGACTATACAAATATTAAGCCTTACAACCACCGAAAATTGTTCTTACCACGTTGCGAAAACTGCCTAAAATGCAGGGCACAAAAAACAGTGATCGAACTCCGATAAGCCTTCTCCTAATGTTGAATTCCAGATATGTCAAACTGATGGCTTAGGTCGAATTTTGAATTCATTAAAAAATGGGTTGCGCATGGAATTACTAATGATGGGGCTAATGTGTGCTTTTTCACAATTATGTCTACTATTCATTTACGCTTACGACTCGATACGGCATTAACTTGATTACATACCACAATTTCATGTCCCGAGCATTGCGATTTTTAGGGCTAGGCCAAACATATGGAGAGATCTCCATATTCTATTTATTGTCCTCATCTCTATGTGTATGCACGCACCCTGCAAATGGAGTAGAGAGACTGCGGAATTCAAAAGCTTGAGGTTTGATTTGTGGCGCATGGCTGAAGACGGGAAAATTGTCAAAAAAGTCCTAAACATATTGCACTTTTGCCGATTTAGTCCTAAACCTTTCAATTTTGCCGATTCAGTCCTAAACCTTTTCATATTTTGCCGATTCAGTCCTAAACCTTTCGATTTTGCCGATTCAGTCTTAAACATTTTCATATTTTGCCGATTTAGTCCTAAACCTTTCGATTTTGCCGATTTAGTCCTAAATCTTTTCATATTTTTTCGATTCAGTCCTAAACTTTTTATTTTTTAAAAAATATCTTGGAAATAAATCCGAAAATTAAAAAAATTAAAAGAAAATTATAAAAATATATAAAAATATTTTAAAATTTTTTAAAAATTTAAAAAATTTAAAAAATTTTAAAAAAAAAACAAGTGAGCCATCGCCGCCGCTGCCCCACCATCGCCGGCTTGCCCTTTTTTCAGCCTTATTTCCAAAATATTTTTAAAAAAATTTAAAAGTTTAGGACTGAGTTGAAAAAATATGAAAAGATTTAGGACTAACTCACCGTCGCCGCTCATCTGTTTTTTTATTTAGCTTTTTTTCAAAATATTTTTAAAAAATTAAAAATTTTATGACTGAATTGGCAAAACATGAAAAGATTTAGGACTAACTCACCATTGCTAGCCGGTGAGGGGCCTAAACTTTTTAATTTTTTAAAATATTTTGGAAAAAAAAGCTGAAAAAAAGAGAGAAAAAAACCGACGATTTAATCCTAAATTTTTTAAATTTTTTTAAAATATTTTGAAAATAAAGCTGAAAAAATGGGCGAGCCGGCGATGGTGGGGCAGCAGCGGCGAGGGCTCACTCGTTTTTTAATTTTTTTAATTTTTTTTAATTTTTTTTAAAATTTTTTTAAAATTTTTTAATTTTTTTAATTTTTTTGTTAATTTTTTGTTAATTTTTTTTTAAATTTTTTTAAATATATTTTTATAATTTTCTTATAATTTTTTTTAATTTTCGGATTTATTTCCAATATATTTTTTAAAAAATAAAAATTTTAGAACTGAATCGAAAAAAATATGAAAAGAATTAGGACTAAATCGGTAAAATCGAAAGGTTTAGGACTAAATCGGCAAAATATGAAAATGTTTAGGACTGAATTGGCAAAATCGAAAGGTTTAGGACTGAATCGGCAAAATTGAAAGGTTTAGGACTAAATCGGCAAAAGTGCAATAAGTTTAGGACTTTTTTGACAATTTTCCCGGCTAAAGACAAATTCCATTCTCGATAGCTCAAAATAACTTCTGGTGTAATGCTTTGGCGACAAACATCCACATTGGAGAGCCATGAGAACTTTTTTCCTGGTCTGACATAAGAACTTTACATGGTGACTACAGACAGGTGAGCAGAGTGATTAGTAGGAGGTCTTAAGTTCAAATTTTTTCAGGCCCTTATGGCTTCCGCAATTCTTAGTACTTGACATAAGAGATCAAATTAAGCGTGAGGGAGAGTGATATACGACTACGAGTTTGAAATTACGAGAAATCAAAGCGATCGAAGTCATGGAGCCACAAGCACACGTTTTTAAAGGAATGGCCGTTCGGATACGAGATCATGGCATCGCAAAAGCACGGGGTACACAATTTTTGGATATGGAGGAACATGGATTCGAGTGCTGAAAAACTGCACAGGGGCAGTGATAGCATGACGACTATAAATACCATAGATCATCCACCGGGATCCCTCCCCCACACAAATCGATCAATAAACTATCTTTCAGTTATCCCTACTCACGTACAATGAACTTTTTAATTTCCAAACTTGCTTCGCCGATTAAATTTCGACATAAAGTGTTTACGTTCTTGAACTTTGTTGTCGATTAAATTCCGGTCTAGTTTACTTACGTTTGGTTCCATTCAAGTAGCTATACTTTTTGAGAATCGTCATCGATTAAATTTCGGTACGGTTTACATTTTTTTTTATTGTTTTGTTTGGATTGAAGTTGTCGATTCCCTTATTACTTGTGATATTTACTGTCCGGAATTGCCACAAAACCCGTTTCCTTTAATTAAAATTGAAGAAGGCATTTTGGTAAAACGTATTTCGTCGCCGGAGAAATCTTGGCGAAACATGTGTAACAGTTGTTGGAGATATTAATAATATAAGAAATGTACTTTTAAAAAAGTGTCTTTTTCTTTTTTACTAGAAAAAGTTTCTTTCTTAAAGAGTGCCTTTGGGGCACTTGTTAAGCACGTTGGAAAGAACATTTTCATTTTCAACAGACTGATTATAATATGAGAAAGATGGTAACTTGAAAATGACAAACTTTCCTTGCTTAGATTTTTCATAAGTGCATGAGACACCTGTTGATAAAATACTTTCAAAATAGGAAATTACCGATTTTCACTTTTTTTTTTGCCTCGAAACGATTTAATTAAGTGATCTGTATGCATGTTTCAATCTGACTAATAATTTCGTGCATATACTAATCATCGTTGAGACGTGTGAGTTGTATTAGAGAGGTCTCGTGTCAAAAATTTTATATGTATGGAGGAGCATATGTACATATTAATTGACCCATAATTTGAAACTTTCAATTTTCGAGTGAAGTGAAGTCCAATTAGATGTGTTAGTGAGCTCGGAATTAATCCCCCTTTTCGAGGTCTCATCGAGTGAAGATATCGTGACTTCTGATAAGTACTCCTGAAGTCTCCACTAAACAATAACGATAATGATGCTCCTTTCCCAAACAACTGGATTCTATGCATTGCTTGAAGTGCACTCCGAGGAGTATTAAGTCAAAGATTTCCACTAGCTCCCTTTATGCACGAGTGATTGATGAAACGCTTATACGGAACAAGCTAGGGCCATTAGCAGTAAAAATATATTTTTTTTCTGAAAAGAAAAAGAAAGAATTTTCTAGCGGGGGCATTAGCGGTAAACATATTCATCTCCATGACCAGTTTTATGCTATAAACAAGATTAATATCAGTCATATAGCTTGTGTAACTTTTTTTTTTAAACACAATTCACATTTCATAGTTGAAATTTTATCGGATTTATCGTCCGCGTAATTTTTTTTTTTTCACACATTCAATATTGGACGAATTTGATTACGGAACTATTTGCAAGTACACGTGGCGTCAATCCAACTATGGAACGATGAAAATTGTTTACACTGGTAATAGACCTAACAAATGCAAAAATCCAAGCTGCCTATATTAATGGTGTTAAATGTGAGATGGGTAAAAAAACAAAAAAAAAAAAGATTATAGATCTCGTGCAGTTAACATTGCTGCACAAAATTCTAGAAAGGTTAAAGGGAAATCACTTCAGAGGGGATCGGTTCTCGCCAGGTTCCGTAAAACTGGAACTAAGAACCAGATCGGGCCCTTAAGGAAACTTCCTAAACCGAGCGGTTTCGATCCAATTCGCGGTTCTAGCCGGACTTCGTCCCATTTTAACCACGGACCATCACATTTGTTTTAGGTAAGAGACCACATTATAATAATAAAATATAAAATCGTACCACTTCACTACAAAACCATTTGTTGGTGAAGTGGTTATGTTGATACCTATTCATGTCGATGAACATTACTGGATCCTTAATTGCTGTAAAAGCATTTTTTTTTTTACCTAAAAGAGGTTTCAAGAACAATTTGGAACCCAAGTCGGTTCCTAGGTGGAACCGGCGGTTTCAGGCTTGAAATGGCGAATCGAACCGGTCTTGGGCCACTTCAAAGTTTGCGGGACCAGGAATTAGAGGCCGGTTCGATCCGATTCCCCGTGTCGAACTGTTCTCGGTGCTCGACCTTAGTCAAATTTTTAGTTCGAAATCATGCCAAAATGCCACTTGGAGAAGGGTTGCTCGGGTAATAGGGTCATCAGATTTAGTATGATAATATTTAGATATGAGAAAGCTATGGAAAAAAATATACAACAAAACCCCAGAAGTTTCTGATACTCTTTGGCCTTAAAGTTAAAAGTGAAAAGTCGTAAGCTTATGAGCTAGTGCGGGACATAAAGGCTCTTGACGAGGACAAGCGCAACTGCTCGGAGAGGGAATATATTCAAAGAGGGAGAAAGCAAGATGATGCAATTGCAAATCTTCCGCAGATCGAAACGTGTTACTCCGAGTGATGAGAGGCAAAGTTGTTCCAACACTTTGCGAAATTTGTTACCAAACTCTGCACTTTATTTCCTTTCCTTTCGAGTCTCTCGTCTCCTCACGATGTCAGCACCAAAACGCACCGTGCAATCCCAACCTCTCTCCTGTACTTTCCCCTCACGCTTCCATCACTAGTGTTGTAGGGCAAAGAAAAGAGAAGACCCGCTCGTTCGTTCGGGGCGCACACCGTACCCCTCTTTTGTTTCAAGAAAGAAGTGCATCGAAAGTTTTTAAAACTTACCACGAAAGTACAATCGAATTTCGAAACTTTCGACAAGTGCAATCAGGTTTGGAAAAACTCGTCGAACTAATGCAATCGAGTCTCTCTTTATCGACTCCTTCCTATGATTCGATGGAAAATGCAATATCGAGATCTGAAGCTTCTGGCTTGACCCTTCGAAATTAAGTTGCGTGTCAGTTTTTAATAATTACGAATCACGCAATATGCTTGGCCTCTTTTATGACATTAAAGTAGTTTGCTTCTTTGACAGCATGCCTTGTGCAACTGTGCTTGTGTCGTAGGTGTCCTTCATGCATGCACGCACGCACGTGTCCAGCTCATTATTTCCGCTTTTCCTTACTCTTTCGAACGATGCATTGCCTTTCTCTTTTCTTTTTTCTTGATGTATTTAATGGCAATAACCTTTCTTGTGCCGAGCGACGAATCACTTTTCCAGGCTAACAAATAATCCTCTGAAAATTGATAAATTACGGTGACGTAGCTGCACACTTCACGGCCTCTTCCAAAATAATCACAAATTTACCGTGAGTGGCCACATTTAGATCATTTAAATTTAGAGAGAGAGAGAACAGTTCCGATTAAGCGTTTATGTATGATAACGCAAATAAATAAGAAGTCTTAATAGATTGTCATAGAAAAAAAAAATAAACAAAAATGACATGAATGATTCATGAACTTTAGCCAAATATGTAACGTGGTCCTAAAATTTTTAATTTGTTCAACATGATCACTGAATTTTTGGTACGTGTGCAATTCAGTCTCCGATCTATATAAAAATGTCCAATGTTATTCCTGAACTTATTTTAATATGAGGACAACATTGAAATTTTTCATGCAATTTAGATATTAAATTAAACATATACCAAAATTTCGAGGACCACATTACATATTGAGCTAAAGTCCAAGAATGGAAATCACATTGTACGAGTCAAAAATTTCAAAACCAAATTGCATATTAGTTGAAGTTCATGTACCATTTATGTCATTATCCCAAATAACTCGTGAAATAATTAAAAGATGACTTGAATTTGTGGTAAGTCAGTGACACGGAAAATCAGGAAAATTAAAAGAAAAGGGGAGAGATAATCGAAAGGACCTGTTGAACCCTTGGTCAAAAGATTTGTCGAGTAGGGAAACGGATCCGTCGACTGTTGTGTAGTTTCCTTGAGCTTTTCGACGTGCCAAAGCGTCAATGGTTGTGAAATAAACCTGCCAGACATTAATTAGGTACCGACTCCTACTTACCTCGCATTCAATTGGATCTCGTGTTGAGAAACTATCAAATCCATTCCGACAATTTAATGAAATAATTTGAATATCAATCAACTCAATCTTTCTGCTTCCCCAGCGCCAACCATTTTGTCTTTGCCCTAATTAGTCCTCGAGTCAATGCTTTTTAAACCACCAAAGTCTTACAATGAACCTTCCACGCCATTGTTGCCTTACTTATGTTACTTCATTCCTACTTCTATTTTTAAATTAAAGGGATTAGTTGAGTCGGCGGCGATAATCGAGACTCTATTTTGTAGAAAGCTTGAAGTATCGAGCAGGCTTAGTCTCGTGGCGTTTGAGATGTTTGATCGATTTCCAGATCGAGTTGAATAGTAAGGCTACGTCCTAGACGGGTTTCGTGTCGACCTTAAAACAGTCGATTTTCTTCCCAATTATAGTCATTACCAACTAATAATAATAATAATATTCTCATCGCTTAAAATTCAATCCATCAATTGATCGCCAGAAATCGTGCTAATTCGTTTTTTTTTTGTCCTTTTAGTTTAAAGATTATTTCGATTGTGGATCGTTTAACGAAATCCCATGGTGCATAATCAGTCATGCACTTTCTTCTCTCGAGAACGAGCCAATTTACAAATGGGATATGTTTCCCTCAATATACGACTGGAGAAAATTTTCTCCAACCATTCTTCTGATTAACACGGGCTACAAGTTACGAAAGTTACCCTGCATGCAAGCTTATTTAATTGTTATAGTGGATGATATCCATAATTGTAACCCATCGATTTTTTTAAAAAAAACAAGGGGATTAAATTTTTTCCATGTGTTATCTAGTCGTGGCATGCATAATATTTGGTAATCATGATATTTTAGAATAGCTAACCTGTGGGAGCTAAATCTGATTACACACTTCATTGCAAGGCAAACGATAGAGATTGTGCTTATTAGTAATGAACCGATAAGTCAACGCCTATCTCCATATTAAGGGAGTCAAAATCTCGACCAAGGTTTATCATTTTAAGAATGGAGTCGTCTTAACCACTCCGTCGATATTAGATTATAAAAGCAAGTAAATATTGAGCGATTATTTAACTAAAAGGTTTCTTTATTTGTTGAGAATATTTGATTACCACTAATAATAAACATAATGACACTTTCATTAAACAACGTTTATCATGTGTGAACGCTTGTTACATTTTGGGATTTGAGTAGTTGACCATGTAATAGTATCACAGTGAATCTCCACTATAAGTGTTATGAAGTGGCAAAACCCATCTCTGATCTTATTTTTGGCATCCCGTCATGCTAGAGGGATCCCTTTTTTTTTTTTTTTCCTGTTTTACTGTTCTGTATTATTTTTCATCCGCCGAAATGAATATCAACTAAATAAAACCCAACAAAAAAAAAACACATTTCAGTATTAACAGTTGAACATGAAATTATGTAATGAATGTTCATCACGCAAATATTTAAATGACAAGACAGAAAAGACAAAATTAAATTAAGTAGAAAAATTTTATGAATTTTAGCGAAACGCATATTGCGATCGGGATGGATTCATATGTTTTCCTAATTCGATAACTAATCATTTACGAGATAACATCGAATCAGAAAACTCAACTTCAAGACAACTTTTTCTTCTTCAATATAGCTTTAAGGAATTTGGATCGATTTTATTTTGAGAAGGGAAAAAAAATGCACATTCTTAAATAGAAACGATCTACAATCCTTTGACATCAAAATTTCCATCAATTAGACTAGAATTAGACTTCAAGCTCGACCGCGACTTCTCCAATTCTCGAAGACGTGATTGACAGCAGATGCAAGTACAATACTAAGATGATGGATGCAAGGTGCTTTGGTGGTGATACTCACACGACGGAGGTCACGGGTGATCGGCACGGCTCTAGGCGACCAAGAATGTAAACCTAGTAGTCACCACAGCAGAACTTGAGTTCGCCCAAACACCGGGGCCAACACATTTGGCTCCGATATCAAGTTAGAACCAATGACCAGAAAACGATTGTCGAATCACTTAAATCTATGATGTGTTACAATTAAGAGGTATTTTTATACCGGAAGGTAATGTAATCGATTGTAATTTGAAGAAATCTCGAAATATTCATCGATATTCTAACAAAATTCAATTTAGGAATTGCGACAAACCCCACAACATCGTGAGAAATTAATTTTCGAAACAGCCTCACTCGCCGGTCAATGATGCAGAGGTCGTCTGAGCAGATTATAATAACCACAGTCACCATTAAATTACTCGTGGGCGGAACTTGAGCCTTGATCTCCGTTCTCGAGCTTCATAATTAGGTTTTTATAGGAACACCAGAGTCTGTCACTTGGCACGTGCCACGTCATCGCCATGTAGGGTAAAAATTCCGTGAAGCTTGCTCTCGTCCCCCTTCCAGCTTTGGGGTGCGTCGAGCTATTTGTCTTTGTTTAAATCCAGGAAGCGGGTTTTTTACACTTGGAATCTTTTGGATCTCTTTTTCCCTTTCTTTCTCTCTCTTTTTCTTCTTCTTCTTTTATTATTTTAATTTGAGGATAGGATTTTGAAAAATTGTTTGCTTTGGGGTCCATAGGTTGCGGATCTCAAGAAGCCACACCAGCTCTGGTGCAGCCACAGGTATGGATTCTAGATCAAGATTGATTCCATACCATTATTAGACACTAATCAAGAGATTAATTAAGAAAACAAAATGCAATTCTTAATTACAAAAGCACTAGTTCGGGGTGCTCTATGAATACTCTAAGAGTACCTACCTGCTATCGATAGACCCCGTAAATATTGTACTTTGGATTTTTATGGGCGAATGGCCTCGAGTCGCTTGCTAAGTAATTGGGTAATTATTTAATTTACGATGCATGATTCTTCGCGTTCTATCGATATATGCTTATGAAGCACCGTAAAAATACTCATTAGCAAAGCCGTTCTATCATCAGGCCGTGTTAACGAGTGTCTATAGGGCACTGGTTAATCACATCTAATGCAAAATAATGTAAAACATTCAAAGTATTGAAAAATCATATCGGGACAAAGTAGTTCAGTGAAAATTGCACAACTTTCATAACTAGTTACTCATCGAATGCTCTTAAGGAACCCCTAAAAAAAATATCAAATATATGTGTATATATATATATGTTATATTTATATGTGTGCATATAATATATGTTACCAATAAAGGAGATTTCCTGAAACCAAGAAGCCATAGTTTTCAGAAATGGGGGGTCACTATCATTTGCAAATCTTGAAAGCCAAAAAGCGAACATCACCCATTATCTAAAAAGCGTCCATAGGGCTTCTTCTTTAGATTATTTCCCAAGTACGGGGCAATTCGGTCATCGAAATTCTCCATAAATACGCCTCCCAAGAGCCCCCCCCCCTTCAGGGCCATAATTCCTCTCATTTCGCTACAAATCATAAATGGTCGGTCCAATATCCAATCTGGGAAGTCTCCATTCCCCTCGGATCTTCTCAACCAAAACGCCATCTCCCTATGCTTCCATCACCATGAAGCTCAAAACCCTAATCCAAAACCTCATCTTCTCCCGCGCCTGCCGCGTCGCCCGAGCCCTCTCCAAGGCCAAGTCTTTCCTCGCCGACGTCGTCAAGAAGGGGCCGCCCCTCTACTTCGTTGACTTCGCCAAGAACAAGCGGAAGAGCAAGATGTACATCGGGTCGTTCCGGATGTACTACAACTGGTGCTCCTCGCGCTCCTTCTCCACCGCCCCGGCCTCGGTCCTTGAGGGGTTCCGGACGAACCACTTGTACTACGACTCGACGTGGAACTGCTCGATCCCGACGTCGGAGGCGCCGGCCGCGGAGTGCGAGGACGAGGGGGAGTCGCAGCTGTCCGGCTATCTCCAATGGCTCGAAGAGAAGAACAAGGCCAAAGCAAGCGACGGGTTCGCCGACCCAAACAATGTCCACGAGATTGACGAGCTCGCCGACGAGTTCATCGCCAAGTGCCACGAGAAGTTCATCCTGGAGAAGCAAGAGTCGGACAGGAGGTTCCAAGAAATGCTGGCGAGAAGCGTTTGAAAGTTCAAAAGGGTCTTCTTAGTTTTTGGTAGCTGGTGATGTTAATCGATTTGACTTACTTCTAACTCGCGTGTGGGTATAATTCAAGCTTATGAAAGTCTACATCAGTCACGTCCTTGCTTCTTCATATTTATGGCGTCGAAATTCGCCATTTTTCTGGAAATTATTATGTCTTTTTTCGCGTGTAATGTTTAGCTTTCAAGCACGATCAAACCCAGAAATAACTTAAAGTTACCACGAATATCGTGTCGTTTTGGCGCTTGCGGATTCAATTTTTCAATTGTAGGAGAGCGAAGTCAAGTCTTGATCTTAGCTTTTACGAAAGCTGATGAACATGCAAAGACAAGATAAGGAAGGGAAAATTTGAAAAAGGGCCCGAAAAAGAGGGAACCCACATTTTCACCTACATTTTATTTACTTAAAGTTAATGATGGGATTACGGGGATTGAGGACGTTAATTAAACTAATATATCTGGGAGCTTTTTGAGGCAGTTCGTTTGGCGGCAGACGTGCGTGTCCCTTTATTACAAGTTGATTAGTCTTAGTAAATTAACGTAGTAAATTAATGTCGGATTTCAATGGGGGGCGCCACCTGTTCGGCCTTCGAAGTTAAAGGGGAAAAGCTAGGCTTGGTTTAAGGAAATTGATATATTAATATTTCCTTTGTTTGTTTTGCCTTTTTTTTTTTGGGTCAAAATGTTCTTTGTTTGTTAAAAGCCTAGGCTCATGGGGATCCTTGTCACCATCTTGGCGATTTATGCAATTTTTTTTTTAAATATTGATAGTAAAATCGTTTGATTTAATTCTTGAGTAATTACTGAGCCATTTGATGTGGAGCCAATGGAGACATGAGACCGTGATCTTTTCGAGGCGATATCCATCAATCTGTTGGTCTTTTTCGGATTTTGATGATGTGCCGTGATGATCTCGGAGAGTACAAAAGCGGTTTTCATATGATGTCTGATTGATGGACCTTCGTCTATGATCGGAATGTGAAGCAGAAATGCGATATCTTCCCTTGTGGAGATCGCTAAGAGGAAGCTCAAGTCTGAGCTGTTAACATATTTAGTTGGATTTACCTTCACTCAAAAACTTAAGCCAATGAGTTATAGGCCGACTAAGATATCTTAATAACTCAACACCACACTTGATTTTTCGACGCAGGGTTTCTCTAATACAACTCACACGTACATCTCTTAATAGCTCGCTTCAATTTGCACACGGGTCCGGTTGGAATGGTGATGGATTGTGATTTTTTATTCTTTTGGCATGGACTTGTACCCTTGGATTTCCTAACTACTTCGACTCGACATGCGTTCCCCGTGAGCTATAGTTCTGATTTTGCACATGCATGGATGGTGCTATCTTTGCTGAGCTCGGATTGCTGCTAACCGGGCTGGGAGCGGGGGGGTAGCCTCGTCGACGAGAGATTTACCGCAACAATCATACGAGACCAGTTGATGGGATTTCTACTTTTAAAATGGAACTTTGGCACTCACAATATTTGGTTTTAACATGAAAACACTCGAAATTTCGCCAAATATCCGAACATTAAGTATAGAATTGTTGTATAATTTTCTTTATTTTACTGTTTGCAACTTCGAATGTATTTTTTTATTTTCATATATTCTAGGGAAAAAAGTCACGATTAAGGGTTATACCTAACTTGAAACCTTCTCTTGCCAGCTTTCCTCTCATCAGCAGCCGCAACTGCAACCTCTGAGGGATAATTAAAAAGAAAGAAGTCATAAACTATTGAATGGATGCAAATTCAGTAATAAATTTTTTGATTTGACAAATTTAGTTATAAATCTTTTGACAATTTGCAAATATAGTCATTTCACCCAATTTCAGCTAGAAATCGCTGACGTAGAAACTAACCATCCTGTATAGCACGACTGAAACTGGCATGGACAATTTTTGCAATTTCTTCAAATTCTATTTTTTTTTTGTATTTATCTTTTATGAATGAGAATTAAAAAAATTAAAAAAATTGTCCAAGTGGGTGTTGGTCATGCCATATAAGAGGGCCAACAATATGTCAGTGAGTTCCGACCAAAATTGGCTAAAATAAAGTACATCGACATATCATTACTATGTTTAGGATTAAATTTGCCAAATAGAAAAATTTAGAACAGAATTAACATCCGTATAATATGTATATGACTTTTGGGTGCTTTTCGCGATTTTTTTTTACATAATTAGACCTATCAAATGAATGGGTCACATCAAAAATAGTCCAATCCAAATTGACCCATTTAACCTATTTTGACTTATTTTCAATCAATACAAATCGAACGACTCATACTGACTCTACCTATATCTGTCCCCACTCAATCCGATCAATATTACTTAAACATTTCCATACTTAATCAAATCAAGTAAAACATGTTTCTAATCATTTTTTAAAAAATAATAATATTTCTAAAACACTTTCAATATGTACAAATTTAGTTAAAAATTATTATTATTTAATATATATATATATGATTATTTCTTATTTTTATTTTTATTTTCTTTGTTTTCCTATGAAAGTTGGCGAGGGTTGAGATCCACACTAGACTTCGTTAGAAAAAAGTAAAAAGAAAGAAAAAAAATAAAATAAAGAGAAAATAAATGAGTTCAAGCATAATATGAATGTAAAATAGATCATAAATAGGTTTATAGCTTACTTAGCCAATTCACCTCTATGAATCTCTCTTCATTCTCTCTTACTCTCACTCGATTTCGTGCTTACTCACTCCACACTTTCATCTCAGTTTGGGTACGTGGTTTTCAAGATTCGAATTAGATAACACAGGATGAATTAAGTATGGATTAGATATGATCACTAGATTTGCGTTGCAATAAATATATCATAAATAGATTAAATTGATCTATTTAGATTGGATCATTTATGACACGACATGTCCCTTTGGTAATTCCAGGTAATGTCCGTTTGGTAATTCTAGGTAATAGTGGTACAAACTTTCCATCGAAATGAATCAAGAGAGATAATCGCTACTAACGAAACACCAAATTAATTAATCGATGCAAGACTACTATGACTGGTCGTGTCAATAACGCTTTGCACAGTCTTAGGATACTGAAAAAGGAGAAATAAGGTCGTAAGGCATCGATTCTTCTATTGACACAGACATCTCTTTATTCTAAAATTTTTTATCTTCCTTCCAGTTCAGGACTCAGTTCTTTTCTTTTCTTTTTTCTGGTCCCCTTGCTTCCTAAATTGAAGACCAGCTTTAGAAGAAAAGTGAATGCCCATAGGCTCATGGATTCATTCAAATCAAATGAGGATAAAGTATGCGTGCACGATAAAGGCATAAATAGCTCCTCCGAATTCAAAAATCCCTTAACTAAGGCAGTTTCAATGCGTTGTCGACGGACAGATTTGGGGAGGAAATTTGCAATAAAAGAAACACCTTTTGGGGGCAAACTTGGAAATATTTTCCGTCAAATTTAACAGATTATGGTGATTTTGAGAATTTTAGGGTTCAAAGTGCGAAAATTTTATAATTTTGGGGGCGCAGAGTAATTTGGCCACCGCCTTCTCATCGACGAAGAAGAACAAATACATGACTATCGTTCCCTAGCTTTCTGCATGCTGGAAGTTTGGAACCAATAGTAAGCTTTAGGTTCTTGATTGACCTTATCAGAAATTAACCTGCAGAAATGTTGTAGCCAATTTTGATTGAATCTAGTACTTAAGGCTACCCCAATCAATCATAAACCGTTTGTACCAATGTCAATTCAATTAAAGCCTTTTCAATTTTGTTAACTTATTTCTAAAGATTTGCGAAAAATTCCAACGTAGTCCTTCAGGTCAATTTTCGCCAAAAACTGATGACGTAGCACATTGCCAACATCAATGATTTTGACGAAAACTGGCTAGAAGGAGTACAATGAAATTTCACTCAAAAGTTTGGGAGCAAATCGACAAAATTAAAAATTTTAGGATTGAATTGACATCCATACAAAATGTTTATAATTAATTGGGTAATTTCCCTTAAAGAAAGGTCAGGGACAATAGAGATCCGCGCTACAAAGCCAAAAACATAGTTTGGTGTTTACTTTAAGGGTTAATACCACGCAAAACCCTAAATTGGGAGTTTTTTTTTATGTGAATAAGTTTCTGCAGTTAATCTTGGGCGAACGCGAAGGCCAATTCAACCATTCATCTAGTTGACAGCCACAGAGGAAGATGTTCGTGACATGACTCCACAACTTCTTCAAAATTAGGCCGCTCTACCCCCTAGGTTTAGATTTACATTTAGATTTAGGGGTTTTACTATCCCGAATTAGATTTAATATAGATCTAAGAGTTACTCATATATTTGATACGTGTTCTTTCAACATATTGATATTAGTGTTACTGCTCGGTGATAGTGATGAGGACGCCAAACCTAGATGTGCACCCGAAACTGTTGCAAGTGGCGTAGGAGATCTCGATTGTGCTTGTGACGTCCTAGTTTCTTCACCCCTTAATTTTGCTTCCTTATTGTGTTTATGTTATTTTCTTTTCCTTTGCTTTGGACACAGAAAAACAATAGTGGGCAACTTAATTGAATAGACATAGTGGCTTTCAAGATTTTTACAAACGTACGAATCTTATACATATGTATCTCATATATTTTCTAATAAATCCTATCCTTCCATTTGCTATGTACATTCAAAATTTGGAAGGTCATCAGTCAACTACTGTACTGCTTCACCTTACTATTCCTAGTAGCAAGGACTCCTCTGCCATCTGAACCTGAGCACTTGTTCTACGGTAGTGCTCCCCATCCTGGAAACCTGGTAGCCCAACGCAGTTACGTAGACGACCTATGAGTACTCCATCCACGTTCTGGTGCCAAGAGACAAAGATGAGAGGAAGCGGCATCGGTAATCTGATATTTATTCATATAATAAACGTAACCCTATTATATAAAACAACCATCTCTACGTCTATTATTTCCTGCTGGGAGAGCTCCATGTCGGTCAAGAGACCAAATAGTGGGGCATGCGAGGAATCCATTTCAATTTCTCAAAAAGTAAAGAGATGAAGCAACCCAATAAATGAAATTATTCGATATAAGGCAGGAGTGTCAGCTCAATACTCAATGCTATGGTGTCAAACTAATTAAGGCAAAGCTATCCCGTGATCCATTATAAAAGATGTCATGTGTCTCACTCATCAATTATGCAACATGCATCAATTCCATTATGTAACATGTTTACTCCTAAGCGCCATGAGCTAGTAAACTCATTCTTGTAATCTTATAATTGTCTCCCGAGAAAGCTTTCTCGTAGGCCTAACATTGCTTGGGAGTAGATGATGTCTCATTCGCATTGTTACCTTCATGGGAAACGATGATTTGTAATTATTTCTCCTAACAAGGCCAACTCTACACCCCCTTCTCGGGTGGTCGATGGCACATAATTTCCATATAAAAGCCAACTTTGGCTTTAGCCGCCCCTTGGGTGATAATAAGCATGTAATCATTTTCTCATGCACATACACTCTTCCGCATACACATGTCCATTTGTCATCTATTCTTAACATAAAAATGCAAGATTGGATCAGTGAAAATGAGTCGGGCAAGGGACTACTAGAGCTACCTTCAAACCAATGGAATCGGCCCCGGAGGGACTCCGACTAGACCTTCCTAACGCCGATTGGCCTGGGGCTAAACTGAACCAGGCCCAGGTCAAGCCTGGTTGGCCTTGGTGACTCGATTTTGTCCCATTCAACCTTCATTAAATGTACTCGACTCCTTAACTACCACCCAAACACAATGATCTTTGATGCAATAACACACATAATGCATACGAAATCAACGCAACACTTTCTTAAAGCAATAAATAGACATTACCATCTTAGAGTTAGAAATCCCATTTACCTATACTCGGACAACAGTTTCAACCTACGACGTGCAATTGAGCTATTAAGAAAGATGAGAAGAAGACGTGGTGGTAATGTGGCGGCATGGCGGCAACAGTGAAAGAGAGAAGGGGGGGCGGTGTTGATGGTTTTTTGTGGTCACAAAATGGGGAACCATCCTTAATTTATAGGAGTTCCCTTCATTAATATTGTCTTAACATGTTTTACTACCATTGTTATGTCTAGCTATTCTAATGAGATGTCCCCTAGATTTTAGACTAGGTTTGTGGTAGATTTCTATTGGTCCACATGTTTAGCTATTCTAATGAGGTGTCCTCTAGGTTTTAGACTAGGTTTGTGGCTAATTCTCATTGGTCCAAATATGGAGTCTAACATGATAAGGTGTCACCTAAATCTAGGGTAGGCTAGTGTCTTAATTTAATTGGTCCATATTTCAAGTTTTCCCTAGTTTAATTCAATGATCTTAAAAAAAAAACATATAACCTATTCATCTTCTGGAATTTTTTTAAAACAAGAATCAAATGACAATTGTTCACCATTTGTGGGGTAAAACAGAGCGGAGGACGAAGCCAACGGTGCTAGCCTTGGCAGGCGTCGATAGGCAGCACTGCCTTTTGGCGGTGACGCAACCCCAAGGTGGCTACCTCGCTCCATGTGAGTCGATAGGGGTGCCTCGATCCAGTCATATGCTAGCCAAGCGCGGGCTAGCTGAGTGCCATCTGTGTTGGCCATTGGCCAGCTGTGTCTTGCTCTCGATCCTGTCGCTACTCATTGTTCCTTCCTCGCTCGATTCTCATCGATCCATCCGTCTTATCCATTTTGTAATTTATCGTCATCTATGTTTAATGTGTTCTAAAGTTCATACTACTTAAACAAACTAGAGTATTACTTCTTTATAAAGTGTTAAGCCTAATTAGTCAATTCAAGAAATATTACCTTATCTCTAAGGTTTGAAAATGACATCTATGCTTATCCTAAAGTTGATAATGACATTGACCTGTCATTGACTTATGTATAAATTCAAGAAATATTACTTTATTCATATTTTCTAATACGAAAATTTCTATTTGTCACATCGCTCATAATTGAATCTAATGATTGGCTGCAGAACATTTGCTATAACAGATTAGTTCTAAAGGAATGAGAGTGTGCTTTTAGCTGCAGAGTGTGCTTTGTGACTCACTTTCTCGTATTTGTAGTTCTACTATTATTTGAGATTTGTTAGGATTGAAAGCCTTCTATGTGCCTCTCCAGTATTATTGCGCTTAAAGAATGGATTCTTTCTTTTCACCAAATAAAGAAAAAGGAATGATCTTTGATGATGTTTTGCAAACCCATAGAAAAACAAAGGGAAAATCACCAAATTTTAGTTTTAAATTATGGATGCTAATTCAGTCCTAAATATTTCAATTTTGCAAATTTGAACCTAAAACTTTGCATGAAATGCAAATGTAATCCTTCCATATTCTCATCGAAAATTATTGACATGGCGGTTCAATCATCGTTGGCAGTCCTATGTAGCACATCACCACGTAAGCAATGTCCGCCAAACTTAGCTGAAGGTCTACATTGGAATTTCATGCTAATGTGTAGGACTAAATTGGGAAAATTGAAAAGTTCATAACTGGATAGACATTCATACAAAAGGTTTAGGACGGATTCAACAATTTCCATAAAAAAACGTAGGTATCCACACAAGACGAGCATAGTAAGATGATAATGCTTCATTCCGATGACTGTATTCTAGGATATAGTCGGTGCAGCAGCCACAATTTAAGTTAATTAGATTAAGCTAAACACGTCCTAAGAAATGGAGAGGCTCACTTTGGCTCCGCAGAAAAATAGAAGTTACGACACAAGCCTTAACAATGTTGTCTCATATTAAAGGAGCTCATTTTAGGTATGGACACATGCATGGAAAATTGTTCAAAAAGTCCTAAACCTATTACATTTTTGTTAATTCAGTTTTAAACCTTTCAATTTTGTCAATTAAGTCCCAAGTGTTTGCCAATTGAATCACAAACTTTATCACAATGTCACAAACTTTATCACTTTGGCAAAATGCGAAAAGTTTAGGATTGAATTAATTAATGTATAATACGTTTGTGACTTTTTGGACAATTTTCCCAATACATACATCAACAGCTTTGAACGACTTTAGTGAGAAGGTACGTGATTCCATGAGAGAGTGATGCAAAATGAAAAGAAAGTGAAAACGCTAAAAGAACAAGACATGGATAGAAACTTGGAAAAAGGATAGACCCAAAGACTTCGTAGCATTCGTTGACAGCTCCTGCCCACTTGATCTAGTTAATGTACATCACAAGGATGAGCATATTCACGCAGTTGCTGCAGAAAAGAGCTTCACTTGTTCTGAGTAGGGTTGGGCACGCTTTGCGGGGCTCTCCTCAAGCTCGCCTTCGCGGCTTTCCCGGCTCTTTGATCTTCCGTTGCCATTCCACCTTTATCCTTGCTTGAACTGATGAAATCAGGGCTACTGTTATGAGCTGAAAACATCGCGAGCCTCCTCGGCGCAGCGTTCCTTGGAGTATTCTCAGGTTTGTGGTCGATGGCAAAGGCGGTGCAGATCAAGACGGTGTTGTCAAGGACGAGGAATGAGACGAAGATGGCAGCAAGAACACCGGGACAGATCTTCATGAAATCAGTGAAATATGAGCACAGAGAGAGAGAGAGAGAGAGAGAGAGAGAGAGAGAGAGAGAGAGAGAGAGAGAGAGAGAGAGAGAGAGAGAGAGAGAGAGAGAGTCTTTGAGAATTGAGATGATTTACATCTTCAGTGAGAGTAGGGTTGGCTTATATTTGGCTGACCCGTAGGGTTGGGCTTGCTGGTGCACGAATGCATGCTAATTTTTCAATTGATCATGGGGACACTGGCAGGAAGCATCATTTTTAGACTTTGTCTGATGTCTGTCCTTTTTTCGGAGACGAGTCGTAAGGCAAAAACATATTGAGATGGGTGTGTTTTTTAAACAGATAAATGAATGATTTTGATAACTTTTTTTTTTCCAAAATTTATGTTTGTATCATTTAGAAATATATTCAACAGACAATGTTTTCATTGCGAATAAAAAATTAAGTCTAGGCATTTTGGTTGATGATTAAACATATTTCTTCGTTCATTTTTCTAAGTTATACAATCGATCATTTTAAAAAAATAATATATGAAAAGATAATTTTTCACTAAACAAATGCATCATTACTGAGTTTTTTTTATTCTTGCTTTTGTTGGACTAAGCGCCAGGGTGTAAGACGAAGAATCGTGTATAGGACATTTGGAGTATAAAGGGGCAAATGCTAATACCTAATTAGGTTAGCCATACATTAATTGCTCAAGTGTTCGGGCGTAGATAGGGGTGATCGGTTTCTGGTATGATCTGGTTCCCCTCAAGACCCAGGAACCGAATTGATGGTCTCAGTTCCTAATTTGCCGGAACTGGAAACTGGACCGACGGTCCTAGGAATCAGACCAGAGTGGACCAACAAATGGACCAGACCGGATCAGACAAAAAAAATCAATAGTTTTCTCAACTTTCCGACACTAAATTGAACTAAAGTGCCAAATAAGAGGGATAGGGAGAGGCGGACCAGAATTTACAGATGGAAGAACAGTAAGCAAGGTTGAAGGGGCCAAGGAAGGAGAAGAGCGCGCAACATATCCTAATGTTTTTACTTTTTTTTTTTAAAAAAAAAAGAAGATTGGTCCGGTCCAATCATATGTCCCCAGAATCAAGAATCGGATCGCCCGGTCACAGGTTCCAATTTTAGAAATTGGGAACCAAACGGGACTCCTCTAGAATCGAGAACCGGACCACTAGTCCTGGTCTGGTCTGGGCCATCCTGATTCGGTCGGTCCGATTTGCTCAACCCTAGGCGTAGGTGGATAGGTTTGTCTAAAGGCTCAAGTTTAGATCCTTCTTTGATTTTCCAAATATGAAAAATTTCAAATAAAGATATGAAATGGCCAAATCATTTGAAATAAGGATTTGAAGTGGCCAAGTCATCTCAAATAAGGACTTTTGGCTGGCGGACGTACATTTGACTAATTTGACCATTGGAATGTATTTCAATCCAAAAAAAAATTTAAGTATATAATTATTTAATTTTGGTTTTTTTCTTTATTTTTCTTTTTCTCCTTGCCTCCTTGGCCATAGCCAGCATCAATGGCCTCACGCAAGGGCCACCCTCGCTCGACACTAGTGAAGGGAAGAGGTAAAAAAAGAAAAAAGAAAAGGAGAAAAAGGGGAAAAAATCGAAAAATAAAGGGAAGAAAATGCCCTTTCACTAGCGAAGTTGAGCCCTTCTTTGAGACGGTATGGCCACTTCGTCTACACAAGGTGCATGCGCAGTCCTCTGCGTCCAGTGGCCCTGGATACTTCTGCCTGTATTATTGTCGTGTTCAAGATGCCAGAAGTGCGTACGTTCGATTACTGAGTTACCCTTGGCTTGGTGGACGTCGAGCTGTTTGGGTCAACGCAAGCTTTTTCCAGTTGGGCTGGAGTTGGAAGTTGGGGGTGTCGTCTCTTACAGAGATGGATATCCACTTCATGCGAAAACCGACAGTTATCTTGATTTCCTTTTGAAGAAGAAGAAGATATGGCAATGTCGATAACGGGTGGTCGTCTGTTCGAGCGCGAAAGCCGCTCGCAGATCATGTGATGCCTGATCAAATCTTGAATACGGCCGCGTCGAATTCTCATGCAAATTAATGACCCCGGACAGGACCGTTTACTCGTGATTAATTAAATCACAGAATTTTATGTTTTATTATTTTATTTGCTCACTGAATTGCGGAGAAAAATCACTTTCATGCGGTATTTCGATATTGTGGGGAGTGACGATAATTAGTTGGTTTTATGAGGTGATTAGAAATTCCTTAAATCTCGAATTCATCTACTTGTCATCACCTTTGTATCAGCGTAAATATTGTCTTTTCCAATAACAGGGATTACTACATATATAATTAAACACTCATTGGCAAGACAATAGGATCAAATGCCGACGACGCTCTCGGCTTCCTCCCAGCTATTATTCCCGATATCATACCCAATTTCCCGGCCTCCAATTATCTCGACGACGTGATTTCTTTCAAATCTAAACATTTTTTGTTAGCTTAAACGTTTTGGTTTAAAGTGGGGGGAAGAAGAAAAACAGACTGTCCAACAGTGGTGCTAAGTTTAGAAGCTCATGGCTTGTTCCCAACAAGGTACGACGTTAATTTTCCACAACATTTGTTGTTTTCTGGGGACTTTGACGAATGCATGGATTTCATCAAACTTCAATAATACTCCTATGGAGTGATTCCCACGTTCTACAGCCTCGACTAAATAAATCATAATTCAGAACCGGTGGCGTGCATGGGAGATAATCTAGTTAAATTGAAAGTGCATGGTTCGTGTTTCCGGGTCTCTGCTACCTACTACTTAGGTGGTCGGGATCATCTGTTACTGAACGCCTCCACAGTGTTCAAGACTCGTCGCGTGAAGTTGTCGAATTCTCTGTCCATTGGGTGGTTCAACGCAGGGGTGTCAACGGTCCGGTTCTAATTTTAGAAAACACGAGCCGAACTAATAGGGTGAGCAGTTGGACTAAGCTGAATCGTAATGGGTTCGTATTTTCTATTTCAAAACGGAGAAGAGAGAAAAGATCAGGGTTCAAAGTGATTTTGAGAGAAGTGACAAAGAAGAGAGATTTTAAGCTGTGCGATCAATTTTTGCCGAGATTTTCGGTTATGGTGCGGTCAACCGAATCGAACCGTACTAACCCGAGCCAAAAAGGAGAGCGGTTATCTTTCCATTATCCGAACCGAACTGAAAATGCACGAAGTTTGGGATCGGTTTTTCATTTCAGTTCTGACATCCCTATAGAGTTTATTTATTATTAGGTTACTTAGGTGGGGGTGCAAAGCAGGATGGTCTCATGACTTCCTAATTATTTGTGTACTAGTTTTTTTAAGTAGGTCAATGTCGCCGTTGGTATCTGTAATTTTATATTTGTTATTGTTAGGAAGTGTCACCGAGAGTGTCTGGATCGGGGTGACGCGACCGAATTCGCTATAGCCATGAGGTCAGAAAGCTCCGAGGGACGTGGCCGCAAAAGCGAGCTCCGATCGAGCTCATGGCCGCTGTTGCGAGCGTAGAGCTCGAAGCTTGAGTATCCACAGCCCGAGAGCTTAGAGATTGAGCTCGCGTGACCATGGCGACCGCTAGCTCAAAGCTCGAGCTTCCATGGCAAATGCGAGCTCGATAGCTTGAGCGTCCATCGCCGCAAGCTCAAGCAACCACGGTGGCCACAAGAGCTTAGAGCTCGAGGTTGACTGGCTATGGCCGAAGCAAGGTCAAAGCTCGAGTGTCCATTGCCGCGAGCTAGAGTAAACTTCCCATATGAAAATTGCTTAAAAAGTTCTAAACTTGTTGTACGGCGGCCAATTTAGCCTTAAACTTTTCGACTTTGCTAATTTAGTCTTAAAAGTTTTGACTACTTGTCAATTTTTATCTTAAACTTTTCAATTGTGTGAACTTAATCCTAAATCTTTAAACGGTTTACCAATTTAGTATTTTCTGTCAATTTTGACTAGAAACTGTTGACGTGATGATCTAATCAGGGCTACTCATCCTACGTGGCACGGTCAGCTAACGACCTCATCCTACCCATAGCAAGGCTCCACCCTTGCTAATTCCAGAAGGTGAGCTTCACCCTGCCCTTGGCCAATTACTGGCCATTGGCCAGAGGAAGAAGGAAAGGAAAAAAAGAAAAAGAAAAAGAAGCAGGGAAAAAAAATAAAAAGATTATAAAAAAAGTTTTTAAAAAAATTATTCACCTCAGCTTCGGTCATCCACTATTGATTAGATTGCCACGTCAGTAGTTTCGAGCAAAAATTGATCGGAAGAACTAAATTAATACATCATCAAAAGGTTTGTAATTAAATTGATAAATCATCAAAATATTTAAGATTTAATTGATGCAATTAAAAGGCTTGAGACTAAATTAGCAAGTTGTTAAAAATGTTTAGGACAAAATTTACAAAATTAAAGAAGTTGAAGACTGAATTGACCTTCGTAGAGTAGAATTGAGACTTTTTGGACAGTTTGCCCCCGTTCCAATTCCCACATCCATTCTAGCAGTCCTTGACCTTAAGATCATCTCCATCTCTATGCAAAGGAGTTGAATCAAATCTCCAATAAGAGTCCCCAAGACCATCCAATTGACATCCCAAAGGGATTGATGACGAGGCACGAGGCCTTTTGATAATTAACCCTAGACGCCTTATTGCACTATAATCCCTAACTTCTGAAAACCAAAAGAGACCATCCGCGAAGAAGAGTTGCGAGACTATGGCCCAGTTCTAGATGCGAGACTTTCCCTTAGTTGATTTTCGTCACACGTGGTACTTCTTTAATTGGTCATAAATCATGACTTCTTCTTCCTAGGATAAAACTAACTTTGCCGGGCTAATCAGATTTAGATACGTTAAATGGGTAGGTCAGGACATATATAGTCCGACTCAAATAAACTAATTTAACCCATTTATAACCGGTTTAGTGTAATGCAAATTTAGTGACTCAATATCTAACTGACTCGACCCATATTTTTAAATTGCTCTTATATTTAATCCAATCTAGGAAACTCATAACCAAACTAAGCTAAGAGTGGGGAGCGAGTGAGCGCGAGATCAAATGATGGTGACTATATGACTAATTTAACCCATTTATGACCGGTTTAGTGTAATGCAAATTTAGTGACTCAATATCTGACTGACTCAATCCATATTTTTGAATTACTCTTATATTTAATCCAATCTAGGAAACTCAGAACCAAATTGAGCTAAGAGTGGGGAGCGAGTGAGCGCGAGATCAAGTGATAGCGAATATATGACTTTCTTTTTATTCTCTCTCGTCCGTACTCATTCCGCACTCTCACCTCAATTTGATTACTAGTTTTCTTCGATTTGATTAAATGTGTAGTACTCTGGGAATATAAATCGAGTCAGGTAATACTACATGTAAAAACAACCCAAGTGTCATTCCGCCGAGATCAAAAGAACATCATTGCATGAAGCCATCATTTCATCCCTCAAAATATCTTATCAGTGTGATCTCATACAATTTGTTCAGGTTGAAAGAGATCTTTTAAGGCCTGTTTGGTAACTTTTTTTATTTTTTTGTTTATGTTTCCCGAAACAAAAAAGGATAAAAAAATATGTTTCGTAAAACAAATGATTTTGATTTTGATTTTGATTTTGATTTTGCCCTCGAAAACACTTTTGGACCAATTTTGAGAAATAAAAAAAATTATTTCTTAAGAAAAAGAACACATTTGATAATCGAAAAGGCAATGATAGTCTTCTTTCACTTTTGTCGAGTGTCTGCAAGATGTGGGTCAGGTCAACTCAACCTAGTTTGGATTTTTTTAAAATAATAATTTGGAAAATTAATAAAATAAATAAAGTAAATCATAAAATGATTTAAAAAATCCAAAAAATTATAAATTTTTTTTAAAAAAGATAAATTCTAAAGAAAAATCCCAAAAATTAGAAGATAGGTCATTTCAACTGACCAATCCTATTTTTGGTGATTTTTTTCTTTCAATTTCTTCCAAATGATGATTTTTTCCCTCATAGGCAAATCGTTCCAAAATTTTCCAAAAAATATCAAAAAGTAGGAAATTGGTCCATTCAACTAGTCAATCCTATTTTTGGTGATTTTACCTTTCGATTTTTTCTAAACCTTCATGATTTGTTGCTGGAGTATGATTTTGCATCGGTGATCATCGGCATCTGATGCATCCCTATTTTGGCAAAAAAGATGTCATGGTGCAAGAGGATCATAATGTGGGGTCTGAGGAAAGTCATCTAATGTGATTATATGATTATTTGATTTGAATGACAAATTGAGAAGAGAAATTATTTTTCTGAGCAGAAATTTTATGCAGTTACCAAATGTGTTTCCGCTCCTGGAGCAGAAATTTTATACAGTTACCAAATGCATTCTCATTCTCTAAAACTCATCTAGAGAATAGAATAAAAAAAGTTGATTTTAAACAGAATCACTTTTTTGGAACAGAAACGTTACAAAAAAAAATGCCTTTTAAGTCATCGACGACATGTTTCTTCAATCTTATTCATTAAAACTGCTCTTAAATGGCAATAGTACCTTTCTTTCTTCTTCAGACAATGGCAAGTGGCTAATTGTAGTCCGCGCACTCAAGAGCCAATCCGTCCTGGCTTTCATATTCCAGAATACTTCTTCATTATTTGGAATTGACTCATAAGATGGTCCTGTAATGGCGTTCCTCTTCGAAGGCATTAGGCCCTCGACGATATTGAACTTACTTTCCAAGTAAATTCATTGTTACGCTCAATCAAAGTTCGAACACAACAATAGAGAAATTCATATTGCTATATGGTACAAGCATACAAATAGAGTCGATCTAAGCTAGACGTGAATTAACGTGAAATTAAACTTGTAATGCTATGCGGTAAGAGCATGCAAACGCCACATAAATTTGGTCTTGCATAAGTAATTGATTATTGGATCCCTAATGATTACATTAAAATTCCTGCATCGCAAAAATTACCATTGATCTTAAATCTATTGCACGAATACTAATTCAGTATTAAATTTTTCAATTTTTTCAATTTAGTTTTAAACCTTTGCACAAAATTTTTAGTGTAATCATTCCGGCCAATTTTCACTGCAAATCGCTAAAGTGATTGTTGACACCTGATTTTTAATCATTTTTTCTATTGCTAAAGTAATAAAAAAAATTCATAAAAATTCATAAAATTGAAAAATCAACTTTGGGGACCTTAGCCAAGCCTAAGGAACCAATTTTAACCAAAAAACGATTTTTCATATTTTCAGTATTTTTACGTATTTATTTATTTATTTATTTTCGAAAATTAATAGAAAATCCATAAAAATTCATAAAATTGAAAAATCAACTTTGGGGACCTTAGCCAAGCCTAGGGAACCAAGTTTGACCAAAAAATGATTTTTCATATTTTCAGTATTTTTACGTATTATTTATTTATTTATTTTTGAAAATTAATAGAAAATTCATAAAAGTTCATAAAATTGAAAAATCAACTTTGGGGATCTTAGCCAAGCCTAGGGAACCACTTTTAACCAAAAAATGATTTTTCATATTTTCGATATTTTTTGGTATTTTTATTTTCGAAAATTCATAAAACAAAAAAATTAAGAAAAATGAGAAAATTGCAAAATCAAGTTTGGAGCCTTGGCCAAGCTTAGGCAACTATTTTCGAAAAAAAAATAATTTTTTGTATATATATTTATATATTTTAGAAATTATGAGAATATTTAATAAATAATAGCATTTGAAGCCACCAAAATATATAAAAATAATCAATATTTTTATTTTAAATCCCTTTTCATGTTGGCCATCACAAATTTAAAAAAGTATTCCTTCACGAGCATAATCTCGAACCGGGCCTAAAAAATTCAATTTTAGTCAATTTATTTTCATTTTTTCGCTTTTAGGAGTTGTGACATTGTTCTCTAATATTTCAAATTTTTATAGTGGCCCAATTATACCCAGAATGACTCAATTGTGCAAAAGGGCTTTAATTAAATTCTGCATTATTTTCAGTGGCAATAAATGAGCTTAAATTTGACATGTAGTGAATTTTGATTAAGTATAGGGAAGGTATGTCAAAAATTGTGAGGAGATTTGGACTTAAAGAAATATTTTTTCAGGGACTAAATTGTAAATACTTAAAATTCAGGGACTAGAGTGCAAATACCTAACTCTTGAGGGATTATTTTGCAAATAACAAAAAGAAGAGTTAGTGGATAAATTAGAATAGAGAAGGAAAGATGGAGAAGAGGAGATGGAGAAGAGAAGATGGAGAAAAATAGATGGAGAAAATATGATAAGAATAGAGAAGGGAAGATGGAGATAAAGAAGAGTTAGTGGAGAAATTAGAATGGGAGATAAATATGGAAAAGGGAAGATGAAGATGAAGAAGAGTTAGTGAAGAGATTAGAATGTGAGATAGAGATGAAGAAGGGAAGATGAAAATGAAGAGAAGTTAGTGGAGAGATTAGAATGTGAGATAGAGATGAAGAAGGGAAGATGAAAATGAAGAAGAGTTAGTGGAGAAATTAGAATGGGAGATAGAGTTAGTGGAAAAATTAGAATGGGGGATAGATGAGTAGGTTATAAAAGGAGGAAGAAGTGAGCTTGAGAGGAGATTCTTGTGAGAGAAAATTTGAAGTGTTTGGGAGATTTTTTTTTTAGAGAAAATTTTGGATTTTTAAAAGGGTTTTGGGAGATTGAAGAAAAATTTGAGAGAAAGAAAATACCAAAAAGAGAGAGATAATTTTGAAGATGAAGGGAATTTAAAGTTAGGGATTATCATCACCAATTCTTTCATCGGCAACATAAATCAAGAGTTCATCCTCGTCAACGAGCAAGCAAATTCGAGCTAAGTGTTCTTATTTATTCGTTTATTTGTGGTTTTAGTCGTAAATTAGCACAAATTGTATACACTTGCTCCCTTTTTTCCCCATTTTTTTCCCGATACTTTTATGTCAGTTAAAAAGGAGGACTCCATATCAACGACAAATCTCACGGAGGTGCAAAAATTGGTCCAGGAAAACCAATTCTAGAAATCCCTCCCAAAAAATGGGAGATAAGTGCTCTTTCTACTCTCTCTAATTTTTAGCATAAACTAGCTCAAGTTTTCTTATCCCTCACTTCACTCTATTTTTATGTCAGGCAGCCGCAGCCCTACATCAACGGTCAATCCTACGGAAGCACAAAATTGGCTTGAAGGAGTCCCTAAGCGCGCACAAATTTCAAATTGTTGAATCAATTTATTGTAATTTATTTTTAAGAACTCAAACCCCAGAATAGAGAGGCAAAACACATCCACTGGAGGCCATTTAAATACTTGCACCATAAATCCCAAAGGGAAGAGCCAAGCCAATGCTTAGCCTCCCATTGGAGGTTTTTACTTACAGTAGTTTAAATGCCTGCACCTTAAATCCCAAGGGGAAGAGCCAAGTCAATGCTTGACCTCCCATTTGAGGTTTTTTCTTACAGTAGTTTAAATACCTGCAATTTAAATACATGTACCTTAAATCCCAAAGGGAAGAGCCAAGCCAATGCTTAGCCTCCCTTTGGAGGTTTTTACTTATAGTAGTTTAAATACCTGCAACTTAAAAACCTGTACTTTAAATCCCAAAGGGAAGAGCCAAACCAATGCTTAGCCTCCCATTGGAGGTTTTTACTTACAGTAGTTTAAATACCTGCAATTTAAATACATGTATTTTAAATCCCAAAGGGAAGAGCCAAGCCAATGCTTAGCCTCCCATTAGAGGTTTTTACTTACAGTAGTTTAAATACCTGCAACTTAAATATTTGTACCTTAAATCCCAAAGGAAAGAGCCAAGCCAATGCTAGGCCTCCCATTGGAGGTGTTTATTCATTGTCATGTACTTCCTGCAATTTAATTTTTGAATCATCAGACCCAAAAGATGAGTAGGTCGTAATACTGCACAGAAGTCGTTAACACACTCCCTCTTTCGGCTTCAGGAAATCTTTAATACTTAAAAAAAATATAATAAATAAAAATATATACCATCCATGCATCCTATTTAAAAAGTAAAAACACAAAAGAGAATACCCTACTAAAGTCTTAGGAATACACCAAGCCTGAGTTGCCGAATTAGGATATCCATGAAATTAAGGTACCGAAAGGGCATTAGTTTTAATTAACTAGTGTAACCAAGTCCCCGAACTCATAATCTCTGGTTCGCAGAAATAAATTAGTTCTCCCGCTAATTTATTTAGGTTTCTAATCGACCTACCAAGAACGATTAGTGGCGACTCCAAATCTTAAAATCATTTAAACAAAAACCAAAGTTGCGATTCGGTAGGGTTTGGAAGGGTCCGCGTTAAGTTAGTCAAATCTAATTAACATAATAATCCGTTAACCATTTATAAAATAAATTTTTTTTAGAGGGTCGCGACAGTGATGACATGCCACGTAAGATGAAAAACGATGACTAGACTGCCAAGTCAAACATTTATGGTAAAAATTGGTAGAAATTACTAGGGGTGAGGAACTTGGCCCATTCGAACCGGGACCGGTGGTCCGGTTCCCGGTTCTATAAAGGTCCGGTCCAGTTCCCGGTTCCTAAAATTGGGACCAGTGACCGGGCGGTCCAGTTCCCGGTTTCTAGGACCGGACCGGGCCAGTCCTTTTTTTAACTTTTTTTTTCCTAATTCGATCCTTGAATCTATTTTGGCTCCTTGGACCTCTTTTTTTTTTATATTGGGAAGTCATTTTATATAGACATTGAAATTCTATAATGTTATTAATTTCAAAAATTAGAGAATAATTTTGGTAATTTTTTTTATCGGGTCCGATCCGGTTCGGTTCGGTCCGGTCCGGTCCGGTCCATTTGTCGGTCCGATCCAGTCCGGTTCTCGGGATGGTCAGTCCAGTTCCCGGTTCCGACAAATTGGGAACCGGGACCACCAGTCTGGTTCCCGGTTCTTGAGGGGAACCGAACCAGACCGGGAACCAATCACTCCTAGAAATTACTATTTTGAAATTTCATGCGTAGGCTTTGGGACTGAATTGACAAAATTAAAAAAAAAAATTGAGAATGAATTGACATCCGCACAATAAGTTTATAAATGATCGAGTGAATTTCCTAGCATGCATCTTAATTGAATTTGGAATTGTGATTCCCAACTGCATAGAGCAATCAAATAAAATTCTAGAATAGTTATTTATGTAATGTATTTCATAATGAGCGCCTAAAAAACACTTTTTAAGCGGTTCATTAAGAAAATTTTTACAGCTTTAGGAGTACTGATTATTCACATGATATACACAACCATCATTTTGAAAAATTGAATTATTTCAAATTAGATATATTTAATTAATGCTTTCAAGAAGATCGTTCACATGATTTTTTTTTTAATTTTATTAAAGTGATGTCCGAGTAAGTTTTCACGCACCTCTACCTTCCCGGGCGATCTTAAGGTTATAATTCCCTACATTGATATTGTGCATTTAGTATTTTTCTTTTGAAATGCTCTCAACAAGGCTTAAAGTTAAAATTATAAGGAGAAGAAGCAAACTCTCTGGATTTATGGAGGCCTGAGTTAGTCCACCGTGCGATATGTGCCGCCATTGTCCGTCACTTCACGTGATTGCGGCGTTGACACAAGTCGCGCGGCCTTACCCCGGCCCCTTCATTTTGGAGATAATTGTTCTACGTCATCTTAGTCTCCGTTTATTTCATGAAAAATATGATACTTTCGAAAATTACTTTTTAGGAAGTCATTTTTCAAGAAAATAATAATATTTTATCGATATTTGGCTGATACTTAAAAATGAACTAGAAAATGATTTCCGTCGTTTGTTAAGGAATTGATTTCCGGCGGGGGCGGAGGAACGAATAGTAGAGAAGGAGAAAGAAGGAGCAAAGAAAAAGAAAGAAGTATGAAAGAAATAAAGAAGAAAAGATAAGAAAAATGTTTTTTTTATAACCAAGGTATCCGCGTGGCTGGCGAGCTTGTGCTCAAACCAGCGAGAAGCACGACTAGTTCTCGGGAGGACCCGTAAACCCCACAACCACGGGCTCCCAGTTAAGTCACCTAACTCCGAGAAGTTTTGAACCCAAAACCTCTCGTAAAAGGAATTGAGCTCAAACTAACTCGGCCACTAGATGGTGGGTAAGATAAGGAAAATGTTTTCCTCTTCTCGAAATGAAAAAAAATGTTTTCCACACTTTTGAAAAAGATTTTTTCATAAGATGAAAGTGTTTTCCATGACTAATCTTATTTTTCCACCCCTCAAACGTTAAAAAATCCGAAAAATATTTTTTCGAGAAGTTATTTTCTGTGAAGCAAATGGAGCCTTAATAAGGTGAAATTTATTACCGGCGTAAAAATGCCACGTCAAACAACTAAAATAATGACTTTTGGATGGACAATCAACGGGTGTAAATACGAAACTAGATTGAAAGTGGGTAATTTTTTAAATAAAAAAAGTTTAGAGCAGGCAATCAAAAGTTTGGTGCTTTTTTTTGTAGACAACAAAATTGGGACAAAATTAAGATTGAAACTTTTAAAGTTTGAAATTTTATTTTAGCGTCCGTTTGTTTCATGAAAAACGGGCGATTTGAAAAATATTTTCTAAAAAGTAATCGCTTATATCGTTTAAAAAAATTAATAAAGAAATTTTTTTTTATTGAAAACGGTTAGGCATATATTGTTATCGATAATGAAAATATTTTTCATTGATTAATTTTTTTAAACGATATAACCAATTATTTTTCGAAATTTTTTTTTTTAAATCGTTTATTTTTCGTAAAATAAATAAAGTTTAAAAAAAAAAGGTTCGGAGTAAAATTGAGATCGGATCATACGACCTTTCAGGCAATGAAGAAGGCCTTCTCATCTCTCGAGGACCACTTTTCCAAGTGGCTTGATCCCATTGGCTAGACTGGATAACCAAATAGGAAATATGCAACTTTAGGAAAGATAACCCAGAAATTAAACAAGAAAACCGAAAAAAGGAAATCCAACTAATAACTAATTAATTTTTTTTAAATTCTAAAACAGAAAAATTCCAACTCCAAAATATATATTAACAAAGAAGAAAAACATAAAAGGGCAAAAAAAAAAAAAAAACACGTTTCCTCCCCCTTCTCTCCTCCTTCCTCGAAACGAAGCCAATCCGCTTGCTCTGCTATCATCCCTGGACTCGAGCCGTCTCCCATTCATGAATCCTCGTATCCACTAGTGTAGAAATCCCTGTTCCTCTCTCTCTCTCTCTCTCTCTCTCTCTCTCTCTCTCATTCCGGAGCCTCGCGTTTGCAATGCTTGAAGTTGGAGATCTGGCTTCGAATCGAACGCGCTCGAGTGATTCGCGAGATGGGTTATGAGGTTTTGGACAGCAGTGGTAAGTCAATTACATCGGTTGTCCCTTCTCTTTCTCGTCCCGCGTGTCCCATTTTTTTCTGATTGATTTCGGACAATGGAAGTTCCTGTCTTTTCTTTTCTCGAGATTGATCTTTTCCGAAGCTGCTTGTGGGTGCTGTTGAAAATGGGTCGCGACATATGAGAAGGACCATGGGTCTTTTCTCCTTCCTCCCTTTACAATTGCTGGCCTGTGGAATTTAGTTGCCGGAAAGGGTTTGTAAGGATTAGGGTTTAGGGTTTTGTTCGTCCCAAGGTGCTGCCTTTTGAAAAGGTGTGATGGTTAGGTCATCGTTCGGGAATGTGGATTTACGTTTTGATTTCTTATGTCGTGATATTGTAGATTGAATTGGGGGTCTGATGGCTGTTTAGTTCACGAATTGGGTTTGGGACTTTTGGGAAGCTTCATAAATGATAGGTGAATCAGGGATTGAGAGAAGTTGCAAGCCCACAGTAGATAGAAGAGGAGTCTCAGAGGAGGAACTATATTGTAATAACAACTGGCTTGGCGCAAGTTTTTAGCTTTTGCTTGTCCTGTGAATGTGATTTGGTATTTTTTGCGCACACATCCTATTATCAAATCTTCAGCAATTATTGTTCTATGCCTATCATGTATTCCTTGAACTCATTAGAAAGAAGTAGCTACCTCTCTGAAAAGGAGTTGCAGTTGTTGAGAATGACACTAATAGAGTACTTGTTGTTGGGAAGGATGTCTGAGGACCAATGTGCCTGCCTGAATTCAAGTAGCGTTGTCATTTTATCCTCTTTTATCTTCTCCAAAGAAAAAAAAAAATCTGAGCTTGTTAGTCAACCATGTCTGTCACTAAACGCAGCTCCAATAGCCCAACTCCAAATTAGTGCTAGCAGACGCATGGTTTTTCATAGGATCAATATTTCTGTTATTTCCCAAGCTGATTTCCTCGGAATCATTTTCTTTGCCTTGCACTTCCTGAGGACCATCCAAGTTTCCATGGTGTCATCTCAGGCAGATAGTGACGGTCATAACGTAAGCAAATCTTAAAGAAGACAATGGCAGTGGCAATGTCTCAGGATCCATGCAATTTTTTCAGTACTTGTGCTAAGTTTGGGCACAAGAACTTCGTGGCCCATATAGACAAGGGCGTTCCAAAATATTTATTAGGACAAGATGAGTTGTTGGTTCCTGAATGGTGAAAGTTTGTAATCAGATGTTTGGACCTTTGGTAAGAACCTTTGGTACTAGAGGTGCATACCCTAAGCAGCTTTTGGACAGAAAAAGATGGCCTTCTGCAGATTATAAATCTAGTACAATAATATGAACTGATCTTAAAAGCTTGCTTATACTTCAGTTATGAGTATTGAGAAAGCTTCTCTCCAAAAATATTATCGAAAAGTAGCTTTCATGGTACTCTTTGTTGTTTCTGAGCTTGCACTCAACGTTAGGGAGCTCGCCTATAGGATAGAGACTTGTGGCATTCAACGCATCCAATTGAAATCTTTCTGCATGCAGTTTAAGCCTCTGGGAACAGTTCCCTCCAAAGAGGGAATAGAACTTCTGAGTTGCGATTTAGTAATCACAAGTAGAAAAAGTAGAATGCCGCATTTACCATTGTTGGGTGCATAGTGCATACTTGATGAAAAATCGGCAAAATATTTGATGGAAACTCTATAAGTTCTTACCCACCGGCTTGGTGGCCCAGTGGTTGGGCGATTACATGGCTGCAGGTTGAAAGTTCGAGTTTCGACTCGAGCGAATAGGCTCACGTGGAAAGCACGTTCCTGGTTGCCAGGTGTCTTACCGGAGTGCCGTGGTGGTGAGTTCCTGCGGCCCTCCCCGGGGGACTAGTCGGGCTTCACCGCCGAGTGTGAGCATAAGCTCCCCGGCCGCGCGGAACCCCCGGTTACCAAAAAAAAAAATCTCTATAAGTTGTTCCGATATTGTAATGTCTGATGGCTACTATTTGCATCAAGATTCAAAAGTAAAAACTCCAGTTTACCATGCATGAGATCATCAGCATTTAATTTTTTTTTCTCCTTTCTTATGGTTACAGGAACTGACGATGATCTTCCTCCCTCAAATCAGAACAGGAATTCAAGACAAGGACACGGTGCAGGCAATGGAAGGTCTCTCCTAGGTTCTCTTCCACCAAGGATGTACAACAACATGGAGGCCCAAATTCATCATTTGGAGCAAGAAGCATACTCTTCCGTTCTACGTGCCTTTAAAGCTCAGTCAGATGCCATTACCTGGGTAATTACCTAATAAGTTTTTGACTTATTAGTTTCTTCCCTCTGCATCGTCTTCTCAAATTCCCTTGTGCTTCCATGTCAGGAAAAAGAGAGTTTGATTACAGAACTTAGGAAGGAACTTAGAGTTTCAGACGATGAACACAGAGAGCTTCTATCAAGAGTTAATTCTGACGACATCATCCGTAGGATAAGGTTTGAACATTTCAAAATTACTGTATGCTTAGATCATGGGAAGTCTTGACTTTATCCCTTTCTTTTCTGATTATTTTGCATTGTTTCAGGGAGTGGAGACAGACAGGTGGACATCAAGCTGCCATGCTGGGGACCGCCCCACCCATGCATGATGTCTTACCTAGTCCTACAATTTCAGCATCTCGCAAGAAGCAAAAGACATCCCAATCGGTATCCCCAGATTTTTCCATCATCTTAAATTGGCTTGGGGCATTTTCTTGACAAAGAAAGCTTAGCTTCAGTTTTATTTTATTTTTTTGGGGGTGAAGTTTTACTAATTGATTATTTGCAAGTTTATCTCAAACTCTCATATCACATGTTTTACTTTATATAACTTGGTAGGTTCGGTCTATGCCTGGTTTGTCCTCAGTCAATCCTATTCAATATCCTTCTTCTGCCCCTCCTATTAGTAGACAGTATAGTCATCGCAGTTCTACTGGTGTTCATCCTGCAAATGCACCTGGAGAAGCGGATCCACTTATTGGAAGAAAAGTGTGGACGAGATGGCCTGATGACAACAACTTCTATGAGGCTGTCATCACTGATTATAACCCTGTCGAGGTATGGTGTAGGGGCTCTGTTTGTCTGGCCTTTCATTTAAAAAAAATGCAAATTTAAAATTTGAATTTCAAGTCTTACAATTCTAAAGGTTGAAAATGAAAAGGAAAATTGGTTTGAATAGCTGAAAATTTAATAGGCGTTATGATTTGTTTCTTACCATACATGGATTGTAGATAATGAATTAAGTGAATCTTTGACTTAATCGAATCTTTTAAATCAAGTGGGGGAAAAGTGGAAAAGAAAGTCTCTAAAGTTAGGACATACCTGGAAGTAATTAGCACGTCAAACGTGCTTAATATTATTAAATACTGAATCTTTCAGCTATCTGCCCTTGATACATTGATTAAGCAGGTTCTAGAGAGGTTAACTATATTTTAGATGCCCATTGGCAGTCTTGGTCAATTTTGAGTTCTTTCCTTCACAGCCTTTTTCTTTTAGTTGAAATCTTTGCTGTGGGTAATGAGATGAATATTACACTGTTTTCTAGAGCAATGAAATACATAAACATGTCGTAAAATTATGAAGCTGATGTCATTTATGCTAAACATTATATCCACCCTGTTAGTAAAAGCAACAGAAGAAAAACATTGCCTGCAATTTTAACATTATATCTTACAATTTATCTGCTTAAAGCTTGGTCTTGTTGAAGATGAAACTGTTCCAGATATTATGCAGAAGTTATTTGTCAAGTGTGTGGATTTATGAGGGATGTGCCCGTTTACATTTTATGGAGAAAATGCTCATTTATATCTACTGTGAAACTTGTGTCCAGGGAAGACATGCTCTCGTATATGACATACATACTACCAATGAGACTTGGGAGTGGGTTGATCTCAAAGAGGTTGGTTGTAACTTGGTCTTTTGGTTTGATTTCTTGTATTGATTAGCCAAATTGGTACTATGGCTTGACTTAGTAGTGGTTCATGCTTTCAAAGATACAAGGTCTCCAGTTATTTTGAGAAAGATCATGCTACGTGAATCTAAGCCAGCCTATTAAAGTTTTGAACCTCAAAATTATGGGTTTGCCTTCTCAATCTTGATTAGTTGCTCTTTTGAAATATAAATGGGGGAGTTCTCAAGTTTGTGGGTATTTTAAAATGTCTATATAAAAATTCATTAGGTGACTGATGAAATTGTGGTGATTGCATTTGCATTTCTTTGATGGTCTATACTTAGGTACTCACTTAGTTTTGCTACTTTACATGCTTATTTTGAGGCTTGTGGAGGTCCCTCTTGACATGGTCTATTTGATATGATATGCAGATATCTCCTCAAGACATTCGATGGGATGGTGATGATCTTGCCGTATCACATCGCAGTGGTCCAGGGCAAGGCTTAAAGAAATCTTCAGGCCGTAGTGGAGCAGTCCTTGGTTCTGGAAGGGTTAGAGGATCTACTAAAAGCCAATCCAAGAAAGAATTTTTGCCATTACAAAATGGTGCTAAAAAGAAGCTCCCGGATGATATCGAGTTATTTAACACAGATACTTTAGTAAAAGAGGTACGAGAATGCACCACCAATTTTCTTAACGTACTGTTGGTTTTGGTCTTTTATATCCTGGGAACATGATGCCAGGTGGAGAGGGTTTTTGATGCAAGCCATCCTGATCCGGCTGAGATTGCGAAGGCCAAGAAATTGCTGAAGGTTACACTACTAATATTCTCTCTCTCCAATTGCCCTTTGATCACCCTGCATTTGGGTATGTAACTGAAATTTGTGTAATGCAGGACCATGAACAGGCGCTTGTCGATGCCATTGCGAGGCTAGGTGAAACCTCCGATGGCGAAAGCGGTAATGGATACATCTGCACATAAATTATTTGGTGCTCCATTGTTTAACATGTTGCTATCTTCTGATGCTGATATTAGCCAGCTTTGATTTGTGTAAAATGAAAGCTTCGCGCTTTTTGCCGAACAAAAACAATGTTCAGTTTCTAGAGCCCTGAGCTTGTATCATCTTTAAGGCAAAGTGGTGGCGGTTAATATATGGCTGAACAAATTGGCATTTATTTTGCTTCGATCTGCAAGTTTTCCTGGAACTTTTGAGCTCTCTTTTAAAGTTCTCTCCTTTATCGAATTGTATCATCCAACGATGGACTGATTTTAGGGAGCAACCTATCGATGATCTAAATGCATGGATGAACTGCTGCGGTGGAATACTGAGAGGAAATGCTTTCCAAGCTTTCTGCATTATCCCTTGCAACTTTTTCTTTGTTGAGTAGTTTTCTCCAGACGATCGATGTTGTCACACCCCTGACGAACCCCTCATTTTCTTTCTCTTGCATTAGTCTAGCTTGTTGGAAGCATTATCGTTGCCTAACTTGTACTTTTCTCCTACTCAGATGGAGAACAGGGACATTTGATGGAGCAGCACTGAAGAGAGAACGAAAGAGTTCTGCTTCTGTTCTAATCGTGTTTTTCTTGAAGACGGGAGTGGTGGATGATGATTATTGAGAAGCGGAACGCTTCCTTGGGCTGGACATTTCACAGTGGCTTCCGTCTTTTGATAACATCAAAGAACAACTTGCATTATTTAATCGGGAGCTGGAAGTCTGACGATTGTTTAGCATATACTGATATGAAGAGATTTTTTTAGGTTCTATGACTGTTGACTGGCTACCCTTGGACACTACGTCGTTTGCCATTTTACAGCCAATCAAGATAAATTGACCTTTCAACAAGAGCACGTGCGTAACATAATCCAATGCAATATTAATATCTTCCCCGAAGCGTAAATCCGCTATAACCAGACCAAGTGAGCATGTTAATAAGCTATTTATGCTCAGCAAATATAAACACCATAGCCTAAAAGGTCAGACAAGCGCACAAGTACCTCAAACTCTTGCGCATCTGGACAAGCACACAAGTACCTCAAACTCTTGCGCATCCGCTTTCCTACAAAAGATTGAGTTCAATCCTCCCAACTTAGCCAATGCTCCATTGAGGTGCGCAACTGCTCAGCTTAGTGAACCAGATTGCCCAGTCGCTTCATGTGAATTACAGGAGCGGTTCCCTCTGATTGGGCTGTACTCAGGGCTGCATGGTGCATGCCCAAACTTCTGTAGAGCATTCAGTATGTGATGCTTCCCTCAGATGCACTCCTTGCTTGACCTGTTCAACCAGAGAATGAGAGACACGACGTAGCACCCAGTAAACGTCTCAATGACAATTCTTTTTAAAAGATAAGGTAAAAAATTGGAGAAAACTTTTTTTTTTTGTTGGGGGGGTGTTCGGGGGGGTTTGTGATTACACAGTGTTTGCCTCGCTGGAATAACTGTTATAGGAATAAGAAAAAGGAAGCTCATCAAGATAAAATCCGCCATACAGCACTCCTATGATAAAAGAGATGATTGATACTGAAATGAAGAACTAATGTGCCAGCATGGGAGGATGTTAACTATAGAGGCTAACCGTCTGCCAACAACAATACTGGAACGACATATTTAATGCCACGCGACATGAAAACAAGTGCGCACACAGACAATTAACTTTCAACTCCAATTTTATGCCTTTTGATGCTGCCACTGACGTATTTATCCCGTCATTTTTTTTTTTTGGCAACGTGCCACGTGAAACCCAATTAGTCCTACAATTTCACATGCTAGAGATTGGTGGTTATACAGAACCAAGAATGTTAGATTTTTGACAGAAATGAACCAGGTCAAGCGAATTAAGGACTCAAGGAATGAACCTAAAGAACTTAGTCAGAGCTGGAACAAAATCACCTCCTGTAGGTATCAGCATTGGCATTATAGATATGAAGTATATGAAGACTATCCAAATAACTTAACAGCAGGCAAGACCGGTCATCCTTGTCAGATTTCCCCAGCATTAAACTAATCTAGTAATAGTGCCTTCGCCGTAGATTGAGCATCAGAATTCAGAAACCAAAAGTACTGACAATATGACTTCATTTCCAGCTAGAACACCAAAGGCAACCTTATCTTGTAAATAATTTTCAGCATGACAATGCTACAAAGAAAACAGAATATTTAGCTCAATTGAGAAGGCTTGAGAATAAGTGTGAAAATGCACAATTGACACAGACAACAGCTTACTTAGCTCAAATATATATTAGAAAAGTTGGAGGCAACTTCATGGAACAAATTGAGAGGAATCATATTGAAGTCATTTTTGGAAAAAATCCATGGTGTAGCCCGTCTAATTTGTTTCAACTTGCACTATTGTGAACCACTTCTCCAGCTCTTGCTCTTTATTGCAAATTTTAGGAAGTAATTTTGCCCCAATTTGGGAAATTGGGATTGAAGAAGTTAAGCAAGTTTACCCCAACTCCTTAGTTAAGGAGTTTTCCTGATGTTCAAAGTTGGGAAATTCCGATTGAAGTCATTGACTTATTTTTGTGGAGTTTTCCTGATGTTGGCGATGGCTGAATTGTTTCGGAGTATGCATATGTGTGGGTCAAGAGGTGCAGATTTGTTTCTGGATTCACTGGAACAAGATGTCCCCAGTTTTGTGATTGTAGTGTCGGTCCTTTTCACCAACAAGCGTAGCAGAGAGAAGCACCAAGAGCAAAACAACAGGCACATTCCAGTACAACACGATCACACACAGGAGGAAGGGAAGGAGAGAGTTGAAAAGTTGTTGTTCTTAGTCCCATTTGCCACGTCCCAGAGACACTTAAGTGATCGTTTTTCCACTGATGCAGCACTCAGTTGATCGCTCGCAAAATTTTGGCACTAAAGTAAGCGTTGTATAAAAGTTAGGCACCTCTAGAGTGTTTTTCCAGTTAAGTTAACTAAAAGTAGAAATAACACTTTCCAAAGTACTTTGAAATGAAATAACTACACATTTTAATAAAGTTACTTCAAAGGTTTAGCTTTCCAAAGCACATTTGATAAGACTTAGCAAGTGTTCCAGCATCACTCTTCAACATTTTCTACATAACTATGTTTAAGGTACTGCAGAGTTCTTATAGGCCAAGAACATTCGGAGATAGAAGGATGTGTAGGATACAACACCAGATCCCTTTCTATCATGCCTACATTACTAAGTGATATTTTGACTCTCCCTCATTTTCTAGTTTCCTGTTAGAGAAACTTATGAGATATACCTTACCAAAAAAAAAAAAAAAACTTATGAGATATAATTGAAACACGGACCTAGATGCAAGCAACCATCTAAGAGACCAATGTAGAACCCAGCTAATTTAAATCTAACTCTGCAACAGAAAAACTTTGTGACTTAAATTATTTGATATCTGTCAAGAAAAACAGCAAAGTACTAGGTCACTGAGAATGAAACTAGCTTAGCTGTTGATGACGCCAAGGACTAGATCAAAGCGAACCACGGACAAGAATTTGGAGATTCAAAAGAGATGAATCGAATGCGGAGTGAGACATTAGGAGATATGATCAGTCATCATATCAATGGAATCTAAACACTTCCCCAGCGAGGAAAACAATAACTGGCATCACAAATAGCATAGAAGCACTCAGATCCAACACAAACAACACCACGCACCCAGATCATGAACCCGCAGTCCAATCATGTACATTCAACAACACAATGCCAGATGCCCAAACTCAATCACCTAACCATCCAACAGAATAACCCCCAGGTGTCCCCCGATCCTGCCCACTACGATATACCATGGAATCAGAACCAAGGACAGTACACAGATTCAGCATCAACAGAATAGTACCTTAAACGCAGCCCGATCCCGAGACCGGGCCGCCCCACAATCAAAGCTTTCGATCAGGCACGACGAGGCACTACAAATCGAGAAGCAACATTAGCAACATACCTTGGAACTTACAGAACCCAAAGGAAACCTAAAGCCACACAAAAACTCCCCATCACGGATCAGCACAAACTGAACAGAACACACCAATCCGCCATAATCCCACCACCGAAAGAGGAAAGCGAAAATTACCTGCCGAGAACTCATCCTCAGCTTTCGGGGTTGAGGAATTCGCCTTCGAGAGATCCCTAGAGAGAGAGAGAGAGAGAGAGAGCAGGAATGAATCGCCTGGGCAAAAACCATGGATTGATGGTGGAGATTGGAGTGAGTAATGACTCGTTCATTTTCAATCGACAAACGCCAAAAAGAGATTCTTTGTGTGGTGGGAAAGAACCCGTCCGACGCCATAACTCCGCTTTAATTCATCCTCCAAATTCCTTTCTTAAATGTGTCGCATTCACCAAATCGGACCGGACCGAACCCACCTGACCCGACCGGCTTTAGGCCGATTTTAGGTCCTGTTTGGTTCAGCATTTTACAAGGAGCTTTGGACCCCTAAAGGGGTTTGGCTAAGTGCAAACGGCGTTTGGTTCAATTTTTAGAAGACTTTGGGCAAATACAATTGCATCTCTAAAGCTCCTTAAGGGCCTTTAGGCCAAAGTACCTATGGGAAGTTGCATTTCAAAAATGCAACTACAATTTTTTATTTTTTATTTTCTGTTTTCTTTTGAGAAAGTAATTAAAAATAAAAAATAATTTTTTGAAAATTTAAAATTTTAAAAATCGAAACAATGAAAAATAATTAAATAAAGTAATTAAAAAATAAATTAATTAAAAAAATAAAAATAATTTTTTGAAAATATAAAAATTGAAAAAATCGAAACAATGAAAACAAAAATTAATTAAAAATAAAAATAATTAAAGAAAGTAATTTAAAAATAATAATAATAATAATTAAAGAAATTAATTTAAAAATAAGAAATAATTAAATAAAGTAATTTAAGAATAAGAAATAATTAAAGAAAGTAATTTAAAAATAAAATAATGAAAAATAAAAAATAATTTTTTCTAAAATTAAATTAAAAAATCGAAATAATTAGAAAAACAAAATAATTAAAGAAATTAATTTAAAAATAAGAAATAATTAAATAATAAAAATAAAAATAATTTAAAAAGTAGAAATAAAAGATTAAAATATAATATAATAAAATTAATTAAAAAAATAAAACCTCACCCATTTTCATCCTTAAATGTATTGAGTATACTTGATTAATAGCTTCATTTCAAAAGAGAAAAAAAAAAAACTCGTTATAATTTGGCAACAAGCAACAGGCGCGTAAGTAAGCCTATAGGAAAATTATGCAACTCATTACCCTTTTCATCCACAATTCATATGAAATTATGACAAGCAGCATTGACAAAACTGGCATAGGCTTTTTGTACCCAAAGCAAGGGCCTTCAACTTAGAGCTTTGCTAGGATTTTTGAGACGCGAAATTAGGATTTTAAAGGTCGAGAAAGATAAACATCCAACGCACTCTTGAACTGAGTCCACTGGAAGCAAATAGCAAGAGGTGGATAATCTGATAGCTTCACCCCTCAGTAACGGAAAAAACTTAACAGCAAAATGTGAGAAATTGACAATGTATTGACACCAAGAATTGCACCAAGAATTGCCCCAAGTCTCCAATCATCGACTCGACCGGAAAAGACTCGGTGAGACATGGTTGAGGCAAAATTTGCTAAGTCCTTTCGGTGGGCAACCATAGATAATCGGCAAAGGCGGTGAGAAGTTACTGAGATGATATATATATATAAAAGAGAAAATTTCAAAGTGTTGAGCCACATGTGCCGGTAAATGAGGCTTGCTTTACTCGATAAAAGAATGGAAGCAAAAGTAAAGAATCAATTAATCAAGAACAAGACAAATGTTCAAGTCGGGAAACCGACAAACATTGGCTTGAATCACAACAACCCATTCAATCGCGAAGCCAGAACGACCAACAGTTTGTAGAGCCGTAAATATCAGAAGCCACGAATGATAATGGCCGAAAAACATACGGGAAGAGGAGTTGCAAGCTGCGGAAGAAACCATCAACGTGGATTGAGTGATGATGCCATGATCATCTTTAGTAGGTATAAATATTAGGATTGTAATTCGTGCAAAGGCACAGCAATCAATCGGTGAACACCAATTGTTCAATTTTATTTTCCTGTTATCTTTACATTCCATTATCTTTTTACATGGTTGGCCGAGATTGCCTCTAGACTTGGTACTTTTAACTTGTCAGTCTTCGTTTCCAGAAAAAAACAACAAAGGACCCTTCATATCCTTTGTCGATGTTCATATCTATCTGCAGTTTAAGGTGCTTTGTCAACATTTAGCGACGAAACATCTTTTTGGCAAGCTTAACGGTACTTGTTTGTTGATACGAGGAAGCTACCATTGTGAGAACCAAGATGTGTTGCTGGTAACAGCAACACAGTTCTACGAACTGGGAATGAAGTTGCCACACACTTTGAATCCTTAGCTGTTACTCGAGCAATAGAGGAAGGCCAAAGGCGATGGGACAGGCCTTCCCCCAAAAACTCATTGAAGAGTGCTTGAGAGAAGTTGCATCAAAACCACATATGGTGGCCTCTATGAGAATGTTATTTGAGGAGTAGCATGAATGACTTGGCTAATCATATTGTCAATCGCATGTGCGACGTGGTGATTAAGCCGATGTTTGTTAACCCCATGAGTGAGGCTTTGTTCAAGCCAGAAGCATCCAACATAACTATTGCATGAAGTAACTGATCGAACAATAAAATAGACAAAAACAACAATACAAATCAAACACAATATTTATGTGATTCAATGATAGAGACCTACGTCACGAGGAGAGCAGCAATGAATTTTACTATAAATTAAACGATGTAAAGGAGATTACAAATCATGCTCGAATTACTCAAACACTCTGTATTTTCCAACCATCAATTACATCAAATAACCCACATAGTGTTTAACTCCACAATTTCCATGAAATACTATCTTAATCTTACGAAGGAATTAAATGCAAATCTTATAATAAGATTTATTCTACTTCAACATTTGAATTCTTGAGGTAATTCCGCGAACAAAATCCACTTACAAGCACTTTGTAATCGGCGCTTCAAGACTTATTCTCTTCAGTCATGGCTTCCTTGCTTTATATATGAAAAAGCAAGACCCACAAAAGACAAATCCTTGTATTATCGATGCCACCACTAGAAAGTCTAAGTTTAGTCAGCCCATGTTGGTCAGCGCAACACCAAGTTCACCAAATAATTAGGGGTGAGCATGGTTCCAGGGTAGAACCTGGAATCTGAAGAACCGGACTGATAGAACCAGTCGGTTTTAGGTTCCAAGGTATGGAGGGTAGATTTCAGATTCCAAAAATTAGGGAACCTGTTCTGACAGGTAGATTCCAGATTCTAGGTAGGTGAAACCTAGAAACGGAACCTGGACCCTAGAGCAAGTTTTTATATTTTTTCTTGGTATATGTCTTTGCGTCATCCTGCAGTATTCCATAATATTTAATGCTGAGTGTGTAATCCAGAACCACTTTATCATTAAGATTTTTATTTTGTTAATGTTTCATATTTTTCGTCTCTAAATATGATTTGTATCAGTGAATTTTGATAGTAGGTAATGGTCATTAAATGTGATTATTTACTATAATCGTTCAATTAAGAATACATGTGGAATCTGGATGGAACCTGGAACCGATCCTGGAACCTATGACAGGGTAGGTTCTAGATATGAAGGATAGGTTCCAGATTCCACAAAATGAGGAACCTGTATAGACAGGTAGGTTTGAGGTTCCAAGTAGAACCTGTATGGAACCTGAAACCACTCACCCCTACAAATAATAGTTTAATTCAAGTCCAATATCAGTCCAAAAACTTGAACAATCCGAATATAAATCTATGATCGTATTTCCTTCTTTATTTTGCTTGGCCGACAATATAGGAAACCTTGACTTGAAACATATTAAACAAGATCGCTTCAATTTTCTTTCCAAAAAACAATATTAAACAAGAAATAAGATTTTCATGGCACACCATTGGGGTTCACATATATATTCAGTTTATCTTTGATTTCAAACATCCGCAAAATATCAAAATATTTCAATTTCCTTTAATAAATCTCCAGTCGATTTCGTTCGCAAGCTTAAAATCAAGACATGTTTTAAAAAAACTCCACATTGATCAAACCTTATTTCATGGTATTTACATGAGCTTCTTCTTTCTTATTCTTAAGCAAGGCCCCGAGAGGGCTTAGTCAATCCATGATTTATGTTTCATCTTTCGTTTCTTTTTTGTTTGTTTCGAGAAATAAATCGATCAATTTCGATTCTTTCTTTCTCTATTGATTCTTTTTCAAATGAGATATATGGATCCACGGCTTGATGTTTGAGCCAAATCACAATCACTTCACTAATGGTTTGAATTGCACCTATTACTCTTCCATAGCCCCATGGGTTCAACTGCTATAGAAGTTTTCCAAGTCCAAGCCATGCTTGAACTTTGCTATAACCATGGACCTCATTAGAACACCAATTACACAGGCACCTTTAATTGTTTCACAGAGATTTTTAGACAAAACCTCCTTAACCATGGATAAAGCAAAACTAGAGTTGCATCCTGTCGTGACCCGAACAATTTTCGATCGATGGAAAATTTCCAGATTAACGGATTATCAAGTTAATTAAATTGACTAACCTAATACGGACCCTCCTAAGCCCTACCGAATCACAACTTTGATTTTTGTTCAAATGATTTTAGAATTTGGAGCCACCACTAATCATTTTTGGTAGGTCGATTAGAAACCTAAGTAAATTAGCGGGAGAACTAAATTACTTCTACGAACCAGAGATTATGAGTTCGGGGACTTGGTTACACAAGTTAATTAAAACTAATGCCCTTTCAGTACCTTAATTTCATGAATGTTCTAATTTTGGCAACTCAGGCTTGGTTTACTCCTAAGACTCTAGTGGGGCGTTCTCTTTTTATATTTTCATTTTTTAGATGGAATGCATTTGAAAGACTTTTTTTGGTATTTTCAAAGCATTAAAAATTTTCTGAAGCCAAAAGAGGGAGTGAGCTAACGACTTCTGTGCAGTGTTACAACCTCCAGCACGTGGCTCTGCCTACTCATTCTGGAGTTTGATGATGCGGAAATTAAATTGCAAAAAGTAAATGACAGTAAATAAAGGATCTTCAATGGGTGGCTCGGCCTTTCCATTCTGAGGTTTGATAGTACAGAGATTAAATTGCAAGAAGTAAAGCACAAGAGATCTTTATACCACCAAATATGGGGGTAGAGCTTACCGCGGTCTGGGGTTTGGATCTTTTAAGCGATAAATGAAGAAAATTGCAAGAAATATAGATATGTGGATATGAAAACATACGAATACGACATGTGGATACAAAGACATACGATTATGACATAACATAATCTAAATTTAAATTAATCTATTTAGATAACGAAATTCTCGAAGATTTTAATAGTTGGGATCATTACCTGATTTGACGGACTTCATTGTTGAATTTGGATCTCGCATCACCTTGTGAATCAAGATTGTAGCTCGAACGATGGGGATGAACTCGTGATTTATGTTGATCGGTAGAGGAATTGGTAATGGTAATACCTAACTTTAAACTCCCGCCATTTTCAAGGTTCTCTTTTGGAAGAGAATTCTCTCTCTCTTTGATTTTTTTTCTTTCTAATTTTTTTTTAATCTCTCAAAACTCTTTCAAACATCCAAAATTTTCTCTCCCAAAAATCCCCTTTCCCAAGCTCACTTTTTCCTCCTTTTATAGTCCACTCATCTATCTCTCATTCTAATTTTTCCACTAACTCTTATTTATCTTATCTTCCCTTCCTTATTTCCATCTTATTTTCTCCATCTTCTCTTCTCCATCTCCTTTTCTCCATCTTCTCTTCTCTATTCTAACTTCTCCACTAACTCTTCTTTTTGTTATTTACAAAATAATCCTTCAAATGTTAGGTATTTGCACTCTAGTCCCTGAGATTTTAAGTATTTGCAATTTAGTCCAGAGAGAAATATTTCTTATAATCCAAATCTCCTCACAATTTTCGACACACATTCCCTATACTTGGTCGAAATTCACCGCATGCTTAAGTCAATCGCTTGTCAAATTTAAGCTCATTTCTTGCCGCTAAAAATAATGTAAAATTCAATTAAAGCCCTTTTACAAAATTGAGTCATTCTCGATATAATCGGGCCAAGATGAAAATTTAGACTATTAGAAAATAATGTCACAACTCTTAAAAGTGAAAAAGGAAAATAAATTGACTCAAATTGGATTTTTTAGGCCCGATTCGAGATTATGCTCGTGAAGGAATACATGACTCCGAATTTGAGTTTTCAAATTTGTGATGGCCAACATGGAAAGAGATTTTAAAAAAATATTGACTATTTTTATGTATTTTTGAGGCCTCAAATGTTATTTTGTTTCGAATTTTTAAGTATTTTTTGTATTTTTCAAAAAATATTAAAAAAATATGAAAAACATGAAAAATTATTTTTTGTCCAAAAATGGTTCTCTACGCTTGGCCAAGGCTTCCAAAGTTGATTTTTTTTTTCATTTTTTCATTTTTTATTTTCTATGAATTTTTGAAAATAAAAATGCTGAAAAATGTTTAAAATATGAAAAATCATTTTTTTGGTCAAAATTGATTCCCTAAGTTTGACCAAGGTCTCCAAAGTTGATTTTTTAATTTTATAAATTTTTATGGATTTTTTATTTTTTTAAAAAGAAAATATGATTAAAAATCAGATGTGAACAGCTACCCCTTTTTGAAAGAATGCTTGGTAGAGGTTCATTTCAAAGACAAGATGACACATAAATCATAATCGACTCAACCTAAGGAAATAAAAAGAGGTGTGACATTTGATCTACAATAACTCTCTATGTAAGTTATGATCCAAACTTGACTTGAGGAGCCTTCTATGAAGTGAAGGAGAGATAGAGAGGCAAGAGATTTACCTGAAACTTACCTGTTCGCCTCGCAATTGTTGACTGCTCTTCTGAAAATGGAATCGAAACCTAATATAAGAGAACCTCAGGGTGATTGAACCTGGACCCGTATGGTAGGTCACCCCATGGTGATAGATTCCTAGCAAAAGGATTCTACTAATTAAAATTTAATTGAGATTTGACCCGTATGGTAGGTCACCCCATGGTAGATTCCGAATGAAAGGATTCTATTAATTAAAATTGGATTAAGATTTGATCCATATAGTAGGTCATCCCATGGCAAAGTTCCTAATGAAAGGACTCTAGTGATTAAAATTGGATTAAAATTTGACCCGTATGGTAGGTCAGCCATGGTAGATTCCTAGCGAAAGGATTCTGCTGATTAAAATTTGATTGAGATTTGACTCGTATGGTAGGTTACCTCATGGAAATGTTCGTAAGAAGGACTTCATGCCTTTAGAAAGGACTTGGTGCCTATAAAAAAGGACTTCTTGGTGCCTGTAAAGAGGACTTTGAGTGCCTGTAAAAAGGACATTTGTGCCTGTAACAAGGACTTTGTACCTGTAGGAAGGACTTCTAAAAACGGTTCATTCGATGTAGGATTTGCCGAAGTAGTATCTATAGGAAGGACTTTATACCTGTAAGAAAGACTTTTGAAGACGGACCATTCCATATTGGGATTTTCAATAGAAGGGCTCAAGAGACGGCATGTCTTACAAAAAAGGCTCGTCTATGTGGTACCATGAAGGGTGCCATTCTGGAATCTGAGGAGACCAGAAATCCTGCAGAAGCTCAAACTCAATTTATCTTACCTTAAAGGGTGCCATTCTGGGATCTGATGAGACCATAATCCTGCAGAAGCTCAAACCCGATTTGTCTTACCTTGAAAGGTGTCATTTTGGGATCTGGGGAGACCAAAAATCCTATAGAAGCTCAATCCCGATTTATCTTACTTTAAAGAGTGCCATTCTAGGATCTAGGGAGACTAAAAATCGTATAGAAGCTCAAACCTGATTTATCTTACCTTGAAGGGTGCCATTCTAGGATCTAGGAAGACTAGGAATCCTGTAAAAGCTCAAACCCGATTTATCTTACCTTGAAAATTGCCATTATAGAATCTGGGGAGATCAGGAATCCTGTAGAAGTTCAAACCCGATTTATCTTACCCTAAAGGGTTCAAGCTAAAGGTATACTTACCCGAGGATTTGGAAGACACTTTCGGTGATTTCTCGATAACTAGGTTTGTTCATTCAATAATCACAGAATGAATTTCGAGACTTTGGAAGGTAACTCGAACATCGGAAACGTTGTTACCTATCAAGCAGTGTCAGAGGTAACATGTGCAAGCATTTTCATCAATGAGTTTATTGGTTTATGCAAAACTGTTCAGCTAAGTTTGGAATGATTAGAAGTAGTTTGTATGATAACTCACAATGCAATCAATCAACGTGTGGATCATGCACAACTATTCTATGAAGTTTGCATTACCAATCCTGTTCAATGAGGTTATCATAGCATGAACACCTTGAATGTAATCTGAATGGAGGACTTCAGTCCGAAAAGGCTTTCTCTCACTCTTGAGAAAGGTTATTTATACTGGTTGCAGGATTGAAAAGAAATCACTCAATCTTATTATCATCGCATTCAGCAAGGGTCTAAGTAATCTCACAATTAGTACGATCACGCCAATTTGGAGGTTTTGATTATGACCATAATGTAGGCTAGGTCAAAGGCTTAACAAAGGGGACTCTTTTGAGTCAAGGCCGTTGATAAAAAAAAGTCTTCATTGTCTGCTCTGGGTTTACAAATCAAGAACCCTGCAAAAATGAGAGAGAAATAATCTTGCTCGTACCGTTTCGAGCGATGCTTAAAATCATTCAACTCTACGTTAACTCAAGCGCCTTGATCAAAAAAGACTTTCACAGGTTGTAACATAGGTTGGGATTGGGGACCAAAGAAGTGAAAGGCTTATTTTGGCCTAGAAAATATATGAGGTGGGTTTAACGTTGGTGATCATTGTATATTTACCACCAGTCTCGACCTTCTAGCATAGTCTTTAAAGGACACCATCGTTGTGTGAGGAAGGTGTCAACTTCGGCTGGTTCCGTTGTTACTCCCGAATGGTGTAAATTTTGACTGAGTATATTTTGCAACTTTGACTCCTTCGAAGAGTTTCTCTTGCAAGCAGATACCATTAGGGATTTATAGAAGGAGACCGTATGTTTCCTCTGAGTTTTCAAAATGTTGACACCTGATTTTTAATCATCTTTTCTCTTTTAAAATTAATACAAAATCCATAAAAATTCATAAAATTAAAAAATCAACTTTGGGGACCTTTTCCCAAGCCTAAAGAACCAATTTTGACTAAAAACATATATATATATTTTTTTTCATATTTTCAGTATTTTGCGATATTGTTATTTTCGAAAATTCATAAAAAAATCAAGAAAAAATGAGAAAATTACAAAATCAACTTTGGAAGCCTTGGCCAAGCTTAGGCAACTATTTTTGAGTAAAAAATAATTTTTCATATTTTTTGTATTTTTTTAAATATATTTTTTAGAAATTAGGAAAATATTTAATAAATAATAGCATTTGAGGCCACAAAAATACATAAAAATAGTCAATATTTTTCTTTTAAATCCCTTTTCATGTTGGCCTTCGCAAATTTAAAAAATCCAATTCGGGGTCGTGTATTCCTTCACGAGCATAATCTCGAATCGGGCCTAAAAAAATTCAATTTGAGTCAATTTATTTTCATTTTTCACTTTTAAGAGTTGTGACATTGTTCTCTAATATTTCAAATTTTCATCTTGGCCCAATTATACCCAGAATGACTCAATTTTACAAAAAGGCTTTAATTAAATGAGCTTAAATTCAACATGCGGTAGGTGTGTCGAAAATTGTAAGGAGATTTGGACATAAAGAAATATCTTTTTTAGGGACTAAATTGTTAATACTTAAAATTCATGGAATAGAGTGTAAATACCTAACTCTTGAAGGATTATCTTGCAAATAATAAAAAGAAGAGTTAGTGGAAAAATTAGAATAGAGAAGGAAAGATGAAGAAGAGGAGATGGAGAAGAGAAGATGGAGAAGAATGGATGGAGAAAATAAGATAAGAATAGAGAATGGAAGATGGAGAAGAGAAGATGAAGAAGAATGGATGGAGAAAATAAGATAAGAATAGAGAATGGAAGATGGAGATGAAGAAGAGTTAGTGGAGAAATTAGAATGGGAGATAAGAATAGAGAAGGGAAGATGGAGATGAAGAAGAGTTAGTGGAGAGATTAGAATGTGAGATAGAGATGGAGAAAGAAAGATGAAGATGAAGAAGAGTTAGTGAAGGAATTAGAATGGGAGATAGAGTTAGTGGAAAAATTAGAATGGGAGATGGATGAATAGGTTATAAAAGGAGGAAGAAGTGAGTTTGAGAGGAAAATTTTTTGGAGAGAAAATTTTGGATGTTTGAGAGGGTTTTGGGAGATTGAAGAAAAATTTGAGAGAAAAAAAATACAAAAAAAAGAGAGAATTTTGAAGATGATGGGAGTTTAAAGCTAGAGGGTTATCATCATCAATTTCTTCATCGATCAACATAAATCAAGAATTCATCCCAGATTTGAAGCTAAGTGTCCCTTTACTCTCTTTGATTTTTTAGTATAAACTAGACCAAATTTTCTACTCTTCTCCCATTTCCCCATATTTGATTTGAGGCAAGAACCAATTATATCCATCAAGCACTTCTCATAATGCCATTGAAGCTAAATGCTTCTTTCATTGTTCTAATTTTTAATGTGAATTAAATCATATTTGCTCCATTACTCCATTTCTCCATATTTTTATGTCAGGCAAAGGATAACTCCAAGTCAACGGTAAATCCCATGGAGGTGTAAGATTGGCGCTGACGAGCTCTTGAGTATCCATTAAATTTTCAATTGATCTGTCGATGGATTTCGACCCGAATTGTCAAATCAATTCGTTTTATTTTAAAGAATTTAAACCCCAGAATGTGAAGAGCAGAGCCCGCTCACTGGAGGTCATTTTAAATTTCTACAATTTAAATTCCTGCACCTTAAACCCCAAAGGAGAAGGCCAAGCCAAGGCTGAGCTATCCATTGGTGGTCTTTATTTATTATCATTTACTTCCTGTAATTTAATTTTTGAATCACTAAATCCCAAAATGAGTAACTCGCAGCACTATACAGAAGTCATTAACTCACTCCCTCTTTTGGCTTCAGGGAAATACTTAATATTTTGAAAATGCCAAATAAATGTCACTCACGTATATTCTATTTTAAAAAGTGAAAATACAAAAAGAGAACACTCCACTAGAGCCTTAGGAATAAACCAAGCCTGAGTTGCCAAATTAGGATATCCATGAAATTAAGGTACCGAAAGGGCATTAGTTTTAATTAACTAGTGTAACTAAGTCCCCGAACTCATAATTGTCGCGACCCGAAAAAAATTAATTTAATTTTTTTTCAATCGGGTGAACGGATTATCAGGTTAATTGACTAACCTAATTCGGACCCTCCCAAGTCCTACCGAATCGCAACTTAAGTTCTTTTCATGCAAAAGATTTTTGATTTGGAGCCGCCACTAATCATTTTTGGTAGGTCGATTAGAAACCTAAATAAATCAGCGGGAGAACTAATTTATTTCTGCGAACCAGAGAAAATGGATTCGGGGACTTGATTACGCTAGATCATTCTAACGCCCTTTCGGTACCATTTTATTTCATGAAAGCTCATTTGGGATGATTGGAAGAAGTTTGGGTCAAACTGACCAGAAGGATAAAACGGTTATTTTTCAAGGATCGGGAGGTGGAAACATCAAAAATAGGATTGGCCAGTCGAAAAAATTTTTTTAGGTGGATACGCGTAAATTAATGACAACACAAATACAAATGCGGTATGTGGATATGGAGACATACGAGTACGACATGACATAATCGAAATTTAAATCAATTCATTTGGGCAAGAAAATTCTCGAAGATTTAATGGTTAGGATTGTTACCTGATTTGACAGATTTGATTGTCGAATTCGGACCTCGTGTCACTTTATGGATCAAGATCGCGGCTCGAACGATGGGGATGAACTCGTGACTTGCGTTGATCGGTAGAGGAATTATGGATGGTAACATCTAGATTTAAACTCCCACCATCTTCAAGACTCTCTTTTGAAAAAAAGGATTCTCTCTCTTTTTTTTTATTTTTTCTTCCTTTCTTTTTTTTTTGAATCTCTCAAAACTCTCTCAAACATCCAAAATTTTCTCTCCCCCTAAAAAATCTCTCTCAAACACTTCAAATTTTTTTTCTCCAAAGAATTCCCACCATCCAAACTCTCTTCTTCCTCCTTTTATAACCCATTCATTTATCTTCCATTCTAATTTTTCCACTAACTCTTCTTCTTCAACATCTTCCATTCTCCATCTCTATCTCACATTCTAATTTCTCCACTAACTCTTCTTCTTCAACATCTTCCATTCTCCATCTCTATCTCACATTCTAATTTCTCCACTAACTCTTCTTCATCTCCATCTTCCCTTCTCCATATCTATCTCCCATTCTACTAACTCTTCTTCATCTCCATCTTCCCTTCTCTATTCTCATCTATTCTTCTCCATCTTCTCTTCTCCATCTCCTCCTCTCCATCTCCTCTTTTTCATCTCCTCCTCTCCATCTTCCATTCTCTATCTCCTCTTCTCCATCTTTCCTTCTCTATTCTAATTTCTCCACTAACTCTTCTTTTTATTATTTACAAAATAATCCCTCAAATGTTAAGTATTTGCACTCTAGTCCATGAGATTTTAAGTATTTGCAATTCAGTCCACGGAGAAATATTTCTTTAAGTCCAAATCTTCTCAAAATTTTCAACACATCTCCCCTATGCTTATTTCTTGCCGCAAAATTTAATTAAAGCCCTTTTGTAAAATTGAGTCATTCTGGGTATAATTGGGCCAAGATAAAAATTTAAAATATTAGAGAATAATGTCACAACTTCTAAACGTGAAAAATGAAAATAAATTGACTCAAATTAAATTTTTTAGGCTCGATTCGAGATTATGCTCGTGAAGAAATACACGACCCCGAATTGGGTTTTTTTTTTAAATTTGTGATGGCCAACATGAAAAGGAATTTAAAAGAAAAATATTAACCATTTTTACATATTTTTTGTGACCTCAAACGCCATTATTTATTAAATATTTTCCTAATTTCTAAAAATATATATATAATTCAAAAAATATGAAAAATTATTTTTTTTGTTCAAAAATGGTTGCCTAGGCTTGGCTAGGGCTTCCAAAGTTGATTTTATAATTTTCTCAATTTTTATGGATTTTCTATTAATTTTCGAAAATAAAAAATGCTGAAAAATACCAAAAATATGAAAAATTATTTTTTGCTCAAAATTGATTCCCTAAGCTTGGCCAAGGTCCCCAAAATTGATTTTTCAATTTTACAAATTTTTATAGATTTTGTATTAATTTTAAAAGAGAAAACATGATTAAAAATCAGGTGTCAACAGCTGCCCCTCTTTGAAAGGAAGCTCGGTAGAGGTTCATTTCAAAGACGAGACGACACCTGAATCCTAATCGACTCAACACAAGGAGATAAAAAGAGTCGTGACAATTGATCTCCAATACCCCACATTGCAAGTTCTGATCCAGTTCCGGCTTGAGGAGACTTCTATGAAGTGAGGGAGAGCTAGAGTGGAGAGGTTACCTGGCATTTACCTGCTCATCGTATGGCCGTTGCCTGACATGAATGCACTTTGAATAGACACCCAAATGTTCACTCAGAGGATAATCCGAGGAGGATGAGCTCTGACCTGTATGGTAGGTCAACCCATGATAGAGTTCCTAGTGAAAGGAATCTATTGGCGATCTATCCTATTTAGAGGATTCGCCTGCATTTTGACCCGTATGGTAGGTCAACCCATGATAGATTCCTAACGAAAGGATTCTACTTATTAAACTTTGATTGAAATTTGACCCGTATGGTAGGTCACCCCATGGTAGATTCCTAATGGAAGGATTCTACTGATTGAAATTTGACCCGTATGGTAGGTCACCCCATGGTAGATTCCTAATGGAAGAATTCTACTGATTGAAATTTGACATGTATGGTAGGCCACCCCATGGAAATGCCTGTAAGAAGGACTTTGGTGCCTGTAAGAAGGACTTTTGGTTGACTGTAAGAAGGACTTTGGTGCTTGTAAGAAGGACTTTTGGTTGCCTGTAAGAAAGACTTTTGGGTGCCTGTAAGAAGGACTTGAAATGGACCATTCCGTATTGGGGTTTCCAATGGAGGGGTTCCAAAGATGGCATTTCGCCTAATTGGTGTCTGGTTTTCAGGACTTGAAGATGGACCTTGCAGTATTGGGGTTTCCAATGGAAGGTTCCAGAGATGGCATTTCGCCTAATTGGTGCTTGCTTTTCAGGACTTGAAAATGAACAATTTCGTATCGAGGTTTCCGATGGAAGGGTTCTAGAGATGACATTTTGCCTGATTGGTGCCCGCTTTTCAAGACTTTGAAGATGGACCGTTTCGTATTGGGGTTTCCAATGGAAAGTCTCCAGAGATGGCATTTCGCCTGAAGTTGAGGCCGTATTGCTTTCTTGCGCAGATGAGGTCTTTGAGAAATGAAGCTGTACCGCCTTCTGGTGCAGGTAAAGTCTTCAAAGATAGGAGGCCGTGCTGCATTTTTTGTGCAAGCGAGGCATGTTGAGATCAAGATCACGAGAGTTGGTCAATCATGATTTGATAAAGCTTGAGAACACGAGATTATATCAATCGTGAGCTGATGAAGGCTTCATGAGCGCATGTTGATCATGAGTCGCAAGGGTTCAGAAGACTTACCTGGATCTTCTGAGTTAATGATCGAGGCATAGACAGACTAATTGTATCATGTCTACTTGCTCACTGAATGACCTTATGTGCTGCAATAGATTTGAGCACCCAGACAATCATCAGAATTGGAAGGTTCAGGCTGAAGATATACTCACCTGAAAATGCTTGGCGAGTATTTGCCAACAGGGTTTGTTTGTTCAATAGCCCTTGGATGAATTTCGAGACCTCGGAGGGTAACTCGACTATCAGGAATGCACTACCTGTCAGACAGTGTCAGAGGTAACATGTGCAAGCATTTTTATCAATGAGTTCATCGGTTCATGCAAAACCATTCAGTTGAGTTTGCAATGATTAAAACTGTATGTGTATGCTCATAATGTGGATCATGTATGACTATTCTGTCGAGTTTGCATTTCCAATTCTGTCTAGGGAGGTTATCACGTTATGAATACCTCGAATGTAACCTGAATGGGGACTTCAGTCCGAAAGGGCTTTCTCTCACTCTCGAGAAAGGCTGTTTATCCTGATTGCAGGATTTGAAAAGAAATCACTCAACCTTACCATCATCGCATTCAGCGAGGGTTTGAGTAATCTCGCAATTGATAAGATCAAGCCGATCTGGAGGTCTTGATTAGGACCGTAATGTAGGCTGAGTCAAGGCTTACCAAAGGGGACTCTTTTGAGTCAAGGCCACTGACAAAAAATGTCTTCATTATCTGCTCCGGGTTTACAAGTCAAGAACCCTGCAAAAATGAGAGAGAAATAGTTTTGCTCGAACTTCTTCGAGCAATGCTTAAAATCATTCAACTCTTACGTTAATTCAAGTGCTCTAATCAGAAGAGACTTTCGTAGGTTGGGAGTTAGGACTTAGAAACGAAAGGCTCATTTTGGCTCAGAAAAATATATGAGAAATGCTTGGTGTTGGTGATCATTGCAGTCTTGTCACCGATCTTTGACCTTCCTGAATTTGTCTTCAATGAATACCACCATTGGCTGAGGGGTGATAATTCTTTTGCTGGAAATTGTAAATTGACTTCTTTGGAGAATTCTCTTTTGAGCGTTCTCAAAATCAGAGGTATATTACAGATGAATGGGCATTGGCCTTGCTTTTGATAGGCACTTTGCTTTTTCTGCCCCAGATTTCTGGAGTAGCCCTTGCTTTTCTTACTCCCAACTCCCTTTTGTTTGGGAGCAGGCCCATTTTTTAGGCTACACTTGTTTTTCTTTTTGACAAGATGATTTTTCAAAAATTGATACTAGACATTACATGAAAAGTCTAGCACATGACATAAGCTCATTTCGAGGGTTCATTGTTGACCCGATTTCTTTGATTCTGCTCTTTGGGGAAAGCACCATCCTTCTTTGGAATGAGCAACGATCACCAACAAGGGCTTGTGAAATGAATTTCTAGGCTCAATTGGGCTATGCAAAGGATGTCTGTGTAGGATAGAGAAACGAATGCTCTTTGTCATCCTAAAACACTTGAATTAAAATTCGAGTTAAATGCAAAGAAACACTCGAAGATTGGTATTAGTCCAAGCAAGACAATTTCTAACCATGATAACTGCTGGAACTACCTCCATTTGGCCCCCGATGTGGGGTGGTTCTTGACAGGGGTTGCAAAATGAAACCGCCGCTCAAATGGGTCGTCAATGGTTACCTGAAGTGTTTGGGACGGAGAATGAATGCCTCCTTCACTTCGGCTATCGTATCTTTTGCGAGAAAACTCATTGCCTTGGAGAACGCGTAATCTGTCTACCGCTCAACTCACTGTGGATTAAATACAGGACGTATGTGGAAATGGCTTGCCTTTCATCGTCCTGTCGTGCCCCATTTTGTATATTCGATGCATCGTGTACAGTTTATGCTCCAAGTCAAAATTAACAAATTAAACATGCAGAATAGTCATGTATGAACCATGAATCTGTGTAAACACCATGCAAATGTGGCAATGTGCAAGAATGGAAGAGAATTTCTCAAGAAATGGGGGGATTCGAATTGCCCCTGGACATGTGAACCGAATAAATTGAAGATCTACTCCTTAAGTCGAGGAGTGGCTCGTTTCTGACTTTGCCCCTGCACAATGAAATGCACGGGTGAAGGAGCATTTGAGCTTATTTAATGTTGACAACCGTCATGGTTATTGGTCGAATGCCCCTCTCCGACTCTGGTTGTAGCTCCTCGAATCACCGCTGGTTTCCTGTCGGAGAAATGGATTCACCTGAGGAAAGTACCATATAGGGGATATCATTGGAACGAATATATTTTACCTGTTCCAGTAAATCCGCATCAGTGGGACCCTCAATAGTGACTTTGGTGGCTTATTGATTCGAGAGCTTTCCCTGAATCTGAGATCACATGAAACAAATATGTGTATGCATGAATGCATGAAATGCATGTAATAGTCATAAAGTGACTCAGATTGTCCCAAAGGTAGCCAAATCGGCTCCTGCTTTCATTTCAAGGATGATACTGCTTGACTGCATCCGTATTTACAGGACATCCTAACTATTTCCCATCCATGTTTACAAGAATCAAAGCTCCCCCAGGAAGGGCCTTTTTGACGATATAAGGACCCTCATAATTTGGGGTGAACTTGCCATCGGGATAAGAAACATTTGGAACTGTCTTTTTCACTACCAGATCTTCTATTTCAAAATTCCTGGGCTTGACTTTTCGATTGAACGCTTTGGCAACTCTTCTCTGGTAGCTCTGACCGTGACATATTGCCTTCAGACGCCTTTCATCTATCAGGTTCAACTGCTCATATCTCTGCTGCGTCCACTCCGCTTCGGAGAGTTTGACTTGGGATAAGATTCTCAGAGAGGGGATTTCAACCTCTACTGGTAGAACTGCCTCCATACCGTAAACTAGGGAATATGGGGTTGCTCCAGTCGAGGTCCGTATCGAAGTCCGATATGCCATCAACGCGTACGGCAATCTCTCATGCCAGTCTCTATAATTCTCTGCGGTTTTTGCCAGAATTTTCTTGATGTTCTTGTTTGCCGCCTCCACAGCTCCATTCATTTGTGGGCGATAGGGAGACGAATTAAGATGTCGAATGTTGAATGCTTGTAGCAGATCATCGACTATCTTATTATTCAAATTGGAGCCATTATCTGTGATTATCGCTTGAGGGGCCCCATATCGGGAGATAATATCCCTTTTGATGAACTTGGCCACATTCTTTGCTGTGACATTTGCATATGAGTTTGCTTCAATCCACTTTGTAAAATAGTCGATCGCCACCAGGATGAAGCGGTGCCCATTGGAAGCGCTAGGGTGAATTGGACCGATCATGTCTATCCCCCACATGGCGAATTGCCAAGCCTCCGACATTTGGTGGAGCTCGTTCGGGGGTGCGTTAATTCTGTCACCGTATACCTGGCATTGATGACATGACCTTACATGTTGGTTGCAGTCCGCTTCCATGGTCATCCAATAATAACCAAGCCGCATGATTTTCTTTGCGAGGAGGTGGCCGTTCATATGAGGACCGCATATCCCTTCATGGATTTTCTTCATGAGCATGTTTGCTTCTTTGGCGTCTATACATCTCAATAGGACTGAATCGAAGGACCTTTTATAGAGAGTTTGCCCGCTCAGGAAGAATTTGGTAACCATCTTTGCTATGTACTTTTTATCCCCGACCTGACTCCCTTGAGGGAATTCTCCTTTCGAAAGATAATTCTTAATGTCATGATACCAAGGCTCGCCATCGAATTCATCTTCCACCACCATGCAGTAGGCTGGCTGATCCATGACATTGATTTTTAAAGGCTTGATGTCGAGCCCGTCCTCCACTTGCAGCAATGAAGATAGAGTGGCTAACGCGTCTGCAAAGTGATTCTGGGTCCTTGGCAGATATTCGAACGAAATTTCGTCGAAATTGTCGGTTAACTCCTCTAGGAACTTATGATAGGGGATGAGCTTAGAATCCCTTGTTTTCCATTCTCCCTGCGTTTGGAGAATAATCAGCATGGAGTCTTCATAAACCTGTAACCTTCGCACCTTCATAGTGATGGCTAATTGCAGGCCTAGAATACAGGCTTCATATTCTGATATATTATTGGTGCATGGAAATACCAACTTCGCAGAAACCGGATAATGTAGGCCGTCCGGGGATATCAGTACTGCCCTAGTTCCAGATCCGGCCAAATTAACGGCACCATCAAAATACATGGTCCACTTATCATCAGATAATGTGAGGATTCGATTCTCCACCTCCTCCTCATCAGGGATTACAAGTCCTTGTGAATTTTCTGCCAACATGTCGGCTATGGCCCGCCCCTTGACTGACTTCTGAGGTGAACTCCTTATGTCAAATTCTGATAACAGAACTTGCCACTTGGCCAGCTTTCCCAATAAGGCGGGTTTCTCCACCAAGTACTTAATTGGGTCGCATTCTGTTACAAGCTGGATATGGTAATGGAGGGTGTACTGTCTCAACCTATGGAGTACCCAGATCAGTGCGACGCATGTCCTTTCAACCATCGGGTAATTAGCCTCTGACTGCGTAAACTTCTTGCTCAGGTAATAAATTGCTCGCTCTTTCCCGTCCTCCGGTTTCGTCTGGGCGAGTAGAGCTCCTAATGATTCCTGATAGATCGTCAAGTACAGAGTCAAGGGGACTCCCGGGGTTGGTGGTACCAATACCGGAGGTAGGATCAGATACTTCTTGATCTTCTCAAATGCCTGATGGCATTCTGAATCCCAAATGACTTTGGCGCCCTTCTTGAGGAGCTTAAAGAATGGTTTTGCCACATCAGAAAGTTGGGATATAAATCTAGCAATATAGTTTAACCGCCCCAGCAGGCTTCTTACTTCCCTTACTGAGGTTAGGGTATTAATGTCCTGTATAGCTTTAATCTTGGAAGGGTCGACCTCGATGCCATGACTGCTAACCATAAATCCCAAAAGCTTTCCGGATCTCGCCTCGAATATGCACTTGTTGGGATTCAGCCTCAGCTTATATTTTCGTAGGCGTTCGAACAACGTTTTTAGCACCAAAACATGGTCCTCTCCTGGTCTGGACTTGGCAATCATATCATCTACGTACACCTCGATTTCCTTATGCATCATGTCATGGAATAGAGCGACCATGGCTCTTTGGTATGTTGCCCCAGCATTCTTCAACCCGAAAGGCATAACCTTATAACAGAATGTGCCCCATGGTGTTATGAATGAGGTCTTCGCCTTGTCTTCCTCCTTCATTAAGATCTGATTATAGCCAGAAAATCCATCCATAAAGGAAAACCGTTCGAACCCGGCTGTACTATCGACCAACACGTCTATGTGCGGCAACGGAAAATCATCCTTTGGGCTGGCTTTATTCAGGTCTCGGTAATCGACGCAGATTCGGACTGTGCCGTCTTTCTTCATTACTGGTACGATGTTAGCGATCCAATCGGCATAGGGGATTGCTTCTATGAATCCCACCTTGAGGAGCTTCATCACTTCCTCCTCAATTTTCTTGGAAAGTTCGGGCCTCGTTCGCCTAAGCCTTTGTTTTTTTGGCAGGATGCTAGGGTCAATGGGCAGTACGTGTTCCACAATGTTAGGGTCGAGGCCGGGCATGTCTGCATACGACCAAGCAAAGACATCTTGGTATTCCCTGAGAAGTTCAGTCATTCGGGTAGCTTCAGAGGGTGACAAGGACTCCCCAATCTTCACTTCTCTGACATTCTGTGAGTCGCCCAAGTTCACGACCACTGCTTCTTTTGCCGTTAAGGGTTTAAACTCTTCGTATCGACTCCAATCTCTCTGAATATTTATGAAATCCTCATCTTCTTCCCTGATGCCACAAGAGTAATCTCCTTGGTGATCCGAGTCACACAATAGCCTATTACGCATGCTTGGAATGATATGCCTGAAATGTCATGAAGATGATTAGTCCCTTTCAGCAAGTAGTTTTCATGCATGATTTTCAAAAACCATTTGAAAAACATAATAAGAGAGCCAATCCTCATATCCTCGGATATCTTTGCTTCTCTTAATTTGCTTGATAAACTAGGAAGCGTGCGGGAATCCAGGCCTCAAATCTTCGAGAATCGAAGATAGGCATCATCATTGGGCTGGTTTGGAATGTTCCCGCACGCCCTTAATAAAACGTGCACACGCATTTTATTTTACTGATAAGGCCGCGTTACAAGGCAACCATTTGGACCAACGGCTCGAGATCCAAAGGTATTTTCTTGGAATTGAAAAGAGAGAAACCAAACGAAATGCAACAACTGAATTAAAATTGCGTTAAAGAAATGCTATAAGAAGCAGAAGAAGAGCCTCTTTACTCAGGCGAGATAAAGTCCTCGTCAAGCCTCTCGATGATGACGTTAACGGTGTCTTCTAGAAACGAGTTGGACATATCAAGCTCTGCTGCGCCTTGAATAGCTTCATCTGCTAACATCTTGGGGCGCTCGGAGAAATACTGACCCAGTGAACTTCCAATCGCGTTAATTTTTCCTTTCCAAGCTCTGGAGCCAATGAAAGAATTAACTCTGCCTCTTCGACCTCCACGGGCCCTATAATGGCCTCGGCCTCGGCGTCCATGACAGCTTCTGGAAGTAAGGCCCTTACTGGATTCACCAGTATATCATAGGCCTGTTCGGTGCTTGTTGGTGTCCAATTGCAGCGGCAAGCGGATCCCTTGACCATTCTTTCCTAGACCGAGTCCAGGGATAAAACCATATGCCAATAGCATTTTTCCAGGTGCTAGAGTATACTTGGAGGGCGCAGGAGCCCTCGTTTTGGTTCCTGGAGGTGCATGCGTGACTGCCACCAACTCGAGAGAATGATAGCTAGCCTCTTCTTTGTGCTCCGGCTCCACATATGGAATCGCGCTCTTCTGGTATGCGGTGAAGTCCATTTCCCCATGCACGGTTATCACTTTCCCATCAACCACAAATCGAACCTTCTGGTGCAGGCTCGACGGTACTGCGCCTGCAGTGTGGATCCATGGTCTGCCCAATAGAAATCCGAAAGCACTCGGGAGGTCCATGACTTGAAATCCAATAGAGAACTCTACTGGCCCAATTAGGACATCTAGTTCGATTTCACCAACCATATTCTTCCTCATTTCGTCGAAAGCTCTAATTGTAGCATTGGAGGCACGGATGAGCTCCTCATTCACACCCAGGTTCCTGAGTGTGGCCAATGGACATATGTTGAATGCTGACCCATTATCAATTAGCACGTGGGAGACCTGCTTGCCGTGGCTCCTCGCCGATATGTACAGAGCCTTATTATGGGCCCATCCATCCACAGGAATGTCCTCATCCGAGAAGGATATTTGATCCTTTAATAGGATAGCGCTAACAAAACTCTCTAGCTGTATTTCGTTAATCGTCTCAGGTACGTGTACCTCATTCAGGACCCTCATCAGCGCATTCTTATGCTTTTCTGAGTTTACGAACAGATCCAGTAGTGAGATTTGGGCCGGCATTTTCCGTAATTGCTCTATCACTTCAAATTCGCTCGTTTTGATGATGGTTAACAGTTTTTCGGCATCTTCTTTAGTTACGTCTCTCTTCTCGGTCTCTCCCTCTTTGGGTGCATAACACCTCCCCGACCTCATCACTACATCTATTTCGCCCATCCCGTAGTCCCAATGAACAGCTTTAGGATCGTACTCTTCCACTGGAGGGATCTTTATCACAACCAGCCTGACACCCTCAGCCTCTCCTTCAGGGCCATCATTCGCCTCTTCATTAGAGATGCTGATTGTAAGTGGCTTGACTAAGTAATCATCCTCTTTTTCCCAATTGTCAACCTTGTCTAGGTTAATTACAAAAGCTTCTATAGTCTCAATCATCCCAATGAGGTCATCCAAGTCTTCAGAATTGTACCCGCATCTGGGTTCAGCATGAGCTGTCTTGTCGGGTCTATTAGAGGGTGGCGCATTGGTCCTCCTAGCATCCTTACTCTTCAGCCTTCCGTTGGCGAGTCCCCATTCAACTCCCTCGCCTACCCGCAACAGGTGGGAGAACGAGGCGTAGGTGGTCCCGGCCATATGTTGGAAGAGCTCGTACGGGAGGGTTCTCAGAAAGTACCCGATCAGCTCCTCCCTAGTTAACGGAGGATTTATTTGTGAGGCACGCAACCTCCATCTATGCGCGTAAGTCTGGAATTGCTCATCGCTTCGCTTGACCACTTGAAGGAGGTCAGCTCGGGTGGGGGCTCCTCCAATGCCGGATCCACACTCGTCCATTCGTTCCTTCAACCTATCAACCATAGTTGCCAATTCCCCCAGTCGCTTCTCTATTGCAGTCAGCATACGACCTTGATTTTCGACCCTTGTGTGCAGCTCCAGTTGTCGCGACCCTCTAAAAAAAATTTTAAATTTTAAAAGGGGTTAACGGATTATTAGGTTAATTAGATTTGACTAACCTAATGCGGACCCTCCCAAGCCCTACCGAATCGCAACTTTGGTTTTTGTTTAAATGATTTTGAAATTTGGAGTCGCCACTAATCGTTCTTGGTAGGTCGATTAGAAACCTAAATAAATTAGCGGGAGAACTAATTTATTCCTGCGAACCAGAGATTATGAGCTCGGGGACTTGGTTACACTAGTTAATTAAAACTAATGCCCTTTCGGTACCTTAATTTCATGGATATCCTAATCCGGCAACTCAGGCTTGGTTTATTCCTAAAGCTCTAGTAGGGTATTCTCTTTTGTGTTTTCACTTTTTAAATAGGATGCATGGATGGTATATATTTTTATTTGTTATATTTTTTTAAGTGTTAAAGATTCCCTGAAGCCGAAAGAGGGAGTGTGTTAACGACTTCTGTGCAGTATTACGACCTACTCATCTTTTGGGTCTGATGATTCAAAAATTAAATTATAGGAAGTACATGACAGTTAATAAACACCTCCAATGGGAGGCCTAGCATTGGCTTGGCTCTTCCCTTTGGGATTTAAGGTACAGGTATTTAAGTTGCAAGTATTTAAACTACTGTAAGTAAAAACCTCCAATGGGAGGCTAAGCATTGGCTTGGCTCTTCCCTTTGGGATTTAAGGTACAGGTATTTAAGTTGCAGGTATTTAACTACTGTAAGTAAAAACCTCCAATGGGAGGCTAAGCATTGGCTTGGCTCTTCCCTTTGGGATTTAAGGTACAGGTATTTAAGTTGCAGGTATTTAACTACTGTAAGTAAAAACCTCCAATGGGAGGCTGAGCATTGGCTTGGCTCTTCCCTTTGGGATTTAAGGTGCAGGTATTTAACTACTGTAAGTAAAAACCTCCAATGGGAGGCTAAGCATTGGCTTGGCTCTTCCCTTTGGGATTTAAGGTGCAGGTATTTAAGTTGCAGGTATTTAACTACTATAAGTAAAAACATCCAATGGGAGGCTAAGCATTGGCTTGGCTCTTCCCTTTGGGATTTATGGTGCAGGTATTTAAATTGCGGATGGACTTTGTCCTCTCCATTTTGGGGTATGAATTTTTTAAAATGAAATACAACGAATTGATTCAACAATTTGAAATTTGTGCGCCCTTGAGGACTCCTCCAAGCCGATTTTGTGCTTCCATAGGATTGACCATTGATATAGAGCTGCGGCTTCCTGACATAAAATAGAGTGAAGTGTCAGTATACAAAATATGTGCTAAACTGCACCTAAAACCAGAAGAGTGGAAAGAGTACTTATCTCCCGTTTTTTTGGGAGGGATTTTTATAATTGATTTTCCCTCTCTATATTCCCAATATAGAGAGTTTCTTTTGAAGTAAGAGGGACTTTTAGTCACAGATCAGTTGAGAAATCGGTGGACAACTTAGGAGCTTGTCTGGGCCGATTTTTGCATCTCTACGAGATTTTTGCTGTTGACATAGAGATATCCTTCTCCTGACATAAAATATGGGGGAAAAAAGAGATGGAGAAAGTGTATACAATTTGTGCTAATTTGCGAGTAAAATCATAAATAAATGAATAAATAAAAACACTTAGCTCGAATTTGCTTGCTCGTTGACGAGGATGAACTCTTGATTTATATTGATCGATGAAGGAATTTGTGATGATAACCCCTAGCTTTAAACTCCCATCATCTTCAAAATTCTCTCTCTTTTGGTATTTTCTTTCTCTCAAAATTTTCTTCAATCTCCCAAAACTCTCTCAAACATCCAAAATTTTCTCTCCAAAAAATTCTCCCAAACACTTCAAATTCTCTCCAAAAATTTCTCCCAAACACTTCAAATTTTCTCTCTCAAAAAATTCTCCCAAACACTTCAAATTTTCTCTCTCAAGAATCCTCTTTCAAGCTCACTTCTTCCTCCTTTTATAACCTACTCATCTATCTCCCATTCTAATTTTTCCACTAACTCTATCTCCCATTCTAATTTCTCCACTAACTCTTTTTCATTTTCATCTTCCATTCTCCATCTCTATCTCACATTCTAATCTCTCCACTAACTCTTCTTCATCTTCATCTTCCCTTCTCCATATTTATCTCCCATTCTAATTTCTCCACTAACTCTTCTTAATCTCCATCTTCCCTTCTCTATTCTTATCTTCCATTCTAATTTCTCTACTAACTCTTCTTCATCTCCATCTTCCCTTCTCTATTCTTATCTTATTTTCTCCATCCATTCTTCTCCAACTTCTCTTCTTCATCTCCTCTTCTTCATCTTCCCTTCTCTATTCTAATTTATCCACTAACTCTTCTTTTTATTATTTGTAAAATAATCCTTCAAGAGTTAGGTATTTGCACTCTAGTCCTTGAATTTTAAGTATTTACAATTCAGTCCCTGAAAAAAAATATATTTCTTTAAGTCCAAATCTCCTCACAATTTTTGACACACCAAAATTTACCACATGTCAAATTTAAGCTCATTTCTTGTCGCTGAAAATAATGCATAATTTAATTAAAGCCCTTTTGCAAAATTAAGTCATTCTGGGTATAATTGGGCCAAGATGAAAATTTAAAATATTAGAAGACAATGTCACAACTCATAAAAAGTGAAAGTTAAAAATAAGTTGACTCAAATTAAATTTTTTTAGGCCCGATTCGAGATTATACTCGTGAAGGAGCACGTGACTCGAATTGGATTTTTCTGAATTTGCGATGGCCAATATGAAAATAGATTTAAAATAAAAATATTAACTATCTTTGTGCATTTTTTGGCCTCAAATGTTATTTTTCCAAAATTTTCAAATATTTTTGTATTTTTTTTAAAAAAATTAAAATATATATAATATGAAAAATTATTTTTTGGTCAAAATTCGTTCCCTAGGCTTGGCTAAGGTTCCCAAAGTTGATTTTTCAATTTTATGAATTTTTATGGATTTTCTATTAATTTTCGAAAATAAATAAATAAAAAATACGTAAAAATACTGAAAATATGAAAAATCGTTTTTTGGTCAAAATTCGTTCCCTAGGCTTGGCTAAGGTCCCCAAAGTTGATTTTTCAATTTTATGAATTTTTATGGATTTTTTTATTACTTTAGCAATAGAAAAAATGATTAAAAATCAGGTGTCAACAGCTGCCCCTCTTTGAAAGGAAGCTCGGTAGAGGTTCATTTCAAAGACGAGATGACACCTGGATTCTTATCGACTCAATACAAGGAAATAAAAAGAGTCGTGACATGATTGTTCCACTGAAAATGAAATGAGAACCTAAGGATTCGTTATATAAAAAAACTTTAGGGTGGTTGAACTTGAACCCGTATGGTGGATCAACCCATGGTAGATTCCTAATAAAAGGATTCTACTGATTAAAAATTGAATTAAAATTTGACCCGTATGGTGGGTCATACCATTTGACCCGTATGGTGGGTCGTACCATGGTAGATTCCTAATAAAAGGATTCTACTGATTAGATTTTGATTGAGATTTGACCCGTATGGTAGGTCACCACATGGAGATACCTGTAAGAAGGACTTGGTGCATGTAGAAAGGACTTGGTGCCTGTAAAAAGGACTTGTGCCTGTCAAAAGGACTTAATTTGCCTGTAAGAAGGACTTAATTTGCCTGTAAAAAGGACTTAATTTGCCTGTAAGAAGGACTTGATTTACCTGTAAGAAGGACTTACTTTGCCTGTAAGGAGGACTTACTTTGCATGTAAGAAGGACTTTGTGCCTGTAAGAAGGACTTGCTTTGCCTGTAAGAAGGACTTTATTTGCCTGTAAGAAGGACTTTGTTTGCCTGTAAGAAGGACTTTATGTCTGTAAGAAGGACTTGATTTGCCTGTAAGAAGGACTTTATGCCTGTAAGAAGGACTTTGTGCCTGTAAGAAGGACTTGATTTGCCTGTAAGAAGGACTTTGTGCCTGTAAGAAGGACTTGATTTGCCTGTAAGAAGGACTTTGTGCCTGTAAGAAGGACTTGGTTTGCCTGTAAGAAGGACTTAGTTTGCCTATAAGAAGGACTTGATTTGCCTGTAAGAAGGACTTTATGCCTTTAAGAAGGACTTGGTTTGCCTGTAAGAAGGACTTAATTTGCCTGTAAGAAGGACTTAGTTTGCCTATAAGAAGGACTTGATTTGCCTGTAAGAAGGACTTTATGCCTTTAAGAAGGACTTGGTTTGCCTGTAAGAAGGACTTAATTTGCCTGTAAGAAGGACTTACTTTGCTTGTAAGAAGGACTTTGTGCCTGTAAGAAGGACTTGTTTTGCCTGTAAGAAGGACTTTGTTTGCCTGTAAGAAGGACTTTGTGCCTGTAAGAAGGACTTTATGCCTGTAAGAAGGACTTGATTTGCCTGTAAGAAGGACTTTGTGCCTGTAAGAATGATTTAATTTGCCTGTAAGAAGGACTTGATTTGCCTGTAAGAAGGACTTGGTTTGCCTGTAAGAAGGATTTTATGCCTGTAAGAAGGACTTGATTTGCCTGTAAGAAGGACTTTATGCCTGTAAGAAGGACTTTATTTGCCTGTAAGAAGGACTTGGTTTGCCTGTAAGAAGGACTTGGTTTGCCTGTAAGAAGGACTTTATGCCTGTAAGAAGGACTTGATTTGCCTGTAAGAAGGACTTAATTTGCCTGTAAGAAGGACTTTATGCCTGTAAGAAGGACTTTATTTGCCTGTAAGAAGGACTTGGTTTGCCTATAAGAAGGACTTAGTTTGCCTGTAAGAAGGACTTGATTTGCCTGTAAGAAGGACTTGGTTTGCCTGTAAGAAGGACTTGATTTGCCTGTAAGAAGGACTTTTTGCCTGTAAGAAGGACTTGGTTTGCCTGTAAAAAGGACTTAGTTTGCTTGTAAGAAGGGCTTGGTGTACCTCAAAGGGTGCCATTCTGAAATCTGGGGAGACCAGGAATCCTGCAGAAGCTCAAACCCAAATTATATTCTCCTGTCACTTTAGGAATAAACCAAAGAGGCAGAGATCAAAAGGTCTCGAACATTTCTGTCCTTGAGACAAATCATGCTTTATTGAAGAAGGTGGATACCTGTATATACCGCAATGGATTCGGGTACCCCAACAACCGTCAGAATTCATTCTCTTGAAAGTTTCAGGTTGAAGATATACTTACCTGAGAATTTGGAAGAAATGCTTGGTGGCTTCTTGACAACCAGGCTTGTTCATTCAATAATCGCCGAATGAATTTCAAAACTTTGGAAGGTAACTCGAACACCGGGAATGTGTTGCCTGTCAGGCAATGTCAGAGGTAACATGTGCAAGCATTTTCATCAATGCGTTCATTGGTTCATGCAAAATTGTTCAGCTAAGTTTGCCATGATTAAAGGCAGTCTGTGTAATAACTCATGATGCAATCGATCAACATATGGATCATGTATTGCATTACCACTTCTGTTTAAGGAGGTTCTTATAGTATGAACACCTCGAATGTAATCTGAATAGGGGACTTCATTCCGAAAGGGCTTTCTCTCACTCTGGAGAAAGGCCGTTTATCTGTAGATTAAAATGTTAGACATATGTGGAAATGGTTTGCCTTTCCTCATCCTGTTATGCCCCATTTTGCACATTTGATGTCTCCTATGCAGTTTATGCTCTAAGTTGGAGTTGGTAAATTAAACATGCGGAATAGTCATACATAATTCATGAAATGTGTAAACACAATGCCGATGTGACAATTTTTAGCATCATGTGTGCTTATATAATGTGCAAACATGGGCGGATTTGAATTGCCCCTGGTATGTGGGTGGATCGAACAATTTGGAAGCCCACTCCTTATGTCGAGGAGCGGTTTGTCTTAAATTTTGCCCCTGCGCGATGAAGCATATGGGTGAGGGAGCATTTCGGTTGGTTTAATGACAGCGACCGCTATGGTTTAGCGGTTGAATGCCCCTGCAAAAAGCAGAGAAATTATTCTTGAAATCAAACGAGATAAGGAAGACATATTTGCTTTTTCGCTTCAGAGCTTGCGATCAATTTGCCCCATTTTTCACCAGAATAGATCTTGTCAGATAATCATAATTTTCTTTTGGATTTGTCTCCTTCAACATGTTAAATGTTAGTATAAATATTTCCTGTAAAAAGAAAAGGAGACATGTCAGCCAGTATTAAAAGGGATAAATTGGAAACGATACTGATTTACCTTTCGTCTTGAATGCCTTGCACAAGTCTCTTACCAATTTTGCTGGATTGAATTTTCCTCGACTTTCGTTAGGCACCTCACCATTATGGCAAGACTATAGTAAAATACTGAATTTGATATTACTCGTCGAGTATTCCTGTTTTTTGGTAAGGTCGTCAAGTATTCCTGTTTGTTAAAAAAAAGAAATGCACAAAAAGTTGTTTTATTTATTTATAATACGTACAACATTCCCCACCCTCGGGGATCGAACTCGGGATATTTCGGACCTACTGTCATCCCCTATACCATTCAGTCCATTGGACCGTAGGTGTCCATGGGGCTATCCTTTCAAAGGTTAATATTTGGGGATAAAGCAGCCCTGTTATATCACCTTGGGCCATGTTACAGTATTTCTCGAGGTAATTTGCAATCCCCATTTCTGAGATTGTTCGCGTCTTTCGCTTGTACTTTCCTTTGTCCGAAGCTGTCCATCCCGTGGTAATGCACATGAGTTGATTTGCCCCCAAATTTTGTTCAACTTGTATTCGGATATGATTGCGTTCTCGGGTCGATTTGCAATTTCCTGAGAATAGAAGGGGCTTAATTTTAAAACTTGGAGCAACTGAGGGTAAATTGAAACGATACGGAGTTACCCTTCAGGTTTATGCAAATTTTTACTCGCCATCAATTCGTCGCGAGGTTGGTGAGGTGGCGGATTCGAGCATTTAATAGGGGGAAGTCGGATTATTACTCCTTGCTTTTACACATTCACAAAAGCAGAAAAACATATCACGCAAGGAAATAAAACACATTCACTCATTCAGGATCAGTTCTGCTTCCTCTGCAGGCTCTCCCATGATCAGTTGGCTTCATCCCAAATTAGGTATGCATCGGCCATATTGAAGGTCTCGTGGTCACTGGCTGAACAAGTGCATCACAGTCCCGATGCTTTACCGATATCAAACTGGTTGATTATGGCGAAAAGATCATCGTCAATGTCCGTTTGGTGGTGATCTGTCCCTTCTTCCTCGGGAGGTATTGATGCTGATCCAGTATAATTGGCCATTTTGTACCATCCTCCAACAGAACTCGATCCTATTATAAACTGGTCTAACTCACCTCTTAAACGTGCATTTTCGATCCTCAGATCATGCATTTCATCGAGGGTGAGGAGGAGGCTATTGCAGTTGGGGCAGGTGGCGGAGTCAAAAGTCTCTTTATACATCTTATTTTCCGCTCTGAGGTTTTCATTTTCAACTCTTAGAAACTCGGCTTCGTTGTGCTCATGACGAGCCTTCATTCGGGTTCGCCTATTTTGAAACCAGAACTTGATTTGCAAAGGTTCAAGTCCTAACTCTTGACTCAGTTCCATTTTCTGTTTGCCGTCTGGCATAGGGCATGTTCTGAAGAAATCCTCAAGCCTTTGTACCTGCTCCTTAGTATGGCGACGGTAACGCTTCTTTTGACCCTTACCGTTATTGTCCTTATCTTTACTGAGATTTTGGACGTCGTCGGCGGAAGAGCCAGGCTCCATAGGCTCGATCCCAAACATGGCTTCGAACTCTTCCTCTCCCATATTCAGCAGGCAATGATAGCTCTCGGGAGTATTGGGTTGAGACATCTTTGATTTGGTTGATGATTTCTCAAGATTTGCTACTCGCTTCCGGTGTTTTCACTCTCTTTGAATTTTTCTGAGCGATTGCCTATGCCTTAAGACCCTCTTCCGAGCATGGCATCTCTTTTAAAATTAAACGTGGGTTTAGCAACTGTATTGCTTCTTCCAAGGGTCCGGCCTTTCTCAATCCTCTTTTCTTGTCGTGTCTCTTGCTCGGCTCGTCTCCTTCCATCTTTTCGTGATAGGGCCCCTTGTTGTTGTCTCCACCGTCAATTTGCTGGCGAGTTCTTCAATAAAGACGAGTCGTATCTCTTTTCTGCCGAAAATGTCTTTGTCTCCCACTCAGCTTATTTTTTATCTTTTCTTTTTCAAAGTAGTGGCGTCCCGTTTAGCTTTGCCGTAGAGACGTCGGATTTGCTTGGCTGGAGATTGGAGACGAGTAGCGGAGGTGATACTGATAGGGAATGTTAGACAGGAAAATCTGGCCAGTAGAGACTTCCCCTGCAAAAATGAAAGAGAATGCGGCAGTATATGTTCTTCATATTCTAGAAAAATTGGAACGATATTGTTTTACCCTTGTGTGTACTTCTATTGAATTTGAATTGAGGAAGTTCCTTCATTTGGACTGGATTGAATTGTATGTCCCGAGTTGCCCTTCACTTTGAGCTTGCCACGTAAGTGCTTTGCTTAGTTGGGCCTTATTTTCTTTCGGGTTGCCTTGGACCATCATCATTTTCTATGCCATCGGGTCCGTGGACCGGAGGGCTCCTTTAATTTGAAGGTTACCTTCGAGGCAAATGAGTCCTATCGCGTTCCATTGGGTCATTTCATTTTGCGACACTCTTGAGGCACTTTGCGATTCCCTGGGTGAGAATCGAACAAATCCAATTTAGCATTTTGCAATGATTGAGGGTAAATTGGAACGACACACAATTACCCGTCTTCGAGCTCGCCTGGGCATTTCACTTGAAATTTCCCTACGTGAGGCCATTCAACATTTCTCATTATGGCAGTCAGCGACGTTACCACAAATTGATCCGCCCTAAATCTAGCATAAAAAGGGATTCACGCATTCGAGGGGATAAAAAAAAAAATAAATAAATTGCCCCCTTGTCCCTGAATTAAATCGAGACACCTAGAAAGCTGGAAAATATCATACGCAGGGGAATTAAGCATGAAATAAAATGTGCACTTATTCAGGGTCAGTTCTGCCTCTCCTGTGGCTCTTCGATAATCAGCTAGTCTCGTGTTGGTTCGGGTGTGGATGATCGATGTTTGAGAGTCCCTACTCACTGGCTCCTGATCGCGGCTTGGGACGTCTGTCAACCCTAAACTGGTTGACCAGGGCAGTAAACTCATCATCTGGGTAATCTCTTGAACCTTCCAGCAACTGATGCTCGAATTGGGCATTGTTGTTGGCAAATGCTGGCGGTAGATTTCTCATTCTGTCCTCGCCATGAGCAATTTGACTTCTCGTGCTGGAGCCTTCATCATTACTCGAGAAAGTGTGGGGATCACCAACTGTCCTGCTGCCAAAAACTCCTTCCATTCGAGGATTAAAGAAGTGGAAGTGCTCAGGATAATTTCTTGTCTGATTCTCTGGCTGCGCAGGCGCGCTGATCATGGGATGAATTCTAGCCACGGGTTGGTGCTCAGACCAAGGAGTCTGAATACACTGCCCCTGCGGTCTATACTCTTGAAGAGCATTAGGGTGATTCTGGGGGATACTTTGATTAACGCCTGGAGGATTGATGGCACGGCTACTGGCTTGGTTGATGATGGGAAGTGGCTCGCCCCATGCTAACCCGCGGAACTTATGGTGGCGAGGAGACTCGACATTCAGGCTTGGATCAGTCCCGCCTTGGTTTTCTTGATTCTGAGCTGCATTGTGTTCTCTCACCCTTTTTCTGTACTTCTGAAGATGACTCGAAACATTTGCTTTAGTGAGTCCCTCTACGTTCATAATTTCCAGTATATGTTGCGGCCGTGCCGAATCGATTCCTACCTGTTGAACTGCATTAACAAACATACGATGCAGCTCGGGAGACCAACTCATCTTCTTTCTCCAGTTGCTTGGAACAAAATTGAAGGCTTGATGCTTGTTCTCATGGTCGTGCAATTGCTTCCTTACCACGTGCTGCCATATGTTTTGAAGCATCTGAACCCTAACTGGTTTCGTTACGACGTCTTGGGCCCCATTTAAGACAGCCTTCATTATGGCTTGCTGATCATCGCTTGCCGATATTACGAGGACTGGCATGTTTAATTTAGAATTGATGACTTCCAAGAGAGTGAAAACATCCATGTCAATCCCTATCATGGCGGTGAGGACGATATCAAACTGGTCACCACTCCTCCTTAATATCTCTAAGGCCTCTGTCGCCTTTGCTTGAGCTACAACCTTATACCGGCATTTTCTCAATACGGTAACAAGGATTGACAGAGAGACTGGATTACCGTCAATGGCCATGACCAGTAGACCCTCAGGGTAAGGAACTTCATTAGCTTCGACCAGGGTTGAACATGCGCCCGTTTCCCTAATGCTCGACATATTTCTGGATCTAGGACTGCCGACTCGAGACCGCCTCAGGATGTCTTCTTGGACTTGAGGGATCACGGGATCGTCGATGGTTTCTCGTAACAGGCTTTGAAAGCCGATGCTTTGATGGTGAAGGTTTTGAATTCCTCTCCCACGAGAACTCCTTCCTCTCTATCTTTCTCCTGCGAGTTCTTGCGAATGAACTCTCACTATCAAATGAGGACAAGTTCTCTCTCTGGCAATAGCAACGACTTCCCTCTTCACGGGCAGTGCTATTAGATTTTTCGAGGGAGAAAATCTGATATTCAGCTTTTGATCAAAGGGGAAATCCTTGTTTCTCACTCAGTTCGTCTTCCTTTTTTTCTTTTCGTGGTAGAGGGCCCTTGTCAAGATCTCCACCGTCGATTTACTGGCGGGTCCTCCAATAAAGACGAGTCGTATCTCCTTTTCTGCCGAAAATTTCTTTGTCTCCCACTCAGCTCGTTTTTTATTCTTTCTTTTTCAAAGTGGTGGCAGCCCGTCCAACTTTTCTGCAGAGACGTCGGGTCTGCTCAGCTTGAGGTTGCCGCTTGACTGGAATTCGAGCCAGCGGGGGTGTTGCCGACAGAGAATGGTAGATAGAAAAAACTCGACCAATAAGGACTGCCCCTGTGAAATCATTATTTAAATTGAAGCATATTATCACCTTCGCATTCCGATCATCTGCCTCGCCTCTCTCCTCCTTTCTTTCGTGATCTGCTTTCAAAAATGGCCAATTCTCCTAACCATACCTTCTCCGCCGAAATCCTGGCTGGGTGGGAGAGACTCTACAATCTTCTTGGTAGAGGTTACGCTCATATAGCCCAAAACTCTACCGTTGAGGCTGAAATCCTCGGTTTATTCAGGACCCTAGACGCTGCTTCTGTTGAGGGTACCCAACTGGGGAGGGAGTATTGGAACTTCCCGACCCTCTTCATTAATTTTCTGGCTGCCTATAACCGCGCTTATGAGACGGTCATTGTGACTGCCGTCGTGAAAGCTCGTTACCGAGACCGGCACGAGCGTCTGGAAATAGTCACATTTATGGCTGATAATCACAAGAAAGCCTTCAAGTTTGCCAATGATCAGCTTTCGTGGCTAGTTCGTGAGAGGGGAAAGTTGGTGGACCGTCTGGCCTTGGTCCGAACTTATGCCGAACAGGAGCCGAGCAATATTATGATGAGGTGCAAATGCGGTTGGCTGCAGGAGAGACTTGATGACATTACGGCAGATATTGCTTTCGAGAGGGCGGCGATTTCGGACTTGGAGTTTGCTGTCGAGCATTACGAGGCCAGTATGGCCCAGGTTAAGGAGAAGCGCGATCGCCTCTTCTTTAGGCTCGCGGAGCTTGATCCTGAGAACGCCCGGTGCACCCGGAGCATCAACTGTTTGGAGAGTCAGTTGAGCTCCTTCGTAATGGTTATCAGGGCTCAGTTTGGCTTTACTTTTCCTCCCCAGTGAGCTGTTGTAATGCTCTTTGATGAATGGAATGAAAGAAAAGCTTCACGTGTTTTTTTTTTGTTTAATTTTCCTGCTATCGTTTCTTCCGCATAGCATAACAGAACGATTTGAGGTACCGAAGATGTCGATGCTTAATGTTTTTCTTGATGTTCTTGTTTAATTGCTCCAGACGATGATATCGAGAACATTGATGAAGGGTTCGGCGGTGGCCCCCACTATCCATCTTGAGATCACAAACAATAACACTATGACAACTCGATCAGTGCGCTGGTAATAAATCCGGCCACCTGTTATGTGCCCACTTTTATCCATATTTTATTTCTTTCGGCGTCCACTTGCTCGTGTCGGTCGCCTGTAGCGTCGGGAGAAATTCCTGTGGGCCACGTTCATTAATAGAACCTCGGTCCTCTAAAGCCCTCCGCATGTTTCGGATAAGAGGAAATTTTAAGATCGGTCTCTGGTTGATTTAATCAGGTAAAGGTATTTGTTTCATGGGTTCTGATTATATAATCCATATTGTCTTTCAAAAGACGCTGGATCCTTCTGTCTGTCAAAGATGGACAGTGTTCGTTTGCCCCCCGGAATTAACGGTTGAAGCCTCGGTGTTTTTCGTCTTTTGGTATTTCTGGAGATGATTCTTGATGTATTTTGAACTTAATTTTTACACCCGTCTAGGGTATCTAGGATCTCCCTGCAAAAGAAAATGATATAATTAGTATGCGACACAAGGAATGTCGGTCCATGACTCCTATATTAGTCCAATTTGATTTTTTCTATTTTATAGAGAAATCAGAAAAAAAAAATTCCCTTAGGAAGAAATGGGTTAATACATAATTTTTTTGCAGATTTATTACTCTTTTTTTATTATTTTTTTTAAGGAATGTGACAAAATCTCTTGACGTTTACTAAAATTTTTGAAGGAATTTCCTTTTTATCAGAATAAATTTTCAGAGGTAAATTTGTCAGGAAAACTTTATTTTTATTGAAGCAGGAAAGACATGACAGAAATCCTTTATTGGTTAACAAAATTCCCCCGAGACATTAGTCTAATTTTATTTAGAGAAAATTTTCTTAGAAAAGCATGAGCAAATTTCTCGAAAAGAATTTTTGTTGCAAGTTTTTATAATTTAAAAGAATGTGATAAAATCACTTGATGTTTACCAAAGTTTTTTTTTTTGAAGGAATTTTTCTTTTATCGAAATAAAATTTTAAAGGAAAATTTGTCAGGAAAATTTCATTTTTATTGAAGCAAGAAAAACATGACAAAAATCTCTTATTGGTCAACACAATTCCCCCGAGACATTAGTCTAATTTTATTTAGAGAAAATTTTCTTAGAAAAACATGAGCGAATTTCTCGAGAAGAATTTTCTTGCAAGTTTTTATAATTTGAAAAATGTGATAAAATCACTTGATGTCTACTAGAGTTTTTTTTTTGAGGGAATTTTTCTTTTTATTGAAATAAATTTTCAGAGGAAAATTTTTTCAGGAAAATTTCATTTTTATTGAAGCAATAAAAACATGACAAAAATCCCTTATGGGTTAATAAAATTCCCATGAAGGGATTTTTCACATCATTTTTTCAAAATTTTTTTAAAAGAAATGAGGGACAAATTTAATTTTTATTTTCTTTTAAAAGAATGGTTGTAATATCAAGCTCAAAAACTGACTAACACCTAGCATGAACCGACCGAAAATAAATACAAGATAAAATTAGAGAACTTACTTTTACCTTAGAGAAATGCAAATCACATAGTCATGCGCATGACTCAAGTGAGGAGTGAACTCTAGAAAATAAAAGAAGGAGAGACAGGGTATGGACCTAAAAGGCCCCCACTATCTGAATTGACAACCTTACCCTCCGCGCAATCAAATCACAATGGGAAGAATTGTCAATTCAGATAATGAGCGGGATAAAATATGGTCAACCCGAGCGCAATCGACGCAAGAGCTTTACATATTCGATCCCTATCTATGGTTTTCTAGGAAGAATTTCGCGACTTGGGTTTAGACGCTTGTGTGTGCAGGTGTCGTGATCCTCAGAGTATGCAAGACATGCACAACAATTGATATCAAAACAGCGCTTCTAAAAATATGCGAAATTAAACAAATAAACCAAACACCGAGCCTGCAAAACAAAGAGGTTAGCCAAACACTCCGCCCCTTATAACTCCCATCCTGCAAAAACATATAACACCTATAGAATGAGTCCCAAACAATATCGCCAGAAGCGAGATATGCATGAAATTTTCATTGGCTTAAGTCCACTAAGACTCTTAAAATTTCGAAAAAATTTAAGTATTCCAATTGGTATCTTTTTTCGAAAATTTAAAAATCTCTCTCCCCAGTGGAGTCGCCAAGCTGTCGCGACCCTCTAAAAATATTTTTATTAATTCTAAAGGGGTTAACGGATTATTAGGTTAATTAGATTTGACTAACCTAATGCGGACCCTCCCAAGCCCTACCGAATCGCAACTTTGGTTTTTGTTTAAATGATTTTGAAATTTGGAGTCGCCACTAATCGTTCTTGGTAGGTCGATTAGAAACCTAAATAAATTAGCGGGAGAACTAATTTATTCCTGCGAACCAGAGATTATGAGCTCGGGGACTTGGTTACACTAGTTAATTAAAACTAATGCCCTTTCGGTACCTTAATTTCATGGATATCCTAATCCGGCAACTCAGGCTTGGTTTATTCCTAAAGCTCTAGTAGGGTATTCTCTTTTGTGTTTTCACTTTTTAAATAGGATGCATGGATGGTATATATTTTTATTTGTTATATTTTTTTAAGTGTTAAAGATTCCCTGAAGCCGAAAGAGGGAGTGTGTTAACGACTTCTGTGCAGTATTACGACCTACTCATCTTTTGGGTCTGATGATTCAAAAATTAAATTATAGGAAGTACATGACAGTTAATAAACACCTCCAATGGGAGGCCTAGCATTGGCTTGGCTCTTCCCTTTGGGATTTAAGGTACAGGTATTTAAGTTGCAAGTATTTAAACTACTGTAAGTAAAAACCTCCAATGGGAGGCTAAGCATTGGCTTGGCTCTTCCCTTTGGGATTTAAGGTACAGGTATTTAAGTTGCAGGTATTTAACTACTGTAAGTAAAAACCTCCAATGGGAGGCTAAGCATTGGCTTGGCTCTTCCCTTTGGGATTTAAGGTACAGGTATTTAAGTTGCAGGTATTTAACTACTGTAAGTAAAAACCTCCAATGGGAGGCTAAGCATTGGCTTGGCTCTTCCCTTTGGGATTTAAGGTGCAGGTATTTAACTACTGTAAGTAAAAACCTCCAATGGGAGGCTAAGCATTGGCTTGGCTCTTCCCTTTGGGATTTAAGGTGCAGGTATTTAAGTTGCAGGTATTTAACTACTATAAGTAAAAACCTCCAATGGGAGGCTAAGCATTGGCTTGGCTCTTCCCTTTGGGATTTATGGTGCAGGTATTTAAATTGCGGATGGACTTTGTCCTCTCCATTTTGGGGTATGAATTTTTTAAAATGAAATACAACGAATTGATTCAACAATTTGAAATTTGTGCGCCCTTGAGGACTCCTCCAAGCCGATTTTGTGCTTCCATAGGATTGACCATTGATATAGAGCTGCGGCTTCCTGACATAAAATAGAGTGAAGTGTCAGTATACAAAATATGTGCTAAACTGCACCTAAAACCAGAAGAGTGGACTTCAAGAGTTAGGTATTTGCACTCTAGTCCTTGAATTTTAAGTATTTACAATTCAGTCCCTAAAAAAAATATATTTCTTTAAGTCCAAATCTCCTCACAATTTTTGACACACCAAAATTTACCACATGTCAAATTTAAGCTCATTTCTTGTCGCTGAAAATAATGCATAATTTAATTAAAGCCCTTTTGCAAAATTAAGTCATTCTGGGTATAATTGGGCCAAGATGAAAATTTAAAATATTAGAAGACAATGTCACAACTCATAAAAAGTGAAAGTTAAAAATAAGTTGACTCAAATTAAATTTTTTTAGGCCCGATTCGAGATTATACTCGTGAAGGAACACGTGACTCGAATTGGATTTTTCTGAATTTGCGATGGCCAATATGAAAATAGATTTAAAATAAAAATATTAACTATCTTTGTGCATTTTTTGGCCTCAAATGTTATTTTTCCAAAATTTTCAAATATTTTTGTATTTTTTTAAAAAAAATTAAAATATATATAATATGAAAAATTATTTTTTGGTCAAAATTCGTTCCCTAGGCTTGGCTAAGGTTCCCAAAGTTGATTTTTCAATTTTATGAATTTTTATGGATTTTCTATTAATTTTCGAAAATAAATAAATAAAAAATACGTAAAAATACTGAAAATATGAAAAATCGTTTTTTGGTCAAAATTCGTTCCCTAGGCTTGGCTAAGGTCCCCAAAGTTGATTTTTCAATTTTATGAATTTTTATGGATTTTTTTATTACTTTAGCAATAGAAAAAATGATTAAAAATCAGGTGTCAACACCAGTTCAAGTGCATCGCTCATGACCCGCGCTTGACTCATTTCTCTCGATCGCTGGAGCAAATCTAACAACTTTTCGGAGGTGAAGTTCAGCTTTCTCTCGATGTTACTGAAGCGTTCTGCAACGCTTAATCCGCTTAATGAGTCGGTTTCTTTCTCATTTGTCGTAATAGGGATGATTTCATCAATTGTCTCAAAGGAGTCTTTCTCGGAAGTTTCCTTCTTTGGTACCTCCTCTATGTCATCCATGCCTCTCCACCGGTTGAGCACTATTTCTTCCGCCTTTTCGAAGAAACGTGGTGGGATTGAATATAGAACCCTGTAGTTGTAGCCTCCGCTATCCTGCCCCAGGGTATCCACAATTTCTCCCCTCCTACTAGCTTCACGGACAAATCTCTTGTCTGCATGGCGTGCCTTTGTTAGTCTAAACTCCTCTTCGTCTAACTCCTCTTCGGATATCATACCCACTACCTGGTGGTCCGGGAGTAGGTTTTGTTGTACATTTGGCTCCGTTTTATCGAACTGAAGGATGTGATTGTCAATAAGGGCCTGAACCTTGAACTTCAGGGTGACGCAATTGTCAACATTGTGGCCTTTCTCTCCCATGTGGTAGACACATGATTGGCTCGGATCATAACCCGAAAATCTCGAAGGATTTAATCTCGGTGGCTCCTTGGCGACTAGCCTCCCTTCCAACAGCATTGGGAGCAGCTTGGATAGTGGCCTAGGGAGCGGAGTGAACTGATTGGGAAGCGGCTTCCTTTTTTGAGGTTGAAGCGGCTTCGGTGTCGACCATGACGAGCTTCCTTGTGTCATGGTAGAGTTAGAGAATTGCTTTGGTTGCGATAGATTAGGCACGAAAGCCACGTCGACGTTGGGCTCTCTTTCCTTCCTAGGTGGATACTGGCGTCTTGTTGCAGTCTCAGGAGCCTTTCTCTCTCTCATAGCCCATTCAAGTCTTTCGGCAACCTTTATGAGATGTACGAAGGTCTGGCACCCAGAAGTGTTCAGTCTGTCGAAGTACTCATACGGTAGTGCCTTCAGAAACAGATCGACAAGCTCGTCTTCAGGGATTGATGGCTTAACTTGCGTAGCTAAAGCCCGCCACCTTTGAGCATAGTTACGAATGGCTTCATTTTTTCCTTTTACCATCCTCAGCAATTCTTCCCTAGTAGGAGCCGTCGCGGTGTTAAATTTATACTGGTGCAAGAAGTTCTCAGCTAAATCTTCCCAACCATCATAATCTTCTAGATCCAACTCAATGAACCATGCTAGAGCAGCACCTGCCAGACTCTCCTGAAACGTGTTCATCAATAACGGAACATAATCGGAATAATGCGCCATCTTGCGCAAGTAGTACTTCAGATGAGCTCGGGGGCAGCCTGTCCCATTGTATTTTCTGACGAACTCGGGCTCTTTGTAATCGGGCGGGACTTCCACTTTAGTGAAGGGAGATATCTTGTCGAAACGGGCCAGTTCATATCCCTGGCTACTGAGGCACTCCTCAATCTTTGCGAGCCTCCTTGCACCCTCCTCTGCTTTGCTACAGGCTTTTCTTTCTTTTCAGTATCGAGGTCGATTACCACTGGCGGGGACTCGGGTGACGGCTCGACATCCGGCACCTTTCTTGGAATGTGCGCCTCCCCTGGAGCTTGAGTCACGCTCGAAGGGTGGGATGATGACGGGTGAGTAGTTTGGGCCGAATCAACTGGCGGGGTAGTTTTCGCCTAGGCTTCTATCATCATAGCTTTCATTTCTGCCAGCATCGTAGCCATGGTTGTCATCTGCGTCTCAAGGTTAACTATCTTGGGGCTCAATTCCTCATGTTCCATCCTTGCCCTAAGACGGGTTCTGATACGGCTGCGTGGCACTTCCGTGATCAATGGGTACCTGAAAAAAGAATTTATACAAATGAGTATGATGGATGAAAATGACAAGTCGGTCCATGACAACCCTCTAGACCCAAGAAACAAAGCCAACATGATCAAAAGATTAATTTGAACAAATTTCAATTTCGTCAGCTTTTACGAGAAAATTCATATAAATTCCCACATAATTCGAAAAAGTACCAAACTTTGGGAGTTGATAATTAAGACAATAATGTACAACTTTCATTTTTTGAGATTGGGAAGATTCCTCATGGATTAGTACAGTTTAATACTTCTTTCTAAAAATTTTCTTCAGAAAACTGATTTGTCCGATTTTTACTTTGAGGATAAATGGGTCATCAAAAATTTGAATTGATGCCCAAAAATTTCCAGTCCACTAATTAACATCCCAATATACAACTTTCATGTTTTGATTTTTCTCAAAAGAGCATGTTTTCTAGTGATAAATGGAGAAACAAAAGTGAAGTCGAGAAAATTCCAAAATCCATGCAGTTTTTCTTTCACCTTAAATTCGGTAATAAATGGAAAATACATTGAATTGATTCAAAAATTTTTTGAGTGATGAATTAGGGTCTTGTGAATGTTTTCTGTGAAGACTCTATGGATCAATTAAAACTATAAAGTTCAATAAAAATGATGTAATACCAGAAAGTCATATCTGAACAATAACCTTTATTACAAGAAAAGCTCATAAAGTCATGAAAATGCAATTAAACATGGAACAACAATCCTAAAGATGGCAAATCAAGCTGTTTTTCTTTTCTTTGTAGCGACGCAATCTATAGACGAATGGGCTTCCAACTCTATCCGAAGTCGTGCATTTTCCTTAGCCAAAGTCTTCATTTGTTTTTTCGCCTTTTGCGCATTCTTCGCATAGGTCTCGATCTCGGCTTGACGAGTGGGCTTCACAATCACAAATGGAAACTTTGGAAGCATGTGAGTTGGTATCAAATGGTGCTTAATATACCGGGCCTTCGCATGATAACATCTTTCCTTTCCCTCGAGCTCTTCCTTGGGTAGTAATAGTGAGCGAGTCTTGGACTTGAGCCAAATTTGGTCAAGATGCTTGATCTCGGTTCTATAATTCTCGCCTGCAACGAATTCAACTTGAAAAGTGTTTGGCCCCAAAGGTGGTGGGATATCCTGTAGAACTCCATATTGCCGTACCACACGGAGAGGATGATACTGTGTCATGCCGGTAATACCCAAAAGAAGTATAGGCTCCCGCTCACCATGGTACAAACGAGCCTTAGAGACTTGAAACCATATAGCTTGCCATAGAAAAACCTTGGAACTCGGATCTTTAAATAAATCAATCCACTCGGAATAAGACGATCTCGCAATATTTTTTTGCAACTCTTGAAATTTTGCAATTGGGTTTTCCTCTTGACTTACCCGTGGAATCGTCATTTTTGAGCCGAACTTAGCATAATGAGAGAAAAACCACATTTGCAAAAGTCCCACCGGAGCATGAAATGTTCTGTCCTTGTTTTGCTTAAAACGAGTCAGAGATATAAAAGTCTCGGCCAGGATAGCATTAGTAAAGTTCATTCCATTGCAAACTTGCCTAGCTATCCAAGCCATGGATGGACTAATAAAATCCTTTTGGAGCGGAAAGATCCCAAGTCCGAAGAAAGCTAGAATAAAGATCCTGCTTTGCAAGTGTGAATTGCTCTCATAAAAAAGTTCAATGAGGAATGAGAAAGGGCACATATGACAATTTCCTTTTAAAATTTTCCTCATTTTATTTTCGCTAATTTTCAAAAACTCAGCAAAAATGAAAATTGGATCCATTCCCACACGAGGGCGAATTAAATCAATGCTCAAAGGTTTTCCAATGGCAAGGCTATATTCTTCCAAAGTCGGAGTGAGCTCGTGCTTACCTAAAATGAAAGTAGCGGTATATGGGCACCAGAAATGTGCAAGTGCCTGCATGACCCCAGTCTGTAATTCGATATCCAAAAGTGGCAATACGTGACCCATACGACTAAGGGCATAGGCCTGTGCATCAATGCTCAAGCGCCTCCACATCTGCTTCAACTCGGCCTTTGGAATGTACACGAAACGGATATCGATGTGTCCCATTGTCTATAAATCACGCGCCACAATCCTAAGTGTCATGGACCGACCCAAACAATAACATAAGACAAGATGAAGTTCAGAAGCATACTTTACCGTGGGATAGGAAAATAAACAATCACATGGACATGCACATGACTCGTGGGTTAACCTTATTCTAACTATCCTAAAGGCTCACAAATTGAAGCGAAAGACTTACGGCAAGGCGACAATCTCGCGCACATAATCAAGATTAGCCGCTATCCCGCGACATAACCAAGATTAGCCGGGCCTTTCCACTTCGGCTGCTCGAGTCAAAAATTAAAATCACCGCTTTGGTAATCTTACCGAGCTTGAGGCATAACTTTTAAAACTCATTTTTGAAAAGAAGTTCGGGATTGAATCTGGACTAACTTTCGACGTGATCTCACGGGGAACGCTAGAACCAAATCACAATACCATCTTAAAACTAGTGGCCCAAGTCCGGCCACGGGATGTGTGTGATGTAGTGCTAAAGCAATTAATTATGCATAACAATTAAATGCAAACACCGCTTCAATAATTCAAAAATTAAATCACAAGTTTCACACACCAAACCTGCAAAACAAAGGGTTAGCCAAACACTCTACCCCTTATAACTCCCATTCTGCAAAACCATTTAACACCTAAAAATTAGAATCCAACCAATTCTCAAACCAAATGGATTTTTGCGAAATTTTTCTGGCCTAAGTCCACTAAGGCTTTTAAAATTTCGAAAAAAAATTCAAGTACTCTAATTAGTGCTTTATTCTTTCGAAAATTCCAAAAAACCAGTCCCCAGCGGAGTCGCCAAGCTGTCGCGACCCGAAAAAAATTAATTTAATTTTTTTTCAATCGGGTGAACGGATTATCAGGTTAATTGACTAACCTAATTCGGACCCTCCCAAGTCCTACCGAATCGCAACTTAAGTTCTTTTCATGCAAAAGATTTTTGATTTGGAGCCGCCACTAATCATTTTTGGTAGGTCGATTAGAAACCTAAATAAATCAGCGGGAGAACTAATTTATTTCTGCGAACCAGAGAAAATGGATTCGGGGACTTGATTACGCTAGATCATTCTAACGCCCTTTCGGTACCATTTTATTTCATGAAAGCTCATTTGGGATGATTGGAAGAAGTTTGGGTCAAACTGACCAGAAGGATAAAACGGTTATTTTTCAAGGATCGGGAGGTGGAAACATCAAAAATAGGATTGGCCAGTCGAAAAATTTTTTTTAGGTGGATACGCGTAAATTAATGACAACACAAATACAAATGCGGTATGTGGATATGGAGACATACGAGTACGACATGACATAATCGAAATTTAAATCAATTCATTTGGGCAAGAAAATTCTCGAAGATTTAATGGTTAGGATTGTTACCTGATTTGACAGATTTGATTGTCGAATTCGGACCTCGTGTCACTTTATGGATCAAGATCGCGGCTCGAACGATGGGGATGAACTCGTGACTTGCGTTGATCGGTAGAGGAATTATGGATGGTCAACACATCTCCCCTATGCTTATTTCTTGCCGCAAAATTTAATTAAAGCCCTTTTGTAAAATTGAGTCATTCTGGGTATAATTGGGCCAAGATAAAAATTTAAAATATTAAAGAATAATGTCACAACTTCTAAACGTGAAAAAATGAAAATAAATTGACTCAAATTAAATTTTTTAGGCTCGATTCGAGATTATGCTCGTGAAGAAATACACGACCCCGAATTGGGTTTTTTTTTTTAATTTGTGATGGCCAACATGAAAAGGAATTTAAAAGAAAAATATTGACCATTTTTACATATTTTTTTGTGACCTCAAACGCCATTATTTATTAAATATTTTCCTAATTTCTAAAAATATATATATAATTCAAAAAATATGAAAATTTATTTTTTTGTTCAAAAATGGTTGCCTAGGCTTGGCTAGGGCTTCCAAAGTTGATTTTATAATTTTCTCAATTTTTATGGATTTTCTATTAATTTTCGAAAATAAAAAATGCTGAAAAATACCAAAAATATGAAAAATTATTTTTTGGTCAAAATTGATTCCCTAAGCTTGGCCAAGGTCCCCAAAATTGATTTTTCAATTTTACAAATTTTTATAGATTTTGTATTAATTTTAAAAGAGAAAACATGATTAAAAATCAGGTGTCAACAATAATCTCTGGTTCGTAGAAGTAATTTAGTTCTCCCGCTAATTTACTTAGGTTTCTAATCAACCTACCAAAAATGATTAGTGGCGACTCCAAAATTTAAAACCATTTGAACAAAAAACCAAAGTCGCAATTTGGTAGAGCTTGGGAGAGCTCGAACTAGGTTAGTTAATTTAATCAATTAATCTGGTAATTTATTAACCTAAAAAATGAATTTTAGGTCGCGACACAAAGGCATTCAAAAATAAACATTGATTTAAATGGGCATTGGCCTTGCTTTTGACTGGCGCTTTGCTTTTTCATGCCCGGGACTAGCTCTTTTGGTCCCACCCTTTGCCTTTTTATTTTTTTTGTTATATTTAGAAAAAGAATTTTCAAGAATTGTGTGATATGCATATCAAAAATCCGACACACTTGAAGTGTTGACTCGAGAACTCTATGTAGACTTACTTCTTTTGAGCTCTTCTGTTTTGATGTGATGCCATCTTCATCTGAGCAATGATCATCAATGGAGTTTTAAGAAACGAATATGTAGGCTCAATTGGGCAATGCAAAGAATAAAAATATATTGGATAAGGAAACGAATGCTTTTCGTCGTCCTAAGACGCTTGAGTTACCGTACGAGGTTGAAAGTAAAGAAACAGTCAAAAATTAATGTTAGTCCGAGTAAGAAAATTTCTAACCATTTATCTTGCGGTATTATTGGGACTACCTCCATTTGACCCCGATATGGGGTAGTTCTTGACAGGGGTTACGAAATAAAATCGCCGTTTAAATGGATTGTTAATGGTCATTTATAATGTTTAGGATGGAGAAATGATCGCCTCTTTCCTTTTGGCTATCGCACTTTTCGCGAGAAAACCCATTGTCTTGGGGAACATGAAACCTATTTAGCACACGACTCACTGTGGATTCAAATGTAGGATATGTATGGAAATGGCTTGCTTTTCATTATCCTGTCATGCCCTTATTCTACACATTTGATGCATCATGTGCAGTTTATGCTTCAAGTCAAAATTGGCAATCTAAACATGCAGAATGGTCATACATAAGTCACGGAATGTGTAAACACAATGCAGATGTAGCAACTTTTAATATCACGCATGTTTAGGGAATGTGCAAGTATGAAAGGAAATTCTTAAGAATGGAAGAATTTAAATTGCTCTTGGACATACGAGCGGATCAACCAAATTGGAGAGTTTACTCCTTAAGCTGAGGAGTCGATCATTTCTGACTTTGTTCCTACACAATGAAGTACACGGGTGAATGAGCATTTACGCTTGTTTTAATGTTGACGACCATCATGGTTGTCGGTCGAATGTCCCATCAATTTGCCCTCATTTTCATTAGAACGGATCTCTTTAGATGATCGTAATTTTGCCCCTTGGGATTGTCTCCTTCAACATATTAAATGTTAGTGTAAATATTTCCTATAAAAAGGAAAAGAGACGTGTTAGCTAGTATTGGAAAGGACAAACTGGAAACGATACTGGTTTACCATTCATCTTGAATGCCTTGTACTAGTCTTTTACCAGCTTCGCTGGATTGAATTTTCCTTGAACTTCATTGGACGCTTCACTATTAGGCCAAGATCGTGGCAAAGTACTGGCTTTGGTATTGTTTATCGAGTATTCCTATTTCTTTCTGCAAAAAGAAATATGCAAAAAATTATTTTATTTATTTACAATATTTACAACATTCCCCATCCTTGGGGATCGAACTCAAATCGTTGCGGACCATTGTCATTCCCCATGCCATCATGTCCATTAGACCGTAGGCTTCCATGGGCTTTCCTTTAAGTGTTAATTCTTAAGATGATGCGGTCTTGTTGCATTGCATTGGGTAATTTCATGTCGCGATGCTTTTCAAGGCAATTGACTATCCTTGTTAAGAATGAATAAAATAATTCAAAACTCGAGACGATCGTGGGTAAATTGGAACAATACAACATTACCCATCTTCAAGATTGCCCAGGCTTTTTGTTCGCATTTTTTTTATTTGTGGCTGTCCATCCAATGGTAATGTCCACGAACCGATTTGCATCAATCTCTGTTCAACTAGAGAATTTCGTATTTGGGTACAACAATATTCTTAGGTCGGTTTACAAATTCCTGAAAACAGAAGGATTCAATTCAAAACTAGAGCAACTGAGGGTAAATTTAAACAATACGGAACTATCCTTCGAGTTTATGTAGATTTTTACTTGTCATTAATTTTTCTCCAAATTTAGTGCAGTAACGGGTCCAAACATTTAATAGGGGGAAGGGAGATTACTACTTCTTGTTCTTGTATTAATTCCAGACGTCAATAAAAGTATAAAACACCCTATGCAAGGAAATAAAGCATATGCATTTGTTTAGGATTGATCTTTCTTCCTTTGCAAGCTCTCTAGTGATCAGCTAGCTTTATTTCGAGTCAGATACTCATCGGCGATATTGAAGGACCCGTGCTCATCAGCTTCGAAATACAGGCTCCGTGTGCACATTACAGCCCTAGTGCTTCATCAACATTGAACTGGTTGATCATGGCGGTAAGCTCGTTGTCAATGCCACTTTCTTGACGGTGATATATCTCTTCTGTCTCAGGAGGTATCGATGCTGACCCCATAGGATCAATCTTTTTGTACTTTCCACCAACAAAACTCGGTCCTGTTATGAACTGATCTAACTCACCTCTTAAACAGGCATTCTCAATCCTTAGATACTGCCTTTCGTCGAGGGTAAAGAGGCTATTGCAGTTGGGGCAGATGGCGGAGTCAAAATCTTTCTTATACCTCTTGTTCTCTGCTCGGATTTTTTCATTATCAGCTCTTAGAAACTCGACCTCATGGCGCTCATATCGAGTTTTTACACGGGTTCGCCTTTTTTGAAACCAAAACTTGACTTGCGAAAGTTCTAGCCCAAGCTCTTGACTCAGTTCCATTTTTTGTCTGCCGTCTGGTATAGAGCACGTCCTGAAGAAATCCTTAAGCCTTTGAATTTGGTGCTCAGTATGGCGACGATAACGTTTCCTTTAACCCTTGTTGTTGTTGTGCTTATCTTTATTGAGATATTGAACATCGTTGGTAGAAGGACTAGGCTCTATGATCTGAATTTCAAACATGGCCTTGAACTTCTCTCCCATATTCAGCAAGTAACGATAGCTCTCGAGTGTGTTGGGTTGAGACATCATCAATTTGGTTAATGGTTTCTCAAGGTTTGCTACTCTTCCTTGTATTTTCACTCTCCCTGAGCGACCTTGCATGCTTTAAAACTCTTTTCTAAGCATAGATGAAGATTACTAGGAAGACGACACTTTTAAAACTTAGGCGTAGATTCAGAAATCATATCGCTTCCTCCAAGATTTGTCTTTCTCGACTTTTTATCGTATCTCTCACTCGATTTGTCTTCTTTTTATCTTTTCATAGTGGTAGGGTCTTTGTCACTATTTCTTTCGCCTATTTGAAGCGTCGATTTTGCAGGTGAGCTTTCTTCTTTTCATGACTGGGGATAAATCTCTCTTTTTTTCCTGTTAAAGTTTTCCTTATCTCCTACTCGACTTATCTTTTCCTTCTTCTTTTTTTCAAAGTGGCGGTGTCCTCTCAAACTTTTTCGCAGAGATTTCGGATTCGCTTGGCTCGAGATTACAGACGAACAGCGGATTCGATCCAACGGGGGTGATACCAAAAGAAAATGGCAGATAGGAAAATCTGACTAATAGATACTGCCACTGTGGAGTTAATATTTAACGCGAAGTGGATCACCATCTTCGCATTCCACTAGCCTACCCTGATTCTCTTCTCTAATACTTTCGCATTCTGCTCGTCAGCTTTGATTCTCTTCTCGATAATGGCCAATCTTCTTACGTACATCTTCTTGACTGAAGTTATCATCTTCTTGGCCGATGCTATATTTACATAACACATTATTCGAGTGTCGAAGCTGAGATCTTCGGTTTGCTCAAGGAGATAAATACTTTTTCGGTCGAAGGCACCAACTTAGAGAGGGAATACAAAACGTTCCCACATGTCTTCGTCAACTTCTGAAGGCTTACCGGAACACTCAAGAAACGGTTACCTTAGCCCGCATCATGAAAGCTTGCTATTACGACCGATTTGAACGCTTGGAGTTGGTAGAACACGCAGTTGCCCGGTAAAAAAGGCTATCAAGTCTGCTGATGAACGAATCTCGTTATTAGTTAGCGAGAAAGAGAAGCTGGTGGACCGCTTAACTTTGAACCAGACTTATTTTGAGTATGATCTGAGTGATATCGTGATGAAGTTCAGATGTGAGTGGCTGGAGGAGAGGCTCGATGATCTAATGGCGGATATAGCTTTCGAGAGAGACCTGATCGAGAATCTGAAATTCGCCGTAGAACATCATGAGGTTGACGCAACTAGGCACAAGGAAAAATGTACCCGTCTGTTCTTCAAGCTTGCAGATCTCGAATCCCAGATCGCTTAGTGTAAACAGAATATTAATTTTATGGAAAGCTAGTTGAGCTCTTTTGTGATGCTTATTAGAGCTCAATTTGGTTTTACTTTCTTAAAAGTGAAAAATGAAAATAAATTGACTCAAATTGGATTTTTTAGGCCCAATTCGAGATTATGCTCGTTAAAGAATACATGACCATGAATTGGACTTTTCAAATTTGTGATGGCCAACATGAAAAGAGATTTTAAAAAAATATTGACTATTTTTATGTATTTTTGTTGCCTCAAATGTTATTTTTTCCCGAATTTTTAAGTATTTTTGTATTTTTTAAAAAATATTAAAAATAAAAAAAAATATGAAAAATTATTTTTTGTTCAAAAATGATTCCCTAGACTTGGCCAAGGCTTCCAAAGTTGGTTTTTTTTTCCATTTTCTCATTTTTTATTTTCTATGAATTTTCAAAAATAAAAATGCTAAAAAATATTAGAAATATAAAAAAATCATTTTTGGTCAAAATTGATTCCTTAAGCTTGGCTAAGGTCCCCAAAGTTGATTTTTTAATTTTATGAATTTTTCTATATTTTTTATTTTTTTAAAGAAAAAATATGATTAAAAATCAAGTGTTAACACATCCATATTGTGAAGAGACCATATACTTACCTAGTCAATATCAACAATTACAACAACCATTGATTCTTCAGGCTCCACCTCACTATAAGCATCGTCTGTGTCAATTACTTCTTTAGTACCTACTACCTTGAGAGTTTTCGATTGTAACTTCATCTCATGCTGAACACCATTCAAATCCATATAAGCACTACTAATAACCCTCATAGCCAAAAGTATTAGATACTTGTATAACACGTGAATTTGATTTTGGATATTACAACCGATAACCCTATTCACCTTGTGCATAGCCTAGGAACATGTATTTTCTTTCACTTCCATTGAGCTTACCATCACTAGCTCAAACATAACATGAGCAACCAAATATTTTAAGAGCAGAATAATCAATAATGTTACTTAACCACACTTCTTCGGGAGTTTGACATCCAGTCATAGTCAATGTATCTATTCATTAGGTAGCTCACCGTACTAATCACATCTGTTAGGAATCTCCTAACTATACTAGTACTATAGAGCATTTTATTGATCGTCTCTTTTAATATTTTACTCATATTTTGATATTTGTTGAATTGATCAAGGAATGTTATCCCCATCTAGTGAGAATTTGGTTCTTATCGAGCCTCCATTGATATCCTACAAGCTAGTCAAGAGTCGTATTTTATCCAAGCATGGTTGCTCCGGCGATCACTCTCCACCCTCGTGGGATCGAGTGGACCACATACCTTTGTACCCTCCATTGTCATCCTAGAAGTTAGTCGAGAGCCATGCTTTGTCTAGGTACGGGTAGCCTCGGCGATTCACTCTCCACCTTCGTAAGAGCAAGTGGACCACATATTTTCTTCCAACTCACCCACCTACGGGATTCTTGCTTTGATACCAAATTTTCACAAGGCCAGTAGATTTCAACTGTGGAAGTAGCCTATTCGACTCGATGGCAGACCAGCCTTCCTACTCATGTTGCTCCCAAGAATAATTCGACGAATAGTATCCTCGCATTCGATTGTACCATGCCCAACTAAGCTCGATCATGTAATCTATTAAGCAAGATAAATAGAACATTTTAGGCACCATAACTGGTTTTGGCCTGTCATGGCCTCATTAGAAGAGCGGTATTGGCTCCCTACTAGTTTGTACATAGGAGGCCAATCTTGCCTTCATAGCTCCCTAAAAATGTAATCTTTCTATCATAGATTTCTTAGCGTAAACTGACCTAATGCCACTCCCACAAATCAATTACATCTTCCTCTCTGCATTGCTCACTCGCCATGATGACACCAACAAGCTCTACTCATAAAGGTTAGATGACTACAAGAGAAGTTGGGACACATGACTTCCAGCTCATCGCATTGTACACATGCATGGATGGGGACATGAAACATCCAATTTGTGATAGCATCACCATATATTGGGGGCCAGATGGTCAACTAAATGCTGAGGTAGACATAGCACAAATGACTAAGGAAGTCAAGTAGCATTTTGGATAAAGGGGTATTGTGAGACTTATATATAGAAAATCCTATCATGAATGAGTTAACAATCAATCCTTCTTCAAATGGTTCAAAAGCCTTGATTTTTCCATTTTCGATGGCAAAGATGACCAGTCTAGAATACATCGGCCATTTCGTCACCTACCATGGATAAGTAAGGTTGATGAGTTTATGAGGCTAAGGTTGTTTCCTTTGACTCTCTTGAAACTACATTCATTGGGGACATTAACCTATTAGCAAACTCGATTTATATTTGGGCAAAGATGAAAAGACAGTTCCATTCTCAAGATTTACAAAACAATACCTAAAGTGTGGATCATAGGCTTAGCTAACTTGCATTAGTACAATAATGTGTTGGTTGACTAGTTTGTTATCGCCTTTAAAAAGGATAGAAACCAATGGCTAATGGTGCTCTTAGAGAAAGCTTTAACCAATTTTGCCTTTAATAGTTTAAAATTCAACATTAAGAAACCTTTTGAAGGCCAAGAATGTGTCAACTTGTTTCGATTGGCAACAAGAGTGTCTAAATATGAGCAATTGCTTAAAGAAATGGATAAGAAAGCCCATAGAGAGTTTAAACAAAACATGACTCTAATTGACATCGTTGAGTCAACAATAGAATCTGACTCAAATGAGAATGTTGAAGCTGGCGTAGAAATGGTGCTTGACAAACCTTAAATTTGTCCAGCACTCAGGCTTGCCATAACAAAATAAATAGCTAGGGCTAGAGCTAGATTCACTCAAATTTATTCCTTCGATATCAACTAATAGGAAGGGAACTTTTATTTACTCCTAAGAGATGACTTGATAAAAGTAACGGAAGACCAAGTTATCTCAAGCAAGAAGGAGCTGACAGACAAAAGCACTGGTGAACAAACAAATTTACTTTTAATAAAAAAAGGATAGATTTACCATTTTACTCGCCAGGTCAACTCACTTATTGACATGTGCATCAAGCTTAGCAATTTCACGATAAAAAAATAACAAAAGCTCGCAGATGGTAAATGAGTTATGCATGTACTAGTTTGAGATTTTCAATAACTAAAAAATTAATTTGGGATAAATGTAGTACCCGGAAAACCTCCACCTACTTATAAAGGGATTTTTATTATGTTAGTATAAACTGTCAGAGGATTATTTGAAATTATTTTTGGAAGCATTATGTGTTTAAATTGGGTCAAATATATGCGAAATTATGACAACAAGGATGAAATGGGACTGATGGCCACACGTGGGGGCCACATGTTGAGGCAGTTAGGCTGTGGCCATGTGTGTGTGACACGTGCGACACATGCATAACTTTGGCCGCTGACTTGCCCAAGCTTATTGACATTTTGCTTGTTTTCTCTGTAAATAGAATCTACTGTATGTTGTTTTGTCATTCGTTTGTCAGAACATTTTCTTCCTTTTTACTCTCAAATTCTGTCATCACTCTATCTCCCTATTGTCAAGATTGATTCAAAGGATCAAGGTGCCGTCCAAGTGAGGATTTCACGCCTAATAGAAAAAGGTGAAACAGGAAATTATCCATTTTATATGGTTTTTCTCGAGAAATCGAGGTAAGTCGATTCCTAATCCCTATTACCAACCTATCTATGTTTTGTTATTACAGGCATTGTGATTTGTTTGGATGTTATTGTGATGACCTTGATTGAGATGATGTGGTTGCGGTGGAATCGTTTAAATGACTATAAACTTCTGTTAATTAAGGCTAGATGGTTAAATTTGTTTACAATTTAATGATTCTATTGATGGATTAGTCATTCGGTTTAGGTATCTTCTTATTGAGTTTTATACTTACTCCATTATTGAAAACATTTTTTAGTATATCAAGATGTCACACTCTCCAAAAATAATGCGTCAACACCTTTAGGGCTGCCCTCTCCAAATCACTAAACGAGTGGAGGAATTCACCAAGATTTATCCTAAGAAATTAATACATATTCATTACAGGATAGTTCATTCCAAGTTTATGTGGAAGAAGAGGGTCCACTCCCTCGAAAGGTTATATATGAATTCAAGGCAATATATTGCAATGGCTTTGAAACATGGGTAGGACCTCTCGCCCTTAAAGAGTTAGATCTGGATGGCAAAGACGAAAGTATAATAGAGCATACATATCCCAAGGATACTGTGAATGGACCAAAGTAATTTTAGTAGATATCATACCCTGTACATCCATCCAGAGTGTTCATTTAAACTTTTGTTAAAAAACTATCTAAGACATGTATATATGTATGTAAATACAAAAGATGGTGTGCTAGTTTGAGAAATGGTGTGTTATTTGGTTAGTTAAAGAAGATAAGCATAAGCGTAAGCCTTAAGATGAGATAGTGTAACATGGACGTTATAGTAAATTTATCATAAGTATATCAATTAGGGCTTTTTTAATATTAAATTTTTATTTACCATAACAAAGACTTCTAAAAAAGTTCCATCCGATTTCAAGATATCTTATGAAAATGTTTTTGAATGAAAATAGTCACTTATATCATTTATAAAAATGAATAAACGAAAAATATCTTCAGTGTCCACGAAAATATTACTACATAAATTATTGTTGATAATAAAAATAAATTTGTCGTCAACTAATGATCTTAATTGATACAAACTATGGTTTTTAAAAAAATATTATTTAAATGATCTATTGTGCATGGTCTGGCCAGTCTAGTTCTAGTAGGATCGCTAACACCAGCTGCTTATAGAAATATAACCTTTGGATCTAAAGCAACAACTTCCAATGTCAACCATCCAATCTAATAAAATATACACATGACTATTGTACAACCATCAAATAAATACTTATAATCATAAAATAATGAGAAAAATACTAAATAAGCATAGAGATGAGGGGGAGGAAGTGGTGAGAAGAGTGATGAGTTGACGATGCTAGTAGCCGCGATAGATCTTGCCACTGGCTATGGGACGTGAGCAGAGTGACAATGCCGACAAGCAAGAGGCAGGAGCACGAGAGGAGCGAGCACTGAGCAGAGTTGCATCGCGAAGGTGAGACATTAGTATTAAATGAGAGGAGTGAGTGTTGAACATAAAATGAGGAAATTGGGTTAATTAGTTCTTTAAAAAAATTAATTTTTTAAATTATGTGTGTATATATATATCTTGAGCGGTCTAGTACCTGAGACCGGAGTCCCGGATCTAACCAATTCAGCCGATCCGGTCCTGTCCGGCCTTCGTCCCTCAGTCCCACGTCGAGGCACGCGGGAGGAATTCTAAAACCTTCCGTCTTCTTTTCTCGCTCAATCCGTTCCATTTCGTGGGTGCTTTTGGATTAGATTACAAAACCGGGTGTTTTTAATCAGTCTCCTTTGTCCTTCCTTCCTTCCTTCTTCTACCCTCACCCTCTCTCTCTCTCTCTCTCTCTCTCTCTCTCTCTCTCTCGAGCAGCACAGTACTCTCGAGCTCCACAGCAACCCTCGCCGCCCCCGTCGTCGGACCTCCTCTGTCGGTCTCTGGCCACCGCTCGCGTCCGCGCGACTCAGCTCGCAGCAGCCCACCTCCCCGTCTCTTTGTACCGCGTCCCTCTCTCTCTCTCTCGCTCCCCGCGGCTACCCAGCTCGGGTCTCTCGTTTTTTAAGTAGCTCGCCGACTCTGATCGCCGCCAATCTTCGCCGGTAGCTGGCCCAGCTCGCCGAATCGCTCTCATAACCGAGGTGAGTGTCGCGTACCCCCTCTGTGTGTGCTCTTGTCAGATCGTGAGGGCCGTTGCTCCGGCCGTGCGGATCGGTAAAGCCACTGCCTTGGCCTGTACGGGGCGGTGTCGGGGCAGATTTTCTTCTCACCCCGCTCCTTGCCCACCGCTGTCTACGTCGTCACAAATTGGTGTTTGGGTTTTATTATCATTGGCGTAGCATAAGGCCACACATTCTTCTTTTATACGTTAGTGCCTTACGTTAAGAATCATTGTGTCTGACAAGCGCTGTCGTGACTTTTTGATGGAAAATGCAGATGTTGCTACCTTCCACCGTGCTATAGGTTGAACTATAACCATGGCGTCCAAAGGTCCAAGGTCGAAATTGGATCATGAGACAAGAGCTCGACGCCAAAAGGTTCATATTTTATGGGATTTGCTTGATCTTTTTCTGTTTGATATTTTCATTTGGGCGAGTTAAATAATCGGGGTATATTCACAGTTCTTTTTTCATGAAACACATGGCCAAGTTGCCCAGATGAATGCTCACTATGCATAATGCGATATAGATGTTTACTACTCGGTAGGAGGGAAAAGTTAATGCTTTTCTGCTCATGAGGCAGATATTTATGCGACTGAATGATTCATTTGATCGACAGGGGCTTTTCAGTAGAAGTACTTCTTGTAGCTTATCAGATATTTGCTCGTAATTGCGTACTTTATCAGTTTCAGTCATTGACGTCTGGTGTCACTTTAAACGCTAGGCACTTGAAGCCCCCCGAGAACCTCGTCGCCCTAAAACTCACTGGGATCATGTTCTAGAAGAGATGGTCTGGCTGTCAAAGGTAAAAGAAGCATTTTGACTTACCTGGTTGATGTTTTCCTTCACTGCAGAAAGCTGTGGCATAAATATGGGGTGTTTTGCTTAGGGCGAGTGATATCACTCTTGCATAAGATGTTGAATGCAGCAGATTGGTTGAAATGCATTCATATCATGTTAATTGAACTGCTTACATGCAGGATTTTGAGTCTGAGCGTAAATGGAAACTAGCTCAAGCAAAGAAGGTTGCCATAAGAGCAAGCAAAGGCATGTTAGACCAGGCTTCCAGGGAAGAAAAGAAAATGAAGGTTTTGCCTTTTTGCTTGTCATTGCCATTCTTTGTCGTGCTTTCCTTCCTTCTTATTTAAGGAAGGCATCGTATACTTGTTGGTTTGTGACAAAGAACGCCACAGTGAGCATTGGTTGGTTGACTATGTTTAATTTTTGATGTCAGGAAGGGGAACAAAGATTGAGAAAAGTTGCTCTTAACATTTCAAAGGATGTGAAGAAATTCTGGATGAAAATAGAAAAGCTGGTAGGTATAACTAGTGGGATTTGATCTCTATCAAAGGAACAACTTTTTTTCTCTCTTTTGAAGATTTTCTGAGACTTGTGGCAACACCCTTAATTGTAGGTGCTTTACAAGCATCAGTTGGAAGTTGATGAGAAAAGGAAGAAGGCGCTTGATAAGCAACTTGAGTTTCTATTGGGCCAAACTGAGAGGTAAACATTTCAAATATTTTCGTGGATATATGAAACTCTCTGCTTATGATGAGGTTAATGAGCTTACTTTTGAAGGATGGGCACCTTTAAAAGATTTTAGCTGACATTGATGTTTTTGTGTACGATATATTTTTATTTTAGGTACTCAACAATGCTGGCAGAAAATCTAACAGATGCATGTAGAACCTTGCAACAAAATAAGACCGAGGAGCATCAGCCAAGTATTTCACTTGAGGACGGTGAAGAGAATTTGACTAACGAGGGAATGGAACTTGATACTGGTGAGGAGAGGTTTTTAAGTTTTTTGAAGTTTACTGCGTTTATTAAGTCACGCCAACAAAATTAGCCTATTATGCAGAATCTCGTCCAGAAACTGCAAATGTTGATGAAGATTTTAGTCTACAAACCGAAGATGAGTTGGTGAGGACTTGCAAGCTTGATTATCTGTATAGGGGCATATAGCATTTGGGATTGTTTGCTCTTGCTTTCTCTCTGTGCCGGTTTGCATGTTGTGCTGTGCAACATTATTTTTTATGCAGTAGTGAGCAGCAGTTTAGAAATGCATGTTTTGGGACCACTGAGGTGCCTATAAAGTCATTTTCTTAGTTTCAGGACTGGAGTTCCATGTAACTTGTTGAGTTGCGTTTGAGGCAGGTGGAATGCTTTCCCCCTCAAATGATTTACATTACTAAACTGGAAGAAAGAGTTTGTTGTATTTCTGCAAATTTTCCTGATGTCTGTGAAATGAATTGCATGTTTTTAATGGTGATACTAGCATTCATTCCTAGTTTATTACAGATGATGTGTCTTAGCGGAACTACACCTTTCTTATGCACTATTACCGTATCAAATCTGATATGTGATTACTTGCATCCCCACGGACACTCACATTCATTAGAAGGGCCCTTTCAACGTCTCTATTTGTTTGTACAGAAAAGATAAGTTCAAAATCCGTTGTCCTTGATGTTATTTGTAGATGTCAGAAGAGTTTCAGGTTATTTTTTATTTTGTGCCTAAATTTGATTTGCTCCTTCCATGTATATCTAATCTTATAAGTTCTCTTGGTGGATGATGATGTTCTAGGAGGATGATGAGCAAACTATTGAGGAAGATGAGGCTCTCATAACAGAAGAAGAAAGGAAAGAAGAATTAGAAGCCTTGCGCAATGAAATGGATGTTCCACTGGAGGAGTTACTTAAACAATATGTTGCGGAGAGAGGTGAATTTTTTTTTTTTTGATTAAAACTATTGTTCTTAAGAAGGCCCTTAGCTGATGTGTTGCTCTGGATGAACAAAAATTGGCTGATGTTACTCTAAGAAACATGAATGTTCCATTGCTGATGGATAAATGCTTGTCATTTTTCAACTAATTTCTAGTTAGTTTGTTACATATGTTTGCTCATTCTTTTTCAGGTGATAGAGATAGCCCAGGAGGATGGGAAGATGCGGCTCAGCAAAACTCAGATGAGAAAGATGAGAATGAGTGTAAGATGTAGCTGATAGAGCATTTTACTTGTGAACTATGGAGTATTCCTGATGCATGAGGTATTGTGCAGGTGTCCAGAAGGATATTTCTGCTGCTGGCGAGACAAATGAAAATAGCTCTGTTTTAGTTACTGGTCGTCGTTGTGTAAGTTGTATGTGTTTATTGTTGCAGTTACTCAGTTGCTGAGAAATTTATGGCTCAACATGATTATCATCTCTTTTATCTTCAGGCTGAAAGTAATGGCAGCTTAAGCGTACCAAAAAGCCTTGTTTCTGTGATGGACACCTGCAAAACCGAAAGTGGTTCCAAGATTTTGGAGAATCCCAAAGATCGGGTGCATTATGACTTTCTTGAAGAACAGGTTCTTCCATCTGTTGCCTAGATATGATTGATTTGTAACCATGTCCTATCTACGGTTTAGTTTTGGAATTGACAGAAAGTTTTTTAGATAAATCTGTTACTCCAGCTGCTTGCCTTCAAAGTTTTGAATCCTGTGGCAACGCATGGCCATTGATGACCAATGATGGCTCTTTGAATCTACAGTGAAATTTGATGGTGTTTTAGTTGCATTAAAGATAAGAAGTTCAAGGGGTCTCCATCTCATCCTTGCCTCAATATGCTAATTTTTGGCTGTGATTTTCTAATTATCATGGTACTCTCATGTTGATGGTTGTGGTTCATTGACTTTCCGTACTTCTATGTTAATTCTTCTCTTGCACTTATTGTTTTTCAAAATTAATTGTGGTCTGCTTTAAAATTGTAATTTGGCCTTTATTGCTTCGCATGAAACTACTGCCTCTTTCTCTCCCTCCCTCCCTCCCTCTCCAGTTATATTTCTAACGTGTATTATACATCATCTAATTTATTTTTGTAATTATCTCAACAATCTTGTATAAGCTGATTTTGCTGAGTTATCGCTTGTGGAATGTAGGAAGATGGCGATTATGACCTCGCTGATGGAGATGACAAGGTATAAGACACTCAAGCATCTTGTGCTCTGTTAATTTAAAGGCTTTGTATCTGTATTCTTGCTTATTGAAATATGCATGAAATAATGGTTAAGCTCTCCTTTCTTTCTGGCAAGATTGAATTAGGAACTGGAGTTTGTCAGAAGATTTTCTCGGAATTTATATATTTGTAACCTTCAACCTCTTATTGTACACTTTCATGCTCAGGATGATGAAGCGACCTTGTTAGAAGAGGAGGAATTGGCAAAAGCAGATTCATATGATCCGATAGATGAGGTAGAGAATGCTGATTTGCTTTTTCCTTGATTAACTTTGTCATTTTTTGATCATTGGAGAGGAAGTTTGCTTGTCCAAACTCTTTGAGTAGTTTTACCAATGTTCCTTTCTAGAGTGAACAAAGTGGAGCATTTATCATTTCTGTTCATGTATTTTTGTCCCTTTGAAGAGTGAACGTATTTGACGACTGAATTTTTATGATGTTCAAGGTTCACTGTGCAACTTTCAATGTCATGGTAGCTTTGACTTAATTTGGCTTTAATTTTCAACTTGAGTGATAGCTAACTTTACTATTAGGGTCTGTTTGGTAACGTTTCTATTTCAAAAAAGTGATTCTGATTAAAAACACTTTTTTTTATTCTGTTCTTTTAGAGAATCAGAATGCGTTTGGTAACTACATAAAATTGTTGATTTTTTGTCCAAAAGTGATCCTAAAAAATTGATCCTAAAAAAGTGTCGTGGGAAGAGGCTGAGAAGTCCATCTTTGAAAAGTGATCCTAAAAAAGTGTTCTTTTTTTGAGAAACAACTTTTTTTTTTTTTTTGGTAAGGAACAACTTTTTTTTGTTTCTGATTTTTGCTCCAAAAGTGTTCCCGGGAGCAGAATCAGAAACAGAATTATTTGCGTTACCAAACATGTTTCTGATCCTTTTTTGTTCCAGGGAACAGAAACAGAGGAACAGAAACGTTACCAAACAGAATTGTCTTTACCAAAAAAAAAAAAAAAACTTTACTATTAATTGACTGTGGCTTATCCTGAATAGTTTTAACATTAAATGGCTCAGTTTTGAATAGGAATTATGTATTTTATATATGAAGTATTTCATCTTTCTTTTACAGTTTTTCAACATTAAAAAACAATTTTTTCAACTAAAACTAGTAAGCCATGAATCAGAACTTGAGTTGGTTCACCCAGCTTCCGACTTATTTCTAGCATTGTGCTAGAACCATACATCGGGGGTCAAAATTGCGTCCAAACATAGCAGTGACTTTTTCTTATGTTGCTCTTTCTTAGGACCTTTAATCTTGACAGATTTACTTTTTCACAGATTACGTTACTGCAGAGGGAGAGCGAGGTTCCTGTTGAAGAATTAATTGCCAGGTATAAGAAGGTAGGTTGGAGGATTTTCTGCATGTAGATTGGTAAATTTGCATTGTTATTTGAGTATGATTGAGTCATGTTTGATATGCTAGGACATTGACAATGATGCTGTCTCAGAGGATGAATCTGAATATGCCTCTGCTTTGTCTGAAGATCTTGGAGATGCTGCAGGCCCCAGGTATGAGGTACCATACAAGGAAAGCATGTCTGAAAGTGATGGTGAACTTCATGCAAATTTGTCAGACTCTTCTCCTGGAAAAGCCACAGAAGTGGGAGAACTGAATAAATCAGAGAGTGATAATAGAATTGCAGATGCCGCAGCAGCTGCAAGATCTGCCCAACCCACAGGCAACACATTCTCAACAACCAAAGTGCGCACAAAGTTCCCATTTCTTATCAAGCACCCACTACGTGAGTACCAGCATATTGGTTTGGATTGGCTTGTTACAATGTATGAGAAAAGACTGAATGGGATTTTAGCTGATGAAATGGGCCTTGGAAAGACAATCATGACCATTGCACTGCTTGCACATCTAGCCTGTGAGAAGGGAATATGGGGCCCACACCTCATTGTAGTTCCAACAAGTGTGATGCTAAACTGGGAAACTGAGTTTCTAAAATGGTGTCCTGCTTTCAAAATCTTAACTTATTTTGGAAGTGCAAAAGAAAGGAAATTTAAGAGACAAGGTTGGCTCAAACCCAACTCCTTCCATGTGTGTATAACCACTTACAGGCTGGTTATACAGGATTCCAAAGTCTTCAAGAGGAAGAAATGGAAGTACTTAATTTTGGATGAGGCTCATCTAATTAAGAATTGGAAGTCTCAGAGGTGGCAGACTCTCTTAAACTTCCACTCCAAGCGGCGCATTTTGTTAACTGGCACGCCACTGCAGAATGATCTTATGGAGTTGTGGTCTCTTATGCACTTTTTAATGCCTCACGTCTTTCAATCTCATCAAGAGTTTAAGGATTGGTTCTGTAATCCAATCTCTGGAATGGTCGAAGGACAGGAAAAGGTAAACAAAGAAGTTGTTGATCGCCTGCATAATGTTCTTCGTCCATTTATACTCCGCAGGTTAAAAAGGGATGTGGAGAAGCAGCTTCCGATGAAGCATGAGCATGTCATATACTGTAGACTTTCAAGGAGACAGCGGAATTTGTATGAGGACTTCATTGCTAGCTCTGAGACGCAAGCCACTCTTGCGAGTGCAAATTTCTTTGGAATGATCAGTGTCATAATGCAGCTTCGCAAAGTATGCAACCATCCTGATTTGTTTGAGGGCCGGCCAATCATTAGTTCATTTGACATGAGTGGCATTGTTACCCAATTGAGTTCATCTGTATGCTCCATTTTATCTACGGGACCCTTCTCTGGCGTGGACCTTGAGGGATTGGGGTTTTTGTTTACTGATCTTGATTTTCATATGACATCTTGGGAGAGTGATGAAATTAGATCCATTGAAACTCCATCAGACCTAATCATAAAGAGGGTTGGTCTGAATAACCAGAATGAAGATTGGTATTCTCCTAGAAGAGACTGGAAGAGGTCACATCAAACAAATATATTTGAAGAGATCCAAAAGGCATTATGGGAGGACAGATTACAAGAAGCGAAAGAACGTGCTGCTTCTATTTCTTGGTGGAATACATTGAGATGCCGGCGGAGACCCATGTACTCAACATCACTGAGAGATGTAGTTACAATCAAGCACCCAGTGTATGATATTCACCGTCAAAAGGCTGATCGGTCATCCTATTTATATTCATCAAAGCTTGCTGACCTAGTTCTTTCACCAGTAGAACGCTTTGAGAGGATGACTGATTTGGTGGAGAGTTTCATGTTTGCAATTCCAGCAGCACGGGCCCCAGAACCTGTTTGCTGGTGCACTAAAAATGACACTCCTGTCTTCCTGCACCCGAGTTGTGGGGAAAAGTGCTCTCAGATGTTATTGCCTCTTCTATCACCTATTAGACCAGCTATTGTCCGCAGGCAAGTATACTTTCCTGACAGGCGGCTCATACAGTTTGATTGTGGGAAATTGCAGGAGCTCGCGATCTTGCTTAGGAAGTTGAAATCTGAAGGTCATCGGGCTTTGATTTTTACACAAATGACCAAGATGCTTGATGTATTGGAAGCTTTTATAAATTTGTATGGCTATACTTACATGCGATTAGATGGCTCCACCCAACCAGAGGAGAGGCAAACTTTGATGCAGCGCTTTAATACAAACCCAAAAATATTCCTTTTCATTTTGTCAACCCGTAGTGGAGGGGTTGGTGTTAACCTAGTAGGTGCAGATACGGTTATTTTTTATGATAGCGACTGGAATCCGGCAATGGATCAACAAGCACAAGATCGATGCCACAGGATTGGACAAACTCGTGAGGTACACATCTATAGGCTAATCAGTGAGAGCACCATTGAGGAGAATATATTGAGGAAAGCAAATCAAAAGCGGGCTCTTGATGATCTGGTCATACAGAGTGGAGGTTACAATACTGAATTCTTCAAGAAGCTTGATCCTATGGAATTGTTTTCAGGTCACAGGACTCTTCCCTTTAAGCATATGCCGAAGGAAAAAAAATTTAGCAATGGAAGCGAGGTTTCTTTGTCAAACGCAGATGTTGAAGCTGCTTTAAAACATGCTGAAGATGAAGCAGATTACATGGCACTTAAGAAAGTCGAACAGGAAGAGGCTGTGGACAATCAGGAATTCACAGAAGAAGCAATTGGCAAAATGGAAGACGATGAGCTTGTAAACGAGGATGATCTCAAAGATGATGAGCCCACAGATCAGGGTGGCCAAATACCGACTCTAAACAAGGAGGATGCACTTATTAGTGGAAGTGATTTTAATGAAGATCGAGCTCTCACTCTTACTGGCAAGGAAGATGATTTGGATATGCTGGCTGATGTTAAACAGATGGCAGCAGCTGCAGCTGCAGCTGGACAGGCAGTTTCATCTTTTGAAAATCAATTACGCCCAATCGATCGCTATGCGATGCGGTTTTTGGAATTATGGGACCCTATCATAGACAAGAGAGCTGTGGATTCTCAGGTAAGGTTTGAGGAGACTGAATGGGAACTGGATCGTCTGGAGAAGTACAAGGAGGAGCTGGAAGCTGACATGGATGATGATGAAGAACCTCTTGTATATGAAAGTAAGATATCCTCTTGGTATCTTGTGCTATAACCCCAAAATTGAACGAATACTGTGTAATGTTGTGCCTCTCTGAATTCAATATGTTGTCTTGACACTAGAGTGGGATGCTGATTTTGCAACCGAGGCGTACCGACAGCAAGTTGAGGCATTGGCTCAACACCAGGTCGGTATCAAATTGACTAATGTCGTCCATCTAATCTACTTGGAATCTAAGTAGTTGGTCATTTTACTGTACTTTCTGCAGATGGAGGAGGAGCTGGAATTGGAAGCGAAATTGAAGGAAGATTTGCATGATGAAAATTGCGATGATAAGTAAGTTGACTTGTAAAACTTTCTTAGATTTTACGATCTTCACCCTCTTATTTCTTGTGATTAAAGAGAGTGGTTGGAATGCTGTATGGGGTTATAAAGGACTAGAGATGGTAAAATCATACTGTGTGCTAGTTACTTTTACCCTATATGAAAAAGGAGTAAAATGGCTAGAAATATATGAAGTGGTTCACCTTTTTGGCATTCAAAGTTTGCGAAGCGAATTAGATCTCTCTCTCTCTCTCTCTCTCTCTCTCTCACACACACACACACACACACACACACACCAAACTATTTGTGATCGAGCTATATCTATTTGCAGGATTGAGCGTCCTAGGGCCTCCAAGCCAAAGTCAAAGAAGAAAGCGAAAAAGGCCAAGTTTAAGTCCCTGAAGAAAGGCTCATTGACTTCTGATGGGAAACAATTCAAAGGCGAATCTCCGGAAGAATCCATATTCTCAGATGATGACATTTGCCTTGACATTTCAGATGTAGAATTGCCTCATTCAACATTGCAGAAGAAACGTAAGAAGGATGAACTTTTTGAGGACACTGATGAAGAAAATCCTTCCAAGAAGTCCAAGAAACATGACCCTCCTAGAAGTTGTGTAGATTTGGATTACAAGCCATCTGGTAAAAAGCATGGGGAATCTGCAGACTCGAAAATAGTAGATTGCATGGATGTTGACCGCGAGCAGAAAACAGTCAGCAGGAGCCGGATGGGAGGAAAAATCTCCATTACATCATTGCCAATAAAGCGGGCATTTACAATGAGACCAGAGAAGTTAAAGAAAGGGAGTATCTGGTCTAGAGATTGTGTTCCATCTCCCGATTTGTGGTTGCCACAAGAGGATGCAATATTAAGTGCTATAGTACATGAATATGGTCCAAACTGGAACCTGGTCAGTGATGCACTATATGGGATGACTGCTGGTGGATTTTATAGGGGAAGATATCGAAACCCTATTCATTGTTGCGAGAGGTTTAGGGAACTTATTCAGAGATATGTTTCAACTGCTGTGGACAACCCTAGCAATGGAAAGGTTGGCCATGTGGTCTCTGGAAAAGGTTCCCTTAAAGTGACAGAGGTAACCTCGATAATCCATCCTTTGCTGATTTTTGTTACCCCCACCATCTGCCAAAGAAAAAAAACCTCTGTTGAGTTTGTTTTTCCTTTGCTTCCCCCACCTCCTCTCCCCCTTTTATCCATGTCCTGGCATTTTTTAACGTTCTTGTGGCATGTGAATCCAAGTGTGTTATGTAGTTTGTTTACTTTATATTAGATTGTTCTCTACTTTCCATGGCACTGTATAACTCGCGATTCCCGGATAGCAGTAGTCTCTATGTGAATCTCTTCCCGACCGGGCTAGGCTGAATTGGGTCACCAATTGCGATGGGAACGGCTCAGCCCACATGCATCATTTGATGAAAGCACTCCAGTCCAGTCGCCTCCTCGAAGTCCTTGAAAAGTTTGGGGCACTTGCATGAACCAATCCTTTGTTTATATTTTGATGCATAATCAATGGGAGGACTTTCCTTGTAATGCATCTTTAATAAGATAACCTCCTGTCTCCGAATGTAGATGTTTCTATATCTGTAATGTGATTTTAAAAGTTTACTGTAAGCTTTGCTTTCCATGTATATTATGCTTTTAATCCATGAGAGACTCTTGATCTTGTTTCTGTAAAATTATTTTGTAGTCTTTGCTGAATAAACAGTGAATCTGTACTCCAGGATTGAAACTGAAAATTTTGTAGATGAAGTTGTCCATTGCTTAGTCTCTCTTAGAAATAGCCAACCTCTTTTTCTGGTTTCTTGTTGCAGGATAACCTTCGCATGCTGCTGGATGTTGCCATGGAGTTGCCGGATAATGAGTTACTCCTTCAGAAGCACTTCACTGCTTTGCTCTCAGCGGTATGGAGGGTGACGTCACGTGTTAATGGCCAAGAGAATCTCTCATCTCCCAGAAATGGCTTGTACTTCAGTAGAAGCATTCTTGATTCTGTTATCAACCATTCTTCACGGAACTCCATACCTGAAGCTGCAAGGAAGGTTAAAATGACTAATTTGATTCTGAGTAGGAAGTTAGTGGCAGATGCTCTAGATGCTGTTGGTCATCCGAATGAGATTGTGTGCCCCTCTGACCAGGGAGATGAAGTTTCAGCTATTGAAGAAGGTTTGGAAGTTACCCTGGAATTCCAGCAGGAGAAAGATGACTTGACCATTCCATTACCATCCTTTCTGAAGCTATCGATATCTGGCTCAGTTCCATCAACTTCTGCAAGCAATTCCACCGGAGACAATTTTTTAAAATCATCTGGGAACATTGCGGAATGTCGTTTCAGGTAGTCATTATTCATTAGATCGGGTTCGGAAGAATTATATAGTTACTCTCCAGAGGTCATAGTTAACTGTTTTATGTATTGTGGAATGGCCAGCTGGTCTTTGAAGCAATGCATTGGTGGCTATGTCATAGACCATTTCTGGCTATGTTTGGTCTATGACAGGTCAAATTCTGCATTGATGCCAGAGGACCACGATATGATTTCTTTTATGCAAATCCTTTTGATCCGATATGAGAGCCGTTTAACTGGTTATTATGGTTTTGTAGATAACTTGTGATTATTGCATCCTCTTGTCATGCCATTTTGTGTTAATCTCTTGTTGTGTAAGTAATGATTTTGTGTTCTGTCTGGTTTTTACAGGGAAGCGGCAAGAGCTGGTGCTGACGGAAGTCTCGGTTTCTCGACATCTGGTTTCTTGGCAACTGATGTCAAGATCCGATCAGCACAGAAGCCACAGGCTCTGGGAAAGCACAAGCTTCCAGTAAGCGAGTCAATCAAGTCCTCCTCTAAGTCTAAGTCGAAGAAAACAAGCACAGAGTTTGGCCTTGCTAACCAGCCAGTTTCTGAGCCCCGGCCCTGGCCAATGCGGATGCTATCAGTTGGAGACTCGAGTGTACGGTGCGACTTTTCTAGCCCCACTTTTGATGTCGAGGCGCACGACTTCGAGGGTGATTTGCTTTCAATGATGGACAAAGAGCTTCCCTTGGAACCCGAGAGCTATGATATGGTTCAACATGCCTATGTTCCGGATGTAATCACGGACCTAGATGATTGTCCTTTGTCGCCTGATTATACTGATATTGGCTAGGGTTTTCAGTTTATAAGTGGCCACAGTTTTTACGAAGCTCACGTGATATCAGAGAAGCCCCGAGGTTCTCCCATCAAATGAGTTCCGGTCGACGGACAACGTGCCCCTCAAAGATGAGGCACTCGAGCTTGCGATCGGGGGCACCGGGGGTGGAATGCTGCAAATTCTTCAGGCTCCGCTCGTGTTATTTGATCTTTCGAGTTTTGTTACAAGTAGGATCTGAAGAAGATCTGAGATAACATGGGCCTGATCCTTGATAGATTAGGACACAGAAATCTAACATCTGACCTCAGTTCGATTTTTTTTTTTTTTTTTTTTTGCCGTGGAACTGTGCTCTCCTATTTTTGCATTGATGTATTTGTGTGAGCGCAGTTTATATTGAATGTACTTCCAAAGGCAGTATGATCATTTGATTCACATTCTAGTCTCTCTTTCTCTCTGGGTCTTTCTCGATCTCGAGCTCCTGGGGGCGCACAGACTCACGGGTTCAGACCGTGTGACGTTAGGGGAAAACTTGAATCAAAGATACAAAATATGTTCAAATTCCAGTCGACAACTCCACTCGCAGACATTTTTTGGCCCCTCCTGTGTCTCCATCTTCATGCTCCTCGGATGATGATTCACGAACCGTTTCAATTCCAACCCAAAGCAATTATCAATTTTCTGACTGGAGTACGAAATACGAGAACCCTGGTTAGGGAGACTTTGAACCCCGTTGATCACCTTAAAAGCGCTATCTTCACCGAAAACTCGGGAGCCTCTTGTTCTCGATTCAAGCTTCTCGTCCATGCCGTCCTCTTTCTCGAATCCGGCGACCATCATGCACAGATGCAAACTGACGAACTCAGCCGGTGATAGGGCGAACGGCGATTCGATGATGAGGTCTTTCATGGTGGTGGGATTATTGTGGCTCGGCTCCATTGCTGATGAGTCTTGGTGGTGGTGTGGTAGGGGATGAATGACTGTATCAAAGAGTGCGGAAATACTTTCGTCTTTGATCTAATCCGTGGTTATCACTTAAACCAAGTAGAGTTCGGTTTCAAAGTAAGGAAATATTTCCTTTTTTGTGCTTCCATTTTTTTTTTTTTGTTTGTAAGAATGTAGTTCAAATTACCAACGATCCATGATGGTGGTTTTTAACAAATTAGTAGAATAAATCGATTTTAATTTACCTTTTTTGAGATCGTGAAAGAGTGATAATAGACGTACATGGTTTTTCTTGTGAAAAAAAAAATAGCAATTGCTATTTACGGTCGTGCTTGTGAATTATAACCTAAATAAATAGGTAAGATTCATCTATCGTCAATACACTATAATCTTGAAAATAGATAAATTAAGATGAGTAATTGCGATACCAAACTTTTTTTTCATCAACTGCTGACAGGGCCCACAACATACTTGCACAATTTGATATGTACCGAGCCACAATATAATAAGCAAGTAACCGCGAATTCAAGCTTGCAACAAGAAAATTTTGTATCGTAGATATAAAATATGATCAAATTCTAGTCAACAACTAAACTTGCAGATGCTTTTTTTTCCCCCTCCCTATGTCTCCATCTTATTTTTCCTCGGTGATGGTCCAAAAACCCTTTCGATTCCAACCCAAAGTAATTCTCAATTTTTTGAGTGAAGTACGAAATATGAGAATCCTAGTTCGGGCAACTTTGAACCTCGTTGATCACCTTAAGAGGGCTATCATTGGCGAAAATCTGGAAATCCTTTGTTCTCGATGCAAGCTTCCTTTGCGCCGTCGTCCTCTTTCTCGAATCGAGAGACCATCGCGTACAAATCCAAACCGACGAACTCGGCCGGCGACAATGTGAACGGCGATTCAACAATCAGGTCCTCGTTCGGCGGGACGGGACGGTTCTGGCTCGGCTCCATCGCTGACGAACGGCGGCAATAAATCTTTGCGGTGGCCTGACAGGGGATGAATGACCGTATCAAAGAGTTTTGGAAAATACTTTTGTCTTTGAACTAATCCGTGCTTTTTATAGGGAGGCGAATCCTTGGTTATGAATCAAACCAAGTAGAGTTCGGTCTCGGAAGTAAGGAAATATTTCCTTTTTTGTGCTTCTTAAGAATAGGAAATATTTCCTATTCCTAATTAAGGAGGAAAAAAAAAATTCTGTTTTCGAACTCCAGTTCAACTTCCACTTGGTATCCATGCAATATTTGATGGGTTTTTCGTTTAATGTCTTACTATATAAATCTAATATTTTCTTGTTAAAAATTCATTCTAATGATTTTTTATTAGATAATGACCATATCAGATTTACTTTCGTGATCCGATGGTATTTAGTTGGTCATCTAAGAAATTCCAACGCCCAACATCACAAAAACCAATTAAAATACATGTAAATTTAGGCAATAAGAGCAAGGTGAAAATAGCTCATATAACTACGCACCTCGTTCCTACTCCTGGTTCACGGAAAATCAACCGTTCAAAAACATTTTCCTTGCCGAAGAAAGCGAGTCGGTGGAGAACTTTTTTCTGGATTCATTAGGTTCGAAATTCAGGAAAATCATAAAGTACTTTTTATAGAAATAATATATAATTGAAATCTACTTACAATCTGGGTGTCATAACCTTAACAAAAGGACAAATTGAGTCAAGTTATTGTGATGATTTAAGTCCAGTCCAATATTCCGAACTATGGAATCCATCTTGGCAGAGATCAGCTTTACTTTTAAACTTAGAACAGAAGGTCACCGGACACTGCGAAATGCATTACGTGTTAATTGGGTATGTCTCGTTTTAGCATTATGTGCTGTGAAAGATAGTTTTTATATGGCGCACGAAATATTTATTACGACTGAAGAATCGAGAGACTCGACCGCTTCATATCGAGTCAGTAAGTTGACCAATAATTTTGATAAAAGCTTAGGCGATCTGATGTTTTGCCATTCGTCCGATAATTTTGGATTAGTTAGGCCATGCATGGAGTCGAATCCAATTGTAAGATACAAATCAATAATTAATCAACAATTAATCGTGCCTACAACATATGCCATTGATTTGTTGCGTAAGGCGTCGCAATATAATATGCAAGTAACCATGGATTTAAGCTTGCAAGAAGAAAAATTGCGTCATAGATACAAAATATGCTCAAATTCTAGTCAGCAACTAAACTTGCAGACATGTTTTTTGCCTCCTATGTCTCCGTCTCCTTTTTCTTCGGTGATGATCCTCGAACCCTTTAAGTTTCCACCACCCAAAGTAATTCTCGATCATCTGAGTGACGTACGAAATATCAAAACCCTAGTTAGGGCAACTTCGAACCTCGTTGATCACCTCAAGAGAGCTATCTTCAGCGAAAACCCGGAAACCTCTTACTCTCGATGCAAGCTTTCTTGTCGACATCGTGCTCTTTCTCGAATCTAGAGACCATCGCGTACAAATCCAAACCGACGAACTCGGCCGGCGATAGGGTGAAGGGCGATTCGACGGTTAGGTCCTTGGTCGTCGGGGCGGGAGGATTCCGGCTCGGCTCCATTGCTGACGAGCGGCGACGATAAATCTTGGCGATGGTGTGGTAGGGGATAAATGACTGTATTAAAGAGTTTGGAAATACTTTTTTCTTTGATCTAATCCATGCCTTTTATAGGGAGGCGAATCATTGGTTTATTAATTAAACCAGGTAGAGTCCGGTTTGAAGTAAGGAAATATTTCCTTTTTTGTGTTTCTTAAGAAGGACATATTTCCTATTCCTAAAGAAAATTCTCTTTCCTAAAGCTATGATGGTGGTTAAGGTTAACTAATCCGAGTTGCTTCCATAATCCAACAGCAGGAGTTTGTCTTCTAAGAAATTCCGACACCCAACATCATAAAAAGTTTTAAAAAAAAATCGATTAAAACCAATGTATTTTTTTTTCTTTTTGGTAATAAGAGCGACCCGAAAATAGCTTTTATAATAAACTACGCATCTCGTCCTTACTCCTTATTTTCGAAAAAATTAACCATTCGAAAATATTTTCCTGGAGAAAAGAAAACGAGTTGGGCGAGAGCTTTTTCCGCATTAAACGGAAACTTCACGTTGAAATTCGGGAAATCGGATACTATTTTTCGGTTATGTAACTTGACGTTCGCCACCGCCAGCCTGTCTCGATTGCCCAAACCCAAGGAAGCATCCCGGTTATCAGAGCCGGCCCCACGGCCCGGACCGGTATTGGCAATCCGATTGAACCGGCCAACACCGGTCCAAGACCATGAGGGGGAATCAGTTGAACCTGTAAAATGGGCCGGCCCGGGGGCTCCCACTCACGAGGCCTCATGGGCTCCGACTAGAAGCCCAGATGCCACAACTGGATTCGGCCCCGGCTGACGTCACCACTCTCCCCTTGAAAAACCCACGAGCTGCGACGTCGTATCGAGGCAGATGACGACAGGCAAAATCTTACGATCTTTCCCCCGCCATCTATCAATAATGCCGATGGAGATCATCCGAAAGACAAACCCTAATTTTTCCCAATCACAGATTTTTATTTCCCTTTTTTTTTTCAACTATATATACTCTCTCTCTCTCTCTCTCTCTCTCTCTCGAGATCTCGACCTCTCCACTCCTCTCTCTCTCTATATCTCTCTTCCAGCTCGAGGAGTCCACACAAGTAGCGAAGCGCTGATTCGTCCTGGGTTGGGGTTTTCCTGTCCGACTCTCTCGCTTAGGTGTTTCCGCAGTGCGTCCTTCGTGGGTGGAGTCGCTCCAAGCTCGAGCTTTTAGGGTTTTTTTTTTTCCTTTGTTGAGGCGCTGTCGGGGTCTAGTTGTTTCGACGCCAAGCGGGTGTCGCTCGGTTGGATCTGGGACTGCACCTCGCCTCCGCACCATGGATGCACGCAAGAGAGGAAGATCCGAAGGTGGTTTGTACGCTAATGGGGTGCTCAAGAAGTCCAAGAAAGGTTCGTCTTCGTGTTTTTCGTCGTTTCGTGTGTTCCGGAGCTTGTGCTTTGTTTTTAACTTAGGATTAGTGCTTGCTCTGTTTGGTTGCTGAGAAAACCATGGGGAATGTATCAGCCTTAGTCGTTTAGTGCTGCATCTCGTGGTATTAGCAACTACGAGGTGTTGGAGCGTTGTTGATTTGATTTCAGCTGTCGCCAATTTGCGTCTCTTAACCCAAACACCACAAACCCACACCCCCCCCCCCCCCCCCCCCCTCTTTTCCTCTCTTTCTCTTTGTGTGTTCCCTAGCTTTTCTGCTGGCCGAAAGCTGTTCGAGCGGTTTTTCCCTTATTCTGATTCAGGAGCCAGAAATTTTGGGTAATTTGTGTAATTTAAGATTAGAAGTGTGATTAATTGTTTGCCGTCTTCTTTTTTTCTTTATAAAAGATAGGATCTGTTTAATATGTTGTTGCTTCAAAAGATTTTTCAGGACTGTAATCATACTTTACTCGTAGGGGAGGTTCCTTGGTCTTCATTTTGAAGAGTGAATGAAGCAAAAATGAATCTGAGATAAAAGGACTTCCTGCCTTATTGAATTCCATGCCTTTGTCAATTTATGAAGCTGGTTCCTCCTTGCTATTTCATGTTATAATTATGTGTCGTTTGGTGATGTCTTGAGTGTGCATTTATTAATTATAGCTTGGTGTTGGTTTAGCACCCAGTTCTTATGATGTACTTTCTGATGAGAGTACTAACAAGTGTGAATAAGAAATGCTCTAGTTATAGAGCAGTCGTGTCTGAGCCGTCTTTAGTATGAAACAATTGAGTGCTCAGGAGTGCCTGGAGCATTCATTGCGAGGAAAATGTTTGATTTTGCAATGTTGCTCATCAATTTTGAAATGACAAATGAACTTGTTTCCAGAATACAATTACCTGAAATGATGTTTTAGATAAGCAGATTTGAAATCAACATAAATCTTTAACTGAGAACACTTAATAATGTGCTGTAACAGAATCGGAGTCCTTATCTGGTGTAGGAAGCAAATCGAAGCCATGCACAAAGTTTTTCAGGTTTATATCCTTTCCTGTCTAATTAAATATCTTAAACTTTCTACTCTCTTAATAATGTTTACAAGTTCTTAGAAAATTTTAATTATAAGTGCCCGAGATATAATTACTTGATTTCACTAATCAAGTGGACATTTAAGCTGTTATACAGGTACATATTATGCATTGGTTAACCATGTTAAAGAAAGCTATATAATGGAGATACTGCTTTATCATGCAGTACAGATAGATGAACTTTGGCTGCCTATTATTGGATCAAGGAAGTTATTCAGAGTTTGATTGATTATATCACCCTTATTGGACTTCCATAATTAATCTCGTATTAATTAGTTTGTACTGGATGTTACACAGCTATTTACCTACCGGTCAGTTGGTAAGTTATATCCACAAACAAGGTAACGTGGTAATATTACAGACTTCCTTCGTAGCTTGTAAAAAGTTTCATTTGAATAGAAATTGCACTTCTGAAATTGTAGTTCATGAAGATAAATTGTCTATTAGATTGACAATGTATCGAATGTTGAATGAATCGTCTTAGTCAGCTCAAGCTGTCATTTTTTACTGAATTACAACCTGGCATACTAAAAATTCCGCCTTTTAGTGGAAGATGATTTTCATAAGTTATCATACTTGTTTAATAGAAGTACACGTGTGACTAGAAAATAGGTGCACCAAATGAGATCATGTCCAAGGTCTTCATAAATAGTTTGGAAATTTTTTTGGAGGAGATGGAGGAAGCTGCTGTTAGTGGGATCCAAGAACTTTTGTTCTTTCTAGTCATGTTCCAACTGTTTGTTTCTCTTTCTTGTCAGCATTGCTCCTATGAGTTCTTGAATGAATGTATGATTTCATTTTATTGATGAGTGTTGTTGTGAATGAATATTGGATGCATCAGTTCGCATAGCTCAGGCTGTAGCAATTCATTTTCTAATCACGACTTGAAAGAATTATTTTCACGATAGTGGAAGGATTTTCTCCTGTAGTATTTGCTTCTGTCCATCACTGAAACTTATTTTAATATGAGACAACAATATGCACAATGATGCAAGGTTACATGAAAATTGCAAATTGGCAGTTGGTGCTTTAGTATTTGAAAACAATTAATTGTTTCATATGTTCCACGAGCATGTGAATCTGCGTGGATACCATTTTTTCTAACCTGAAATCTAGAATTTAACGAGAACTAGGTCTTGAAACATGAGGAAGATGAGAATGACAGTAGTTAAGCTGCTGCGGTTGCATATATTGTGTGTCAGTTTCATAAAGAACTTCATAGTACTGTCATCAATTCCTGGATGAAATTTTGTAATGGTTGTCTAAAATATGTGACAAATTGTTGTGAACATGATATTGCACCCAGGCCTTATTAATCACTGTTAGAATTTTTTCCCCCAACCTATCTAGTAGCCAGATTGGTATGTCTTGTTGTTAATTTAACTGCAGTTTCTGTGTAGTGCTCTGCTTTTCAACCATTATTATCAGATGAAACCCAAAATTCACATATCGGTGGTATTTTCTGGAATTTTCATTTTTTTTCTTTTGGTGAAAAATGGAGCCGAAGCCCAAATAACTAATTATAACATAATCTTGCATGAATGTGACCACGGTCTCCAAACAATAATGGAATTTGCATCTTTGCCTTGGGAGTTTCTTAACACGATGATCTTCTAATTTGAAGGGCTCAGAGATTAAGTTCAATCCCGGAGTGTAAGAAACCAATAAAATTTTATTCCTTGATGTTCTCATCTTCTGTATCCTTTTATGCTTTTTGGGGGTAGGCCTCAAAAGGTATTCTATACCTTGTGGAATCTAAGCTCGATCATCTTCAGTTGTTGTTAGTTCTACTAAGACTTCGTCTTAGCTTTCTTGTTTGTGCAATTGAGTCTATCCATGGCAAACAAATGTTGGTGCTGGCGTTTGTGCACAAACAAAAAGTTGCTAGCTTTCTTTTGCATTTTGTAGGCATGTCTGTTTTGTGAAAATCACAAACTTCAAGCAATTTGATCCAGTGGAGTCATGTAATTTGATGAGCATGTATTATTGTTTCTTTGACGTTTTGTGGCATGCATCTTATGGTCTCTAAGCAGGGATGCCTTTGATTGCAGCATTGCTGGTTGTCCCTTTGGCGAGGGCTGTCACTTCTTGCACTATGTGCCTGGTGGCTACAATGCTGTGGCCCAGATGATGAACCTGGCACCAGCTGCCCCGCCAGCACCTCGAAATATGGGTGCTCCACCCCTGCAAAATGGTGCAGGTGCGTCTCAGCCTGCTGTCAAAACCCGGATGTGCAACAAGTATAACACTGCAGAAGGCTGCAAATTTGGCGACAAATGCCATTTTGCTCATGGTGAATGGGAGCTTGGCAAGCCTATAGCTCCATCTTTCGACGATCCGCGTGCCATGGGACCCATTACAGGCCACCGCTTGGGTGGGCGGATGGAGCCAATGGCACCACCACCCGGGCCAGCTTCTAGCTTTGGTGCTTCTGCCACTGCAAAAATCAGTGTTGATGCATCCCTCGCTGGAGCCATCATTGGAAAGGGTGGCGTGAACTCAAAGCAGATTTGTCGCCAGACTGGGGCCAAGCTTTCCATCCGGGACCATGAGAGCAACCCGGCTCTCAGGAACATCGAACTCGAGGGGACATTTGAGCAGATTAACCATGCGAGCACCTTGGTGAGGGAGCTGATCGACAACATCAGCGCACTAAGTGGCCATACGAAGGGCCACGGAGGACCTGGGGCCCCGGGCCCTCCCGGCAGCAACTACAAGACGAAGCTGTGCGATAATTTCGCTAAAGGGTCTTGCACGTTTGGAGAGAGGTGCCACTTTGCGCATGGAGCGGCTGAGCTACGCAAGACTGCAGTTTGAAGAATCTTTGGAGTCTTGAGAGTGCAATTCTCAGAGAGGATCTGTTGTGCAGCCTTGTATTAGGGAGAGCTTTTAATGTCTGAGTGAGTAGTATCACTTATTTCATGGTTTTTATTTTTCAATTTTTTGGATACCAAATCAGTTTGATGAGTTACATTGTTCTCAGGTTGGTAATGGTAGAGCCTTTCTTCTTTCTTGTGTTATTTGGGTCAGATGCTAGCAAGTAGATATTTTACAGCTTTTTGCGTGACTTAAGCTCTATGTCGTCACGGCACTTGTTAAATATATTTTGAACAGGAAAACTGGTTTTCAAAATCATATGATTGTGCTTTAAAGCTTTTTCTAATCAGCTCTGTATTTTTTTTTTTATGTTATTGTTTGAATCATGTCGTTTTACATGCACAAAATTATCTAAATAAATCACTAGGACACTGGTCAGTGGTTCCTTCGAAGGTTGAATCAAATGCCTCTATAGCTTTGATTGCGCTGTCTATTATGCCCTCCCGCTCTTAACGGTATATGCGCCTGATATCTTCCCATCGCAAACTAGGGTGTGTGCTTTTGGATTAGGGTTGATTGGGGACAGTGAGAATTACCCTCACCGATTTTGCTCATTGTATTCGGTGGTGACCGCCCGATCGTGGTCTCCTCAAGTTCTAACACGGCCACAGCATGGCTGGAGGAGGGAGCATCGGAGGGATCTATCGCGGGAGTCGGTCGTGCGACTCGAGTGGGTTGCTGGCCTCTTCTGTACAGATTGAAACCCTAGCCACGCGCGGAGGAGTACTTCGCCTCCTGCAATCTGAAACTGAACTGAGGTTTCCAAGCGATCTGTGCACGGGCGAGTGTGATAGCTGTTTATCTTTGGTTGAGTCGGATCACAGGGCCCATGGCTGGGCGGGCATCACTGAAGAATGTAAGGAACACGTTAAAGTCTGTGAATGTTGACGATTGCCCTTGGGTTTCCAATCAAGTTGCTACGGGAGCACTTCTGTTCTAAAAATTAATTTTTGATCAAAATTTTCAATTTCTAGGGAAGAGTCAATTTTTTTTTTACTTCTTCAAATGGCCTCAAAATTATTACAGGAGTAAAAAAAAAATGCTTTAAAAGTAAAAAAATAAAATTACGTAATTAAATAGATTTTTATTTCATAAGTTACGTTACTAAACGTATTTGTAATTATGCTTTAAAAGTTGCGCTACCACATAAATTTTCGAAGCAGAAAGTTTACTTCAGAAGTGTTGGTCCTGTCATATGCACCCAGAGTTGTCAAAGCCCATTGCCAAAACACCCTCCTATCACTTCAAACTCTTTGGAAAACTTGTTTTAATGGTCGTTAATGAATGAGGCCAAGTGTGGTGTCGAAAGGGCTTCGACTAGAGCAAATGAAATGATCTTGTTAGAAAAATTAAAAGTAAAAAAACATGATTAGACTAAACGTGAGAAGTTAAAGATAAGTAAAACATTTTCAATTGAACGTACAAGTGAAAGTAAAAAGAGATCGCGAGATGAAACGATAAGATACCCTTGATGGTATAGGCTAACGTAAGTTGTGACTCCCTCCATCCCCCTCTGCATACTCAGCAAATATATATCCCAATTATTTTCCCTTTAGCTTTAAGATCTATATTTAACCTAGCTATTCCCACGACCTTGAATCAATTGGGACACACGCACGTGCGATGTAACATTCGTTACATCAGACGTCGCAATTGCACCTATTGTAAAATCAGAGCACGACTTCAATTTGAAGTAGCAGATCACGTATCGTAGATATTGCGGATAATCTTATAATTTTCTTTGTCTGCTTGATCTTTTACAGCTGCCAAAGAGAAAACAACAATAGATAAAAGGAGAAATCACGCATTTACATATTGTAAATAGTACATGTAGTTTTTCTTTTTCCACTTGATCTTTTTACACACGCGTTGTTGCAATAGGAGAACTACCAAAGAGAAAACAACAACAAATAAAAGGCGAAAAAATAAATTGTGTCGCGGATAAAAAGTCCTAACATAAAAACTTAATTTAATAAATGAAAAAAATCACATAAATACAAATAATATTTAAAACTCATTATTGAGATATAGTTCTAACACTCCTCTCAAGTCGAATTAAGATCATGAAATTTTGACTAAAAATATTCATATAAAAATTTTAATCAGGCACGTTTATGATTAGAAAGTCCAAGAGATTCGTCCCGAATTTATTCTCGCTTTTCGAGATTTGGACAGTAAAAGACAACCATCGTCGGTAAAAAACATCGTCTTGTCTTATTACAAACCATCGGTACAATGCATGTTTCACAAACCGCAACGCCAAACACACCCGGAAACACAAGAAATCGCCTGAAACATAGTACAACGCCACAATACAAAGAAGGGCAACGCTCGCTATACAGCGTTCATTATTACTTCTCCCACCACGGGACCAAACTCACCCCCCGTTCATTCCAATCATTTTTAACTATAGGCCCCGCCGGAGCCATATCCCTGCCCTGTCCCACCGACCCGGGTGTTGTGCGCCGTGGCCCGGCCCGTGCCCGTGTCGGTCCCAACGGGGTGGGACACTGCCTCGCCCTCGACCAGCTGCCCGGCTTGCCCTGTCCCGCCGACCCGGGGGTTGTGCGCTGTGGTCCGCCCTGTGCCCGTGTCAGTCCCAATGGGGTGGGACTGCACCACGCCCTCGACCACCTGCCCGGCTGGCTGCCCCGTGCCGTGGCCCGGCAGGGCCGACATCTGGTGCGCCCCGGTCGGGTGGCCAGTCGCCCCCGTGGTGGAGTACGTGCCCGTGCCAGGGCCGCCGGTGGTGGTGGTGGACATGTGGCCAGTGGCGGCGGTGGATTGCTTGGAGGCGGCGTTCTCCTCGCGGGCTATCTGCTTGTTGACCTCGGCCTGCTCCATCCGCTCGTGCTTCTTCTCGGTGGCCATCTCCTTCTGAACCGGATCATGGGCCGTCATCTTCTCCACCTGCCACCATAATCCAAAGCCAAACCAATTCATTAGAACACACCCACAAAAAAAGTAAAAATAAAAAACATTCATTATGAGACGAGCTGCTGATTCAACTATTGCAACTTGTGGCATTCGAGATCGAAAGGCGAACCTTCTCCTGGGCGGCGGCCTTGGTCTTCTCCATGCCGGCCTTGGCGGAGGCGCCGACGTTGGCCGCCGTCTCCTTGGTGGAAGCCGCTGCGTTCTTCAGGGACTGCATTTTCTCCTCGACACACGGTGGCGGCAACAACAACAACAACAACAGAACCCCAAAAAAAAAAACGCTCCCGAATCACACTCAAATCGGTTCACAAGACTTGACTCAAACTCACTCGCTGATGAACTGATGAAGATAAAGATGAGCGGTGCTTGGAATGGCTGGGGCCTTAAATAGGAGCGCGACGCCTGGTCCACTCGACAGGTGGATGAGCATAAGCCCACCACGTGGAAAGCGACCAAGGTAAAGTTTCACTGCACGAAGGACACGCGTCCCTGGACGAAACGGAAGATCTGGGGATCAATGTCGCTGCGATAAAGTTAGGAAAAACCACATAAACAATCTCCGTACTTTGATTCTATACGAAATATAATATGTAAATATTTAATTTACCTAATATGATCCATAAATTTTAATTAAATATATAATGTGGCTCTTAAACTTTCAATTCATTCAATATAATTTTTAAATATTTGAAAAATGTTCCACTTAGCATATAAAATGTTCAAAGTCATCCTTAACTTGAATTAACGGATGAACTATATTGAATATCTTGCTATAAGTCAACAATTAAGTTGAACGTATTTCAAAAACTCAGGAACCATATTGATTAAATTAAAAATTCGAGGATCATATTGCACATTGGACTAAAGTTCAATGATTATATATTGACAAATTAAATATTCAGGGACCACATTAGGCATTGCATCAAAGTTCAGAGATGATTTGTGTTATTATTCCATAAAGTTATTATAAGATAACTGTATGAAAGTTCTGGGGTTCCTTATCCTCTTTGGTCTCAGGGACCGACGAGGAAATGGAACTACAAAAATTAAATAATATAAAAATATTTTTAAACATATAATCATCTATAAATAAAAAAAATATTTCATTGTTTACATAAAATATTAAGATGCAAATTATTGTGGATGATGTGAATATTTTGTATTAATTAATATGATTATTTTAAAAATAATTTTCAAATTACTTATTTTTCCGTAAAATGACTCAATAAGGGTGAGCCACGGGCCAGGAAGTACTGACAAACTTTGAATGTCTCCGTATCGTGTCCGATACTCTCTGATATGCGATCGACACGTAACCAGCGCTCAAAATATGCGAACAGCGCACGAGTCCACGATCACCGCCATGCCATTTCAACACTCATGGAGTCGGTTTTAAGCATTTTTTATTATTTTATGGATCAAAATATAAATTTATGAAAAATATATATATGTAAGTCATATACCCAACAATCTCAATGTCAATATACCCAGCTAGACTAAAAAAACATAATTGTGAATTCCTAATAAAAGAAAAATAACAAAAAAAAAACTCTTTGCTAATATTTTTATAAGTACACGAAAAATATAAATATAATGTGTCGAAGTTCTTTATTTTTGGAAAAATAAAGTGTCAATGTATCATGACGCATATCTATATTACTACTGCTTAGCTCACAAGCCCCATATGCTCGTGAGAGTTTACGTGGCGATTCTACCGCCATCGTGGTGACACGACGCTGGCCTTTTCCTTATTTTTTTTTTTGGCTTTTCTTTTTTTGTTTTTGGGTCGAAGCCTTTTCCTAGGGCGGGGTACCTGGCTAGCGGGTCGTTATTTATTATTTTTTTTTTGGGGGGGTGGGGGTCAAAAGTGGGTCGAAAGTTAGGTACCATAATTTGGGTGTCGTGTACTAACGGCGAACCTCGTTTGTTCCTTCGAATTCGTAGCCTGCTTCGACACGATTTGCATTTATAAAAAAGAAACGAAAAAATCCCAAGCATTCTCACATACGATTTAAGCAGCACGCATGCCGAGAAGATGAGCAGGATGCAAGATGGTCCTGTCGATGTCGAAAAAAGTAATGTATGTTTCAATAGCCAATCCAAGGGACACCTGTCTCTCTCTCTCTCTCTCTCTCCCTCCCTGTCGCACCACCGTCCTACAAGTGCGACATTTCATTCCTAAGCAGTTGGCACCTATCTCTTCGTGAAACTCAAAACACTTAACCTTTATCGCAAGATTTTTCCTCGTAATGTAAATGTTCGGAAGTAGAGTCCTGATCAGAGCAAACCACCCTATCCTAATGCAAGACGAACTTAAGAGAGCCCCCCCTTTCTACTCTATAAAGACTATTCTGTATTATCCGAAATTGTTTGTCTTATTTGCCGACCTTTAAGATGAGCGTTACTAGGTCAATCACCACACCCTCGTGGTCCATGCTGTAAGCGATGAATGTTCGCCCTTGGTCTATGGGGATCATGGGCTGGATCGCTTTACCGCTTACATCTTTGGCCTATCGCAGTTCTGTTAACAAAATAAATATATATATATATATATATTTCTATGGAAATGCTGATCGTTGGCTTTTAACTATTCCATTGAATCATTCAGAGATCGGCACGTGTCCATCCTGGAGGTGTTACGATGCACCTAATATTTTTTTCCCCCACGACGACGGTTAAATAGAAGTGAAAAATCAAGAGGCCCTCGGTAGATCTATCATGCACAAAAGCCCATGGAAGCCCGCTGTCACGCGAAGCCCATGTTGTAGCTCTTTCCGAGGAAGCTTTCGAAACATCCCATCTTAGCTTTGCATGGAGAGCAGCAATGGTGGGCGCTTGCTCCGGCGATCGTCGGACCAACGGGAAGAAAAGGTATTTTGTGTCGGAGATATCACGTGGCAGCGACATGCGGCGTAATTGGTCCATTAAAAGTGAGTTGCAAATACACAAGGGCGTCAAGCGAGATCTGATTCACAACACGAGAATATGGATGATTGGTCGGTTACATTCATAGCTATCGCATGGATGGACGCTAACGATAGAGTCGATTACCCCTAAGAGGCGGTGAGGGTTGGCTAGGCGGAAGTAGATAGCAGAGGCAGTGCTGTGTAGGAGAAAGAGAGAAGTGACAAAGAGGGCCCTGAAATAGAATGGTAGAACGCCAAGAGGTAGAGACGGAGAGGTGGACGGATCCACAGCATTGTCGGTGGCGGTTCTAGCGATGACAACGAATGCGAGGATTCTTGTAGTAGCCGGCGGCGGCGGCGGCAAAAGGTTGTGCAATGGAGGAAACAAAGAGTGGCGGTGTTGACGAGAGCAAAACGAGGTGGCCGGGTCGAAAGTGTAGCTCATTGGGTCTGGTGACAAGAAAGCATCACGACTAAGCTGCCCTCTTAGAAGTTACAAGACACCGATAATTTGGGGAAAATTTATCAAAAAGCCATAAACCTATTGCAATTGTACCAATTCAGTCTCAAATTTTCTTTTTTTGCCTATTAGTCCTAAACCTTTTATAATTGGCATTAATTCAATCTATCAGGCCAATTTTGATTAGTTGGCGCAAACATGAACACTATCCAGTAAATAACATAATATTTTGATTTTGTAATTTATAATTTTTTGTTTCATTTCTTTTTTTTTTTATAATTCCCTCCTCTTCTACTTCCTTTGGCCAGAGGAAGAAGAAGAGGAGGGAATTAAAGAAAAAAGAAATCAAAAATAAAAAATAAAAAAATTATTAAAAATTAAAATATTATGTCGCCGGTCGGCACTCACGTTAGTGGCGGTCGGCCAAAATTGATCGGATAGACTAAATTGACATAATTGCAAAAGATTTAGGACTGAATTGATAAAAACATAAAGTTTAGGACTGAATCTACATAATTATAATAGATTTATGACCTTTTTTGGTAATTTTCTCCAAGGTGTAGAACCAATATGCATACATTATTTTTTATTATTATAAATTTTTGTGCTCAATTTCTTGTACCGTATATTAATTGTCTGCTCAATGAGAGAAGTTGACGTTTCCTTAAATTTATAATGTATCATTTAATTTGTCGATGTATCTCATTTTCCCATATAGCTTCCAAGAAAAATATGAACGATACATTTACATGAATTACCGAGATTTTTGTCTCTTTCCATCACAAACCTGTAGTCCTAATACGCATTCATCCATATATCTGCTAAAATGGGGATTTGGTGATTATAGAATTAAAGGTCTAAATTTAAATAATAAAAAACAGTATGTATTTCGTCAAACTAACAATTAAACACAAAAAACATCACTTCAGACATATCCAATTACCTAAATTCATACCCACAATGCAACTACCAAAAGTTGTCTATCCAATATCGCTTTCGTTCTGTTTATCATTAATTGAAGAGCTTGAAAAAAAAATTAGGATGAATGTTGTAAGCAACCACAATTCAATGGGTGGTACACATCTTTTCTAGGCAAATTAAATATCCTCTGTGCATATTTACGAAACAATACAAAAACTCATTAATCCATATTGGCATTCAAAATAATCTGCTTGCTAGAACATGTGTTGTACATATAAGAGATTAATACGCATGCAAAACACGTGAGAAATTGACTCATGTGCGAGATACATGAGAAGTCGATACTTCAACAAGATACGTGAAGAATCAACACACATGACTGGCATGTGAGAGATAGACGCTTCGATAGGGAATGGAAAAGCCACAAGCAAAGTATGTGAAGGTGTTGATAGGTATCGATTGATAGGATTGTTAACACAGCTGTCAATGTGGACGCTACCAAGAAGTGATCCCATTAAGGATTCAAGATCTTTTCAAAGAACAGCAAAGGATATGAAATAAGCCGTCTTAAATTCCCTAGCGGGAAAGCAGTTGAAATAGATGAGGTCAAGATAAGCCTTCAGAATAGGCCAAAAGTGCATGAAGCGGGGAGGGTATGGGCATACGTCGCACGATCAAAAGGAGGAAAGTAGATGTCCTATAGACAGTTATTGAAAATTCTGACTTTCAAATCCCAAGAAGTATAAAATGTGGGCACGACCAACCTTGATAAAAGGTTTTAAACAATGGTGGCAATGCCACCTATTATTTGAAGTTAAAGTAACCGCTCGAAGACCAGGTCAAGAGAATTTAAATAAACAGAAGAATGTGGCAGTTTTTAGCATGCTATAACTACAACTGCTGAAGAGCATTTACTAGTCCAATCATTATAAATACTACAAGGCGACCACACCACAGAGGAAGCCTCCCGAATAAATCAACAAATTTATTTTGTTTTTACTTTTCTCACTATCTTTATTTTCTTTAGCCATAGTTTTCAGATTTTCATCATCGAGTCAAACTCCGGCCTTCATCTTTATCCCAGATACTACATCATCGAGTCAAGCTCTAGTGTATTATTGAAACATGTTATGGTTTTGCCATTGAGTTCAATCCTGACACTATTTTGGATGTATTTATTCGTTATCCTTGAAGGGTATTGTGCTTGCCATACTATACTATCTTATCAAACTCTAGTTTGATTTACGTTTGCATATTTCCTTTCAATTCCATTTGTATTGATTTCTTTAAATTTGTACTTACAGAGTCTCTCCATCGAATCGAACTCTGGTTGAGACAATATTTGTACAATTCCATTGAAATCTTTGCAAATTTCAAGCATTGATTTTTTTTGACTATCTGGAACTCTCCTGCCCAAGATTATCACATGACCCAAGATTATAACATTTAAAAGCCGAAAAACTAATTTTGGTAAAGGATATTTTATCGCAGAGCAATTCCAATGAAATAATCCCAAATCAATTATATAATATAAGTACAAAATAAAAAAAAATAAGCTACATCATTTCAAGAAAGTTGAACATTTATTAGATCAATCGGCAATATCAAATCAAACATTAATGATGAATTCCATTTATGAATCTATATCAAATCACATAACAAGAGTTATTCCATTGATCCTTCTGATGCTCAATGTCCAACTGTGGTCACGTCTAACGCCCCGAAGTTGATAAAACTGCTATAATATCTTGAGAAGACTTTGTGTTGTACTTTGAGGACATTTAAATATATTCTCGTGTTCGATTATCTGCCAAGTTTTATGTCCTAAATGAAGCAGGTCATGTGGATAGAAGTAGACTCTATTAATCAAGATTTATTCTAATCTTCATGTGACATCCAAGTCGTTATAATCTTAATCTTAATGGTTTAATGTCAAAATATTCCTAACTAACGGCTATGATTTGGTTGGCATTCTTTTCCTATGTTACATTGATTGTACAACCATCTTAAAGATCATCTTCGTGACTTTCCATACGACAAATCTTGATTGATTGGCAATCACCTTGAAGATAATTTTCTTTTTTATAGACTCGATTTGTGGATACAAGGATTTGATTGTATGGCGAATAAATCCTCTCAAATCTCCGATCTTTCAACCTTAATGGCTACGTGAACTTTTGCATCCATCTGTCAATGGCTAGTTTGGAGATTGATTCTCGACATGTTTCTATCCAATGAAAGCTTGAGTGACGAGGAGCATATAAGAAGCACAATGGACTTTAGAGCGAGGGAGAAATCAAGAGTTCAACATCAATATTTTGAGATAACTACACATAATCTATATTATCTTCCTTGAGTTGAACATGTTGTGTAGTGTCCCAAAGTATGTAGAGTGTGAAAGCTTTGGATAGAAGCAACACTCACATATATGTTGAAGTACTTGAGTATAACCTATCACATTTTACTGCAATTTCTCATTTGATTACTTCTTAGCGAAATCTAGCCAGTAAACTGTTAGCGTCGGAAAGTGGATGCAGATTTAGCTTAAGCCGAACCACTATAAAATATTATGCATTGCTCTCTATTCTCTTACTCGCATTTGTTTACAGTATGATAGAAGCATTGCACGGTTACTTTCTTTGTATCCACTCCGATCAATTTTAAGTTTTTAACTCTGTATTGTTTTATCAAGATTGCTCTTAAACACCTATACACCCTCTCTACGTGATAGCGTTAGTAAACAAAAAAAAAAAAAGATGGTTGGAGGTGGGTCAAAACCGTTGCCAAAAATAGTACTGGTAGAATCGCGCGCAAAATTTTAGAAATTCACTCCAATTAAATTGAAACTCAAAATTGACTTCTTAAAATCCCACAACTCCATAACACCTTCTTTTTTTTTTCAACTTAATTTCACAGTGCTAGAGTAAATTAGCAACTAAAAATCTAGCTTATCCAAATTCACAACTTAATTACGAGGATTCCTTCGATCAAACAAATAAAGGGTTCGATTAATCAAGCAAGCTTGCCAAGACGTCGGGAGCGTGTATTAGCCGCTGAAGGAATGGAGGTGGGCTGAGGGCCTAACTACAGAAACATCGAGGCTTGGGCTTTGAACTCGTATTTTACGCTTCACATATGACGTTATAAGTTCAATATGACAAAGAAATTTAGGTGTCAGATGACAAAATTCTGAGTCTAATCACATCACGTTTAGGCAAGAACTAATTCTCACGTCGATGGTAAGCACGTACTATCGTTGGTTCGTTAATAATTGTCATTCGTGGGGATGGATTAAATTGTATTAACAATATAAAGTCAGAAATGAGGGTAATAATCAAGTTATTTAGACATAAGATGAGAAAGTCTAGGTTGTTAAGAGAACTCGTTGCAAGCCAAATAGCTAGTATGAGGTAATAAACTTCAACTGCATTTCATAATAATTACTTGGTGATTGGCAACAGTTATGGATGATGCATATCCTTGGTTATATCCAAGACAGTTTGCAAAAAGGGAATAAAAGGGACAAATATCCTCGTTGCTTCTAAATTATTGATCTTTTTCTATCACGGTAGATATCCAAATGTAGACGTTTGGTCCTAGGAAGATCAACCAACAAATTAGTACTTAGTTATATAGTTCGTTTTTTGTGTCAGATAGAGAGATTGCGGACTTTAGTGCCTCGACCCCACACGATTGAAGAGGGTATTCGTAATAACCAAGTTTTGTAAGTCAAGAAAGAGGCCTTGTTTCATCAATTGGGAAAGACGTGGTACATTTCACGTAAACTATTGGTTCATCCAGGGATGCCAATGTCCGAGTACTTATCACTTTGATCGATCCGAATGCATAAATCAATGTGAATCTTATCAAAGTCAAGGACGCCCATGGCACATTCACATGAATGATTTGTCAACATCGGGTGCACCTCGATCTTGTGAGATGGTGATCTCGAAATGGAGGTAGGAAGCTGGTGGATTTCATGATCCGCTACATGCCTCCATTGGATGCCGCAACATGTTTCGATTGTTTATGCGGACACATTAGTAGTTTGGATCTGTGGATTTAATAGGACCAATGCCAACTGCTTTAAATGGAAGATAAGTAAGGGATCTAAGGAGATTGGAACTCAGGACCTCCTCGCTCAGGTCCCATAATCTCATATGGTATCAAACAGTAGATTCTGAGTTCAAATCTTTCTAGACCTCTATTTATCTCGCCAATTACATATTTTCACGTGTTAGGCTCAAGCTAAAGTCTAGCTTATGCATGAGGAACCGCATTGGTTATATATCAAATCACGCATTCATGCAATAGCTTAAATTTCTAGAACAAATGGCAATAGCCTCGCAAGATCTCACAATATGGACAAGAACCGAACAAAGATACTGACATGAGATAGAGGATCTCACTTTGGTAGAGATCTAAACGACTGGGGAAAGACATTATGTTTAGCCAAGGGGCGGCAAAATTTGGAACAAGAAGAAAGGGAAAAGTTAGGATCAGGGCATGATTCTTGCCGTCTTCTGCTTTCGTTTATGTCAAGGTCAGAGACGCGGGAAAGTATACAGCTGTTGGATTGTGCAAGGTCATCTATACAGGCATGAATATCCTAAGTAGTGGCATCCCACAGCTGTTGGATTGTGCCGTACCAGTCCGTATTTGTATGTTCTAACCATTTGGCAACTGATCCTTGACTTTAAGCTGGATCCACTAGAGACATACCTTGACAAATAATATCTCTTTAGTCTCTTTTGTTTTTTTGTTAGGGTTTCGCATTTGGAAACTAAAGGTGTGACTTTTGAGGACCACAATCACGCCATAATCCCTCGACTGAAGTTTCAAATACCATAGTTATAGACACATGGTCCTTAAAACAACGTGGTAAAATCATCCTGGTCGGGTGGTTTTCTACATGCTTGAAAATCCTAAATTGTGCATATAATCGTAGACGCAATCAAACTGGTAGCAAAAGTTTCTCGAGTAATGAGCTAACTAAATGGTTTTAGTATCATAGGTTATGCTTTTATAACAAATTTTTACATGTTTATATGATCGGTATTTATGTTTTAGATTCATGTTAACTGTTGAATCGATATGTGTACACCAGCGTTAAACGTGTTGGGAGAAGAATTATGTACATATAAATTCTTCTAAAGAGCCATTTTGTCATGGCTGAAGTAATGAGAATTTGGGGGAACCTACTTGTATTATTTTTGTAGAATCACCCCCTGTATTCTGCTTAACGACGATCCATGATCCAACCTCCAAAAAGACAGCTTGATATGCTTTGTTAATCATTATTTTTCTCTGTCTTCCCCAACTAAACAATCTTTCTTTATTCCTTCCCCTCCTCTATATAGAAAACATCCTCTTCTCTTCTTCTAAACAAATTCACCAACCTTCGCCGCCGCCGCCGCCACCATCCTTCTCTCGCTCTCTCTCAAACAGCTGAGAAATCTTTGTTGCCATGGAGGAGATGATCTTCAGGGAACAACCCTTCATGGTGAACTCCAGCTCAAGCTCAACCCCATCATCTGCCCTAGGGATCCACAAAGACTCGAGATCAATTGCCAAAGTCAAACCCAAGATCAGGATAATCCACATATTCGCCCCGGAGATCATAAAGACCGACACAGCCAACTTCCGGGCCCTCGTGCAACGCCTGACTGGGAAGCCCGCCGCCAGCGCTGCCGACCATCAGAAGAGCCAGAAAAGGAAGTCACCCCGGCTCATCATTCCTAAGAGAGAAGGGCATCAAAAGATCACGCCTGAGAGGCCAATCCCAAGGAAGATGGAGCCGATAAACCTGTTCCGCGGGTTCAACCCCGGGGAGAGAATGAAGGAGGAAGAAGGGACGATGATGATGATGAGAGGTGGAGGAGAAGGAGGTGGGTATTTGAAGGATTTTGCAGACTTGGAAGGTTTCATGCATGAGTTGGGAGGGTTTCCTCTGTTGCCTGTGGATGCTTCTCAAATCCCCTCCTTTGAAGCAGCTCATCACCACCATCACCATCACCACGGCTGCTGATGAAACGCGCAAGCGGGCGTGTGGATGGAGAATTTATACAGTGAGTGGATATGTTTTCAAGATTTGTTTCAGGGTTCTAGGTGATTGAGATTAACACCGGGTGATTGATCGATGAAGACACTCCATCCCTCTCTCTTTGCTTGGTAAGGATTATATACACGGTGCACCATCGATTAGTCTGGTGAGAGAGGATTTTTTTTTTTTTGGTGCTGTAAATATTGATGAGACACAGCGTATGGGATACTGAATCTGCATTTTGTGGGGATTGCTGCTGCTACTTCTTGCTACAGTAACGAGGATGTAAGGGAAGCAAAGAGATAGGATCCGCTAGGGGGTGCTGTTAGGGCTTACTTTGAAAGATTTTGTGGTGTTCTTGTTTGATTTGGCTGCTTGGGTTGGACTTTGTCCTTCGTGTTTCTGTTCAATGTGGGGTTCATGTACATCTCTTCTTGAGGGGTTGCCTTCGTTGGGACACATTGTTCAGGAGACAAGCATATATCAACAGAATTTGTACGGGAGATTTGAAGTATTAGTGGATTTCTTGCGAGAAAAGTACTTGTGTATATCTCCCGAATACATCAGATATAGAAAATTCAAAGCTCCCTGAAATGTGCTTTTGAAAGGGCTTTGCTAGCATAATGTTCTTCGAGTAATTGTGAAAATAACTTGTTAATCTTATAGTAACTCAAAGACCAATACACAGCTTATTCTCCTTTTGAAACGGTAGTTCAATGGCATTCCGGACAAACATTTATACACCGGACAAAACCCACCTACTAAAACATGTCTAACTTCAAAAAAAAAAAATCTCTGACTTGATGAGTTCTTAGATGTTCGTTAGGTGTGTAATGACACTAAGTTACCTTTTCTAAGTACGTAAAGTTGATTCAGCAATCGGAACTCTTTCTTCAATTTTGAAATCATGCCACGCAAAGCTCTTCTTGTGGGCATAGCATGTAGCATGAATCTTACGCCCATGTTAATGTCATTCACTTTGACACTTTAGGTCGTGACTTGGGTACTAAAAGCTTGTTTGATAATAATTCTATTCCTGAGAATAATTTCTAAACAAAAATGATATTTTCTAATTATGTTCTAGAGAATAAAGAAGTAGATTTTTTTTTTTGTGCTTATTGTTTCTGCTAAAAATTTATTAACTAGCCATTGATTTGTTCCTGGGGTTTATAAAAATTAACTGACATTACTAAATAGATTTTTATTCTTTTTCCATTCTTGAGAACCAAAGAATAGTAATCAGATAAACGTGAGCCTTACCAAACATGCCCTAAATATCTCCGATCACGAATCCTCTTTTGGTAGGGTTTGGTCCCTCTATCAACAATGATCAGAAGCTATTAGACGTGTTTTAATAGGTGGACAGAACACTGTGAGATATTCTAACACGCCATCTCATGTGCAACTCCCGCCGAGAATGTCGTGTGAACAGGAAGGGGCACACAAAATGAACTTGGAAAAGAACCGGGGATGATAGTTTAAGCTTTTGGCCGTGATAGACCGGATTTATGTCAGCCCCGTCAAAACCTAACGCACAGACAAGAAATGTGGGATATCTAAAGACCGGAGGATTCATTCGCACTTTGACATTTTTCTGTTCACAGATACATGATTCATCTTTCAATAGAATAACACAAAAAGGAAAATAATAAAACATGTTAAGTCGACGCTTGGGGGTTTACAAAGGTTTTTGACTTTGGAGTTCAAGTCAATGGCTCCGATGAGCAATACCCCTTTCAACTTGGCAGTATTAATATCATCTTGACATGTAGATCTGATTAACTTACTCTATTTTACAAAAAAAAAATGGAGATGGGATGAGGATGACAGATGAGCTTCAATTCATGGTTACACGTCTTCAAAAGGCGATTGGGAAGTAATGTTCCTCATTGAGTCCAACCTTACCTCATGGGAATACCTGCAACTTGTAGCTAGCCTTGTTTGTAATTCGTTAATTAAATAAACTGGATCTCAAGACCAATCTTTTTCAGAAATTGAATGGATTTGATCTAACACGTATGGACAGAAAAAAAAAAAACTCTGACTGTTATTTTGCATCAATGACAATTTATCGAATTGAAAACTTGATTAGTATATCATTCTATTGTTGGGTGGTCTTAGACCTCTCTCGAATTGAAAACCGGCCCCTTCCATAACCGTGCAGGATAATCCCAAAATACACAGGAGAGCAAGGTAATCACGCTGGGTTTTTCCAAGTCAACAGCTTGAGGCGGAAGACAAGACGACGAGACGGACTGGTAGGATCACGCCAGAACTTAAAACCAATGTTGTGTGATCAACCATGTGAACAAGAAATAATTGGATTTTTGTTTGGTGCGAGGGCAAATATGTCGCCCCAGTTGACGTATGGGCAATAACATCTTTTGTTTAGTTTGGGGGGAGACATCAGCCAAAGTGGTACGTTCACATTTCTAGTCAACCCGCGTGCGACCGAACCTCGCTCACCTGTCCTCTCTTTTGTGGTATATTTTGCGCGATGGGGTGCACGCACCACCGTGATCACACGGTGCGATTGGTCGATTGTCAGCGTCTGCGTGTTCTGAACATCGTTCTATTTGGGGCCGTTTTGAGTTATACATCTCAAATTTTGATGGAAAAAGTGCATCGGAGGTTCTGTCGGTTGGGTCTCCCTCATGTGGGGGGGACCCACCAACTTTTCTTTCTATTTATTTAAGTAAAAGAAAATGAATGGTGGGAGACAAGAGAATAAAAAAAAAAAAAAGGAGAGTGTGTACGTGTGTTAGTGTGGTCTTCGGAAGAAAGGGATTAGCAAGAAGAGAGAGAGAGGGACTTACAGAGAGTACACACCGAGAGCTGCGAAGGAGAAGGAAAAAGAAGGAAAATCTTTGTAGTCCAGATTTGAAGGCCAAACGTTGACGGAATTGGCTCAAATTTGGATATGTTGTTCGTGAGGCCGAGACCTACGTGGTGATGGTTCTCGTTCGTTGAGACTCTCCTCCGATTCTCCAATTGCGGTTAGGGTTTCTTGCCCCCTTGTGTAGTATTTCACCTTTGTGGTGATGAAGTATTGTTGTATTGTTGATGTATAGCCTCTAGTGTGTGACTAGAGTGAAGACCCTTTGTATACCTGCTATTTCTTGGTGATTAGTGGAAGGTTTTGGGTGGTCCGTGGTTTTTCCCGTTTTGGGTTTTCCACGTAAATCTTGGTGTGTTGTTTTATCATTCCGCATTAGAATATTTGTCTGGATATAATGCTGGTTGTTGCTGGATTAAATCTGTGAAATTAGGGGAATATTTTTGATCCTGGATTGGTCTAGTTAGAGGCGAAGTGCTGCCCGATTTTCCCCAACAGAGTGGTATCAGAGCTTGTGTTGATATTTCAGTATTAGATGGATCAATCAAGTAGCACCATGTTTAAGTTGAATGCCTCTAATTATTCTATATGGAAGCCTCGGATGGAAGACATGTTATATTGTAAAGACTTATTTGATCCTATCGACGGTGACGAAGCTCAAGGAGACAAGGAAGACAAAGACTGGGAGCGAATGAATCGGAAGACGGTTGGGTTTATTCGGCAATGGATTGATGATAGTGTATTTCATCATGTTGCGCAAGAAACCAAAGCGGATGCCTTGTGGAAGAAACTACAAGATCTCTATGAGAGGAGAACCCCGCAAAATAAAGCTTTTCTAGTCAAGCGACTTGTGAACTTGAGATATAAGGAGGGAAGTAGTATGTCGGAACACTTGAGTGAATTTCAAGATGTTGTAAATCAATTGACAAATCTTGAGATTGACTTAGGTGATGAATTGCAATCATGTTTGTTGCTTGGTACTCTTCCTGATAGTTGGGATACACTGGTTGTGGCGTTAAATAATTCAGCTCCTGGTGGTGTGCTTTCTATGAGCATGGTTAAAGAAAGCTTGTTCAATGAAGAAACAAGAAGAAAAGGCTTGAATTATGCTTCTAGATCGGAGGCACTTGTCATAGAAAACAGGTCCAGAAGTCAATCAAGGAAGTTTCAAAGTAATGACAGGGGCAAGTCAAGAGGAAGATCGAAGTCCAGGCCGAGGAGAAATGTGAAATGTTACAACTGTGGCAAGATGGGACATTATGCTAAAGAGTGTTGGCAACTAAAGAGAGATAAATCCCATGATAGAAATGGAGATAAAAAGAAAGAAGAAAATCAGGCTACAACAGCAGCTGCATCCGACGGTGATATTGTCTTCATTTGTGATGATGGTTATGTAAACCTTACATGTCAAGACTCTAGCTGGGTTGTTGATTCTGCAGCTTCTTTTCATGTCACTTCACGGCGTGATTATTTTACATCTTATCGCGCCGGTGATTTCGGTTGTGTTAGGATGGGAAACAGTGGTGTTTCTAAGGTTGTTGGCATGGGAGATGTTCATTTGGAGACTGATGTGGGATGCAATTTGCTTCTGAAAAATGTGAGACATGTTCCGGATATTCGACTGCAATTGATCTCTACAGGTGCCTTAGATGATGATGGCTATGGCAGTTTCTTTTATGATGGTAAATGGAAATTGACTAAAGGCTCTATGGTAGTGGCAAAAGGCAAGAAGACATGCACTCTCTACACCATGGAAGCAAAGTTGATCAAAGAAGAGGTAAATGCAGTGGAAGATTCCTCAGTTGATTTATGGCACATGAGACTTGGTCATCTTAGCGAGAAAGGGCTTGAGACTCTTGCTAGAAAGAATTTTCTACCATTGAAGGAGAAAAATCTGACAAAATGTACTCATTGTATAATGGGTAAGCAACATCGATTCTCATTTCAGAATTCCTCTCCACACACAAAATCTAATGTACTTGATCTAGTTCACACTGATGTTTGTTGCATGGATGCTAGAACACTTGGCGGTGCATTATATTTTGTGACATTTATCGATGATTGCTCTAGAAAAGTGTGGGCTTTTGCTTTGAAATCTAAAGACCAGGTACTTGCGGCTTTCAAACAATTTCATGTCAACGTGGAAAGAGAAACCGGGAAGAAGTTGAAATGTGTTCGAGCCGACAACGGTGGAGAATATAGAGGCCCGTTTGAGTATTATTGCAGGGATTATGGTATCAAGCTTGAGAAGACTGTTCCGAAAACACCACAGCAGAATGGAGTGGCAGAGAGAATGAACCGGACGATTAATGATCGGATTCGGTGTATGCTATCTCATGCGAAGTTGCCTAAGTCATTCTGGGGTGAAGCAATGAGAACGGCTGTAGATTTGATAAATCTTTCTCCATCAGTTCCTCTTAAAGGGGATGTTCCACAGAGAGTTTGGAGTGGGAAAGATGTTTCCTACAATTATCTGAAAGTGTTCGGCTGCCGGGCATTTGTACATATTCCAAAAGATGAGAGATCCAAGCTTGATGACAGGTCTAAACAGTGTATCTTCTTGGGTTATGGACATGAAGAATTTGGTTACAGATTGTGGGATCCAGCTACAAAGAAAGTCATCAGAAGCCGAGATGTGGTATTCTTTGAGCATCAAACCATTGAAGACATCGACAAGCCAGAGAAGCCAAAGAATGTAGCTCAACACAGGGTTAATTTCAGCCCAAATCCTCCGACCATACTGGGTGAAAATCAAGGGGGAGAAATGCATGGAAATCATGAAGATGATGAATCCTCACAGAATGTTGATTCTTCAGTGGAGCCAGATGAATCAATTGAGCAAGAGCAACCAGTTGAACCAGTTGAGCAAGAAGAACCGGTCCTACCTCAAGTTAGAAGATCAGAAAGAGAGCGTAGACCATCACAAAGATATCAACCACATGAGTATGTATTACTCACCGATGCAGGAGAGCCAGAAACTTATGAAGAGGCTGTCTCGTGTGATAAAAAGAACAAGTGGCATGAAGCTATGCAAGATGAGCTCAAATCTTTGCATGAGAACCACACATTTGAATTGGTGAAGTTGCCTAAGGGTAAGAGAACACTCACAAACAAATGGGTGTACAAGTTGAAGACGGAAGAAAATAGTTCACAACCACGATACAAGGCTAGGCTTGTTATGAAAGGCTTTCGTCAGAAGAAAGGAATTGATTTTGAAGAGATCTTTTCACCAGTTGTAAAAATGCCTTCTATTCGAGTTGTTCTTGGGTTAGCCGCGAGTTTGGATTTAGAAATTGAACAGCTTGATGTAAAAACAGCTTTTCTTCATGGAGACTTAGAAGAAGAGATATACATGGAGCAACCGGAGGGTTTTAAAGTTGAAGGCAAAGAGCATTTTGTATGCATGTTGAAAAAGAGTTTATACGGTCTCAAGCAAGCGCCAAGACAGTGGTACTTGAAGTTTGATTCATTCATGGAAGATCATGGATATGGTAAGACCAACTCTGACTCTTGTGTCTTTGTGAAAAGATTCTCAGATGATGATTTTATTATCCTCCTACTCTATGTGGATGATATGTTGATAGTTGGGCATGATGCTAATAAAATCAAGAGCTTGAAAAATGAGTTGAGTAAAGCTTTTGCGATGAAGGATCTTGGATCGGCTAAACAAATCCTTGGTATGCAAATTACTCGTGATAGGAAGAACAAGAAACTCTGGCTATCTCAGGAGAAGTATATTGAGAAGGTGCTTGAAAGATTCAACATGAGCACATGTAAACCGGTAAGTACTCCACTTGCTGGTCACTTCAAGTTGAGTAGTAATGAGTGTCCTACGAGTAAGAAAGATAAGGAAGAGATGATGAAAATTCCTTATGCATCTGCCGTGGGTAGTTTGATGTATGCCATGGTTTGTACAAGACCGGATATTGCTCATGCAGTTGGTGTTGTGAGTAGATTTCTCTCAAATCCAGGTAAAGAACATTGGAACGGTGTAAAATGGATTTTGAGGTATCTCAGAGGTACTTCCAGATTATGCTTATGTTATGGAAATGGAAAGCTTGAGTTGAATGGTTATTCAGACTCTGATTATGCCGGTGATAGTGATTCCCGAAAGTCTACATCAGGTTATATGATGATCTTTGCAGGGGGAGCAGTTTCATGGCAATCAAGATTGCAAAAATGTATTACTCTGTCTACAACTGAAGCGGAGTATATTGCTATTACCGAGGGAGGCAAGGAACTCTTGTGGATGCAGAAATTCCTACGAGAGTTAGGCTTGAAGCAACAGAAGTTTGTTTTATATTGTGATAGCATGAGTGCTATTTATCTTAGCAAGAATCCAGTGTTGCATTCAAGATCGAAACATATTGATGTGAAGTATCATTGGGTCCGAGAAAAGTTAGAAGAAAAGCTCTTTCTACTTGAGAAAGTTCATACCGACGACAACGGATCTGATATGATGACTAAGGCCTTGCCGGCGATGAAACTTGACTCCTGTCGAAGCAAAGCGGGCATGATGAAACTCCCCACATGAGGTAGAGGGGGAGATTTGTCGGTTGGGTCTCCCTCATGTGGGGGGGACCCACCAACTTTTCTTTCTATTTATTTAAGTAAAAGAAAATGAATGGTGGGAGACAAGAGAATAAAAAAAAAAAAGGAGAGTGTGTACGTGTGTTAGTGTGGTCTTCGGAAGAAAGGGATTAGCAAGAAGAGAGAGAGAGGGACTTACAGAGAGTACACACCGAGAGCTGCGAAGGAGAAGGAAAAAGAAGGAAAATCTTTGTAGTCCAGATTTGAAGGCCAAACGTTGACGGAATTGGCTCAAATTTGGATATGTTGTTCGTGAGGCCGAGACCTACGTGGTGATGGTTCTCGTTCGTTGAGACTCTCCTCCGATTCTCCAATTGCGGTTAGGGTTTCTTGCCCCCTTGTGTAGTATTTCACTTTTGTGGTGATGAAGTATTGTTGTATTGTTGATGTATAGCCTCTAGTGTGTGACTAGAGTGAAGACCCTTTGTATACCTGCTATTTCTTGGTGATTAGTGGAAGGTTTTGGGTGGTCCGTGGTTTTTCCCGTTTTGGGTTTTCCACGTAAATCTTGGTGTGTTGTTTTATCATTCCGCATTAGAATATTTGTCTGGATATAATGCTGGTTGTTGCTGGATTAAATCTGTGAAATTAGGGGAATATTTTTGATCCTGGATTGGTCTAGTTAGAGGCGAAGTGCTGCCCGATTTTCCCCAACAGGTTCTCCGTCTTTTAAGTCTTGACCCTTATGCACGGAATGCAATTTAGTCTTACACCTTTTAATTGCTTTGATTCAACTCTGAACCTTTTAATTTTTTATTTGTTGTTGAAAAAGAAAAATGCAATTAATTCCCTACCCAAAGTTGCTTATGAGTCGCTGAAAACATATCTATTTTGATATCCTTAAATTGCACTTTTCATTGAAAGTTTTAACATTCTTTTTGTTTAGCAAAAAATGGGTGATTCGGAAAATAATTTCCTAAAATTGATCACTTGTATTTATTAAATAATTAGCCAACAAACGGAGCACTATATATAATTGAACCAAATGAAAGTTTTAGGACTAGATGACATTTTTCCATAGAGGTTTAGGACTCTGCTAAACCAATTGATAGGTTTAGGGCTTCATTGCATTCCGTACACAAGGTTTGGATTTTTGTGTGTGATTCTTACCAATTTTGGTTGGTCGATTACATGACATGCGGTGTATATTTCGTATAAAATACCGACGTGATTTGCGTGGATTAGGAAATTGGACAACAGTCAATGGATGTCTAGATCATATACATTTCAAATGCATCCGCCAGTCACATTTTTTTAACCCTAATTCACTCCACCTTTACTCCAAAATCTAAGACAAAAGTTGGTTGGAAATCATTCCCTCCAACCCTCGACTCCAAAATCCAAGACGAAATTAGAAATCTCTCTTTGAAACCCTAATCCCAAAAGCAATCTCACAAATCACACTCTCGATGAGTCACTGCATTAGATAAATAATCCTCAGTGAGTTTGATCTTTGAACATAGATCAATAATATCAGACAAGCTGCTTCCTTTTGCTGATAAAGACATAAAAATTATGGATGTGAGATGTCCAGAAAAAGCTTGTCACACGATGACTTGATCGCGATATTGTAAGGGCCATGAATGTGGCACGCACCGTAGCGAGAATCAGAAACACAATATACAATAGATGAAAAAGGGGGTTGGCATCCCTTGCAGGCAATACTTTTGGCTTGAATCTTTTTCCCCTTTGAGATATGCTATCTTGTTGGTCACACACCTGGTTTGGAATTCATCTTGATGCAGAACGATGATGATTCTCGAAACCCAAACGCTTCCCCTCTATTTCCCTCTTAAGAACATTGGCCGACAAGAAACCTCTCACGAAGTGTTACGTTCTTTCTTGATGTGAGATAATCTATGCGTAAGAGGGTTAAAGAAGGGACTTGAGCCTATTTATAGAGTTTTCAGCGGCGGGCTCTCTCATCACAGATCAGGCATAACTCGCCCTACATTAGCTAGCCTATATTAAACTAATTAAGAATATCTTCATTATACTTTAGTAGGCAAACCCTATTGAATGGTAAATATTAATTTCAATTAATGTGGCACATATTAGGAAAATTCTAACATTTTCTCACTTAGGCTATTTTAATTAAAAGTGTACCATATGTGCAAATATTTATGTTGGTCTTGTGATTATTTTTTTATAGTTAATCCAATCCCATAAAATTTCAAACACCAAATCATGACGGTAACTGCATCAATAGACACAGAGCCTTTCATGGTTATGAATTCCTTCAACTTTACTAATATGGATTCAATATGGTAGTGTGACAAAATAATAATATCTCACAAAGAATGATACTTTATTCATGTTATCCCTTTTGTTGGCCGCATTCTCTTCTTATGTGTCACAAAACTTGATATGCAACTAAAGAATAACATTATGGTTCCGATGAACCCATATATATATATATATATATATATCTCATCTTTACAATTAACTACACTTATTGTGTAACAAGTCATATCCATAAGGATAACAACCGACTACCCCTAACCTTTACTTAAGGTTCACACAATGCCTTGAGATTTTCATCAGATATATGTATTCAACTTGATAATAATACATTCACAAATGTTTTATTGAATGCAAAAGAGTTGATACATATATAAATATTACAAAATTGTAACAAATACAAATGTCAACTTCATTAGCGCAAAAAACTAAATAGCTCTCACTAACAAATACAAATGTCAACCTTTACTAAAGGTTCACACAATGCCTTGAGATTTTCATCAGATATATGTACTCAACTTGATAACAATACATTCACAAATGTTTTGTTGAACTCAAAAGTTGATACATATATAAATATTACAAATTTGTAACAATACAAATGTCAACTTCATCAGAGCAAAAAACTAAAGAGCTCCCATTAAACAATAGAATCCCATGATGTTCCTAAACCCATATTAATAACATGTCATTCAAATACACAAGGGCAAAGGCCTTATTCAGTGGATCTGCAACCATATCATCTATAGAAACATACTCTACTAAAATATCATCATTCTAAATTGTCTCCTTTATAATCAAGAACTTAACCACAAAATACTTAGACTCCTTAAGACCTCTGTTATCGTTAATAAACAATACTACAAAGTTGTTATCATAATACAACCATGTGAATCTATCCACAAAATTAAATACAGTCAACTTCCTAGTGAGATTCCGAAGCCAAGTCGCTCGAATGGCGGCTGTAAAACATGCTATAAACTCTGCTTGCATCGTAGAGGATGATATAGACTTCTATTTCTCGTTTTTCCATTATACTGCACCTCATACTAACATAAAGATGCATCCTGTTGTCCCCTTCATATCATCCTGACAGTCGTTAAAGTCAACATCTGAATACCCTACTAGTTGCAAGTCCTAAACATGCATGTAAATAAGCATATAGTCCTTTGTCATTTTTGAGTACCTTAAAACCTTCTTGACAGTAACATAATGATCATATCCTGGATTTGACAGATATTTGCATTTAAGTCCCATTACAAAAGCAATGTCAAGTTTGGTGCAAACTTGGGCATACATGATACTTCCAAGTGCACTAGCATATGGTACATTCTTTATTTGAACTTTCTCAATATCTCAACGAGAACATTATAACATACTCAATTTATTACCCTTAGTGACAGGAGCAATTCATGGCTTACTATTTTGCATAGTAAATCTTTTCAAAGTATGATCTACATATGCCCTTTGAGACAAGCTCAACATACAGCAAGAACGATTCCTAGATCTCAATACTTAAGACAAAAGACACTTCACCAAGGTGCTTCATGCCAAAATTCTTTAACAAGATCAGTTTTGTCTCATTAAATAATCCAATGGCACTACTCATAAGCAAAATATCGTTTATATAAAGTTTGAGAAAAATAAATTTCCTCTCACTGATTTTGCAATATATACACTAATTCACTTTGTTCTTAACAAAACAAAATAAACTAAAAACACTATGAAACTTCAAGTATCATTGTTTGAAAGCTTGCTTGAGGCCATAAACTGCCTTTTTCAGTATGTACATAAGTCTATGATCTCTTGCAAAACCTTCAGGTTACAACATATAGACTTCCTTATTAGGTCTACATTCAGAAAGACAGTTTTAACATCAATCTAGTATAACTCCAAATCAACATGAGCTATTAATGCCATAATCACTTTGAAAGAATCCTTAGAAGAGACTGGTGAAAAATTAGCTTCATAGTATATCCCTTCTTTCTAAGTGAAACCCTTAGCTATCAATTTGGCTTTAAACTTTTTAATCTTTCTTTTGGAGCCCCTTTTAGTCTTGCACACCGATTTGCAACCGATGGGCTTATGATCTTTGTTGACACCTAAATTTTGATTTCTCATTTAATCATTTATTTCATAAATAATTAGAGACTAACTTTAGTCCCTACAAAAATAATTAAATTATTATGCATATAGTTTGCACCTAGCTTATTTTGAATTTTTAGCGTGCACGAATTTGCATTTTCAAATTAAATTGGCAGCAGATATTCTTAAATGTTTCGTTCGTGGCACAAATGAAATCATAAAAAAAAAAGAAAAAGAAAAAGAAGGATGAGCACATGCAATTTAAAGAGAACACACAGAGAAGGAGAGGATTTCCTCTTGAAGTCTTCGGTGGCCTCATATTCAGAGACAAGGTCTTCCACATTATTGAAAGAAGCAAAAGGTTGTAGAGATTCGGACAAGAAGAAGTCAAAAGAGGCCTCGAATTCCTAGTAAGTGGAGGGTAGCTTTCAAAAAGCAAAAAAACAAAAACAAAAAACAAAAAGCAAAAAGCAAAAAAGAAAAAGATTGTTGTGAGCAACAATACGAAGATGGTGTTTGGTGAGTGAAGAACTCGATGCATATCTTTGGATGCTTAATGGTAATGATTAAGGTAAGGTCATTAAGCATGATGAAGGGACATATTTGGACAGATCTCTCCTTTTGGTGATACCAAGTAATTGGAGCACTTTAATGATGTTGGTCATGGCCACTTGAATTTCCCCTATAGTCATGCACATTTTATATATAACGGGGGAACTTGACAACTGAGGGGGGAGGATGATTCAATAAAATAATTTCAGTGTTTGTGATTACCCTTATTGAGTCCACAAAATCCCCAGCAATGTCGCAAGTACTCGGCAAAAAAAAAAATCCACTAAAGGACACAATGGTGGAGAGAAAAAGTGAGTACCAACTGTTGACACTTGATTTTTATTCATCTTTTCTCTTTTAAAATTCATAAAATAAAAAAAATCAACTTTGGGGGACCTTACCCAAGCCTGGGGAACAGATTTTGAATAAAAAATGATTTTTCATATTTTCAGTATTTTTCGGTATTTTTTATTTTGGAAAAATAATAGAAAATCCATAAAAATTCATAAAATTTAAAAATCAACTTTGGGAACCTTAGCCAAGCCTAGGGAACCAATTTTGACCAAAAAATAATTTTTCATATTTTCAGTATTTTTCGATATTTTTAATTTCGAAAATTCATAAAAAAAATCAAGAAAAATGAGAAAATTGCAAAATCAACTTTAGAGGCCTTGGGCAAGCTTAGGCAACCATTTTTGAACAAAAAATAATATTTCATATTTTGTATTATATATATTTAGAAATTGGGAAAATATTTAATAAATAATAGTATTTGAGGCCACAAAAATACATAAAAATAGTCAATATTTTTCTTTTAAATTCCTTTTCATGTTGGCCATCGCAATTTTTTTTAAAAAATCCAATTCAAGGTCGTGTATTTCTTCACGAGTATAATCTCGAATCGGGCCAAAAAAATTCAATTTGAGTCAATTTATTTTCATTTTTCTCTTTTAGAAGTTGTGACATTATTCTCTAATATTTTAAATTTTTATCTTAGCTCAATTATACCTAGAATGACTCAATTTTACAAAAGGGTTTTAATTAAATTTTGCATTATCTTCAGCAGTACGAAATGAGCAATTTGACATGAGGTAAATTTCAACTAAGCATAGGGGAGGTGTGTTGAAAATTATGAGGAGATTTGGACTTAAAGAAATGTTTCTCCAAGGGCTGAATTGCAAATACTTAAATCTCGGGGACTAGAATACAAATACCTAACACTTGAGGGATTATTTTGCAAATAATAAAAAGAAGAGTTAGTAGAGAAATTAGAATAAAGAAGGAAAGATGGAGAAGAGAAGATGAAGAAGAATAGATAGAGAAAATAAGATGAGAATAGAGAAGGGAAGATGGAGATGAAGAAGAGTTCGTAGGATGGGAGATAGATAAGGAGAAGGGAAGATGAAGATGAAGAAAAGTTAGGGAAGAAATTAGAATGTGAGATAGAGAAGGAGAAGGGAAGATGAAGATAAAGAAAAGTTAGTGGAGAAATTAGAATATGAGATAGAGATGGAGAAAGAAAGATGAAGATAAAGAAGAGTCAGTAGAGAAATTAGAATGTGAGATAGAGTTAGTTGAGGAATTAAAATGAGAGATAAATGAGTTGCCTATAAAAGGAAGAGGAAGAGAGTTGGGAAGGGGAATTTTTTTTTATAGAAAATTTTGAATGTTTAAGAGGGTTTTGGGAGATCAAAGAAAAATTGAAGAGAAAAAAAATACCAAAAAGAGAGAAAATTTTGAAGATGATGGGAGTTTAAAATTGGGAGTTATCATCACCAATTCTTTCATTGATCAACATAAATCAAGAGTTCATCCTCGTCAACGAGCAAACAAATTCGAGTTAAGTGTTTTTATTTATTTATTTGTGGTTTTAGTTGCAAATTAGCACAAATTGTCTACACTTCTCCCTCCATTTCTCCATATTTTTATGTCAAGCAAAAGATAACTCCAAGTCAACGGTAAATCCTATGGAGGTGTAAAATTGGCACTGATAAGCGCTTGAGTGCCTATTAAATCTGTCGATGGATTTCGGCTCGAATTGTCAAATCAATTCGTTGTATTTTATTTTAAAGAATTCAAACCCTAGAATGTGAAGGGTAGAGCCTACTCACTAGAGGTCATTTAAATTCCTGCACCTTAAACCCCAAAAGAAAGGGCTAAGCCAAGGCTGGGTCGTCCATTGGAGGTCTTTATTTACTGTAATTTAAATTCCCGCAATTTAAATTCCTGCACCTTAAACCCCAAAAGAGAGGGCCAAGCCAAGGCTAGGCTGTCCATTGAAAGTCTTTATTTACTGTAATTTAAATTTCTGCACCATTAAACCCCAAAGGGAAGAGCTAAGCCAATGCTAGGCCGCCCATTGGAGGTTTTTACTTACTGTCATTTAAATTTCTGCAATTTAATTTCCTGCACCATTAAATCCCAAAGGGAGGAGCCAAGCCAATGCTAAGCTGCCCATTGGAGGTTCTTACTTACTGTCATTTAAATTCCTGCAATTTAATTCCTGCACCATTAAACCCCAAAGGAAAGAGCCAAGCCAATGTTAGGCCGTCTATTGGATGTTTTTACTTACTGTCATTTAATTTCCTACACCTTAAACCCTAAAAGAGAGGGCCAAGCCAAGACTGAGCTATCCATTGATAGTCTTTATTTATTATCATTTACTTCCTATAATTTAATTTTTGAATCACTAGACCCCAAAATGAGTAGGTCGCAGCACTACACAGAAGTTGTTAACTCACTCCCTCTTTCGGCTTCAGGGAAATACTTAATATTTAGAAAATTGCTAAAAAAATGTCACTCACGTACATTCCATTTAAAAAAGTGAAAATACAAAAAGAGAATACCCCACTAGAACCTTATGAGTAAATCAAGCTTGAGTTGCCAAATTAGGATATCCGTGAAATTACGATACCGAAAGGACATTAGTTTTAATTAACTAATGTAACCAAGCCTCCGAACTCATAATCTCTGGTTCGTAGAAGTAATTTAGTTCTCCCGCTAATTTACTTAGGTTTCTAATCAACCTACCAAAAATGATTAGTGGCGACTCCAAATTTAAAACAATTTGAACAAAAAACTAAAGTTGCAATTCGGTAGGACTTGGGAGGGTCCGTATTAGGTTAATCCATATAGTTAACCTAATAATCCGTTAACCCGGAAATTTTTCACTAATCGAAAAATTTTTTAGGGTTGCGACACCACTGTCCTGCCCGGAGCTGTCCTTTTTGCTGCTAGCCCTCTGCTTGATCAAGCTATCGCCCAGTCTATGTTTGCGCCCAAACCGCTATTGATCAATATCGTTCCCTCTGCTGGTGTTTGCTGCTGTCCAAGTTTATTTGCTCGTGATTTGAGGTGCTATCCAGCAGTTACCCTACCACTCAAGGGAGATTCAAGAGCACACTGAGGCTGCTTCTACCCAAGCGAAGACCTGTTGCCCCTACATCAAACAAAAGGGGTTCTGCTCCTTTTCTTTTTGTCCAAAGTTCATTGCTCGAGGTCTGATGTTATCCCTACGTGTGTTAGATCGTTTGGTAGCAAATCGAGCTTGAAAGAGGCTGTTTCGGGCGAGATCCACAGCTTCGATCGTGCTGGAATTTGCTTGATAAAAGTATAAATTTTCTCGCTTTTTGATTGCGATCTATACTTGTTAATTTGGTAACTTGCATAGTTGTTGTTAGGTCTCTTTGAGCACATCAATTTTGCAATTAAAAAGAAAAGTTTAAACTTTTTCCATCAATTCATTGCTAAAATTGAAAAATTGATACTTGTTGCATAGAAATTCTAGATTTTTTGAGCATGTTTAATTTGATCGTGAATTTGGATGAATTTGATTGAAATTTTTCTGATAATTGATGAAATTAGTTGGAAATCCCATTTCTCGAAAAATTGTTCATAATTTCTGGATCAAATTGGATGAATAAGAAAAGTTAAGAATTTTGTAAACCAAAAATTAATTTTTCGGTGTACACTCTCTCTTGGCCGTATTAATCAATTAGTGGATAGCCCCTTTGTTTTGAATCTTATCATTGTCAGTTGGATTATCCTATCATATAGTTGTTTCACATTATCATATATTGTGGTTGCAGTTTTGCCTTGTTGCGGATGAATTCTTGATCTCAATGATAATATCCAATACGTGATTTGGTGGGAATGTTTATCCATTGGTTGAACAGACTTATCTTGCGATTTCTCGATGATATTAGATACTAGAGATAATGTCTGGTTGGGTTTGGATGTTTATCCATTTATTTATTTATTTATTTGAGAATTATCTGAAGTTAAATTTTCAAACCTTTAAGATAATCTTCACAAACTTCAATTCAAATTCCGAAAGAAAAGGTTGACCCCCACTTCATACTTTCGGTTACCCCTTTTATTTTCGAAGATTAAATTACTTTTTTTTTTCTTTCATGTCTATTTCATTGCTTGATTATTATAAATTATGCACATTTTTAAATAAACATGCCCATAACATATGTTCCATTATGTCTGGACCCTTCGAAAAATAAATTGCATGTCTTAGCTACCTCTTGTGGAATGAGACGGCAATTTAGAATAAAATTTCATGTTCCCCATTTTGGTAACAAGGGATGATGCTATTCTATACAAATTATCTGCATACTTGCTCGAAACTCTGAAGACGTAACGGATAAATTGTGACATTCTGAAATTCGACCCTTTTTCAGAATTTGAAAATAGAATGGTTATTTCATAGAGGCGCTATAAATGGATCTGACTCGAAACTAATCACTTCGGGATAACTAACTAAAAGGGAAAAGCTAGCTAGGAATATAAGCACGTGGACCAATTGGTCGATACGCGTGACTCCTTGAGAATTTAGTTAGAGCTGTCGTCTTATGAATGAGGCCACGAATTAAGTTCCGAAATAGGACAACCGACTCTTCTGAGTGTCACAGTTGTGAATTTGGACATTGCCTAGAAAGGCGTGAATGAGCAGATTGATCTCGGAATGCCTAAAGAAAAGGGCAAAATTGGAAATTGCCATATCGCCCTCGTCTTGTGCTAGAATCCATGGCTAGAAAGTGTTAGTAATTTTAGCGAGGCTAGAAAAATTGTTCGGCGGTATCTTGAGTCTTTTCCGATCGCGATTGAGCCAAATCAGCATTAATTGAGCCCCGAATGGTCTTGAAATTTCACGAATTTCGAGAAATGTCTCATCAGTCATTATCAATCACATCAATCACATCAATCGACCATCGGTCGCCGTAGGTCAATCCTTTTGACCGGTCAACCGATGAATAGTACCAGTCAACTGATGAATAGTACCCCCCTAATAATTGAAGATATTTCTCTCTCTCTCTCTTCAATTATTGACAGAATACTCTCTCTCTCTCTCTCTCTCTCTCCTCAGAAAATTTCGTGGCTCTTCCTCTCTCTTTGTTTTCTCTTGGGTTTTGGCCGCCGGAAAATCGCCGCTCGTTATGCCGCTTGTTCGCTGCCCACCAAAAATCAGCTCAAGATGAGCCTTGGAACCCCCCTCAAACAGAGGCAAAACCGGACCCTGCACAGGCTGAATTCTAGTTTCTGACCTCAACTTCAATCGGCCGCCGACGGAAAACCAACCGTTGGATCATCGTGATTTTCAGGTATGTTGTAGTTCATTGTCTTGTGGTTCTTTTCCAACTTGAATCACTCTGATCTGAGGTCATTTGGCCTTCCAAATCTGCTTCGCCGTTTCGGTCGACGAACTAATCTTTGTTACCTGAATTTCACATATGGCTCATATTGATATATGTTGACCCCAGCGACCCCTAGAGCTCATTTTCGTGTGAAAACATTGATTTTCAGCTTGTGAACCAACTCGTTTAGCTTTGCGCGTGGTCGTCTCCCATCGGTTTTTGCTGTTTTAGTCCCGACTTTGTTCGTGGACTTTTTCGCTGAATTTCTAGTGAGTTTTTCTTCTAAATCTTGAGTATGATGATAGGTAATCGCTAGACGAAGGCTAGGGTGAAAACGAGGCTCGAATCGAAGTCATTTTGAGGTGGAACGGAGTTCACTATTCACAATCGGAGTTCACTATTCATGCCGGAAAATACTATTCACGATCGGAGTTCACTATTCATGCTGGAAAACACTGTTCACTCCAGGGAGTTACTGTTCACAGAGTAGAAAAAGAATGTGAATTTGAGAGTTGAAATGCATGAGCTGGACTAGGAATGCACGTCCAACTCTGTGGTGCAATAGGCGACCAGTTTTGATAAAAATCGTTGAGTAATTACACGAATGTGAATCGTTGCCTACTGATTTCATTTGGAATTAAAGTGCTTGACTAAAATTGTGTTTCTCTGACTTGTCATGTATGGGTAAATTCCATAAGGTGCATCGTGTTGCTTTGGCATGCTTTTAACTGTCATGTGAAATGATCATCAAGCCGTAATGTTAGCCTTGAGACGTGTTATCGCGGGGCGGAGGGCGGCCCTGAGATGCCGATATGGCACGAGGAAAATGGAGCGATAAGGATGTCGACCTGATGCGAGTGTCGCGGGTCGAGACATAATGCGCTTGGACGTGCTCGCCACGGGGTAGCGGGAGAGATAAGGGTGCCAATCGTGAGGCGATTAGCGCGGGTTGAGGCATGACCTGAGACGACTAGCACGGGTCAAATGAAAATGAAATCCTATTGTGGTAGAATCTCGAGATCCTCGTATGCCTATGCATCCTAATGCATGATCATATAACTATTGGATGGTAAATTGCATGTTGAATTCATTTATTGTCATAACTGAGTTGTTAGCCTAACTGCATGCCTAGAATTAATCGTCTGATTACGCGTTGTCCTGAGCGGGGTTTAGGGGGTAAACTTACTGAGATGTGTTTTCATAGTTATCGTTATTTTCCTCACCTTTCAGTCCCTAGGACATAAGCATGGCAGTGATACCACAAGATTTGATATCCAGGTGGCGGAGTACCCAGTTGACAAGGATAGTTGACAGTAAATCGGTGGTTGCTGATGGATGTGGTCGTTCTGGGTTGGTTGTTGTTGTTAATATTTGTAAAACTAAGATTCATGTATAATATGGAACTGAGATTGTGTAATATATGAGGTGTTATGGTTGTGCTAATCCTTGCTCATTCGTTGTCAGGAGTAAGGTATCGCTTCTGCTAGCGTTTAATTTGGATATTAAGGTTTTAGGGTCGGCGACAGTTCTGAGATGTCGCATGTATCGACCGTCGTTGTGCAGATGTCGCGCGCTCATGGAGGTTCGAGGCGTGACAAAAATTCTTCTTTAGCCCAAATCTTTGGGAATAAATGAATTTATCGAAAAAATCAAAATTAAAAGGTATATTATGGACATTTTTGTTTATGTTTGTTCAATCTTTGCATTTTAATTGTTTGTTTCATTAAATACAAAACCCCCAAAAAAATAACTCTCATTTTTTTAACAGTTAATCATACCAAAATTCTGTTTTTACGTCATAAATATCATCTAATATAAGTTAAGACTTTGAGAAATCGTTTACTTAGATTAAATTGGATGATTAAGGCATGTTTTCATAAAAGTTGTCATTTAATCCGAAAATATAGAAAAATCATTTTTGCAGACACATGATCACTCATGTCATTTTTAAAGGAAAAGCCATTCAATTCACAACCATAAATGTAAAAGGATTTTTTTCATGAAATTTGGTACCAAAAAGGCATTAATTTTTCCAAATTAATGTAATCAAGTATTCGGACTAATTTTTCCTATTTGCAGAAATAAATTAATTCTCCCGTTAATTTATTTAGGTTTCTAATCGACCTATAAAGAATGATTAGTGGCGGCTCTAAACTGAATAAATTTTGCATGAAAAGAACCTAATAACCTATTAGCCTTGAAAGTCTTTTTTTGGTCGTGACAATCTTTAGTCAATTCAACAAATTCCCAAGCATCATTATGTTCCATAGACTACATCTTATATTTCATTGTATCCATCCATATATCTAACTGAGGACAATAAACAACATTTGCACAAGTTACTATATTAACTACACGATATAGTCTGATGGTATAGTTGATAGTCTCTCCTTGGCGGATAACCTAAATGGAGCTACAACAACCTCATCTTACACTTAAGAGGCTCAAGGAAATTCATCAAGAGTTGTCTACGCAACATGATCTTAGACCTCAATAGGCTCGGTCTATGGTGTGGGAAACTCCATTGTCCTCTGTATAGGAAGAGGAAAAGATACAACAGTATCCACCATACAATTATACTCATTAGTCTTTGAGTAGCTACCCTTTTTTGCCACATCAAACTCTAGAAACTTTGTTGTCCGTGATTTCACAATTTTTTTCCTTCATTGGGATTATAAAATCTACCCCTTTGAATGATCTACATGTGATATGACATAACATCAAGTGGTTCTAGAGTCCAACTTACTCAAAGTTGGATTATGTAACTTCATTTCTATAGGACATCCCTAAACCTTAAAATGGCTCAAGCTACTTTTATGTCTAGGTTGTAACTCAAAAGGACTAAAAGGAATAGCTTTGCATGGTACATGATTTAAAACGTGCATAGCTATTTTCAAAGCATCACTCTATATAGAAATGTCATACTGATGATACTCCTCATCATTTTTATACGAGTAAGATTGTACCTTTTGACCTTATTGACACTTGATTTTTAATCATCTTTACTTTTTTAAAATTAATAAAAAAATCCATAAAATTTTATAAAATTAAAAAAAGTCAACATTGGAGACCTTGGTCAAGCCTAGGGAACCAATTTTGATCAAAAATGATTTTTCAAATTTTCAGTATTTTTCAGTATATTTATTTTTGAAAATTCATAAAAATTTATAAAATTAAAAAATCAATGTTGAGGACATTGGTCAAGCCTAGAGAATCAATTTTGACAAAAAAAATAATAATTTTTCATATTTTCAGTATTTTTCGGTATTTTTATTTTCAAAAATTCTTAAAAAATCAAGAAAAAATGAGAAAATTGCAAAATCAACTTTGGAAGCCTTGGGAAAGCTTAGGCAACCATTTTTGAACAAAAATAGTTTTTTATATTTTTTTGTATTTTTATATATTTTTTAGAAATTAGAAAAATATTTAATAAATAATAGCATTTGAGGCCACAAAAATACATAAAAATAGTCAACATTTTGTCTTTTAAATCCCTTTTCATGTTGGCCATCGCAAATTTAAAAAATCCAATTCGAGGTTGTGCATTCATTCACGAGCATAATCTCGAATCGGGCCTAAATAATTCAATTTGAGTCAATTTATTTTCATTTTTCACTCTTAGGAGTTGTGATATTGTTCTCTAATGTTCTAAATTTTCATCTTGGCCCAATTATACCCAGAATGACTCAATTTTGCAAAAAGGTTTTAATTAAATTTTGTATTATTTTCAGGAGCAAGAAATGAGCTTAAATTTGACATGTAGAGAACTTTGACTAAGCATAGGGGAGGTGTGCCAAAAATTGTGAGGAGATTTGGATTTAAAGAAATATTTCTCCAAGGATTGAATTGCAAATACTTAAAATCTTAGGGACTAGAGTGCAAATGCTTAATACTTGAGGGATTATTTTGTAAATAACAAAAAGAATAGTTAGTGGAAAAATTAGAATAGAAAAGGGAAGATGAAGAAGAGGAGATGGAGAAGGGAAGATGGAGAAGAGGAGATGAAGAAGAGGTGATGACGAAGAGAAAATGGAAAAAATAAGATGGGAATAGAGAAGGGAAGATGAGATGAAGAAGAGTTAGTGGAAAAATTAGAATGTGAGATAGATGAGTGGGTTATAAAAGGAGGAAGAAGTGAGCTTGAGAAAGGGGATTTTGAGAGAGAAAATTTTGGATATTTGAGAGAGTTTTGGAAGATTGAAGAAAAATTTAAGAGAAAAAAAATACTAAAAAGAGATAGAGAATTTTGAACATGGTGGGAATTTAAAGCTAGGGGGCTATCATCACCAATTCCTTTATCGATCAACACAAATTAAGAGTTCATCCCCGTCGTTCGAACCGCAATCTTGATCCACAAGGTGATACGAGGTCCGAATTCGGCAATCAAATCCGTCAAATCAGATAACGATTCTAGCCATTAAAATCTTTGAGAATTTCGTTGCCTCAATGGGTTGATTTAAATTTGGATTATGTCATGTCGTACTCATATGTCTCCATATCCACATGTCGCATTCGTACTATAATTTTCTGCATTTTTTACTTAACAAATCTATACCCTAAAATGGGAAGGCTGACCCACCCGTTGGAGGTTTTGTATATATTGCCTTTACTTTCTGCAATTTAATTCTTGTACTATTAAACCCCAGAATGGGTAGGCCGAGCTAAAGCCGAATCCCTCATTGGAGGTCCTTTATTTATCGCATTTAATTTCTGCAATTTAATTTTCGCACTATTAAACCCACCCCAGAATGGGAAAGGCAAAGTCTACCCGTTAGAGGTCCTTTATTTACCGCACTTAATTTCCTACAATTTAATTTCTGTACTATTAAACCCCAAGATGGATAGGCCGAGCCAAGGCCGAGTCCCTCGTTAGAGATCCTTTATTTATCACAATTTAATTCCCTGCAATTTAATTTCTATATCATTAAACCCTAAAAGGAAGGGTCAAGCCGAGACTGGGCCATCTATTGGAGGTCTTTATTCGTTGTCCTTTATTTTTCTGTAATTCAATTTCTGCACCATTAAAATCCAAAAGGGAGGGCCAAGCCAAGGCTGGGTCATCCATTGGAGGTTTTTACTTACCGTCCTTTATTTTCTGTAATTTAATTTCTGCACCATTAAATCCCAAAAGGGAGGGTCAAGCCAAGGCTGGCCATCTATTGGAGGTCTTTATTTACTGTTATTTATTTTCTGTAATTTAATTTCTGCACCATTAAACCCCAAAAGGGAGGGCTAAGCCAAGGATAGGCTATGCATTGGAGGTCTTTACTTACTATCCTTTATTTCTGCAATTTAATTTTCGCACCATCAAATTTTAGAATTGGTAGGCCGTGCCAAGGCTGAATCCCTCGTTGGAGGTCCTTTATTTACCGCATTTAATTTCTGCAATTTAATTTTTTTGCACCATTAAACCCTAGAAAGGGTAGGCCAAGCTAAGGCAGAGCCTCCCTATTGGAGGTCCTTTATTTACTAAATTTACTTTCTGCAATTTAATTTCTAAATCATCAGACCCCAGAATGAGTAGACCGAGCCACATGCTGGAGGTTACAACACTGCACATAAGTCGTTAGCTCACTCCCTCTTTCGGCTTCAGGAAATTTTTAATGCTTTGAAATTACAAAAAAAGATGTCATTCATATGCATTCCATTTAAAAAATGAAAATATAAAAAGAGATCACCTTTTTAGAACCTTAGGATTAAACTAAATCTGAGTTGCCAAATTAGGATATCCATGAAATTAAGGTATCGAAGGGGCATTAGTTTCAATTAATTAGTGTAACCAAGTCCCCGAACTCATAATCTATGTTTCAAAGAAGTAATTTAGTTTTCATACTAATTTACTTAGGTTTCTAATCGACCTACCAAAAATAATTGGTGGCGACTCCAAATTCTGAAATCATTTGAACAAAAACCAAAGTTGTGATTCGGTAGGGCTTGGGAAGATTTGTATTAGGTTAGTCAATTTAATTAACCCGATAATCCACTAATCTGGGAATTTTTCACCGATCGAAAATTTTTCGGACCACGACAGACCTCACCATTTTGTTCAAGATTCTCAGGCATAATAAACTGAGCTATTATCCCAAAATCCTCAAAGTACTTAGCAAATGGCCATTTAAGCTATCTAGTGTTGCCATGACTGTCAAAATCTCACCACCTCAGTTTGATCTGACAACCTTTATGAACCTTCCCAATTGTTTGTCTAATTCAATCCAAAAAATCTTGAACTTGTCAAGAGACTTGGACTTTTCTTTGCTCAAGTACTCATAACCATATCGAGAATAGTAATCAACAAATGTAATGAAATAAAAGTTTTTACACAAGGTTAAGGTAGGGTCCAATAATATTAGTGTGAATAATCTCCAATAGGTAAGAACTACAAACTGCAGTTCTTTTCTTAATCTTAGTCATCCTATTCCTACATTAATCTACACAAGTTTTTAAGTCGCTTTTAAGACCATACATGATGTCAGCCTTTATCAACCTTTTTACTCTTTTCCCAGAAATGTGACCAAGAGGTTTATACAACAATATATAAGACTACTTCTTAAGTAGAGACCTTTTGGAAACAACCTTTTTAGTAGTATGAGCGATGAACATGTCATTGGAAGTTAAACATAATATGTACAATCCTTTGGATATGTTACAGCACCGAACTTTATTTGGATTAAAAAAATAAAAATAAAATATTATTTTTTATTTCAAATAAGTAGCTACACACATCTAAACATGATACCAAAATTATTTTCCATCTAAAAAAAGGTACATATAGGTGTTTCTCAACATCAATTTAAGACTTGAATCTAGAATTAAAATTACATTTCCCATGAACTCAACATTTGCTTTTCGTTGTTTCCTACAATGAGTTTTGACTCATCCTGATTTAACTTCCTCCAATTCATGAATCCCTATTTCTTAAATACAACATGATTAGTTGCATCACTATCTAGCTACCATGAATTAGATGGGGCTTTTGATGGGTTGGATTTACAAACAAATCCTAAACAATCACTTACAGGCTTACTCCCGGACAACTAAGTCCTAAACTTTTCACGGTCCTCCTTTATGTGACATTTCTTCTTACAAAAGAAGCAACAATCCCCATCTATCTCGAAGGATACTTTCCTAGGACCCAAAACATTAGAATGTTTTAGTGGTTTCATAAGTACCTTTATGAGTACGTCTTTTTGAACCTCCTACTCTTCTTATTACTAGAACTTGAGCATGCAAGGCAAGATGTACTCTTTATTTCTTCAGTTTCTCTTCCTCTATCACCACTATAGCTATCAAGTCATTAATTGACCATATCTGATCTTTGGAGTTGTAATTGATCTTTGTAATCCTAAAATTAGATGGAAGGGTGTTAAGGGCTTGATGCATTAGTTTTGACTGTAGGTCTACCATCCTCATGATATAATCTAACACCACGAGTACTATCGTACTTTATATTGAAGAGTTCTTGTAGAAGTGCCCCAATCTCAACATTAAATAAGACGGTTTTTAGCCTCTAAAGCTGCCATCATTTCCTTAGCAATGTAGTTAGTTGGTAGGCCACTCATCAAATGTTCCTTAATGGATTGCTTCATTATCAACAAGCAAATCATATTACTCTTATACAAAGCAACAAAGTGTGCTTTCTCAATTTCCGTACTGGTGTTGGTTATATTCGTTGGCTTATCCTCACAAAAGTTACATGAACACTAGCTAGCTCCATCCCAAACAAAAAAAAAATCCTCTTTCCGTTTCTTAGAATTTGAATCAATAAGAATCTCGATCAAAATGGAGTTGCCATTTATGGAGAAGCTGGCTAAAAATAAAACCTTGTATATTTAGCATCATGTGAGTACCCAACTTGAGAGTTATATACATCATCACATAATTATCTTTGGTAGAATATATGACATCCAGCTGTATACTCCATGATAATAGTCATGAGAATAAATTTCAACCTTCATGAACTTATCACATTTTGGTGTATGAACCATTAGAATCATATACTTCTCAAGCATATATTATATATGTGTCCCTTCGTGAATCACTATACAGTCACCTTTTTCGGGAGTATGAACGTGAGTTAGAATTGGAGACATCCGAGCACAACATGAGATCTATATTGCTCAAGCTCAATTAGATTTGCCACTTTGGTGGTCGTTACCCAATTGAATCCTTGAAAATTTCTCATACCAAGGATAAAAACCTAATGTATTACATCTATCAAATAGATGTAACATTAGACTTAAAACATGGCAATATTTCTCTAAAATCACATGCTATGCTAATTACATAGTAATAATTCATTGATGCATAGCAATGAATTAGCTCTACACATACTATGTGTTCATATACATATGAGCTAGTCTTTTTTATTTTTGAAACCGTATGAAAATGCAAGAAGGAACGCAAAAAGACCATTAAAAATACACATATATATGGTTCAAGCATGTAATTTGAACATACCACAATGTAGAGCAAGATCATACAAGCAAGCTAGAGTTGACCATGCTCTGATCGAAGATGCCATGTGCCCTCACACATCCCCCAAAGGCTCGGCGGGTAGCGACAAACTCGACACGTAGGTGTGTCTCGTTCAATTCGTTAGCCAGTCTAACTAGTTAGATTGGTCTAATCATAGATTGGTCTGACCAGATTGACTAGTTAACGATCAGGTCTGGTCAACGATCGATCGAGTCATGTCAATTGTTTGTTGGGGTCAACCCAGTTATTGGGTTGACAGCGTCATGTGGACGTCAGCATGATGGTTGACCAAAGTCAACTAGCGCGTGGCTACCACACGCAGCCATCGCATGTTGGCGTGTGTACCGAGGTTCAACGTCTGATGGAGGCGTGCAACCACTCATTTTGAATGTCTTAATGAGACCTATCTAACTATGTGATCAAAACTAAAATTCACTAAATAAAAATAAAATGATATAAATTAAAATAGTAATGTTCGTTCGTGTACATTGTGGGCCGTCTTCGTCGTGGTGCGTCCGGCAGTTTTCGACATCCACCTAAGGTATGAGGCCACTTATTTTTCTCATGTCAAAGAGACAAGTCTGAAGATGTAATCAAAAGCAATTTTCATCGGATGACAACATAGAAAACATGCAAAAATAGAAAGGTTTCCATTCTTGGTTAGGTTGCTCTAATCAAATGTAAGGGCCACGAATGTGCCATGCCTAGGTACACTATAATGAGAATAAAAAACACAATATATGATAGATGAAAAAGCGATTGGCGCACACCTGGTTTGGAATCCATTTTGATGAAAAACAATGATGATTCTCGAAACCCAAGTGCTTCCCCTCTATTTCCCTCTCAAAAACACTGTCGATGAGAGGTCTCTCACGAAACATTACATTCTTTCTTCATGTGAGATAATTTGTATATTAGAGGGTTAGAGAAAGGACTTGAGTCTATTTATAAAGTTTTGGCTATGGTTCCTCTCATCACGGGCTAAGCCTAACTAAACCCCCACTAGCTAGCCCATACTAAACTAATTAGGAATGCATACATTATACTTTAATAGACCAACCCTGCTTAAAGGTAAATATTAATTTCAATTAAGAGCACCCCTTCCTGCATATCCATATTAGGTGCAGGCTACCTAATTCACTAGAGGGTATCTAACAAAAGATCATAAAATCTTGCCCTTCCAATTTCTCTCGCAGATAGAAATTCAACCTCTTTAGGGCAATTATGATGCATTCTTTATCAGTAAGATTGGTTTGTGTAGCCCACATTAGGAAAAATTCTAATATATATGTCACAAGTTAGACATATATCATCATTCCCCACAATAAATATGTTTGACATGAACGCATAGTTAAATTAGAAGATTCTTGTTATGTGAAGATTGTCCAATCAATCCTAAACCTATTTGTACATATGAACTTTTAATTTTGTCAATTTATTCCTAAACCTTTATGTTGAATTTCAATGTAGTTAATCTGACCGATTTTAGCCAGATATCGTTGGTAAGGTTACATGAGAGTTGCGATCACCGTGTGGTGTTCACTTGTTGGTGGGGGTCATTAGGCTATGGTCAAAGAATAGGAGCCAGTTAGGTGGCAATTGTGATTCGTGGTTAGCAAAAATTAGAGCAGAGCACAATGGATTCCCCGTCCAGTCGGTTTGGTCTGACTCCGAAGAATCCTCGGTCCAGTTCTCGATTCCTAAAATTAGAACTGGTGTCCGGGCGGTTCGGTTCCTAGTTCGATGGAGGGAGCTGGATTGATGGATCACCAGCCCGGACCAACCATTTTTAAAAAATCATATATAAAACTAAATAGTCTAAACCTATGCTAAAACTAGTGTCCCAATTAGTTCAGTCAAGTAATTATCTGCACATTTCCTCATGCTGTTAAATTGCGACTGTCATGCTGGGGCCTAGGAACGCATAACCCACAACAAGGATTGCTATTTCCTTTGTATGGTAAATCCTAAAGCTACTGAAGCACTTCTCCTTGTTCAGGCTTTAGGGAAATTGCTAGAACCATTATGCAGAGGGAGACCCTACAGGAATTGCTTCAACCTTAGAAAGGTAGAGTGGAAGCAAGAGAGACTCGTGGCCAGAGCAACTTGATTCCGAGGAGTCAGTGGTTCCTGTCATGAAGAGTCGCCCTGGGATCTCCTTGGTCCTTTTTTTTCCTGGAAACACATGCTTCACACTGCGAATAGATTTTGCGGCTTGCCCTGGGAGGCTTCTTTTGTTTTGTTTGTTTTTTTTCTCCCCATATCTTTCGTCTTTCCTTTCTCAGTGTCTCTATTCTCAATCTTGGTGGGACTCAACATTCTCTTTGTAAGCACCCTGGATCACGTTGGTCCCGAAAGGCCATCCTTGAGAACTAACTTGACTCCTATCTCTTTTGAACTGACCGCCTCAATGTTAGCAAGTGGAGATGGAATTCCCTCTCCAATAATATGCTGGAATTTTCCTATTTTGAATTAATCGCCTCAATGTTAGCAAGTGGGAAACCGACTCCATTGGACCGCTTGGGAACTGGACTGGACCGGTCAGTTCAATTTCAAGGATTGTCGGTTCGGTCCTCGCTCCTGAAAATTGAGAACTGGGACCATTAATCCGGTTCTCGATTTTTTAGGAGAGCCGGACCGAACCAAAAACCTATCAACCCTAGCAAAAATACATATGGCACTAGTGATGCTAATAAGTGTTTCAATATTGAAATATTATACCACATCTCATAATAGTTTAAATATTTTGAACAATATATAGATGTAGGGGGATATGTTTGGGAAGTAAGAAGCCCTTTTGACATTTCTTCATCTGCAAAGAATTATCGATGTGAAAACACAGAGATAAAGGGCTGATCTTTGGCAGTGATCTTAATGATTTTTATATGATATTGGGGCATGAGGTCCTAAATTTTTCATATGGTACTAAAGTAAGAGAACTTGATATGACATGATTGAAAATTACATGAACTATCGAGGTAGTGTTGAATACAAAATTTTTGGAAGTAACTAATCTAATTAAAAGAGAAAAAGAACGAGAACTATCCGGCAAAAATACGAAAATAAATTGGATCTTAAAAATGGAAAAAAAAAAAAAAAATTGCACTGGGCCAAAATGGACCGTGGTAATTCACAGTGTTGGAGATGCGGGGTATCGAACCCCGTACCTCTCGCATGCAAAGCGAGCGCTCTACCATGTGAGCTACATCCCCTACTTGTTGAACATCACCCTCCTCTTAATCTTAAATTCTTTAGTCATTAGCAGCTCAGCCATCCATAGGGAGGGAGCCGTGCAAATTATTCTCTCAGTTCAGCTCCACTTTGCTGCTTCAAGTTTTTCCCGCCACGGCCGCCATGGAAATCGATCCGGCGGGCACCCTTCAGCGGAAGCAGTCCGCCTACCTCTCCCTGGTATTGGAATTTTCTCCTTCCTTTTCTTCCCCAGCCGTGCTCCAAGAGTCTTGGCAACATTTGAAGCGTTTTCGCGTGCTTACTTCGCGGAACGAACGAGCTTAGCTTCCGAATCTCTCGCCTCATTATCTTTTTTGTTTCGCAAAGCTCAGAGAGCCTCCCATGCTTGTTCTTTTTTTCAATCTAAAGCTGATCGCGAATTCTTGTTTCTTGTATTTGTTTAGCTGGGTCTTCTATTTGGCGTGTCTTTCCCTAATTTTCGCAACGGTGGCTTTTTTTTTTTTGGGGGGTGGGGGGTGGGGTTGTGTGTTTGCATTGCAGGATGAAACGTTCGAGATACAGAAGGAGGTTTACAGGGGTCAACAGTACAGTCAGATTTACTTCGCTCGTCTCCACATGTTGCGCACTCTCCTCTACTCTCTCGTTCCCAGTTGGAAACCCCATGTCCCCGGTAAATTTGAGGGCTTTTAGGGTTTTCTTGTTAAGGACTGAAGTTATGCTTCGTTTCTGTGCTATTTTAGGCTACCGTTTTTTCTATCCAGTTGGTGCATTTGGGGTTGTACTAACCAATTGGAAGGTGGATTTCTTGGGGAACTATTTAGTGCTTTATAGTTCTCTTAGCCTTTGGCCTGCTATTTCTGTAATGTAATGAATATTCTGCATTTGGGATCGAGGGGTTTCTGCAATTTTTCTCGGAAGACTTTTTTTTTCATTTTTTCCCCTTGAAGCTGTTTGTGGTAGACTTTCTTTGTTTTAACTTGCTATGGTTTTGTTGTTTTGCTTGCCCTGTTCCAGGAAATGGGGTAACAGTAAAGTCTAAAAAGTTGCGCATAATCTGTTTAAATTAATGTCAATGACTTGTTACTTGAGTTCACCAGATTTCAAAATTGTTGAAATAGAAGTTTGGCCCCATGCTGAACCTTTTGTTATGTTTAGACAGTTGTTTTCTTGCTTATTTCAGTTGCACTGTGGGTCTGTGTGGGGATGCTTGTCAAAATTTCCCATGTTTCGTAAACTGTTGAAAGGCCTTCATGAAGCTCTAGTAGTAGAAGCCTCATCTTTTCCACTAATGCCGCAGGCTTGACATTCCATAGTGCAGTATGATTCATAATCGCTATATGATGTCTTGTAGTTTGCACTGTACTGGGGTTAGAAGGTGGCAAGGAATGCATTATTGTTGGTACTTTATACAAGCACATGAAGCTTAAACCTACTATACTTGATGAATACTCCAAAGAGGTAATTTTCCTGGTAATTTTGTCTCGTATAATTAAGTTCTGTTCACTGCACTCAGACTATGATTGGTCTCCAAGATGCATTAATTTTATTTTTGTTTCATGTACTTAAAAAAAAAAAATAGAGGTCTGCTGCTCCACTCGTGAAGCACCACAACTTCAAGCACCCTGATGATCATCTTGTGTTAGAAGATGAGAGTGGCAGAGTAAAGCTTGGTGGGAGTTTGCTTTCACCTACTTCATATGTGACAGGTATGATCAGTTGCAGATTACAGGACTAAAGATGAAATTCCTTAATGGATTGACAATAGCATTTTCATTAGATAAACAAACTCGAGTTCACAAAAGAATGAGTGACCGAATGCAAAGAGAAGAAATGTATCAGAAAAAGATGCTTTTATTTGTTTATAACTATATGATTTACTGCTTTTCAAAAGTAAAAACCATAAAAATAATTAGCGTTATTGTGTTAATTGAACTTTTCAAACTTTGCAAATTTGAAGTGGAAAGAAAATCGTCAGTTTCTTTTATCGTCATGAATTATGGGAACTAACATGTCTAGAGAAGGTGTTGTTGTTGCTTTGCATGGGAAGGAAACTGATGCTGGTGACTTCCTAGTCCAAGATGTCCTTGATGCAGGCCTGCCATCTCAGTTGGAGTTTCCTCTTAAGTCAAGTATGAACTGATTCATGTCCGTCTGTTTTCTAGTATTTCTTCTTTTTAGGAAGGGAACATGGGCTATTCTCGTGTGTGTAACAAGGTAAGCATTTTTTTAAATTATCCTAAGGGGTTGCTTAAGCAGTTGGCGCGTTCTACTCAAGGGCTGGGTTCTAATCATCACATTTGTGCAGTCTCTTGGCCATCCTTAGGAGCACAGTCTTGAGTACTTGTGTATTTACCCTGTATGTGAGAAGGAGAGATTATCACACCAGGTGGGGATAAGTTAAGTTCTTGTAGCATACCAAGCACCGTATTGTTAGCAAAAAGAGAAGTGACTTTGTGTAATAATAAGCCTATATCAAAAAGCTTGCATTGTTTCTGAGTGAGTGAGATGTACCAGATGGACATTGGGAGCTTAAGCTCCCAATGACAGTGCCTGCAGCTAGATTTTGTGTCCAGAACATGTGTTACAAAAGAAGGCACATTAGGATATTAGTTGGAGTAAAACATCATCTTCACTTGTCTCTGTTGTTTCTCATGGTTATGTTTTGCTATTATATCTCTAAAATGATGCTCGATCCCACTTTCCCCTTTTAGTATGTTTTTCCATTTAAGGAAACAGTTTTAGTTTCCTCAGTAAATGTGCAATTCTTTACTCAGCGTGTGAAGTTAAGATTCTGCTTAAGTCTGCTCATTTGGCATGTCTTTTGCCATGGTCTTTGTTTCATGCTCATTGCCTTTTGTTTCAAGCAGGAGAAGACAAATATGTCGTTCTTGTGTCTGGGCTTAGCATTGGGAGCAGCACTTGTAACCCCCTCCAGTTTCAGCTTCTTGTTGATCATATAACTGGGCATCTTGGGGATGAACAGGTTAAGGCTACTTTTTAATTTTCCTTCTCCCATTCCATCTATAGAGGATGCATGGCCAATCAATCTAAGTGACTGTCTTGCTTACTTTGCTATGATGCTGGCTGAACAGGAGCAAGGTATTGCAGCAGAAATTGTTCATGTTGTAATTGCTGGAAATTCTGTTGAAATCCCACATGGAATATTTAACAAACAGGTATGTCATCTTATGTTCGTTTGCCCATAGAAAGGTGCTTTTCCTCAGAGATGTTTTGCCCTTTCTATTTATACACAATCTTCTTTGCCTTTAGAAAGAAGTATAGGATACAATGACTGCACTTAGATATGAAGAGCTTCCCTTCTGTTTCTGTGATAAACAGATACGTTATTAAATTGGACGACCCCTTCTACTATTGAACTAGATGAGTGACCTGCATTTGTAATTTGACATGCTATTAAACATAATGCTTGTTGCATTTCCCCATGGGCTAGGAAGGTTTTTTGTGTGTTTGGGGTATCCAAGGGAAAAGATTCTTGAATTTAACTGTCAATTGAATGACGTAGTTGATGATTGCTTAAACGTAAATGATAGAGATGTTCTTAACTCAAAGGAGTGGAGGTAAATAGTCAGTAAATGGGATAGAACAAGGATAGTGATCATGATGAGTTTGTTTTTTTCTTCCTTAAGCAGTATTGCTGACTGTCATTTGCTCATTTGTGGCAGAATTTGGCTTCTAAGGACCTATCAAGATTGTCTGAACCAATTAAAGAGCTTGACATATTACTAACGCAGGTAATTTAAATTTCCTTAAGTGTATTTATTCTTTTATGTGTAAAAAGTATCGTTTTTCTTGCCTCTTAAAAGATCGGGCTGTTGAAATCTTTACTTATTTTCAGATAGCTGCAGGGTTGCCATTGGATATCATGCCAGGGCCAAATGACCCTGCAAACTTTGCCTTGCCTCAGCAGGTTTGGTATCTTCCAATATTGTTAAATATGTAGCTGCTCAATTTTAGTAGTTCTTGCTAACTCTCCCTTTTCTTCAGCCTCTCAACAGATGCCTTTTCCCTGGTTCATCAGCATACAACACATTCAGATCTTGTACAAACCCTCATTGTTTTGAGCTTGACAATATAAGGTAATTATCCGATAATTTGACTGAGGACATACATGCATTAATCTGTTTTCACCTGTGGTTTATCTTTCAGGTTTCTTGGAACGTCAGGTCAAAACATTGATGATCTAGAGAAGTATTCTGAGGCAAAAAATAAGCTTGAATTTGTGGAAAGAACATTAAGATGGAGACATCTTGCACCAACAACACCTAATACTCTGGGTAAATTTGCATTTTCTGGTATTGTTGACTTTGCACTAATTAATGTAAGAAATTGGCTTATGTTAACGAAAACTTATGGGAAGGGCTGAATAGCACAGTCTCATGTAGAGAATAGATGGCTTGAGGCTTTGTTGAGGCACTCTTATTCTTTCCCCATTATTGGACTGACCTTATCGAATCATGATGCAGGCTGCTATCCTTTCACCGATAGGGATCCTTTCCTAATTGAGAGTTGTCCTCATGTTTATTTTGTTGGGAATCAGGATAAATATGAGACACAGTTGCTAGAAGGTGCAATTTCTTTAGAATTTCAAAATAATTTGCTTTTCAATGGAGAATCTCCCTTTTGACCAAAAAAAAAAAAATGGAGACTCTCCCTTGAATCTCTGCAGCTTATGCAGCTGTGGCTGAAAGTTGATCATTCTTTGCAGGATCAGAAGGGCAGTTGGTGAGACTCATTTGCATTCCTAAATTTTGTGAGACAGGAACTGCAGTTGTGGTATGGTCCCTTTTCATTCTGCGTGTCAATACCATTATGAAGTATCTGGATATATAAAAAGTCTTTGCTTGACTTTACTTTTTGATATTCTAGATATAGTTCTGCTACTATTGCAATCAATGTTATGGCACGTCAGTCTGCTTCTGCAGAGAACAAGTCTTATTGAAACAGTAAATAGCTTGGATGAAACTGATGTTTGAATCGTCCCAAGTATGAATGACAAAAGATTATAATGGAAGGGGAAAAAAACACAATTGGATGGAGAGAAATTGCACCTTATGCCAGGCTTATCTGACTAATCTCCTCACCTCATTGAGGATTCATGACAAAGTGAGCCTTGATTCAATTCTTGTAATTTATTACAATAATCCAGTTAAAATTATCAATATTACATTCATATGTATATCTTCTGTTGTTTAACTCTAATCTGCTGTCTAATCTCCTATCATGCAAAGTGTTTTCTCCATTCTGGGAAGATAAGTGAGTGATTGCATTTCCGAAAGCCCACTTTTTTCATGAGTTCACTAGCAGTTTAGATGCTTTTCTGACCATGATCGACCCTTAGGTGGGGAGAATATTTAAGCATGACAGGAAGGTTGAAAATTTGGTTTTAGATCTTGAAATTGTGAAGGGACTGGTTCCTTATTGTGACTGATTGATCATCTGGAAGGTCGTTTTAGCTATTGCACATTGTTAGGCAGATTGTATCTTGTTCCAGAACGGAGAAAAAGCAGGACACAATATGATGATAGAATGCATAATGAGTTGCAAATTTGGTGGTTAAGTATGCTTTCGCATCACATGCACTGTTTGAACTTGAAAGCGTTGCTTTTGTTCACAAGCATTAACTGGTGATGTCAAAGTTAACTCACTAAGATGCTCAAAGGTTTATCGCTTTCGAATTTCTTGTAGCTAAACTTGAGAAACCTCGAGTGCCATACACTCACTTTTGGGACTTCAGTCTAGTTTGAGAAGATGTTTCCTTAAACTGCAAGGGAGGATCGATATGACAAACAGCTTCAACCTGCTTTGCTCCTCCTATTCGGCCATGGAGAAGTGAGACTTTCCAGACGGTGCTTCATTTTGTTCAAAAAGAAAAGAAAAGGAAGTGAATGTTCAATTCTGAACCAAAAAGAAGTGAATCTTTCAAGAAATGTAGTCCTGACGTGAGACCTTGCAATGGTGATTTTGTGTTAATACTGTATGGATTCTGTATCTTTGTTGGTAGAAAAATGAAGTAACTTAATCAATCTAGTTAAACTTTTCTTTATTTTAACGTTCTTTTTTCTCTTATCGACTTATTTGAATTGTTTGGTTGAACATGGACTTCACTTTGTTTTTTCCTACTAAATGCACGATTTAAATTGTCCATTGAAAAATAATTGGCATGTTAAAAAATTCTTTCTTATTCTTTTCAATTTTCTATCCTACTTTTTCCTCCAACTATCTTCGACGTTCAATGTTCAATGAAGGCAATTAACAAGAAAGTTAATCTTTAGACATGCATTCTATTTCCATAAGTAACTTTCTTTTTAACTTTCCATATTTCGTGCAAGGAGTATGGCTTGTTTAAGAGAGTAAAAATGAAAGTTACGAATTTTTCCATATTATAAAAGTTTCCATATAATGTTTCGAATTGATACATTTATGATAAATTTATTTCAAATTATTTTTTTCGACCATAAAAAATGTCAAATTGGTACATTTATGATAAATTTACCATTAAATTATTCTTTTTATCACCCAAACTTCAAACTAGTATAGATGTGATAAATTTACTTCAAATTGATGCATTTGTGACAAATTAAAATTTTGTTAGTTTTCTGTTAAATTTTACCATTAAATTGTTGGTTGAACGACACGTGTTAGTTAATGGGTGTACCAGCTTGGGAATTTCACCCTTTATTATTATAGATGTATTAATTTGGGGGTTTTTTGTGTGGCATTAATCCAAGTATACCAAATTGATACATGTGTATCAATTTGAGATTTTTGGTGATCAAAAAAATTTATTTTGGAGTAAATTTTTACACATTGGGATTTTTATGGTAAAAAAATAATTTTGGGTGAATTTATTACATATGTACCAGTTTGAATTTTATGATAGTAAAAAAAATAGTTTAAGGTAAATTTATTGTAATTATACCAGTTTGGAGTTCTTTATGGTAAAAAAATAATTATGGCAAATTTGTCACATGTGTATTAATTTGGGTTCTTCTAGATATTAACCCTATTATAATATGCCTAATTCCCTAAAAAGCTCCAAGTTTTAATTTCAATCCTAAATTTTGTCCCGAACTTGTTTTTTTTTTTTCTAATAGAAAATCCCCGACGGTTACTTTGTTCTCAAATCTGCCTACTAGCATAAAAAAAATCGCTACTAGTATTTTAAAAATTATTAATATCAAGGCAAGTTAGAGGTTTTTCATCAAAACCAATATCTTCATAAGTATCACCACTTCCATGTGAAACGACAATAGCCTCATGATATTGATAATTTTGAAAAAACTAAAGGTGATTTTCGGACGCTTGGGTAGATTTGGGACTGGAGTTAAAGTTAAGGTTTTTTTTTAAGACAAAAAAAAGGACGGCATAATATTTGGGATTGGACTTAAATTTCAGCTTTATTTTTTATTTTTATGGAATTAGCTCTATTATAGTATATAATCCATAAAATTTGTAAAAAATTTGCTCAAACAGCTTTGTTTTTATTGACGAAATGACAAGAAATTACCTATCTGCTTTTGCTATGATTCACAGGTCTCGGATCAAGATTTTACTGCCTATGGGCTTCTAGGTAACAAGTCGAGAGAGACCAGAAAAAAAAAATCGTTCTTTACAAGAAATGGTATTCTTGTTTGAGACTTTATTGTAATCATTAACAGCGTTGTAAGACAAATAATTCATTAAAAAAAATGCATTCACGTCTCAAAATTTGATTTCATTCTTTCTGATTATTTCATTAGTTTTCAGAACACTATTCACTAAGAACTTCATTAGCATTGACACATAGGATTGTTTATAAACAGAGCGGTCTTCTCCTCATTGCAAGAAAAAGTTCGTGTTTTCTCTGAAAATATAGCCAGCATCAAATTAGAAAGGAGGAAAATTTTCGGATTTGAATTTAATCCTTAACTTCTCGATCAAATTAATGGAGTCCTATATCTTTGTGTTTTGCTTAATTTTGTTTTTCTTTTTTTCTTTTCTTTGCACCGTGAGTCTTCTTTTCTTGCATGTTTTCTGCCACCGCAAGTTTTTCTGGCCACCGCCACTGCCGCCGCAAGCCACAGCCGCTGCCCTTGAACAAACCCTTGAACACGACCATGGCTGCTTCAGCCACTTCGTGTTCAGTGATTCCTCCACGGCGGTCGAGATCTCGACCTCGAGCTGACCGCCGTGACATGGAGTTGCAAAATCTAGTCCAGCTCGATGCCTTGTGACATCTGGTTCACCTCGAAGCAACTGAAGTTCAGCCGCTTCGTGCTCCGCGGCCATGGAATGGCCATGGCCATAGTTCTACCAGAAGAGGGGTTAAAACTTGTACGAAGGTACTTAGTGGAGAGAACTTTAGCCTACAATCTGTCCTCTTCCTTGAGGAAATGCCATCCAAGTTTAGCCAGAATGGCTTTCGGATTTCCCGCCCTGCAAGTTTATTCTTGACCTTATCAACTACAATATCAAAACCCCCAGAATTTATATTTGACATTGCTAATGGGAAAACCACAATGCTTTGAAAGTCCATAGAAACATGGCGGTCCGTCTCCGTGGCTATTGAGCTCCATGGCCCTGCCATTGCTGCCGAGCTCGAAGCGGCTGAACTTCAGTTGCACGGCCCCGAGCTCGACCAGATTTGAATCCATCGAATTCACTTTTAATCGATAACGCGAAACCGGAATCATAAAAGTTGAAATCGAGGAACGTAAGAACACCGTTGATACTTGGATTTCAAAAGCAGCTCCGCTCCAGGAATTTAGGTCATTTCCATTAATTATTAGGGTGTGTTAGGATACACGTATGAGTTGTGTTAGAGAAGTCCCACATCGGAAAATTGATGTGGTCTGAAGCAGTTAATATATCCAAGTTGGCTCATAACTCATTGGCTTAAGTTTTTGAGTGAAAGTGGATCCAACTGGATATATTGATGGGCTCGGACTTTGGCTCCTTCTTGGCGATCTCCCCAAGTAAAAGTATCGGACTTCTGCTGCGTGCTCCCAACAAATGGTATCAGAGCCGATGGTTGATGGGTGGCCCACTCCCAATATGTATCGGTGTTATTGGAGCCGATGGTTGATGGGTGGCCCACTGTCGCGACCCTCTAAAAAATTTTAAATTTTAAAAGGGGTTAACGGATTATTAGGTTAATTAGATTTGACTAACCTAACGCGGACCCTCCCAAGCCCTACCGAATCGCAACTTTGGTTTTTGTTTAAATGATTTTAAAATTTGGAGTCGCCACTAATCGTTCTTGGTAGGTCGATTAGAAACCTAAATAAATTAGCGGGAGAACTAATTTATTCCTGCGAACCAGAGATTAGGAGCTCGGGGACTTGGTTACACTAGTTAATTAAAACTAATGCCCTTTCCGTACCTTAATTTCATGGATATCCTAATTCGGCAACTCAGACTTGGTTTATTCCTAAGGCTCTAGTAGGGTATTCTCTTTTGTGTTTTCACTTTTTAAATAGGATGCATGGATGGTATATATTTTTATTTGTTATATTTTTTTAAGTGTTAAAGATTCCCTGAAGCCGAAAGAGGGAATGTGTTAACGACTTCTGTGCAGTATTATGACCTACTTATCTTTTGGGTCTGATGATTCAAAAATTAAATTATAGGAAGTACATGACAGTGAATAAACACCTCCAATGGGAGGCCTAGCATTGGCTTGGCTCTTCCCTTTGGGATTTAAGGTACAGGTATTTAAGTTGCAAGTATTTAAACTACTGTAAGTAAAAACCTCCAATGGGAGGCTAAGCATTGGCTTGGCTCTTCCCTTTGGGATTTAAGGTACAGGTATTTAAGTTGCAGGTATTTAACTACTGTAAGTAAAAACCTCCAATGGGAGGCTAAGCATTGGCTTGGCTCTTCCCTTTGGGATTTAAGGTACATGTATTTAAGTTGCAGGTATTTAACTACTGTAAGTAAAAACCTCCAATGGGAGGCTAAGCATTGGCTTGGCTCTTCCCTTTGGGATTTAAGGTACAGGTATTTAAGTTGCAGGTATTTAACTACTGTAAGTAAAAACCTCCAATGGGAGATTAAGCATTGGCTTGGCTCTTCCCTTTGGGATTTATGGTGCAGGTATTTAAATTGCGGATGGACTTTGTCCTCTCCATTTTGGGGTATGAATTCTTTAAAATAAAATACAACGAATTGATTCAACAATTTGAAATTTGTGCGCGCTTGAGGACTCCTCCAAGCCGATTTTGTGCTTCTATAGGGTTGACCATTGATATAAAGCTGCGGCTTCCTGACATAAAATAGAGTGAAATGTCAGTATACAAAATATGTGCTAATCTGCATCTAAAACCAGAAGAGTGGAAAGAGTACTTATCTCCCATTTTTTTGGGAGGGATTTCTATAATTGATTTTCGCTCTCTATGTTCCCAATATAGAGAGTTTCTTTTGAATTAAGAGGGACTTTTAGTCACAGATCAGTTGAGAAATCGGTGGACAGCTTAGGAGCTTGTCTGGGCCGATTTTTGCATCTCTACGAGATTTTTGCTGTTGACGTAGAGATATCCTTCTCCTGACATAAAATATGGAGAAAAAAAAAAGAGATGGAGAAAGTGCATACAATTTGTGCTAATTTGCGAGTAAAACCATAAATAAATGAATAAATAAAAACACTTAGCTCGAATTTGCTTGCTCGTTGACGAGGATGAACTCTTGATTTATATTAATCGATGAAGGAATTTGTGATGATAACCCCTAGCTTTAAACTCCCATCATCTTCAAAATTCTCTCTCTTTTGGTATTTTCTTTCTCTCGAATTTTTCTTCAATCTCCCAAAACTCTCACAAACATCCAAAATTTTCTCTCCAAAAAAATTCCTCTCAAACACTTCAAATTTTCTCTCCAAAAATTTTCTTCTCAAGCTCACTTCTTTCTCCTTTTATAACCTACTCATCTATCTCCCATTCTAATTTTTCCACTAACTCTATCTCCCATTCTAATTTCTCCACTAACTCTTCTTCATTTTCATCTTCCATTCTCCATCTCTATCTCACATTCTAATCTCTCCACTAACTCTTCTTCATCTTCATCTTCCCTTCTCCATATTTATCTCCCATTCTAATTTCTCCACTAACTCTTCTTAATCTCCATCTTCCCTTCTCTATTCTTATCTTCCATTCTAATTTCTCTACTAACTCTTCTTCATCTCCATCTTCCCTTCTCTATTCTTATCTTATTTTCTCCATCCATTCTTCTCCAACTTCTCTTCTTCATCTCCTCTTCTTCATCTTCCCTTCTCTATTCTAATTTATCCACTAACTTTTCTTTTTATTATTTGTAAAATAATCCTTCAAGAGTTAGGTATTTGCACTTTAGTCCTTGAATTTTAAGTATTTACAATTCAGTCCCTGAAAAAATATATTTCTTTAAGTCCAAATCTCCTCACAATTTTTGACACACCAAAATTTACCACATGTCAAATTTAAGCTCATTTCTTGTCGCTGAAAATAATGCATAATTTAATTAAAGCCCTTTTGCAAAATTAAGTCATTCTGGGTATAATTGGGCCAAGATGAAAATTTAAAATATTAGAAGACAATGTCACAACTCATAAAAAGTGAAAGTTAAAAATAAGTTGACTCAAATTAAATTTTTTTAGGCCCGATTCGAGATTATACTCGTGAAGGAACACGTGACTCGAATTGGATTTTTCTGAATTTGCGATGGCCAATATGAAAATAGATTTAAAATAAAAATATTAACTATCTTTGTGTATTTTTTGGCCTCAAATGTTATTTTTTCAAAATTTTCAAATATTTTTGTATTTTTTTTTAAAAAAATTAAAATCTATATAATATGAAAAATTATTTTTTGGTCAAAATTCGTTCCCTAGGCTTGGCTAAGGTTCCCAAAGTTGATTTTTCAATTTTATGAATTTTTATGGATTTTCTATTAATTTTTGAAAATAAATAAATAAATAATACGTAAAAATACTGAAAATATGAAAAATCGTTTTTTGGTCAAAATTGGTTCCCTAGGCTTGGCTAAGGTCCCCAAAGTTGATTTTTCAATTTTTATGAATTTTTATGGATTTTTTATTACTTTAGCAATAGAAAAAATGATTAAAGATCAGGTGTCAACAGCTGCCCCTCTTTGAAAGGAAGCTCGGTAGAGGTTCATTTCAAAGACGAGATGACACCTGGATTCTTATCGACTCAATACAACGAAATAAAAAGAGTCGTGACATGATTGTTCCACTGAAAATGAAATGAGAACCTAAGGATTCGTTATATAAAAAAACTTTAGGGTGGTTGAACTTGAACCCCGTATGGTGGATCAACCCATGGTAGATTCCTAATAAAAAGATTCTACTGATTAAAAATTGAATTAAAATTTGACCCGTATGGTGGGTCATACCATTTGACCCGTATGGTGGGTCGTACCATGGTAGATTCCTAATAAAAGGATTCTACTGATTAAATTTTGATTGAGATTTGACCCGTATGGTAGGTCACCACATGGAGATACCTGTAAGAAGGACTTGGTGCCTGTCGAAAGGACTTGGTGCTAGTAAAAAGGACTTGGTGCTTTGCATGTAAGAAGAACTTTGTGCCTGTAAGAAGGACTTGCTTTGCCTGTAAGAATGACTTTGTTTGCCTGTAAAAAGGACTTACTTTGCCTGTAAGAAGGACTTTGTGCCTGTAAGAATGACTTGATTTGCCTGTAAGAAGGACTTTGTTTGCCTGTAAGAAGGACTTTATGCCTGTAAGAAGGACTTGATTTGCCTGTAAGAAGGACTTTATGCCTGTAAGAAGGACTTTGTGCCTGTAAGAAGGACTTGATTTGCTTGTAAGAAGGACTTTGTGCCTGTAAGAAGGACTTTATGCCTGTAAGAAGGACTTGATTTGCCTGTAAGAAGGACTTTGTGCCTGTAAGAAGGACTTGGTTTGCCTGTAAGAAGGACTTAGTTTGCCTGTAAGAAGGACTTAGTTTGCCTATAAGAAGGACTTGATTTGCCTGTAAGAAGGACTTTATGCCTTTAAGAAGGACTTGATTTGCTTGTAAGAAGGACTTTGTTTGCCTGTAAGAAGGACTTTGTGCCTGTAAGAAGGACTTGATTTGCCTGTAAGAAGGACTTTGTGTTTGTAAGAAGGACTTGATTTGCCTGTAAGAAGGACTTGCTTTGCCTGTAAGAATGACTTTATTTGCCTGTAAGCAGGACTTGATTTGCCTGTAAGAAGGACTTGGTTTGCCTGTAAGAAGGACTTTGTGCCTGTAAGAAGGACTTTGTTTGCCTGTAAGAAGGACTTAGTTTGCCTGTAAGAAGGACTTGATTTGCCTGTAAGAAGGACTTTGTGCCTGTAAGAAGGACTTGATTTGCCTGTAAAAAGGACTTACTTTGCCTGTAAGAAGGACTTTGTGCCTGTAAGAAGGACTTGGTTTGCCTGTAAGAAGGACTTGGTTTGCCTGTAAGAAGGACTTGGTGCCTATAAGAAGGACTTGGTTTGCCTGTAAGAAGGACTTGATTTGCCTATAAGAAGGACTTGGTTTGCTTGTAAGAAGGACTTTATGCCTGTAAGAAGGACTTGATTTGCCTGTAAGAAGGACTTTATGTACCTCAAAGGGTGCCATTCTGAAATCTGGGGAGACCAGGAATCCTACAGAAGCTCAAACCCAAATTATATTCTCCTGTCGTTTTAGGAATAAACCAAAGAGGCAGAGATTAAAAGGTCTCGAACATTTCTGTCCTTGAGACAAATCATGCTTTATTGAAGAATGTGGATACCTGTATATACCGCAATGGATTCGAGTATCCCAACAACCGTTAGAATTCATTCTCTTGAAAGGTTCTGGTTGAAGATATACTTACCTGAGAATTTGGAAGAAATGCTTGGTGGCTTCTGGACAACCAGGCTTGTTCATTCAATAATCGCCGAATGAATTTCAAGACTTTGGAAGGTAACTCAAACACCGGGAATGTGTTGCCTGTCGGGCAATGTCAGAGCTAACATGTGCAAGCATTTTCATCAATGCGTTCATTGGTTCATACAAAATTGTTCAGCTAAGTTTGCCATGATTAAAGGCAGTCTATGTAATAACTCATGATGCAATCGATCAACATATAGATCATGTATTGCATTACCACTTCTGTTTAAGGAGGTTCTTATAGTATGAACACCTCGAATGTAATCTGAATGGGGGACTTCGTTCCGAAATGGCTTTTTCTCACTCTGGAGAAAGGCTGTTTATCTGTAGATCAAAATGTTAGACCTGTGTGGAAATGGTTTGCCTTTCCTCATCCTGTCATGCCTCATTCTGCACATTTGATATCTCCTGTGCAGTTTATGCTCTAAGTTGGAGTTGGTAAGTTAAACACACGGAATAGTCATACATAATTCATGAACTGTGTAAGCACAATGCAGATGTGACAATTTTTTAGCATCACGTGTGTTTATATAATGTGCAAATATGGGCGAATTTAAATTGCCCCTGGTATGTGGGTGGACCGAACAAATTGGGAAGCCTACTCCTTATGTCAAGGGGTGGTTTGTCTCAAACTTTACCCCTGCGCGATGAAGCATATGGGTGAGGGAGCATTTTGGTTTGTTTAATGCCCCTGCAAGAAGTAGAGAAATTATTCTTGAAACCAAACGAGATAAGGAAGACATATTTGCTTTTTCGTTTCAGAGCTTGCGATCAATTTGCCCCATTTTTCACCAGAATAGATCTTGTCAGGTGATCATACTTTTCTTTTGGATTTGTCTCCTTCAACATGTTAAATGTTAGTATAAATATTTCCTGTGAAAAGAAAAGGAGACATGTCAACCAGTATTAAAAGGGATAAATTGGAAACGATACTGATTTACCCTTCATCTTGAATGCCTTGGACAAGTCTTTTACCAATTTTGCTGAATTGAGTTTTCTTCGACTTTTGTTGGATGCTTCACCATTAAGCCGAGAATGTAGCAAAATATTGACTTCGGTATTACTCGTCGAGTATTCCTGCTTGCAAAAAAGAAATGCACAAAAAGTTGTTTCATTTATTTATAATACATACAACATTCCCCACCCTCGGGGATCGAACTCGGGATATTTCGGACCTACTGTCATCCCCCATACCATTCGGTCCATTGGACCATAGGTGTCCATGGGGCTATCCTTTCAAAGGTTAATCTTTGGGGATAAAGCAGCCTTGTTGTATCACCTTATGCCATGTTACGGTATTTCTCGAGGTAATTTGCAATCCCTGTTAAGAATGGAATAAGACAATTCAAGACTTGAGATGATTATGTGCACATTAGAACGATACAGAATTACCCATTTCTGAGATTGTTCGCGTCTTTCGCTTGTACTTTCCTCTGTCCGAAGCTGTCCATCCCGTGGTAATGCCCATGAATCGATTTGCCCCCAAATTTTGTTCAACTTGTATTCGGATATGATTGCGTTCTCGGGTCGATTTGCAATTTCCTGAGAATAGAAGGGGCTTAATTTTAAAACTTGGAGCAACTGAGGGTAAATTGAAACGATACGGAGTTACCCTTCAGGTTTATCCAGATTTTTACTCGCCATCAATTCGTCGCGAGGTTGGTGAGGTGGCGGATTCGAGCATTTAATAGGGGGAAGTCGGATTATTACTCCTTGCTTTTACACATTCACAAAAGCAGAAAAACATATCACGCAAGGAAATAAAACACATTCACTCATTCAGGATCAGTTCTGCTTCCTCTACAGGCTCTCCCATGATCAGCTGGCTTCATCCCAAATTAGGTATGCATCGGCCATATCGAAGGTCTGGTGGTCACTGGCTGAACAAGTGCATCACAGTCCCGATGCTTTACCGATATCAAACTGGTTGATTATGGCGAAAAGATCATCGTCAATGTCCGCTTGGTGGTGATCTGTCCCTTCTTCCTCGGGAGGTATTGATACTGATCCAGTATCATTGGTCCTTTTGTACCCTGCTCCAACAGAACTCGATCCTGTTATAAATTGGTCTAACTCATCTCTTAAACGTGCATTTTCGATCCTCAGATCATACATTTCATCGAGGGTGAGGAGGAGGCTATTGCAGTTGGGGCAGGTGGCGGAGTCAAAAGTCTCTTTATACATCTTGTTTTCCGCTCGGAGGTTTTCATTTTCAACTCTTAGAAACTCGGCTTCGTTGTGCTCATGACGAGTCTTCATTCGGGTTCGTCTATTTTGAAACCAAAACTTGATTTGCGAAGGTTCAAGGCCTAGCTCTTGACTCAGTTCCATTTTTTGTTTGCCGTCTGGCATAGGGCACGTTCTGAAGAAAGCTTCAAGTTTTCGTACTTGCTCCTCAGTATGGCACCGGTAACGCTTCTTTTGACCTTTACCGTTGTTGTCATTGTCCTTACCGGGCTCTTGGACGTCGTCGGTGGAAGGGCCGGGCTCCATAGGCTCGATCCCAAATATGGCTTCGAACTCTTCCTCTCCCATATTCAGCAAGTAACGATAACTTTCAAGTGTGTTGGGTTGAGACATCTTCGATTTGGTTAACGATTTCTCAAAGTTTGATATCTCTTCTTGTATTTTCACTCTCTGGATTTTTCTGGGAGACTGCGTATGCTTTAAGAGTCTCTCTTTCGAGCACGAATGAGAATTATCAAGAAGATGCCTCCTTTAAAATTAGACGTGGGTTTAGCAACTGTATTGCCTCTCTCGAGTGTTCTGGCTTTCTCGATTTTCTTTTCATCGTATCTCTCGCCCAGCTCGTCTCCTTCCATCTTTCCGTGGAAGGGGGCCCCTTGTTGCTGTCTCCACCGTCAATTTGCTGGCGAGTTCTTCAATAAAGATGAGTCGTATCTCTTTTCTGCCGAAAATGTCTTTGTCTCCCACTCAGCTTTTTTTATCCTTTCTTTTTCAAAGTAGTGGCGTCTCGTCCAACTTTTCCGTAGAGACGTCGGATTTGCTTGGCTCGAGATTGGAGACGAGTAGCGGAGGTGATACTGATAGGAAATGGTAGACAGGAAAATTTGGCCAGTAGAGACTTCCCCTGCAAAAATGAAAGAGAATGCGGCAGTATATGTTCTTCATATTCTAGAAAAATTGGAACGATACTGTTTTACCCTTGTGTATACTTCCATTGAATTTGAATTGAGGAAGTTCCTTCATTTGGATTGGATTGAATTGTATGTCCCGAGTTGCCCTTCACTTTGAGCTTGCCACATATGTGCTTTGCTTAGTTGGGCCTTGTTTTCTTTCGGGTTGCCTTGGACCATCATCATTTTCCATGCCATCGGGTCCGTGGACCGGAGGGCTCCTTTAATTTGAAGGTTACCTTGAAGGCGAATGAGTCCTATCGCATTCCATTGGGTCATTTCATTTTGCGACACTCTTGAGGCACTTTGCAATCCCCTGGGTGAGAATGGAACAAATCCAATTTAGCATTTTGCAACGATTGAGGGTAAATTGGAACGACACACAGTTACCCGTCTTCGAGCTCGCCTGGGCTTTTCACTTGAAATTTCCCTACGTGAGGCCATTCAACATTTCTCATTATGGCAGTCAGCGACGTTGCCACAAATTGATCCGCCCTAAATCTAGCATAAAAAGGGATTCACGCATTCGACGGGATAAATAAATTGCCCCCTTGTCCTTGAATTAAATCGAGACACCTAGAAAGCTGGAAAATATCATACGCAGGGGAATTAAGCATGAAATGAAAGGTGCACTTATTCAAGGTCAGTTCTGCCTCTCCTGTGGCTCTTCGATAATCAGCTAGTCTCGTGTTGGTTCGGGTGTGGATAACCGATGTTTGAGAGTCCCTACTCACTGGCTCCTAATCGCGGCTTGGGACGTCTGTCAACCCTAAACGGGTTGACCAGGGCAGTAAGCTCATCATCTGGGTAATCTCTTGAACCTTCCAGCAACTGATGCTCGAATTGGACATTGTTGTTGGCAAATGCTGGCGGTAGATTTCTCATTCTGTCCTCGCCATGAGCAATTTGACTTCTCATGCTGGAGCCTTCATCATTACTCGAGAAAGTGTGGGGATCACCAACTGTCCTGCTGCCAAAAACTCCTTCCATTCGAGGATTAGAGAAGTGGAAGTGCTTAGGATAACTTCTTGTCTGATTCTCTGGCTGCACAGGCGCGCTGATCATGGGATGAGTTCTAGCCACAGGTTGGTGCTCAAACCAAGGAATCTGAATACACTGCTCCTGCAGTCTATACTCTTGAAGAGCATTAGGGTGATTCTGGGGGATACTTTGATTAACGCCTGGGGGATTGATGGCATGGCTACTAGCTTGGTTGATGATGGGAAGTGGCTCGCCCCATGCTAACCTGGGGAACTTATGGTGGCGAGGAGACTCGACGTTCAGGCTTGGATCAGTCCCGCCTTGGTTTTCTTGATTCTGAGCTGCATTGTGTTCTCTCACCCTTTTTCTGTACTTCTGAAGATGACTCGAAACATTTGCTTTAGTGAGTCCCTCTACCTTCATAATTTCCAGTATATGTTGCGGCCGTGCCAAATCTATTCCTAGCTGCTGAACTGCATTAACAAACATACGATGCAGCTCGGGAGACCAACTCATCTTCTTTCTCCAGTTGCTTGGAACAAAATTAAAGGCTTGATGCTTGTTCTCATGGTCGTGCAATTGCTTCCTTACCACGTGCTGCCATATGTTTTGAAGCATTTGAACTCTAACTGGTTTCGTTACGACGTCTTGGGCCCCATTTAAGACAGCCTTCATTAGGGCTTGCTGATCATCGCTTGCCGATATTACGAGGACTGGCATGTTTAATTTAGAATTGATGACTTCCAAGAGAGTGAAAACATCCATGTCAATCCCTTCCATGGCGGTGAGGACGATATCAAACGGGTCACTACTCCTCCTTAATATCTCTAAGGCCTCTGTCGCCTTTGCTTGAGCTACAACCTTATACCGGCATTTTCTTAATACGGTAACAAGGATTGACAGAGAGACTGGATTACCGTCAATGGCCATGACCAGTAGACCCTCAGGGTAAGGAACTTCATCAGCTTTGACCAGGGTTGAACATGCGCCCGTTCCCCTAACACTCGACATATTTCTGGATCTAGGACTGCCGATTCGAGACCGCCTCGGGATGTCTTCTCGGACTTGAGGGATCACGAGATCGTTGATGCCTTCTCGTAACAGGCTTTGAAAGCCGATGCTTTGATGGTGAAGGTTTTGAATTCCTCTCCCACGAGAACTCCTTCCTCTCTATCTTTCTCCTGCGAGTTCTTGCGAATGAACTCTGACTATCAAATGGGGACAAGTTCTCTCTCTGGCAATAGCAACGACTTCCCTCTTCACGGGCAGCGCTATTAGATTTTCCGAGGGAGAAAATCTGATATTCAGCTTTTGATCAAGGGGGAAATCCTTGTTTCTCGCTCAGTTTGTCTTCTTTTTTCTTTTCGTGATAGAGAGCCCCTGTCAAGATCTCCACCGTCGATTTACTGGCGGGTCCTCCAATGAAGACAAGTCGTATCTCCTTTTCGCTAACGTTTGCCGTGTCTTCCACTCAGCTCATCTTTCCGTCTTCTTTTTCAAAGTGGCGGTGTCTCGTCAAACTTTATGCGGAGATTTCGGACTCGCTTAGCTCGCAGTCGCCATCTGATGGGAATTCGAGCCAACGAGGGTGGTGCCAATAGAGAATGGTAGATAAGAGAAATCTTGACTGGTTGATACCGTCACTATGAAATCAATATTTACTTCAAAGAAGATTACCATCTTCGCATTCCGCTCATCTGCCTCACCTCTCTCCCCCTTTCTTTCGTATTCTGCTTTCAAAAATGGCCAATTCTCCTAACCATACCTTATCCGCCGAAGTCCTAGCTGGGTGGGAGAGACTCTACAATCTTCTTGGTAGAGGTTACGCTCATATAGCCAAAAACTCTACCGTTGAGGCTGAAATCCTTGGTTTATTTAGGACCGTGGACGCTGCTTCTGTTGAGGGTACCCAACTAGGGAAGGAGTACCGGAACTTCTCGACCCTCTTCATCAATTTTCTGGCTGCCTATAACCGTGCTTATGAGACGGTCCTTGTGACTGCCGTCGTGAAAGCCCGTTACCGAGACCGGTACGAGCGTCTGGCAACAGTTACGTTTGTGGCTGATAATCACAGAAAGGCCCTCAAGTTTGCCAACGATCAGCTTTCGTGGCTGGTTCGTGAGAGGGGAAAGTTGGTGGACCGTCTGGCCTTGGTCCGAACTTACGCCGAACAGGAGCCAGGCAATATTGTGATGAGGTGTAAATGTGGTTGGCTGCAGGAGAGACTTGATGACATTACGGCAGACATTGCTTTCGAGAGGGCAGCGGTTCCGGACCTGGAGTTTGCCGTTGAGCATTACGAGGCCACTATGGCCCAGGTTAAAGAGAAGTGCGATCGCCTCTTCTTTAGGCTCGCGGAGCTTGATCCCGAGAGCGCCCGGTGCATCCAGAGCATCAACTGTTTGGAGAGTCAGTTGAGCTCTTTCGTAATGGTCATCAGGGCCCAGTTTGGCTTTACCTTTCCTCCCCAGTGAGTTGTTGTAATACTCTTTGATGAATGGAATGAAAGAAAAGCTTCACGTGTTTTGTTTTGTTTTGTTTTTTTAATTTTCCTGCTATCGTTTCTTCCGCATAGCATAACAGAACGATTTGAGGTACCGAAGATGTCGAGGCTTAATGTTCTTCTTGATGTTCTTGTTTAATTGCTCCAGACGATGATATCGAGAACATTGATGATGGGTTCGGCGGTGGCCCCCACTATCCATCTTGAGATCACGAACAATAACGCTATGACAACTCGATCAGTGCGCTGGTAGTAAATCCGGCCACCTGTTGTGTGCCCACTTTTATCCATATTTTGTTTCTTTCGGCGTCCACTTGCTCGTGTCGGTCGCCTGTAGCGTCGGGAGAAATTCCTGTGGGCCACGTTCATTAATAGAACCTCGGTCCTCTAAAGCCCTCCGCATGTTTCGGATAAGAGGAAATTTTAAGACCGGTCTCTGGTTGATTTGATCAGGTAAAGGTATTTGTTTCATGGGTTCTGATTATATAATCCATATTGTTTTTCAAAAGACGCGGGATCCTCTGCAATACATTAAATATGCCCCAATGTTTAATCAGTATAAATCCACCGTCATATCAGAATATACTGCCCATACAAGTTTACGGATTGACACAACTTTGTCTGTCAAAGATGGACAATGTTCGTTTGCCCCCCAGAATTAACGGTTGAAGCCTCGGTGTTTTTCGTCTTTTGGTATTTCTGAAGATGATTCTTGATATATTATTGAACTTAATTTTTACACCCGTCTGGGGTATCTAGGATCTCCCTACAAAAGAAAAAGATATAATTAGTATGCGACACAAGAAATGTCGGTCCATGACTCCTATATTAGTCCAATTTGATTTTTTCTATTTTATAGAGAAATCAGAAGAAAGAAAAAAAAATTTCCTTAGGAAGAAATGGGTTAATTTCTGATACAGAATTTTTTTCAGATTTATTATTCTTTTTTTTATTTTTTTAAAGGAATGTGACAAAGTCTCTTGACGTTTACTAAAATTTTTGAAGGAATTTCCTTTTTATCAGAATAAATTTTCAGAGGTAAATTTGTCAGGAAAATTTTATTTTTATTGAAGCAGGAAATACATGACAGAAATCCTTTATTGGTTAACAAAATTCCCCCGAGACATTAGTCTAATTTTATTTAGAGAAAATTTTCTTAGAAAAACATGAGCAAATTTCTCGAAAAGAATTTTTGTTGCAAGTTTTTATAATTTGAAAGAATGTGATAAAATCACTTGATGTTTACCAAAGTTTTTTTTTTGAAGGAATTTTTCTTTTATCGAAATAAAATTTTAGAGGAAAATTTGTCAGGAAAATTTCATTTTTATTGAAGCAAGAAAAACATGACAAAAATCTCTTATTGGTCAATACAATTCCCCCGAGACATTAGTCTAATTTTATTTAGAGAAAATTTTCTTAGAAAAACATGAACGAATTTCTCGAGAAGAATTTTCTTGCAAGTTTTTATAATTTGAAAAATGTGATAAAATCACTTGATGTCTACTAGAGTTTTTTTTTTGAGGGAATTTTTCTTTTTATTGAAATAAATTTTCAGAGGAAAATTTTTTCAGGAAAATTTCATTTTTATTGAAGCAATAAAAACATGACAAAAATCCCTTATTGGTTAATAAAATTCCCATGAAGGGATTTTTCACATCATTTTTTCAAAATTTTTTTAAAAGAAATGAGGGACAAATTTAATTTTTATTTTCTTTTAAAAGAATGGTCGTAATATCAAGCTCAAAAACTGACTAACACCTAGCATGGACCGACCGAAAATATATACAAGATAAAATTAGAGAACTTACTTTTACCTTGGAGAAATGCAAATCACATAGTCATGCGCATGACTCAAGTGAGGAGTGAACTCTAGAAAATAAAAGAATGAGAGACAGGGTATGGACCTAAAAGGCCCCCACTATCTGAATTGACAACCTTACCCTCCGCGCAATGGGAAGAATTGTCAATTCAGATAATGAGCGGGATAAAATATGGTCAACCCGAGCGTAATCGACGCAAGAGCTTTACATATTCGATCCCTATCTATGGTTTTCTAGGAAGAATTTCGCGACTTGGGTTTAGACGCTTGTGTGTGCAGGTGTCGTGATCCTCAGAGTATGCAAGACATGCACAATAATTGATATCAAAACAGCGCTTCTAAAAATATGCGAAATTAAACAAATAAACCAAACACCGAGCCTGCAAAACAAAGTGGTTAGCCAAACACTCCACCCCTTATAACTCCCATCCTGCAAAAACATATAACACCTATAGAATTAGTCCCAAACAAGATCGCCAGAAGCGAGATATCCATGAAATTTTCATTGGCTTAAGTCCACTAAGACTTTTAAAATTTCGAAAAAATTCAAGTATTCCAATTGGTATCTTTTTTCGAAAATTTAAAAATCCCGTCCCCAGCGGAGTCGCCAGTCTGTCGCGACCCTCTAAAAAATTTTAAATTTTAAAAGGGGTTAACGGATTATTAGGTTAATTAGATTTGACTAACCTAACGCGGACCCTCCCAAGCCCTACCGAATCGCAACTTTGGTTTTTGTTTAAATGATTTTAAAATTTGGAGTCGCCACTAATCGTTCTTGGTAGGTCGATTAGAAACCTAAATAAATTAGCGGGAGAACTAATTTATTCCTGCGAACCAGAGATTAGGAGCTCGGGGACTTGGTTACACTAGTTAATTAAAACTAATGCCCTTTCGGTACCTTAATTTCATGGATATCCTAATTCGGCAACTCAGACTTGGTTTATTCCTAAGGCTCTAGTAGGGTATTCTCTTTTGTGTTTTCACTTTTTAAATAGGATGCATGGATGGTATATATTTTTATTTGTTATATTTTTTTAAGTGTTAAAGATTCCCTGAAGCCGAAAGAGGGAATGTGTTAACGACTTCTGTGCAGTATTATGACCTACTTATCTTTTGGGTCTGATGATTCAAAAATTAAATTATAGGAAGTACATGACAGTGAATAAACACCTCCAATGGGAGGCCTAGCATTGGCTTGGCTCTTCCCTTTGGGATTTAAGGTACAGGTATTTAAGTTGCAAGTATTTAAACTACTGTAAGTAAAAACCTCCAATGGGAGGCTAAGCATTGGCTTGGCTCTTCCCTTTGGGATTTAAGGTACAGGTATTTAAGTTGCAGGTATTTAACTACTGTAAGTAAAAACCTCCAATGGGAGGCTAAGCATTGGCTTGGCTCTTCCCTTTGGGATTTAAGGTACATGTATTTAAGTTGCAGGTATTTAACTACTGTAAGTAAAAACCTCCAATGGGAGGCTAAGCATTGGCTTGGCTCTTCCCTTTGGGATTTAAGGTACAGGTATTTAAGTTGCAGGTATTTAACTACTGTAAGTAAAAACCTCCAATGGGAGATTAAGCATTGGCTTGGCTCTTCCCTTTGGGATTTATGGTGCAGGTATTTAAATTGCGGATGGACTTTGTCCTCTCCATTTTGGGGTATGAATTCTTTAAAATAAAATACAACGAATTGATTCAACAATTTGAAATTTGTGCGCGCTTGAGGACTCCTCCAAGCCGATTTTGTGCTTCTATAGGGTTGACCATTGATATAAAGCTGCGGCTTCCTGACATAAAATAGAGTGAAATGTCAGTATACAAAATATGTGCTAATCTGCATCTAAAACCAGAAGAGTGGAAAGAGTACTTATCTCCCATTTTTTTGGGAGGGATTTCTATAATTGATTTTCGCTCTCTATGTTCCCAATATAGAGAGTTTCTTTTGAATTAAGAGGGACTTTTAGTCACAGATCAGTTGAGAAATCGGTGGACAGCTTAGGAGCTTGTCTGGGCCGATTTTTGCATCTCTACGAGATTTTTGCTGTTGACGTAGAGATATCCTTCTCCTGACATAAAATATGGAGAAAAAAAAAAGAGATGGAGAAAGTGCATACAATTTGTGCTAATTTGCGAGTAAAACCATAAATAAATGAATAAATAAAAACACTTAGCTCGAATTTGCTTGCTCGTTGACGAGGATGAACTCTTGATTTATATTAATCGATGAAGGAATTTGTGATGATAACCCCTAGCTTTAAACTCCCATCATCTTCAAAATTCTCTCTCTTTTGGTATTTTCTTTCTCTCGAATTTTTCTTCAATCTCCCAAAACTCTCACAAACATCCAAAATTTTCTCTCCAAAAAAATTCCTCTCAAACACTTCAAATTTTCTCTCCAAAAATTTTCTTCTCAAGCTCACTTCTTTCTCCTTTTATAACCTACTCATCTATCTCCCATTCTAATTTTTCCACTAACTCTATCTCCCATTCTAATTTCTCCACTAACTCTTCTTCATTTTCATCTTCCATTCTCCATCTCTATCTCACATTCTAATCTCTCCACTAACTCTTCTTCATCTTCATCTTCCCTTCTCCATATTTATCTCCCATTCTAATTTCTCCACTAACTCTTCTTAATCTCCATCTTCCCTTCTCTATTCTTATCTTCCATTCTAATTTCTCTACTAACTCTTCTTCATCTCCATCTTCCCTTCTCTATTCTTATCTTATTTTCTCCATCCATTCTTCTCCAACTTCTCTTCTTCATCTCCTCTTCTTCATCTTCCCTTCTCTATTCTAATTTATCCACTAACTTTTCTTTTTATTATTTGTAAAATAATCCTTCAAGAGTTAGGTATTTGCACTTTAGTCCTTGAATTTTAAGTATTTACAATTCAGTCCTTGAAAAAATATATTTCTTTAAGTCCAAATCTCCTCACAATTTTTGACACACCAAAATTTACCACATGTCAAATTTAAGCTCATTTCTTGTCGCTGAAAATAATGCATAATTTAATTAAAGCCCTTTTGCAAAATTAAGTCATTCTGGGTATAATTGGGCCAAGATGAAAATTTAAAATATTAGAAGACAATGTCACAACTCATAAAAAGTGAAAGTTAAAAATAAGTTGAATCAAATTAAATTTTTTTAGGCCCGATTCGAGATTATACTCGTGAAGGAACACGTGACTCGAATTGGATTTTTCTGAATTTGCGATGGCCAATATGAAAATAGATTTAAAATAAAAATATTAACTATCTTTGTGTATTTTTTGGCCTCAAATGTTATTTTTTCAAAATTTTCAAATATTTTTGTATTTTTTTTTAAAAAAATTAAAATCTATATAATATGAAAAATTATTTTTTGGTCAAAATTCGTTCCCTAGGCTTGGCTAAGGTTCCCAAAGTTGATTTTTCAATTTTATGAATTTTTATGGATTTTCTATTAATTTTTGAAAATAAATAAATAAATAATACGTAAAAATACTGAAAATATGAAAAATCGTTTTTTGGTCAAAATTGGTTCCCTAGGCTTGGCTAAGGTCCCCAAAGTTGATTTTTCAATTTTTATGAATTTTTATGGATTTTTTATTACTTTAGCAATAGAAAAAATGATTAAAGATCAGGTGTCAACACCCACTCCCAATATGTATCGGTGTTTGGTGAATATCTCAAGGACCGGTTTCCGGGCCTGCTCCACCCGATGGGTCCCAATATGTATCGGTGTTTGGTAAATATCTCAAGGAAGGAATCTAGTAACCAACGCGATCTCCCCAAGTAAAAGTATCGGACTTCTGCTGCGTGCTCCCAACAAATGGTATCAGAGCCGATGGTTGATGGGTGGCCCACTCCCAATATGTATCCTGCTGCGTGCTCCCAACAAATGGTATCAGAGCCGATGGTTGATGGGTGGCCCACTCCCAATATGTATCGGTGTTATTGGAGCCGATGGTTGATGGGTGGCCCACTCCCAATATGTATCGGTGTTTGGTGAATATCTCAAGGACCGGTTTCCGGGCCTGCTCCACCCGATGGGTCCCAATATGTATCGGTGTTTGGTAAATATCTCAAGGAAGGAATCTAGTAACCAACGCGGTTTCCGGGCCTGCTCCACCCGATGGGCGTTGATGGAGATTCAAGTTGAGATATATGTTGGTGCGGAAGGATACTTGAATTAAGGGGGAGCAGACCTAACACTAGAGCTCACAACGCGGTTTCCGGGCCTGCTCCACCCGATGGGCGTTGATGGAGATTCAAGTTGAGATATGTGTTAGAGAAGTCCCACATCGGAAAATTGATGTGGTCTGGAGCAGTTAATATATGTGGTCTGGAGCAGTTAATATATCCAAGTTGGCCTATAACAATATATGTGGTCTGGAGCAGTTAATATATCCAAGTTGGCCTATAACTCATGTGGTCTGGAGCAGTTAATATATCCAAGTTGGCCTATAACTCATTGGCTGCTACGTGCTCCCAACAAATGGTATCAAAGCCGATGGTTGATGGGTGGCCCACTCCCAATATGTATCGGTGTTTGGTGAATATCTCAAGGAAGGAATCTAGTAACCAACGCGGTTTCCGGGCCTGCTCCACCCGATGGGCGTTGATGGAGATTCAAGTTGAGATATATGTTGGTGTGGAAGGATACTTGAATTAAGGGGGAGCAGACCTAACACTAGAGCTCACAACGCGGTTTCCGGGCCTGCTCCACCCGATGGGCGTTGATGGAGATTCAAGTTGAGATATATGTTGGTGCGGAAGGATACTTGAATTAAGGGGGAGCAGACCTAACACTAGAGCTCACACGTGAGGGGGAGATTATTAGGATACACGTATGAGTTGTGTTAGAGAAGTCCCACATTGGAAAATTGATGTGGTCTGGATTGATGTGGTCTGGAGCAGTTAATATATCCAAGTTGGCCTGTATGAGTTGTGTTAGAGATTCCGATGTGGTCTAGAGCAGTTAATATATCCAAGTTGGCCTATTACTCATTGGCTTAAGTTTTTGAGTGAAGGTGGATCCAACTGGATATATTGATGGGCTCGGACTTTGGCTCCTTCTTGGCGATCTCCCCAAGTAAAAGTATCGGACTTCTGCTGCGTGCTCCCAACAGGGTGCGCTTGTTTGAGTAAAAAAGAAAAATCGAAGTAGTTTTTTGGATTTTCACGGGTTTGATTAACTGAAAGTGATCGTTCAATGGAAACCTGTATGAGGTCAAAGAAAATATGCATACTAAGCTCTCTTTGTTTCACGGAAAATGACTTCTTGGAAAATGTTTTTCGGATTTTCCAGTATTTGGAGGGCGGAAAATAGGCTAACTCTGTTCTGGTCCTTTCACGAGAGGTCCTGGGTTCGAACCTTGCTGGGTGCCGGTGATTTAAGCGGAGAGTCGTGGCGGTGGGATGCTGCGCTAGCCCTCCCAGAGGATTAGTCGAGGTGCGCGATCCGTATGGACGCTGGCCCGGACACCTTCGATACCAAAAAAAAAAAAATGCTAACTCTGGAAAATATTTTTCTCTTATGAAAAAATCTCTTTGAAAAGTGTGGAAAACGTTTTTTTCATTTTAAAAAGAGAAAATCATTTTCTGCCGGTCGCCGTTGTCGATCCCCGGCCATCGATCGCCGCCCACGGTCGCTGTCGGTCACCAGTCGCCGGCCGCCGGAAAACCAATTACTTATCAAACGACGAAAATTATTTTTCAGTTTATTTTTAAGTATTAGCCAAACACCGGAAAATATTGTTATTTTCTTGAAAAATAACTTCCTGAAAAATGTTTTCTCTTGGGAGGTCATTTTCTGTGAAACAAATTAAAGTTAGGAAAATGAATTTCCTAAACTAAAACGGGGAAATCATTTTCTTGAAAAAAATCTTCCCCAAAATATTCATAAAAAATTTCCACAGATACAAACGCCACCTTAAAATTCATCCTAAATCAATCTCATTGAGTTCCCTCTCTCCCAACGAGTCCATATTTACTCTTTGCTTGTTATGCGTAAGTGTTAATTAGCTTTAGGGTTGGTCCACGTTTCTTCTGGAATCTAAAACTTACTTGTTAGAATTAGTTCCCAATTTTTTAAAACTTTCCCTATAATCTCGGACTTTAAAACCTATTTTGTCATGGATTCCAAGGACTATTTAGGCACCACGTGCGTTCTTAAATAAATGATTGCAGTGATTCATTACCTCTAATGACCATCATTTGCTGCTACAAATCCATTAACCATAATTCATATTAGACACATGAAAAATATGAAAATATTAATAAAATAAAAGTATAAATCATAGATATTGTCGAAGATGGAAGCTTAGACTACTAGTTTCAAATTACACACTAGTCATTAGATATCATGAAATACCATAAGATCTCACGAAAACATATAATAAGAAAAACGAAAAAAATTTGTTTCAAATTCGAGATTACTTAGTACATGGAACTTGCCTCGTACACTACAAAACTCGAAATCGAACCGATTTCCACTGATCTAGTTTTACTTTGAAACCATGCTTACCCCTATTATTTATTAAGTTTCATCAATGGATGTTATTTCTAAACTCCAATTGATCTATATTGATTAATGGTTAGGGATGATTGTCGGACGAGAATTTTGGACTACTAATGAATCCTTTCGTCAGTGAGGACCGCCATAGAAAGATTCAAAATCCACCCATATGAATTATTTCTAAACAATATAATTTCTTTTTTGGTTTCGTCAAAAAATGAATTAGCTGCTCGGCCAAAAGCCAAAAAACCCCTAAATAAATATTTTGTTGATTCGTATTAGGGGTAGCTTGTCACATTGCAAAAAATTTGGGGCCAAACTGTAATTTCCCGAAACTCATCAGGGACGTCTCGTCTTCTTCCTTCTCAGAGTCGAGGACACCGGTGACGGCAATCAACGACGCGAACCCCCGTCCTCCGTCTCCGCACTCAACGGTGCCACCACCGCCGCGCTAAGTAACACCTGAGCTAAGCCGCCATCTTCGTCTCCATTGCCACCGCCATCTAACCAAATCGGCTCCGCCACCACCCGACAGTTGCAGCACTCATCTGCACACTCCGCCACGACACCGTCGCGTTCAAGCTACCAGTTCGCTGTCGCGGACGAAACACACATTGCCTCGGACTCTCTGGTACTCCTTTCTAATGTTTCTGGTTTCCTCATTTCTCCATATTCTTCTTATTTTCTTTGTACGAGTGCTCTCTCTCATTGCATTTGCGTGCGTTTTTTCCCCAGTCATGCAAGACACATCGGGCGAGTCGCCGGGTGAGGCCTTCAAACCTGATCAGCGAGTTCACTCAGCCGGCGATTCCCGTCGAGTTGGGACGGTTAAGTACGTCGGGCCGGTGGAGGGCTACGGAGCGATATGGGTCGGGGTGGATTGGGACAATGGCGAGGGCAAACATGACGGGTCGATCAATGGGGTCCGTTATTTCCAGGCCAAATCCGAGAGGTCCGGGTCATTTGTTCGGATCCAGAGCTTGAGTGGCGGCATTTCTTTGTTAGAGGCCCTCTACCTCAGATACCGCGGCGGGTCTACCAAGGAAGAGGAGGGTATGCGAATTTTTTTTCTTATGCGGCTTATCTATATTTGCCGGACTGTCTCTCCTAGTCATCCGGAAGTTAACGTGTCTGAAAATCTTATTGTGCATATACACATCCCTCTTGTTTTAGAGCTTGATAGGAACTGAGAAGATTGGTCAGAAATTATGTATTTCTATTCTCCTCTGAGAAAGGTTGTCTGGGGTATTTGAGCTTGGTTTTGAATTTCGATTCAATATAGTAAGTAATTCATTGACTTATTTCCTAATTCTTACAGGAGAGCTAGGCACTACTATCGAGATTCTGAATCCCAGTTATGTGAATTTGATTTGTAAAACAGAGTACGATGCCTCTAATAAGTTCTAAGTTGCCTTAGGTGATAAGTGGGCAAAGTTGTTTGCATGATAAGATGCTTGAAACAATATTGTGTGGTCATAGTGCTGACCAAAATGAGTTTTCGCCTCCCAGAGATGTCATGCTTTAATTTGAAATAAGCATGTTATTTAACAAAGATTAAGTCTTATTCATGAGGCTTGGTTAGGAGATGGCGCTTTGGGAATTCTCGTGTAAACGAAGTTGTTGAATGCCTATTGTCGATTTGTTGTAATGAATTCTTTATAAAAGTTGAATTCAACCGTGCCACATAATGATGATTAGGCTGATAAGGCATTGCACCTTAAATGCCTTCACTATGGTTTTATTTGAGCAGAACGAGTGGGACTTTACTTATTTTCGCAGGAGTAGGAGATTTGTTAAATAGTCTCAGTGCTGTTGTTTAGTTGATGTTGTAGAGAAAAAGCCACCACTGCTGTAAAGGACTAAATGCTTATCAATCTGTTTTGGTGAAAGTTTTGTGGGTGGCGTTGGTGGTTTTTTTTTTGGGGGGGGGGGGGGGGGGAGGGGGAGGGATGATTTTCGTGAATTGTAGGCACACATTATGGATTTGTATTGTTGTTGTCTCCACCCATATAATCTTAGCGGTGTGAGTTGAAATTGGTCACTAGAGAGGTAATGAAACAGAAGTCTGTTGATTGGTATCATTTTATCCAGTCCCTATTTGGTTAATTTATTCCCTGGTCAGCCTTCCCTATAAATGGTTAAATGATGTGAATCATTTAGGCCCTGAATTGAATTGGATTTGCTCTATGGATATTTATTTTTCCTATCATCTCCTTGTGTGTTGCAGATGGCATGTATGTCCTCTCAACAAGTAACAAGCGTGTAGCCATTGAGCTTGTTGGCATGGATAAGATACAGGACAAATTAAGCCGGTTTGAGGAGTTGAAATCTGCATCACTACCATACTTAGGCATTAGTTCTTTGGGTGAACTATACAAAATCAGTGCCACTATACCAAGTAAGGTTATTTTTCTCTTTTCGCATGATGAAATTTCTTTCCTTACCTTTCTTAACATTATCTATTTTTGGAATTTTCAACTTTTTAGAACAATTCTGTCTCTACAAAGCCTATTTAGAAGTCAATATATGCCGCAACTTGTTGTTCCTGCCAATTTATAAGTCCTGTGACTGGATTTTGGGTGCTGTGATGTCAGATGATGACTACATCTGCTTCCCTTACCTGTGCAAAAGAATTTTGTTCTTTTGTTTCTGCATCAGAGTTTTGTGGGGAGAATCATCAAGAATTTGGTCACCACTGTAGGTTGTATCATGAGGTCCATTGCAACTTACAAGTGTTAACATTAATTTGTAACTCCAAGGGTTGATAGCTTTAATTGGGCAATGTACTACATGTCATGAGTTCTATTTCTTTTCCTTCTTTTTGATTTTCTTAAAGAACTTAGAGCTGTAACTCCAGGGGTTGATAGCTTTAGTTGGGCAACATACCCTGCCCTGTTGCCCCAGTTTATCAAACCTATGTAAAATATCAAAGAAACTCCAGAATATTTCATCTCCTAGTCATGGGCAATCTTTCGACGAAAACATCCTCTTCTCCAGATAAGAAAGATTTTGTAACACCCCAATCCTCTATTAGATGGAAGAGAGATTGTGGCCTGGTACTTTAAGTAGAGACCTACTCCCAAATTGGTCACCACCTAAGGTTCGTTTTGCAGACTTCATTCACGTAGATTGATTGCCAAGTTGTTACAAATGGCATTGGTGTGTTACAGCAGCCGGAAGTGTGGTAACTAAGAGTCACGTAGGATAAAGTCATACTCATATGCATATTTTGCACATGTTTAAATATTGTAAGCATTTACCCTCTCTTAACCAAATAGACTTGCCAATGCTTCTATATTTGGTGAAATGACACTACACTCGTGATGCTTATATTGCAGATTTGAAGGAGCTAGATTTGACAGGAAATTTGCTTTCTGAGTGGAAGGTACTCTTGCTAATCCCAATTTGATTGACCTTTCATTCTCATTAAGGCTGCAAATTATATATTCCTGTATTTGCATGACTAGACTTGTTGAATCAATTTTTTGTTTGCCTCTTACTACATATACAAATGGAGAACTGTTCTAGACTTCTAGTACCTGAAGAATATAGAAGAATATGGAAACAAAGGCTAATAACCAGACTATTAGAACAGAAACTATGAAGAAGGAAGATTAGTGTATGAAGAAGACCTTAAAATTTTGGATCGTCAAAACATTGCCCTTCTGAATTCTTTTGACATGCACCACAATATGCAAAGTGATATAGCGCTTCCAGATATTTTAGGAAGATGCGACCCAATGGAGGAACTTCCATGCTGAAAAATTTGAAGAGGGATGCTCTGCATAACCAACCTAAACAGTATGAGCTGTTCCACAATACCACACTAGCGGAAATTGTGATCTTCCCTTCACTCTACACAAGTAACACCTGACTGATAAATTTTTTTGGCCAATTTCTCTTTTTTTCCACTTATCTTTCTGTAATTCTTTATTTGGGGGTGGAATTGGATGCAACTTTGTGGACGGGCAAGGAAATGGTTAGAAACAGTGATCACTGGTTGCCACCCAATTTTGTTATAGAACATGTAAACAAGGCGTTGGTAAAATCACTACTTGTCTGGTGAACATTCTCTAGTCAGCTAGATGACAGCTGGTAATACGGTTGTCCATTTAATTCAGGTGGAAAAAAAACAAATAAACGTAAAGTAGCCACTGCTCTCCGACTCATGTTATTTGCATGTGTGCACTGTTTTGAGAACCAAACTAAACATCACCCTTTGTATCCATGTGCTAATTTTAATGAACCTTTGTTGCAGGATGTTGGCATGCTATGTGAAACTTTACCAACTCTCACTGTCCTTAATTTGTCTAACAATTTAATGAGAAAGAATGCTACTGGCTTGAAGAAGTTTTATCACTTACGTGTACTAGTCTTGAACAATACAGGCATAAGTTGGGAGCAGGTACTCTAATTTTTCCTTCATTATTTTTCTGCCATCTTTTCAACTTCTTTTCAGACTTATAATGATGCATTTTGCACTTCCAGGTTGATTTGCTCAAACAGTCACTTCCATCAATTGAAGAGTTGCATCTGATGGGAAATAGCATAAGCACAATTGAAGTATGTTACTGTGCCAAGAATAAAATACCCTGGGATTTCTTTTATGTTTTGGTTGTGTAGAGCAATATCAAATAATACTAGAATGCTCATGAACCAAAGAATAAGAAACCTTGCTATGGTCACGAGATATCGATAGAGAATAAATGCTAGGCATAAAGGGACATCCTTCTGCTTTTAAGGAAGATGTGATAGACCAACACAAAGCTGCCTTAAAAAATCATCAACCTGTGTGTTTGCACGTAGGAACAGGCGAATACATATGATAAGGTACATCATGTTCATGTCATGCTCATAATGACAGTAGTGTTGTAATGCGTTTTCCAGTTTGTACCTTAGTCTCTTTGTTGTGCACTTTTGATCTTCTTGCTACTACACAAAATTATTCAAGAAATTGGGAGTCATGGCCTGGCAAAGGGTGAAAATAAGTGGTGAAATTATGTGAGTTGTATCTATGGCAAGCACAAGTTAATCTCAGCAGTAACTACTCAATATGAATAATTTCGCAAGAAAAGGCATTCACACAATTATTTCTTTATTATCTTTTAAAACTGCGAGATGATCGATGCAATCTTAACTCTTCGAGAACAAAAGTTGGTTGGCTCTTCTCTTATTTTTGTTGTAGAGACAATATATTACTTTTGTGGTGAAGAAACTTTGGGAATATACCTGGCCGGACTTTTCATATTGTGCAACTAGAAACTATGTCCATAAAAAAGATTAGTCATTTGTGTTTGGTTCTCTCTGACAAAATCTGTGTCCCTTTCTACTTCCAAATTATGGGCGACATTCAGATTTTGATTTGACTTTCTGGAGCCACTGCATAATTTCTGTTTTTGTAGTCAGGGTCATCCTTTGTTGATGAAGGTTTTGATTCTCTTCGGCTTCTCAACTTGGAAAATAATTCTATAGCTGACTGGGAGGAAATTGTGAAGCTTTCCCAGCTTAGAAGGTGAGGGAGGAGTCCTATTCCCAGTTTTCTTTTCCGGACTTTTTATTAAAACTGGTTTCCCAATTCAGCCTGGAGCAGATACATTTGAACAAGAACAAGTTGAAGCAGATATTTTACCCTGGCAAAGATTCAATCGGCAGAAGGCTGAATCAATATGACATTCATAATGAGAGCTTTAAGCCATTCCAAAATTTATGTTGTCTTCTTCTGGGTACTTACTAGAACTTATTCAAAAGTTGTGTATACCTTATTGCGGCTATCCAGCCAATTTTTATATTAATGCTAATTTGGTTTCTGTTTCAGGGAACAATTGCATTGAAGATCTGGAATCTCTCAACTCACTGAACTATTTCCCTAATCTGGTGGTAAGCATTTCGTTCAGGACAATGTGCTACTTTTTTTCATTTTCTTTGGTCAGTGAGAAGGTACAGAATTTTTTTGGCTGACAAAGAAGAGGAAACTTTAGTTATGAGATTATGGGAAATTTTGAGTAATGAGATTAATGTAGTAGACATAGACACTCAAGCCTCAAGGTGCCAAACCCAGTGTTTTTAGAGTTTGACTGCTGAATAACCAGTCAAGCAACTGTTTTTTGGTTGAATTGGTAGGATCGGCTGAACCACTGATTAACATCCCTTTTCTTGAAGGTAACAGTAGAATGTTGAATGTTTTAACTGATAAAGTGTACTGCTTGGAACTTCTATTTCTTTGGTTTGAGTTGAACAAACTTTCCTTCTTTGATTTTTTTCATCTTTATCATCATTTTGAAAGCTAAAATATTGATCAAATTTGAGAATCTCGTCTGAGATTAGTGGTTCCCAGATGACAAGCAGGCTAATGCCTGTATAGGCAAATGAGCTATTGTTGATGGTCGAAACTAAAATGCAATAGGGCTCACCCTTCTCTGGCTATCAGGATAAGGCTTGTGCATAATATACTCGAAGGTAGAGGCAAAGATGAAGAAGGCAGAGGCGAAAATTTAGATTGCTTTTAAAACCCAAGAGAGCTTGTCAGAAGAAGATGAGGAAAAGTCTCAAGCAAAATAAAGAGCCCTGTAATCTGTGTTTTGAAAACCTTTTCCATAACAAGCCTAGAGTAGAACATGCAAGAATATTATGTGGCAAGCCTTACTGCCCAACAGTTTGCAAGCCCTATTGATTTAAAAGGGCATTTATAAATAAAACGAACCATAGAACCAATCATACTTTGTCTCTAGAACCTGAAGCTTTAACTGATAGAAAAACCCAAATAACTTTTTAGCCAATAACAGATACTTTTATGATACTAAAAACAAAAACTACTATGTAAGCTGGGGAAAATGTTGGGATTGACAATATAAACGTGGGAATTCCCTATTGTAATTGAAAGAAAAATACAACGCCAAAGTTAAAACTACTAAACAGTAGAGAATTTAGCTGTCTAAAACATATAAAGGATAAAATATATCAGAATATACATCTTTTCTTATGATGGGGACATGCTCTCCTGTATCCAAATTTTGGACACTTTTTTTGACGGCTCCCTGTGATGATAATTTAGAAATTTGGCAAGTCTGCATATCCGAAGATAGTACTCATGTCTGATTTCGGGTTACATAGTGTGCCTTTATTCAGAAAATTGTTGTTTATTAGTTCACATTGTTCTTGCAGAGTAGTTTTAATGTTATTTGAGAGTTTGTGTTACCAGTAGGTGTACTTCACAAACTTTATCAACATAACACTCTTTGCAAAGTCGAAATGTTTGCTTCTGTTGGCTCTCTAGAGTTTTTCCCTGATATAGGCACTAAGTGGTTGTACAAAATTTTCATGTTACGGGGAATCCTGCGTCTGTTATTGTTCAGTCAATGGGAAGGTGATTATATGTCTATGAGGATGAAGAATCTGTGCTGACTGCTAATGATTGTTCAATCATTTGCTTTTTAACCCACTATTATACTGTTACAGATCATAAAGCGTAACAGCTAAAAATATCATACTTCTTCTTCCCATACTTAGATTTGGCATTTGTATGTTTTTGATTGCTTGTCCTTCTTTCCTCCTAGGACGTTAGGCTTTCTGAAAATCCAATCACTGATCCTGCAAAAGGTGGCGTCCCGAGATTTGTCCTTGTTGCTCATTTAGCAAGAGTTGAAGTACTAAATGGGAGTGAGGTGAATTTCATCTGTAGTTTTTCTTTTCACTTCTTCAGATGGAGATGAACCTTATGTATTCTCCATGTACCTTTCAGGTCAGTGCTCGAGAAAGGAAGGAGTCCGAGATACGGCACGTTTTTTTTAACTATATCCCTTTAATACTCTTGTCTACTGCTGGAGGAAAGGGATGCTTTTTAATGATTATTGTTTGACATCAGGGGGATTGACTTGTATTATCTTGTCCAAGATCTCTTTTATGGGACTTTATAACTGTCCTTATTGACATTTTAGTGAGCTTGATTAGTGGTGTTTATACATGGGAAATAGATGTAATTTGTTCTTGAATTTCATTGGCTACAATTGTTGCATTGAGAGTTAGTGAAGGGATGAGACAGGGTGGCAGTTAATCCCTCTGGATGTTGTCTTCTGGTCCTTGCAGGTATGTTCGCCTTGTTATGTCCAGGCACGGTGACAACCCAGAGGAAATGAAGCGTCTCCATCCCAGGTACTTGAAATGTGTGGTATGAAGTGGATCGTTGTTGAATGTTGGTGCTTTCAGTACTGTGACATGATAATTAAAAGCTTATACGTAAGAATGGCTTAACTAAGACGATGATGTGGTTTTCCCTACTTATAGTGATATGGATCACCAATGGTGGCTTCGCAGTTCATTTTCATAATCATAATTTGTGGTTTGATCTGCATTTGTCATGTGTACGTGTGATTGGATGGCATCTGATTCTCACTTACATTTGGTGGAGTAGCAAATATAATATCTGTTGCATAATAGCTCCTGTTGTCCTCCGTTTCCAACTGAAAGAAGTAAAACGCAGGGTACACTTCTCTGTGGTCAAATCTCATTATACAACCTAGATCTTGGATAATTGCATTATTGTCTATACCCTTGAATATGTTCAAACTCTGCAACATGTGAAGCTAGGGTGAGCATGGGCTGACCCTCACTTTTTTGACATGTTTTCAGCCATTTTTTCGTAAATTGAGTCTTATGACCACATCTTTTCTCGTTCTTTTGGTTGTTTTAACTGGTTTATTACTTTATTAGAGTGTTTCTAGAATCAATAATTCATTTCTAATTTTTATTTTTAATAAAAATGGGCCTGGGCATCTCAGGCCTGAAAGGCCGGGACTACCTGCATGAAGGGCCCAAAAAATTGGTCCAGGCCGGGTAGGCTGGTCCGAATTTTCCGGCTCTTGGTCTTTTTTGCTCAAACCCTACAAGCTATTACTTTCACCAATGTAATGAAACTCAGATTTAGAGTCAATATATCGTCATCTTTCTGCTGATGTGGTTGCTGATTAAATGTGGAGTTGAAACCAATTCCAGATTTATGGAGCTTAAGGATTTTCATGGAATAGAAGATGAAAGGCCATCAATTGCATCAGCAGGACCCAAGAAAATGTCTTCAGGACTTATATGTAATGGTTCTATATCTGTCTCCTTATGTGCTGTTTCATTAGTCATATCACGCTGATTTAAATTCCTGGGCAGCAATCACTTTGAAATGCGTTGCAGCATCCATGGGTGAGAAACCCTTGCAAACAAAGAAATTGCCAGCCACTACCACGGTTATGTTCCTGAACTTTCCACAGCTATGTCTTTAATTTGGAGGTCTTTCTAAACTGTGGTTTATCCGTTTCAGGTTGGAAAGCTGAAGCTTCTCTGTGAAAGCATTTTTAAATTGAAGTCCACCAGGCCAAAATTATATTTACAAGAAGAGGTTCGGCTTCATCGCTATATATGCGTTGTTCATTAAATCTGTGAATGGCCTCCCTTCCCTCTCTTTTAAATTCATAACTTCAACTGAGGAACACTTGAGCAAAGAGGATTTTCAGTATTGATATATACTCAGTTTATGATGACTCTTCTATGTCTTCTTGATCTGGTTAGTTTATAGCGATGAAAAGAAACTTCTTGTTTTTTCAAACTTTTGTATACACTGTATTTTACTTATTGTCGAGTGTTTGTGACAACAGATCTTGGGGAGTGTGGCTAAGTTTGAATTTGGTAATCACTTATAATATATTGCGGCATACTTGTGTCATTACCAGCACCTTGGAAAGTGATTTTTTGAGAAGATTTGTTTATGGGCCTCGATTTATGCTTGGACAGCACTGGTAATTCACACATTTGTGCTCCTTATCTGAGAAGTGGGGCAGAACACTTGATAGTGACATAACATTCAAAGTGAAGGGGAAATTGAAGTGTGAGTTTCGCAGGATAATAGGAGCCTTGTGGGCATATTTTACCTCTTTCTCCTGAAAGAGATTGATCTCACATGCAGTTGCATGAAACTGTAACTAACTACAGCAAATAGGATAATCATCCGTGCAAACTTATGCTGGGGGGAAAAGGGTTGCTTTTCCTGCCGTTATTTTAATTTGGGGTCTTATTAAGCCCTGGGGATGGGAGTATTAACCATACTTTATAATGTAGCTGTGCTGTCAATAAGAAGGGAGCTGGCGTCTTACTTCCAATATATTGATTTCATTTAACACGAGGATGACAGGGTTATGGAAATAAAAAATATTTTTTACTTGGATGTTTGTTAGCAAATCTGTTTGATTCTAAGGTTCATATCCATTTGGCCATCTTTTCCATCTGATGTCAGTTTAAGTTTTTGCGATGTTCATGAGATTCAGAAAACATCTCAGCATATTGATTGAATTGCTTTCAATCTTTGATGATACAGGGTTCCCCTCTACCAATGTTGCTTGATGACGAAATGGCATCTCTAGTGGACCTTGGGATAGACAGTTCTTCAATTATTCTCATAGATGAAGAGAGTTAGTCGAAGTTATGCAGATGGCTGGGTCCTTTGACCGGCATGGGCATGGGGCATGGGTAATGTTGGACATCCGATTCCACAAGATTTGTCTTTTCTGGTTATTCGTGTTTGCCAACGTATGTTCTTTGCTGTGATTTATTCTGATCGTTGTTGCAATACTCGGATAATTGGTTTGAGATACTTCTTATGTCACGTGAAGTGGAAATACATCTGCAAGGTTTTGAAATTCTAGATCATTTTTCATCTATCTGAAGGGATTGGTCGTCACGAATCTGACAGGGTAGTCAAAGTTTCAAGTCAAGCTCAATAACCCAGTGCTCCGTCAGTTTCTAACCGGGTCGTCTAAATTCCATATTGACACTGATCAGTGTGTGATTTTCTCAGAAATGAGAATTCTGTGGTGTTGACCCCACGAATGAGGGTGTCCCTCAACAAAGGCCGTAACCAACTGTTCAGGAAACTCTTGCCAGGGATCGCAGAGGTTGAAAAGATCCCAGGGTTTGGGATGCTTTGAAGCCAATAAACCATCATGTTGGAGTGTAAATGAAACAAAGCTTTGAAGCCAAGAAACCGTCATGTTGGAGTGTGAATGAAACAAGCTTAGTTTTTGTGCTGTTCAGCTCTGCTCAAACTCAACCGTGCTTTTGCCGAGCCTTTTTGGTTGGAGCTTTGCTCAGGTGGCGTCAGGAGTGGTAAAGGCCGGGTTCAGGATGAATTGCCAAGTTTCAGATTTTAGCTGTGCAATCCAAGCCACTGGCCACCAGCCAAGTACCCCACCGCACGTCACGGGCTACTTGCTTGGAATAACTGTTTCATGCTATATTTGCCGTGTCGCCATCCCGTTCTCTGACCAAATCTCTTCGACGAAAGTGAACCAGCAAACTGAAGCCTCATGCGTGAAAGGTGTCTGACAAAATTCCAACGTTCATTATCAGTGTCACCATAACAAGAGGTGTAAATGAAATTTAATTGTCGATTGGATTAGTGCCTCAAATTTGATTAGTGCAAATTGAATTGGCCATTGTGACGCTAAATTTTTTTTTCCTTTTCAAGGGGCATTTTCATAAGAATTTGGTAATTAGATCTAATTAGAAATCAAACAGCAAAATTTAAGGTGCATATTTTGGGATTTAAAAGTGGAGTGATATCGCCGGCAAAAATTCGATAGGAAAGTAACTGAGGCTATGGGCGTCGCCAACAAGAATGCATGTACAAGGGCACGGTAGGATAATTTGTCGTACTTCAGCGGCATTTCGTGCTTTTCTTTGTGAAAAATTAATAATTTGAAAATATTTTCTTAATCTTGATCGTCTAATTTTTATTGATGATGAATATATTATTTTGTATCTCATCTTTTCCGAAGTAGGCTAGCAAAACTTTTTGTAGTTACCGATTTTCAAGAAACAATTACAAATCCACCCCCAAAAGAGGTAAAAAAGGGCCAAGATTAGTTTCTATGTCTTATTTGGTATTTATTTATTTTTTACAATAGGGTCATTGCTACTTGAGTGAACCATAAATTCAATACGAATGGGCTTGTTATCTGAACGACTAGAAACTCAAAAACCATCATCCGATAGCAGATAAAATAATCAGATAGTGGGCTCTGCAAAGGCACCCTTCATGCTTACATGGAAGTTACACTCGTCAATTACAATCATCAAATGAACTTTGCTTTAAAGAATCTTGATTCAAAACCATACCAAGTTACCAAGATAAGAAGCTTTTCTGTAGTAACATGGTATAAGAACAAACGAATCTTCACGGTAATTCGCTTAGGTTTACATTCAATAGTTCCAAATCATGAGGAAGAAAACGAGAAGTTGGAAACTCAGAAATAAAAAAAAAATTTCTGCAGATAGAAACCTCTCCGTAATAAAAGAATCTCTTCTACGGCGTTTGCCAATCCCCACTTGATGATCAGAAGCATTTTCTGTGAACAATTGATGGCCCCGACTCATCATACTCTGCCTTTGCGATCCACATCTACACTCAGAAAAAAAAGAGAGGATGTGACATACTAGCTGTCTGAATAAGTGTAGCTAGCTAGAGATGCCTCCAAGCAAAGTATATGAATGTTAATCCAGATTAAGATAGAATAGAGAATGTCAACGATAACTTCAGATTCTCAAAACCTACTATGATTCCTCTAATATAGCAAGGTGCTGTCATTACTGCTTGCAGACCTATTATTGACTAACCGTACTAAACTTTCCACGAGTGCAGTCGTATATGGGCCAACAAATGCATCTCTCCTCAAGTATGCACATTGAAAGAGCATGGATAAGTGAGGTTCATTACCTGCTGGAAGGTGCTGAGGGATGCCAAAATGGAACCTCCGATCCAAACACTGTACTTTCTCTCAGGGGGTGCCACCACTTTAATCTTCATGCTACTAGGAGCCAGTGCAGTAATTTCTTTGCTCATTCTATCAGCAATGCCAGGAAACATAGTAGAGCCTCCACTAAGAACTATATTGCCATAAAGATCCTTTCTAATATCGACGTCGCACTTCATGATAGAGTTGTATGTTGTTTCATGGATGCCAGCATTTTCCATGCCTATCATGGAAGGTTGGAAAAGCACCTCAGGACAGCGGAACCGTTCAGCTCCAATGGTGATTACCTGTCCATCAGGTAGCTCATAGCTCTTCTCAACAGATGAACTTGTCTTTGAGGTTTCCAACTCCTGTTCATAGTCAAGAGCAATGTAAGCTAATTTCTCCTTCATGTCCCTCACAATTTCTCGTTCAGCAGTGGTAGTGAAAGAATAGCCACGCTCAGTCAAAATTTTCATAAGGGCATCTGTCAAATCACGGCCTGCGAGGTCGAGACGCAAAATGGCATGTGGGAGGGCATAGCCTTCATATATGGGAACAGTGTGACTGACGCCATCTCCGGAGTCCAGAACAATACCTATATAGACAAAGGTACAAACAGGAAACTCAATTTGCAGACGCCCATACCACATTGGAATAAAATGATGTTGCATGAGCTATGACTACCATTCTTCAGTGACTAAAGAGATTTCAGTTTCACAATGGTGGCATGGTAAAATTGTCGGATACGATAACTTCAGATACAATCTGTCCCCATACATTGGAGACATTATTTCAGAGCTTCCATTGACCATATATATGGCTGTGTATCACTGACGTGACTGCTGGCGGCACAAATTTTGTGTTCGATATTCCCAGGACATTAATTCTTAGATTTAGACAATGCATGAAATGATGGATGTTCGTGTATGTGTGGGCATGTGCATTCCATGTACTGATGTGAACATAATTTTCATTGAGTTCAAACGAATCTAGTGTCTATCTTCAATCCTCAAACAGAACAATTCTTCCTGACATGAGGTTCTTAAAGATATTTTGTTCCTAAATGACGTGGTTTCTCTTGCATTAATTTCATACGAGGAAAATACAAGCAGAAACTCGTAAAACTGCTTACCAGTTGTACGACCACTGGCATAGAGTGAAAGGACAGCCTGAATGGCCACATACATTGCAGGAGTGTTGAATGTCTCAAACATTATTTGAGTCATCTTCTCTCGATTGGCCTTCGGATTGAGAGGCGCTTCTGTTAGCAAAACGGGATGCTCTTCTGGGGCCACGCGGAGCTCATTGTAGAATGTGTGGTGCCAAATCTTCTCCATGTCATCCCAGTTGCTAACGATACCATGTTCTATCGGATATTTCAATGTCAAAATACCTCTCTTTGATTGAGCCTCATCCCCAACATAAGCATCCTTCTGTCCCATACCAACCATAACACCTGTATGGCGCGGTCGACCTACTATGCTAGGGAATACTGCTCTAGGAGCATCATCTCCAGCAAACCCAGCCTGAATTCATAATTGTGAATCAGTTGAGAGCAACTCAAGCTTTTAAAAAAATTCCATTTTATAAGCACAGCATCTAAGCCAATTGGCGTCACAAGTGGCAGAAACCACAGCACTCGTGAACTTCTGTAGAGGAAATAAAATGCTCAACTGACTACCAACATTCCTATCACAGCAAAGGAGGATCATATCATGTCCCAATACTCTTGAGCAATTACCTTGACCATTCCGGTACCGTTGTCGCATACAAGAGGCTGAATATCCTCAGAATCTGCCATCTTCTAAACTGCAGCAGAATTGCCCCATATCATATTAAATGCAATTCAACAGTGGGAAATTCATGAAAATAAGACCAAATAATAACTCAAAATTTTATTCGTTATTGCCTTTGGGGGATAAGTGCCCTTTAACTATTTCTGCTAACAATCTCGTTGATCACAAATAGAAATACAGAGGCATTGGCAAATCCGGATGAGAAATATGCAGAGCACATGAGGTAGAGCAAAGTTTCAAAACTCCGGCCTCGCTAAAGTCAAATCCGCGCAATATAGAAGCACAGATACCGGAAACTCCAACAAGGGTCCAATCGAGAGGCAGAGCAATCACACCAAGTAGCTCGTATTACAACCACTCGACGCACATTTCACGTGAACGCGAACCGACAGCAAGCCAGCTCGCCGGATTGACATACATTCGCTAGCGGAAAGATCACGAAAGGCATCGACATGCAGAACTCGACGAGCCGAAACAAAATCACCGAAATGCGACCAAAGACCAAACCTGAACACTCGATTGAGACGGCGTCGAAACGAATAACGAGCGTCAAAAGGTTCGGAAAAAAAAAAGGCATTCCGGATCTCGCAAACATCGAAAACGAGCACGATCAGAAACTATTCCCTCTCAGGCCAGAACGCAGACAAATCCAAAAAATCATCGCCGGCGAACGCGCGAATCCGCGAGCAATCGCTACGATCCTTTCATAATCGAAGGCGGGAATGGGAATGGGATCGTCATTACCTCGGGCGAAACGACGATCTTCGACTCCGATCTTCGATCTCCAACCCTTCCTCTTGCTCGCTCGCTTCTCTTCTGGGGGAGCTCGAGACCTGAAGAGCGGTTGCGCGCTCTGTTTGTTTTAAAAAGGGCGCAAAAAGAGGGCCTGATCCAGAGCGAACGTATCTAATCTTCGCTGTGTTTCAATCGCAGCCGTCCATTCTCGGCCCCCCCCCCCCCCCCTCAATGATCGTGGGACCCCGCCAAATGACCCGGTGAAAAACAGCTGTCTGGCTTTCGGTCGCCCCCGCCTTCGAAAAGACCGATTTGCCCCTCTTAACTGTCTAATTAACAAGATTGGACCAGTTTTACCTACAAGCTTATTTGAAAATTTCTAAATAATTAATTCCCCCACCACAAAAGAAAAACCAACCGTAAAAAATTAACCTTTTTAAAAATGGTGAATATTGTATAAAATCCACATGAACTAAAAAAACGATTTCGCATTGCGACAAATCACTGACTATAAATTTAATCTATTCACTTAAAGGCATGGAACGAATTATTTCAAACAATGAAGGCCCATCTACATGAATGCGGAAAAAGTCCATCATTCTTTTTTTTTTCTTCCTTTTTTCATATGCTTCTCTAGATAATTTTTAAATGATGATTAATCCCATATTAGGAGGTGGGACATAGATGTAATTAGGAAGGGATATGAGGGGCCAAATTGGCCATAGAAAAAGTTCTCCTGAATAAAAGGTGACGGGGTTGGGTGGGAGTAATAATAATACGTCGCGAAAAATTAAAATTAAGAAATCAAATAAAAAAAAAGGGGGGGGAGGGGGGGGGAAAAGGTTTCCAACTCATCGTCCGTTTGCAACTGTCCCCCAACGATCACGTTGGCAGGTCCGATCTGGTGCGCTCGCATCCACCGGACACCTGTCTGCTCCCGCTTCTTTCTCGGCTCGCGAGACCGATTCTCCCGTTGACCGGCAGCGAGAATCGGTCGGAAGTCGTATCATCGTGCTTGGCTGCGCGGTCGAGACTGATATTAATAGAATTATTTAATATCAAATTCCTTTTCGCAATCTAATGACCTACTATCGATGCATCTTAGTAGGTAGTTGTTCATATCATGTGTGTGTGTGGGCGCGCGTTTTTTTTTTTCTAATTGCGTAACTATAATTATATATTGCTTCACTTGAAGAATAAAGTGAATCCCAGTACATGGCCATATTACATCTAGGAAGGAATAAGAAGTAGATTGATGCATATCGAATCCTCCGTCACGTATAAGATCAAGTAGGATTTGAAGGCCGTAAGCAATTTTGGGACAATCTCCAACCGTTTTGAAACTCATATTTTTTTTTCGCTCGGTTCACCGGAACGTTCTTTGTGGCATGGATGATAAGTTGGGACACCGAATTAAGTGAATAAATCCGAGACGTTTATGATTGGGTAGCCATTCCGGTACAGTTGTCAAGCTTGAGCAATGGCAAACGGGAAAGGAATCCAAAGTGTAGGTAGATTCATTGAGACATTTGGAACAGCTCCGTCACTTAGTCAGCCTTTGATATTACCCGAGTATGGCGATTCGACATAAAGCTAGACTCATTCTCGTGTGTTAGCACGAGCTTGCAACTATCAATAACCAAGTACTCTAGGGCACATGTTGGTCTCTTTCAATTTCCAATTTTCAATTTCAGAAGGCGAGTCAGTAGGCAAGTACCTTCAAACAAAATTTGGAGATTTTCGCATCAGTCAAGTCTGAAGAATTACTGGTTTTTCCTGGTCTTGTATTTCACTTTCTGGCAGACTCCCCTGGCTTGTTGTTACGTGTAGAAATGTAAGCTTGTCAAGCCTTTTCATACTTTTGGGTAAACTGCCAATCTCTAAGCAACCATCGAGGGATAATTGCGCACCAAACTCTGCCTCTCATGAAGGGATCTGGAAGTTTCTCTGATCGCTAGTTCTCATGGAGATGGAATGACCTCAGTTGCTTCAGTTGCATGTGGAACTTGGTAGCTCCTCAAAACTAGCATATGTCAAAGTCTAGATGCCATGCATGAATGGTTACACTTGGAGATGCATGTTCTAAGCAAACTGTCCATCAATAACTCCTTCATCAACTCTGAAGTGAAATTTTTAATTGCACGTTGGCTTTCTCAGAAATGGTGGGGACTCCATCGAAATTTGACATTCCCTCTGACGAAATGCTGGAGAACGAAACATAGCGAACTCCTTTCGAAACCTCTACGGTATCTAAGCCAACATTAGGGCAATCATTTTGTGCCACACTTGTTGCAAGAGAATGAATTAGATCATGCACTTAAAACACTAACAAAGCCTCGAACTTCTCAATTTCTTGGATCAATGATCTCTTCCAGACTCTTTGACATACTCAAGTCTTCAAATTCTAGTTTTCCCTTGTCGACGAACTAATGAATCCCGAAGTCATCCATAGCCTAGTTAAACTATGGCCAGAAATTACATATCCTCGGGGAAAAAGTGAAAATGCAGCAAATTAATCTTTTAAATAGGATGGTAAATGATCATAGCTAAGTTTAAGTACCGACAAAATGTTCTTTTCTGATTTCACTAACTCCCCTGTTTTGTCATCCCTTGTATGTTTCCAATACTATTCTTCGTCCTTTGTGTAAAGTGGACTCTCCAAAGTTTTCACAAGGAGAGGCGCTCCTCATGATTTTTCAAGACTTGTTCGAGCATGTCGGACATGCGACACGTGTTCGACACTGACACGGTGCCTCATGGCAATTGTCAGTGCTTCATAGATGATGAGTATGCAAACACAGTTTTAATGGCAAACTCAAACTCAAATGAAGAAACCGAGGTAACTCATTCTTATATTCGCTCTGAAGTATATGAATATATTAATGAATTATGCTCAGAATATAAAATTGCGCTAAAAAAGATCTTAGAATTGAAAAAGGAAAATACACTATTAAAACAATCTGATGTTTCTCAAAAGGATAAGATAATCTTCTTGCAAAATGAATTTACTCAAATCAAAGAAAAATATTTGATTTCAAAGAAAAATGATCTTTTACAAACAAAAAATTGACTCTTTAAAAAAGAAAACGCGTCTTTGAAAAAGGAAATTTCAGATATTCAAAAAAAAAAAAATTCTTCAGGCTCAAAAACTCTAGAACATATTCTTTCTATACAAGTTCCATACTATAACAAGTCTAGACTTGGTTTTCAAAAGGAAAATGATTTAAAAAATAATTTTCCAAAAGTAAGAGACACATTAGAAAAAGACCTTCGAAACATGCATATAGAAATCATTTTTAAAAAATGTTCATAAGATCTGAGGGATAGAGTTTTTTCTAAGTGCTCAAATTGTGGTGATCAAAATCACTCCAGAAGTTATTGCCCTAAGATCTAGAGACCCACTCGAGATATTTTAAGATTGACAAAATCTTCTAACCTGAAAGGACCCAAACAGAGTTGGGTACCAAAGAAAACTTGAATGTTTTTTTTTTGTATGGCTATAGGTTACCAATAAAAAGAAGAAATAAATGATACCTTGATAGTAGACGTTCGGTATAATGATAGGGGATTCAAAGAGATTTATCAAATTGATATCATTTGATGGCAAAAGTGTTTCCTTTGGCGGCAACAAGACCAAAAAAAAAAATCATTAGCAAAGTAATTGTGAAGATTGGCAATCTCTTCCTAAACAATGTGTTTTTGGTTAAGGGATTAGATTGCAATCTTATTAGTATAAGCCAACTGTGTGATATTGGACTCAAGATCTATTTTGTGGAAGATAAATATTTAGGAATCAGCTAGGACAACAAGCAATCTTTCACAAGATAAAGACATGGAAGCATGTATCTTCTAGATACAACATTCGAGGAGCTTCAATGCCTAGTATCAATCAAAGATGAATCAAAACTTTGGTACAAGAAATTGGAACACATAAACTACAAGAAAATTTGAAAGCTATCTACTGAAAAGCTTGTGAGAGGACTCCCAGATGTTAAATACAAAAAAATAAAATTGTGTTGCACTTGCAGCCTTGGAAAATAGGTAAGGAATTCTTTCAAATCCATAAACCAAGTTACCACTACCAGTCCTTTGTAGCTTCTACATATGGACGTCTTTGGACTTACTTGAAGTTGGAGCATCGCGGGGTAAAAGATATTGCTTGGTAATTATTGATGATTATACTAGATTTACTTGGGTTTTTATTCTAGCTCATAAGAATAATTCTTTATCTCACTTTGAAATCTTTACAAAGAAGGTTTAGAATGAAAAGACTAGTCCATTTCAAGCACCAAAATTGATAATGGGGCAGAATTTGAAAACTAACTTGGCAAATTTTTGTGATGAAAAATGGTTTTCAATACAATTTATCTTCTCCTTATACTCTTGAACAAAATGGAGTAGTTTAAAGAAAAAAAATCACTCTTTACAAGAAATGGCTCAGACTCTTTTGATTGAAAGCAAAAACTCTTCTCATTTCTAGGCGGAAACTACAGCTACTGTTTATTATATTATAAATCGAGTTTTCTTAAAACTATTGATTAAGAAAACCACTTATGAGCTTTATAAAGGCACGAAACCAAGTATTTCATACTTTTATGTATTTGAATGTAAATGTTTCACCCTTAAGAATTCAAAGTTTGAGAACGATTAGATGAAGTATTCTTGGATACTCCACTTCAAGCAAGGGATATGGAGTCTTCAACAAAAACTCAAGAAAAGTCGAAGAATTAATGAACATAAAGTTTGAAGATGAAAAAGATACTCAAAACGATGGCTCTGAAGTCATCATAAATAATTTATCATCTGAGCAAAAACCAACGTTTGAAGGCAACAGAAATTTTGAGGCTGCTCGAAACCTTGACGATACTCAAACAAATGTATCCTCTGATGACATGAACCAAAATGATTCTACAGAAGAAAAGCAAGATGACAAATTCAATAAGAATTGGAAGTACAATCCAGTCATTCAAAAGATGTTGTTATTGGAACTATAGAAGAAGGGATCAGAACCAGATGCAACCTTAAGAATGCCATAAGTACCTTAGCACTTATATTTGAAATAGAGCCAAAAGGAATTGAAGAAACTCTTGCTGATGAAAGTTGGATAAAGGTAATGCAACTAGAGCTACATCAATTCAAGGTTAGTGGAGTTTGGCAACTTGTGCCCAAACCTAAGAACGATTCAGTCATTGGAACAAATTGGGTGTTCAGAAACAAGTTGGATTATAAGTGCAAGATGTAGCATCCCTAAACATAGATACAGCGTCTCGAACCCACTACCGTACTAATTAACGTGCTCTACTTTAATATGATATTACATATATTTTCTGGCGCATATGGAAGACTAAAAGAAAACAGGCCATCATACAAGTGCATCCACACAACGGAGACATACTTATAGGGTATAGCCTCAATAGGTTCACAAGCTTGCTACACACAATCAGCAAGATCATTCAATAAATTTGCGAAAATATTTACTTTCATATATATATAAACGAGTTAATTACATCAATCATTTCCAAAGGCATAGACAGCATCAAAAAGTATTGTTCCCAACTCATCCACAACTATCAATATACTCCATCAATGCCAACTCATTGCCACCTCACAGCAAACATCAAAAAGTAGCTACCGTGGTACACCAACTCAAAAGCCTACTTATACCTTTGCTTCTCCCTCCACGTGTCCTATTGTAGGCTTCCACTACTACCAACGCTACCAATACAGCTACCTGCTCCGTACATCGAAGGCACCGGTAGCCCTATCCAGTGGCCTAAACCTTGAATATAAATGACATGGAAACGATACACCACCTATACCATGGGTAGTCCTACGTCTACATAAAGAAAAGTACATATGACCCCGAAAAGCATATGTTCCCCCTAACTGACCTCGGTATACTCCTCTATGGAGTGAGTCATGTACAAGGGCTCACCATACAAATCATGAACAATAGGTGTATGCGGTATAACTATGGTCTGAAAATGGTTTCAACAACAAGGGTGAGTACAACACTTAGCAAGAAATACATCTGATCAAATGATTAACCAATCCATTTACCATTTAATCAAACAATCTTCTCCATAATATTTACCAAGAAACGTAATGGAGCCTCTAATAGATAATACAAGAGACGGCAAATATAAGCTGCATATCCATAAAAGCCAACATTTGGACTATGAAACATCACGAATAATCATTTAAAACTAGCGGCCTAAGGACTACTATGGTCTAATTCATCTATTATAGTTCATCGACATCGTGCCAAGAAATTTAACTCAAATTCAAGATATAAAAAATCATAAAACACGATCCTACAAAAAATAACAACAAGTAGAATGAGATTTGGGTTATAGTCCCCCCCTCTTATAATCCACGGCCGAACACCCTACTCATGGTGCAACTTTAATAAATTCGATTTGACAACAAATTGGATGATCAACCCACATATTCTGAGTACCCATGACCTAATAGGATTATAACAAACAACAATTCAGACATGCAATCGATTTCCTCTCTGAGCTCACCCAATTGCTCTTAGTCATACCTCACTTTTCCTCACCATCAATTCATCTCAATTCGACGACAATTCAGAGATCAACCCTTGAATTCTAGTTATCCAAAATCCCATGAATATAGTCTAATCATCAAAGTCGACATGCATTAACGCTTCCCAAGCCATCCAAGCCGAGGCTTCACTCGGTATACCCATATCCAAGGCTGTCCATTCTTGCTAAACTAGACAATTAATGGGCCATCTAATGGTAAGGTTAGATGTCAACTTGCCTTAGGATGAAGCTTAGAGAAAAATGAAACTTCAATCACCAAGAATGGAGCTTGGCTCCTTCTTCCCCGCTCATGGACATCACAAGTTCCACCAAGAACGACGGCACAAGCGGTGGCTAGTTGACGACGGAGCAATAGAGAAGGAGAGGTTGAGAACCGTGGGACTACTAGTGTCAATTTGTAGTGTCGCTAGAGTTCAATCAAGTGGAGGGGGTACAAGCAATAAGAGAGAGCTTGCGGTTGGGAGAGAGAACCGAGTAGATGAAGGGAAAAATGAGAGGAGAGTGAGTGAGTGGGGTTGGTAATCATGGTTGGTCCAAGGGCTTCGTGCTCTAATTCCATTGCAACTTCGCGTAAATGTTTCCATTGCGAATTGCAATAACCACCGACATCTAATAATTTACCAATTAAACCTTGATCATGTTCACTCATTTAATCAATCCCAAATTCACCACCCTATAACTTAATTCCCCCAAATTAACATTTTCCACTCGCAATTTACTCTAAGCGAAAATTTCGGTTGTTACACAAGGTAACTAGAAACAAAGCAAAACTAGTAGCAAAGGGATATTCTCAAAAATGGCGACACCTGATTTTTAATCATGTTTTCTCTTTTAAAATTAATAAAAAAATCCATAAAATTCATAAATTTGAAAAATCAACTTTGGAGACCTTGGCCAAGCTTAGGAAACCAATTTTGAACAAAAAAATAATTTTTCATATTTTAGTATTTCTCGATATTTTTAATTTCGAAAATTCATAAAAAAAAATCAAGAAAAATGAGAAAATTGCACAATCATCTTTGGATGCCTTGGCCAAGCTTAGGAACCATTTTTGTATTTTTATATATTTTTTAGAAATTAGGAGAATATTTAATAAATAATAGCATTTGAGGCCACCAAAATAAATAAAAATAGTCAATATTTTTTTTCATGTTGGCCATCACAAATTTAAAAAATCCAATTCGAGGTCATGTATTCCTTCACGAGCATAATCTCGAATCGGGCCCAAAAAAATTCAATTTGCGTCAATTTATTTTCATTTTTTTTCACTTTTAGGAGTTGTAACATTGTTCTCTAATATTTCAAATTTTCATTTTTGGCCCAATTATACCCAGAATGACTCAATTTTGGAAAAGGATTTTAATTAAATTCTGCATTATTTTCAGCGGCAAGAAATGAACTTAAATTTGACATGCGGTGAATTTTGACTAAGTATAGGGGAGGTGTGTCAAAAATTGTGAGGAGATTTTGACTTAAAGAAATATTTTTTTTCAGGGACTAAATTGTAAATACTTAAAATTCAGGGACTAGAGTACAAATACCCAACTCTTGAGGGATAATTTTGTAAATAACAAAAAGAAGAATTAGTGGAGAAATTAGAATAGAGAAGGGAAGATGGAGAAGAGGAGGTGGAGAAGAGGAGATGAAGATGGGAAGATGAAGAAGAGGAGATGAAGATGGGAAGATGGAGAAGAGAAGATAAAGAAAATAAGATGAAAATAGAGAAGGGAAGATGGAGATGAAGAAGAATTAGTGGAGGAATTAGAATGGGAGATAGAGTTAGTGGAAAAATTAGAATATGAGATGGATGAATATGTTATAAAAGGAAGAAGAAGTGAATTTGGGAAGGGAATTTTTTGGGGAGAAAATTTTGGATATTTGAGAGGGTTTTGGGAGATTGAAGAAAAATTGAAGAGAAAAAAAATACCAAAAAGAGAGAGAAAATTTTGAAGATGGTGGGAGTTTAAAGTTAGGAGTTATCATCACCAATTCCTTTATCGATCAACATAAATCAAGAGTTCATCCTCGTCAACGAGCAAGCAAGTTCGAGCTAAGTATTTTTATTTTTTCATTTATTTGTTGTTTTAGTCTCAAATTAGCACAAATTGTATACACTTTCTCCATCTCCTTTTTTCCCATATTTTATGGTAGGTAAAAAAAAGGGACAACTCCATATCAACGATAAATTCCATGGAGGTGCAAAGCGAGCCCAAACAAATTCCAAGGTGCCCATCAAATTTGCAGCCGACCCGTTAACGGATTTTAGTTCAAATTATTGAAACAAATTGTTGTATTTTATTTTAAAGAACTAAAACCCCAGAATGGAGAAGCAAAGCGCATCCACTGGAGGTCGTTTATTTCCTGCAATTTAAATTCCTGTACCATCAAACCTCAAAGGGAAGAGCCAAGCCAATGCTAAACTGCCCATTGGAGGTTTTTACTTACTGCAATTTAAATTCATGCACCATTAAACCCCAAAGGGAAGAGCCAAGCCAATGCTAGGCTGCCCATTGGAGGTTTTTACTTACTGCAATTTAAATTCATGCACCATTAAACCCCAAAGGGAAGAGCCAAGCCAATGCTAGGCCGCCTATTGGAGGTTTTTACTTACTGCAATTTAAATTCCTGCACCACCAAACCCCAAAGGGAAGAGCCAAGCCAATGTTAGGCCGCCTATTGGAGGTTTTTACTTACTGTTATTTAAATTCCCGCAATTTAATTCCTGCACCATTAAACCCCAAAGGAGAGAGCCAAGCCAAGGCTGGACCATCCATTGGAGGTCTTTATTTACTGTCATTGACTTCCTGCCGTTTAATTTGAATCACCAGACCCCAAAGTAAGTAGACTGTAACACTGCACAGAAGTCGTTAACACACTCCCTCTTTCGGCTTTAGGGAATTTTTAACACTTTGAAAATAAAAAAAATACCACCCATGCATCCTATCTAAAAAGTGAAAATACAAAAAGAGAACACCTCACTAGAATCTTAGGAATAAACCGAGCTTGAGTTGCCAAATTAGGGTATCCATGAAATTAAGGTACCGAAAGGGCATTAGTTTTAATTAACTAGTGTAACCAAGTCCCCGAACTCATAATCTCTGGTTCGTAGAAGTAATTTAGTCCTTCCATTAATTTATTTAGATATCTAATCAACCTACCAAAAATGATTAGTGGCGACTCCAAATTTTAAAACCATTTGAACAAAAACCAAAGTTGCGATTTGATAGGACTTGGGAGGGTCCATATTAGGTTAATTCATCTAATAAACTTAATAATCCGTTAACCCGATAAAAAAAAATTCTTAGGGTCGCGACAAAGAAGAGGGAATAGATGAGAACTATACTCCAGTAGCTAGGTTGAAATTTGTAATATTACTTCTAGCTTATGCATGATAGAATGATTTCAAGTTGTTTCAGAAGGATTTAAAGAGTTTGTTCTTAACTAGTTACATCAAGGCGTAAATGTGGAACAACCTCTAGGATTGAAAGATCCAAAAAACTATCTATAGACGGGAGAAAGTTCTATATGGACTTAAGCAAGCTCTAAGAGCTTGATCCAAAAGGTTAAGTAATTTTCTCATGGAAAAAGGATTTGAAAAGGGTAAGGTGAACACAACGTTATTTATCAAGAAAGAAGATAAAGACATATTACTCATTCAAACATATATTGATGATATCATATTCAACTCTTCTAAAGAAAAACTTTGCAAGCATTTCTTTGAGATTATGCAAAATGAATTTGAAATGAGCTTAATAGGAGAACTCTCATTCAAAGTGAATTTGAAATGAGCTTGATAGGAGTACTCACATTCTTTCTAGAACTTCAAGTCAAACAAATCGAGAAAGGAACCTTCATTCATCAAGGAAAATATGTGAAGGAAATCGTAAAGAAATGTGGTCTCGAAAATTGTACAAAAATTGAGACACCAATGTCTTATTCATCTAAGTTAGATAAAGATAAACAGGGCAAACGAATTGATTAGAAGTTACATAGAAGTATGATTGAATTTTTATTATATCTTATTATTTCTAGACTTGACATTATTTTCAGTGCTTTAGATCCCAAGAATCACACATCTTAGCTGTGAAAAGGATAATCAAATATGTTGAACTAATCCTAATTTAAGATTATCGTATCCAAAGTTCTCAGACTTTACATTATGTAGAATCAAAGTGCTCAAGAAGATGTCAACTTTAAACTTAAAAAAAAAAACATTGTGGCACTATCTATCGGAGAAGTTGAAATGTGATGTTAGGAAGCTATTGTGCTTAGATCCTATGGATGAAGCAACAACTGAAGGGTTTTGATGTTGAAGATTCAAACGTTGAAATCAAGAGTGACAATACAAGTGCAATCAATCTTACTAAGAATCCAATCCTCCATTCTCGAGTTAAGCATATTGCAAGTAAACAGCATTTCATTCGTGATTATGTGCATAATAGAGATGTTGATATTCAATTTGTTCATTTAAATATTAATTAGCAGATATATTCAAAAAACCTTTGTAGAACTCTTTTGAATACATTAGATGAGAATTGGGTATTACTGTTATGCTTATTTTTATTGTTAATAAGACAGGTTAAATAGCTTTTGAGAAAAAGGTAACATTTGAGAAGCTCTGGACAAATGCAACATCTAAAGAGGTCATTTGCTTCTGATAGGCCACATACACCAGAATTGGTTATTCAAATTTTTGGTATACAAGTAGTTATTTTTGTCAAGAAATAAGGTATGCATGATTTATATCCTTTTATATACCAAGATATATTTCGACTGATTTAATTACATTAATTTACTTGATTGAATTGATTGAATATACTCTTTCCAAAAGCGTTTTATTACAATTTATCAATCAAATCCTTATTTTTTTTTAAAGTAGATTTCAAATCTTTTCAGTTGTCATAGGCGGTTTCCAAGACAAAATTTAGAAACTGAACCGTCTCTTCTCTTCCTCAAGCCCTAGAGGAAGTTTGAATATATCTCTCCAATATCTCAAACTTCTCTTTGCGATTAAGACCAAAATCTCTTCATCTTCGAAAATCACTCAAGTTTTTCCTTCCAAATCTCTAATGGCACCCAAGAACTCTTTAGTCGTGAAGAAACCTACAGTTGGTACTTGTTGCTCGGGTTGCCTAGAACTCTGAGACGTAGGGCTTCAATTGATGCTCCTACTCACTACTATCTTAGTAGATCATTTGACGAAGGTCACGAAGAACAAAGACCTGAGGATTGGAGCAACACTTATCAAACAAAATCTACTACTATAACTCCATCCGCTCCTCAGACTAAGGCTCATAAAATGCAGCAGTTGTTCGATCTACTCGCAAGTAAGGTATATATACCTACTAAATAGGCTGCTCTTCCTTTAGAAAGAAGAATTGAGTTTGCTTAGGAGAATCACACAAATGACTTGTAGTATGAGAATACAGGGTAGTAGTGAAGAAATTATTATTATTTTCTTAATTAACCAAAATGGATTTCTAGATGCAAGAGATTTATTAGGTTTTGATTTAATGTTGACTGAGAAGGAAATTAGGGTTGTTAGAAAACTAGTTGAAAAAGCTGAGGTAGAGATGGCAAAATCTAGGTCATCTAGAAAAGGAGAAGAAAAGGAGAAGGAAGAAGAGGAGATTCCATAGGAGGTGGAAGAGTCCCATGATGTCCTTGATGAGAACAAGTAGGATGGTATAGGCGAATAGGCTGATGTTCTAGAGCTTACTCAACAGAAGAATGCTTAGAAGGAAGCTCAGGAAGAAGCTCAATTTGAGGAGGAGATCCTGAATAGATGGACATGGATACTGTTGACGCAGAGAAAACCCCACTTAAGATTGCCTCGGATGCTATCTTGAAGGACATTCCAATGTCTTCTACCCATAAGCAAGCCAAGACTCAAGGGGAGTTATCTCATGCTATAGAAACTCAAACTGAAAAAGAAGAATAGTCAAGTGATGCTTTAGATTCTGAGCTACTCAAAGACATTCTAAATAGATAGGGTGAATTGAAAGAGCTAATTAAAAACCTATTGAGCTTTGTTCATGTGGAGATTGATGAGATGAAAGACAACACAGCATTCCATTTTCAAAACCTAAGAAGAGAAATGTTCTCTAATCCCAGTTTAACCCTTTTGGAGATGGAACAATAGGGAAAAAGATTAACAGAATAAGCGATGTACTCAATCAGAAGTTGGATCAGTTCTCAAAATTTGCTTTAGTTCAAGTTCCTTCTAACGTTGCAATTTTCACATCAACTCAAGTTTCATCTTCATCTACTTCAGTCCCAAGTCCTCCCCAATAGAACTCTTTTCATTTGTTTGTTTTATCAAATTTGGTTCCATCTTTTGGGTTTGGATGTTTTTGAGTTCAATATCGTACATGTTTGTTTTGCACAAATGCTATGGTTGTTTGATTGAACTATTCTAATTGAAGTATTTTGATTAAATGATTATGCTAGTTTGATAATATATTTTGTGAGAGTGATATATACAGGTATATAGACATATTGCTAACGTTGCACTTCTTGTAGATTTAAGTACTATATAAGAATATTGTACAAATACACGTTCTGAGTTGGCTATGAATAAACATGTTCCGAATGACATAGAGAATATATAGGTTTTGAAGCTTGAAACTGAACCTACCATTGAGAACAAATGAAATTTGTTGTTCATGCTTTGATATATACTCGAGAGGTTCTAAAGTTCAAAGCCAAATCGAGTGCTAATAATAAACAAAACTTGTTCAAGCTTGAATAGTTCAAACTCTGATACATGTTCTACAGGTTCTGAAGGCGAAACTGAACCAGACTCTAAGAACGTATTCAAAGTCTAACTATTACTTTATCTTGCTAATGTAGTAAATGATATGTCATCGAGAAGCAATTGACTGTTATTACTTACAACTCTCATTCAAAATTGTTATATTTGTGTGGATAGTTTTGTCATCATAAAAAATGGGGAGATTGTTATGAAAAACCCCTTAATTGATTTTGAAGTTTGACAAAAAAAACTCATATATTCTCTAATATCTGAGTTAATGCAATGAAATATTATTTTGCACATTGTCTTAAAGTATATTCTATCATTAAAGAATAGTTACACATGATTGAATCTATTTTGGGGAGCTCAGACACTATTTTGAAGAGCTTAGACATTGTTGTAAAGCTTAAGGTCTGAGGGAGTATTTCATACGCAATGATCAGATTATCATGAGATACATTTGAGATGATATAATTGAGTTATTATATTATCACATCGATTAGCAAATCAAGTTGGATTTTTTCTTAGAGATTATCTATCATGACGATCATTTTAGGGCATGGATTAAGGAAGATAACGATGGCTTACCGCACGAAAAACTCCATCTTGAAAAATCTTAATCACAATTGTATGGACCATTTGATCAAATGTGAGATTCTTTCTTTTAATATTCTCAACGGCTATGAAATCCTTTGTATACAATCTTGTCCAAACGAGAAGTTTGGAGAGTTATCATTGGGAGACCTTGCAACAGCTAGTTTGAAGGTGAAGGAGTATAAAAGGAAATCTCAAAACTAAAGAGAGCAAGGGAATCTAGAATTTTAGAGAGCTTCACATCCTTCATCTTTTCTTGATCCAAATTTTATAATACTTAGAGGTTTTCATTCAAGTGTATGAGTAATAGACGAGAAGTCTATTGACTTGAGAATCATCATTGAGTTGTAATCTCTAAGCTATTCACTGGTGGAATTCAGCCAATTAGCTGCCAGCGTGAAAAAGTGGATATGGGCTTGAACAAAGTCGAGCCACGATATGTGCAAATTCTCTATCTCTTGAACTCCTTGTCATTTTTATTTGATAGTCAAATTGTGCACGCTACTACTTCTGAGGACATATCATATCTTGCTCTCGCTTAGACTCTGAGCTTATTTGTTTAAAATTCTATGTGAATTTTTAAAGCTTATTGAAATTATCTATTTACTCCCTTTAGGTCATAATGCTAGCCCCAACACAAAGTTTTAGCTAGTACTGAAAATCGAATGCGTAGTTTTTAAGTATAGCTTCAAATTTTAAATGCAACTACGATCCAATCAAATTTACATTGGCATTATTTATTTCAATAAATGAATTTTATACTATTTTGTCTTTCCACACTTCAATAAGTTGATCAAATAGTAATTCAATTAAAGAATTACTGCTTATTTTCTTTGAGTCTTTTTTTTTTGGTGAGTTCGATTTGCATTAATGATGTTGATGGACATATGATGTATTTTAGTGTTTCACGTTAATAGAGTTGATGTATTCTGGCGATTTGTTTTTTCCTAAAGTACTCCAATTAGATTCTCTTTTTGTTAGCATTTTTTTTTCATTTTTTTAACATATTTTGTGTGCTATTATTATTGCTAGTATCAAATATGGAAGCCATCAATGTAAGGCTCCACTTGTTTCGTGGAAATGAATCTATTTTTTGTTAATTAATTATTTTAAGCTACTCAAATTATTATCGAATATTTGTTAAATTATTTATTTTTTGAGAAATAAATAGAGTTTAAAAAAAAGTAGAAAAAGTTATCTTTGGCGGATGATGTTTTTTCTTTTCCACTCCTCCTCGTGAAGCTCGGGCTTAAGCGCAGCCGCAGCGAGTCCCTGACCCGTCTTCGATCTCAAAACACACAGTGGCCCGAGCTTCAGGGAATCTGCCTTTCGCTCTCTCGCAGAGTCTATGGTCTTTGAATGTTTGATTGATTGATCTGGCCTAAATGAATTACGCCATAAAAGCAGCAGCTCTAATCAACGCTCGGACACCTTGCGACCATCTCCGGGCTGCCTTCTTTCATTCGACCCCTTTCCTCGAACATAAAAGACGAAATCATTGGGAACCCGTGAGTTTTTCCATTTTCATTATTGCTTGCGCTCTGTTTTCTTCTCTTTTCGCGGTTTCTGCTCATATCCTTGCATATTACTCTGTTGGGTCTTCTTGATTGCATTGGAAATGGCCAGAGCGGAGATTTGATGAAGTTGTGGCTCTTTGTTGTCATTTTTTCATTTAATGCTATCTTGGAGCAGAGTGGGTTGTGGGGGAAATGCAATTAAAGCGTTCATGCTTAAGCTGGATGTGACTTAGAGTTTCAGCTGGAATTGGTTTTATGGGATTTCATTTGGTTTTTCTGAATATGTTTAGGATGCTGTCCACAACAATTCCTGAGGTTCGAATACTTCTATTTGCCATTGTTGGATGAAAGATCGATTTTCCCCCTTTTCGAAAGCATGCCAATTGGGTGTCCGATGTCTGAGGTTAAAAGTTGTCAATTTGATAGAATATGAGACAGGTTGGTTGAATTTTGCTTCGTAAAAGGTTTGTTAGTAGAATGAGGGAATGCCCAAGGATCTTGCTAGTTCTTTTGTGTGATTCTGTATCACGTTACTGTCACAAGACTTGGGGTCATTCTGTTCCTTGTTTTATGGACTAATAGGTTATTTGGTCATTCTGTTCGTTGCTGGGGCTTAGTTGCTAAGTTTCTCAGTTTGCTTCTTGACAATTTAGATGACCTTTTAGTCACCATTATGCTTGAACTTAAACCATATGATCGACTTTAATTATATGTGCAGAGATCTAACCAATATTCAAGAAGGTTCCGAAGATTGCATGCAAAGCAAACATTGTTACGGAATGTAGATGCTTATGCTGACTTCATATTCCAGGTTTTTTTTTTTTTCCAGTTGTACTTTATGGGTATCTAGCAATTTGTCAAGCTGTTCTGCATGGTGGGCATTTTTTCAACTTTCAATATTGAACTTCTTTGTCAAATCTAGGTCTTGATAGAAATCCTGCACTTGTTTTTTCCCCCTTTCTCGCACCTCCTTTTTGTTATGTTTCTCCCTTTTGTTTGGGATGCAATTCTTATGAGTGGTGGAGTGAAATCTTTGTGATTTGAAGTTTGACTTTGTTAATGGGAAGCATAGTCTATGCCTGCCGTCTTTAGATGTTATCAGCTCATATGGTTTATTTCGTTTTTTATTTTAGTTTTTTTCTATGTTTATATTTGTGCAATAGGCTGTAGATGTTCCTTTGGCTCTGGTAATTAATGTTTTAGCACTGTCAAATTCTGTCAGAACTGCTTAGCGGAGCTCGTCCCTGTTATGTAGATCATGAATTTTTGCATGTGGTGGAAAAGACTGAACAGGAAATTTTCTTATTCTTTTCTAATCTTTATTAGCTGGCTAATTGGGAAGTATGTTTGAAAAACTGCTCCTTTTGCGTAAGCATATGGGAACTTGTTGGAATAAAACTTGCCCAAGGAATTTTCCCCTATTTTAACTTTAGTTCGATGTATAAGGTACAAGTATGTTTCTGGACTCCTCCTGATACGTAATTAAGCAGATGGGAACTTGTCGGAGTTTTATCTTCTGATTTACAGAACATCCATTGGGGTTCAGCTGAATCTCCTCAATCATTTGCTATATGGTTGTTGCTAAAATTAAGTAATTTAACACGAGGTTCTTCATTTGGTTGTGTCTTCAGAAGTGGCAAGATGAGGCTGATGAAGATGACCCGTTCCTAGGTAGAGGCTCCTCATGGTTTAAGCAGTACTGGACTAGGGGACCAAGGAGTGGTAGGAGCAGAAGACATGGACCCCAACACTGGGGTAGAGGTAAGAAAGCACAAAATTTCTGTATACAGTGAATGTCTCTATTTGTAGCAGTAGCACAAGTGATGAAAATAATCCTTTGTTTAAGGGCTTTCGTCTTTATAATTTTTTTTTCTTTTTTTTTGGTCAGATTTTTCTTTATAATGTTAGCAATCTGAATAGTTGAAGTGTCCAACATACAGTTCTTGAGATAACAGAAGCTGGATTTAAAGTTGCATGTTGATACGAAAAAGCCGTTGGTTATCTCACTGTCCAACTACTTGTTAATAATCTTTTGTGGTGTCATATTCCATTGGCTACATGATCTTTGTTCTCACTATTAGTTTCTAAGTCTTGAATTTTTGGACAAAGAAGTTCCAGTCAATTTTCCTACTTTGTCCCATGGGAAATGCTTCTGCATCTCTTAAATAAGATTGTATACACTTGTCAATTTCATATATAAACAATTTTCAAACTCATAGACGGTAGATTTCTTTATTTATCATGGTGCTGTTCTACTCTTTTTAGGAGGCTTCCAATTCTGTGAAGAAGATGATGATGATGTTGATACAATATTTAAGTCTGCCTTTGGTGGGAATAGATTCTACTTCTGGTCCTTTATTAATGATGAGAATCTCCACTGGTGGGGAAGCACGTCGAGTGACACGAATGGTTATGGGAGATATGGGAAGTGGAGATTTTCCAGCTATGATGAATATGACTCCTCATCAGAGTGTGGGAATTTAGAGACGGAATCTTCTGATAGAATGGCCCTAGGGTTGGGGGCCTCAGGTCCGTTAAAGCTTGAAGATGTCAAGAATGCGTGAGTCTTCACTGAGATCTCTTTCTGTTGAATGCTTTGCTTTGTCATGTTTCAAGATCCGAGCATGTTGGAGTGTGTTTGCCACGTCTCTGATTTTGACCCTTTGCTGACAATTCCAGATATCGAGCTTGTGCATTGAAATGGCATCCTGATCGTCACCATGGCTCTTCCAAGGTAAACTGAGATTTCCAAATTTAATTTCAGAAAATGTTTCAATTTGGAGTATAAGATGGAGAGGGATCATTTTGCATCCATTTATGTGGTTTTAGTGAAAAACTTGGAGAACTGACCTCCTAAGAACTTTGTAGTATCATTTAGAATTTTATGCAAGGCATATTATGGAGGGCTTTGGTAGTTGCTTGCTACTGTTGAAATGTCATTAGTCTGCGAGGCTCATTTTGGCTGTACTTGAAACTCCTCCTCCACTTTATAGCTTATGGTTTTGGGTCGGACATTTTAATATATGGTATCGTAGCCAAGTCTCAATTTTTCACGTCCAATTATTATGTATTTTTTAATTAAATTTTCTCAAGAGTGGTTACTGTCTGTCTTATTTCCTGAGTGTCAATTCCACGCGTTTTGCTTCATCTAGTTTATAGCAAGTAATCGTGTTTAAAGTACCCTGCAGCGCTTGTCCACGAGTTTCTTCCGGCTCTCACATTCATGTGGTCTAGACTCTAGCTTCACCTACTAATTTAACGTTTTTGGTTGGGGACTTTCTAATTCTTCCTATTCTGGATATATTCTCAAAAATTTATTCGCTCTGAAAAATATTATTCAATCTCGTGAAAATTTAAGTTTTTATCCCGTCCTTTGCTGATGTAACGTGATTGATCAGGTGGTTGCTGAGGAGAAGTTCAAGCTATGCAGTGCAGCATATCAGTCTCTATGTGATAAGCTGGCTGTAAACTGAGGATGCATCTGATGGTTCTTCAGATTCTTGACCCCAGAAGTGTGAAAATGCACGATAGATGCAAGGAACATGTGTTTCATGCTAACAAATGCACAAAATATGTCGGTCCCCATGCATCTTTATGGTTACAATTGCATGGATCTTTCAAGTAGAGCTGTCGGTGCTGCCCGGTTTTGTTGCTGCCGCTTGCTTATACTGCAAGTGGTAGCCGAGGCTTTGCTATCTTTGATGTATCACCATTAATTTATTTGGCTTACAAGTAGTATATTTTTGGCAGACATTAGGAACTAGTTAGCTTTTCTTTCTCTTTCTTTATTGCCTAGGATCTAGCATCAAGATAGGAGCAATGTGTCAATGCTGCCTCTAGCCGAGATTGGCAAAACTATAAGGTTTCATGTATCTAATCATTTCTCAGATTGGAACCGGGTTGTGGTTGGCGAGTTTACGGAATTTGGGGTGCTGGATCAGTCAACAAGGACAAGTCTGGGCAATCTGGGGCAACTCTCAGATTGGCCTAAAACGCAAATGAGAAGCAGTCTACACAGTAACCAAATCATGGTTTCCTGAAAAGGGCCGAGTCAAATTGGCTCAAGCTGATCATGCAACCCGCGACTGGAAAGTGCTGCGCCCTTACTCCCCCCTGACCATAGTCTTGAATATCGTACCGACCGGCAGCTTCGGGCGGACAAGGGCTTGACCTCTGGGACGATTCTTACCGTTCACTCTGCTTGCGGAAAAACAAAAGGTCGTGATCCAAGCGAGCATGTCGAACCGATAGTATATAATTTTGACAAGAATGCAATACGAGAGCTAAGTATAGTTCTAAAACCCGTCTCCATTGCAACTTTCGAACTAAGACCTGGGTCTACTTGGCCATTCTACAGTATACTTGAGGGCAGGTTCACCGGTAGCTCTGCACCTCTTTGTTTGCCTTTGTTAATATACTTGTTTTCTTTATATACAAGCAACGATACTTTTAGGAAGCAAACGTTTCCTTATAAGTGCCATAAGATCACTCATACAAATATAGCATTCGTTGAATCGCGAGAAACAAAACTTCATCTGATGAAAGTAATTCCATTATAATTTGCGCTCCGTTTATTTCACAAAAGACGAATGATATGAATAATATTTTTCTAAAATTGATCGCTTGCATCGCTTGAAGTAATTGATCAACAGAAAATATTTTCATTCTTGACAATAATTTATGCCTAAAAATTTTTAGAATGGAGAAAATATTTTTTATTTTTTCATTTTCATAAAGCAATACAAGTAGTCATTTAAAAAACAACTCTCCAAATCATTCATTTTTCATGAAATTAAGGAAAATAAATAATTAATATTAATAAGTATAGAATATATATAGCGTTCCTACTTGAGCGAAAGTGTTTTTGGTAAATTTATTACACCTCGGAAAATTTTCCGAACATTGAGCAGGGGACCGAAGTCACCGAACACTAACCAAGCTGACGTCAGCTGAGCTAACCTATGATTTTGCTGTTCCCTCCGGATACGAACAAGCCAAAAAGACGCAGTTCTTCGTCGAGCTGACTCGCGCGATTCTGGAGACGAGCAAGCCGCAAAAATTCGCGCGGGACTCAATTGGGTTCGTCCCAATTTCGACCACGATGATTTGATTTCAGTCGCATTGGGCTTCCTGCTGCTTCTTCCCCCTTCGAATCGAAACATCGTCTGGTTGAAGTTGAAGATTCGGGAGTCGCTTCTCTCTCGCTCTCTCTGTCTCTGTCTCTGTCTCTCTCTCTCGCTCTCTCTGCGGGAAGTGGGAGCGATGCTCCTCAAGGCGATGCAAGCCCTGGGTCATTGGAGGAGACCCTGCACCTCCTATGGCTTCTCCACCCTCTCTCGCTCCAACACCTCTCTGGGAAGAGGGCGAGGCTCGAGCCCTTCGCCCCGGGTCCCGGCATTTTCGGCCCGGAGCAGGCATTGCGGTTCCGGAGCAGTTCGTGCGCACGCCACTGCTTGTTGCAGGTCGAGCCCGGACACGGCTCACTCCGCGACGCCCGCTGGGATCCAGGCCTCTGTAAGTTGTCATCATCAGTTCCGCAGTTTCAGTCTTATTCACCTGGTTTATGAGGCACGACTGTGTAATGAAATGTGTGCCGACGTTCGCAGAAGGGGTTCAAGTGTTGATACTGTCTCTATTGATTTGGGAAATGATTAGGGATAACAATTTGGTTGTGAAAAGGTTGAGGCTTTGGTTACTCGTGTAGTTGTTGTGATTTCGTGTGATGATGGAGCGACGTCCGTGTGCATTGCCCATTTCAGTTATGCTGCAGATAGCTTATCAACTCTCCTAGCTAAACTTTTAATCCCTTCTTTTTCCTCAAATTAGATGATTTGGCTTGTAGTTGTCAGTATGTACAGCAGGTCAGCAGCCACTGAAGGAAATTTCATGAAGTACCTGTACGGACGCCGGGAGTATCAGATTACGGTTGGATGGGGCAGGATGATGATTCTTTCTATCTAACTTCTAATTATCTCTCTTTCTTAGTTCTATGAGAAGATGAAGAAAAAGGATGAAAGAAGATGTCTTGCTTGCCTTTAAGCTGTCATTAATTTGCTTTTGCTTGCATGTTTGAGTGCAGGGACTAGTAAAAAAGATCAATTTCTGTCAATGGTGTGGTGGACCAACTAAGCATGAAATACCCGATGGAGAGGAGAAGATGAGAGCTATTTGCACTCTCTGTGGGAAAATTGCTTACCAGAATCCAAAGATGGTAGAGATGTCCTGTTTGTGTTACTTGAAGATTCATATATAATTGAACTCGTGCTCAAGCGAAGTGAATCGTTTCTGCTCCAAATATTTTATGAGTGTTACTCTTGAAGAAATTTGAAGTTTATAGTAGCATCCTATGTATGTTATGCCTTTCTCTCAGAACAACATAGAGATGCTATTCTTGTATTTGGCAAAAGCAAGACTGGCTGTTAACTTCTGGAAACTGATATTCTAGGTTGTAGGTTGCCTCATTGAGCATGATAACAAGGTCCTCCTGTGCAAGAGGAACATTGAACCTTCCAATGGTCTATGGTGTGTATTCATATTAATGAGTTTGCATTGTAGAAGCTTTTCCTTTTAATTAATTTCTGCTGAGGGAAAAGGAATGTCTTTGCTAAGAGTCGAGGTATTTAAGGAAACAAATTCCATAGTACTAATCTTCAGTCTCAATTCCTATCCACATATACTGTTGAATAGGACTCTTCCTGCTGGTTACATGGAAATTGGGGAATCAGCTGCAGAAGGGGCGATCAGGGAAACTTGGGAAGAAGCATGTGCAGAAGTGGAAGTTCTTTCACCTTTTGCTCAGCTGGACATACCTCGTATTGGTCAAGTGAGGAGAATCAATTCTATTTTATCTCCTTATTTATGGTTTGGGTTGCCCACCGACTTTTAAGCATGCACTCTTTTGTGTGGGCAGACCTATGTAATTTTCTTAGCTAAGCTGCGGAATCCAAACTTCTCACCTGGTCCTGAATCATCAGATTGCCAGCTCTTTACCCTTGATGATATACCTTTTGATTCCTTGGCATTTTCATCCATTTTGGTCACCTTGAAATTGGTAAAAGTCTTAATTATGATAATGCAATGAATATCCATATAATTGGATGATCTCCAGTAATTTCCATAAATTAAAGACACAAATACTTGATTGCAGTACGTTCAAGATGTTAAGAACGGAAGGCCGAGATTTCACTATGGTACCATCAATAAAAGGTATTTGCCTTAATGCAACTGCTTTCAGTTGTAAGCACTATGTGAAGTACTTTTGTTAGGTATTTGCCTTAATGCAACTGCTTTGAGTTTTAAGCACTGTGTGAAAGTACTTTTGTTATCTTATTATCTTCTGAAAGTGTAAGAAGTTTTTAATGCCAGTTCTGGTATATCATGGCAGACCTGGATCAAGCCCTTCTGATATTCGTGCCTATACTCTGGACTATCATCTGCAGTCCTGATCGAAGCTGTGATGTTTCACTATATCTTTGGTGAGGATAATCTTGCTGAACTTATTCCTGAATGGTACTTGTATAGTTTAATCCTGGTGATATTATCTCTTAGAAGGTCTGGAAGTTAAAAATTTATCTGTGATTCATCTTATAAGTTATTTGTGGTTGGATATAGCCCATTTGGTTAGTGTTTCGCGGAAGATGTGAGGTTTAGTGGTAAAACTAAGGAGAGAAATAGTTTGTGTTTCCTTATCTTCTATGGTTTTTAATAATAAATGCAAGGGGTTAATGACGCCACAGATCTCTGAACTTCCACCCACTGTTCAATATGGTTCTCAATTTTTTATTGTCAATGTAGTCCATGAACTCTGGTTCTACGTTCCTATTCCGAAATAATAAATTGAGTTCATATAGGCATTTTGGATGCCGCTCTGACTCTCTCACTCCAGTTGTTGCTTTTCCATCTGTTACTTTGAAAGTAGTTGCTTTAGTTTCAACCACTCGAATTTTTGATATTTCTTTTTATTTCTCATCAAATGAATGGCATCTTTTTTTGGAAATCCTAGCTATTCTTACAAAATTGTGTTCTGTTAACTCCAGTGCCAAGTCATGCACTCTTTTGATAATGTGGGAGCACATATCCGCAATGAAGGGATCCAAGAATGCCATATTCTTTTTTTTTTAATCCAAGTCAGCAGAATATTCCTTTTTTTTTCCCCTTTGTTCTTTCTTTTCCGTTGTCCATTTGTCCTTCCTTCTTTTTCATTCCAATGCTGCTGTCCTCCACCACCATGTCACATTGTCCATCGGGCCACTCTTTTTATCTCGTCCATTGGCCTCAGGTTTGAGTTACGAGGCCTCAGTGCTGCCTCAAATCTGAGACAGCCAACTCAAGTCCGAGGCCATGCACCTCAGATTGAGCCTGCGCCACCTCAAGTTTGACTTGCACGGGGGGACGCGGGGGGGGGGGGGGGGTTTGAAGAGAGAGAGAGAGAGAGAGAGAGAGAGAGAGAGGAGGCCGGGCAGTGTGAGATGGCGGGTCAACTATTGCGGCGATGGAGCACTAGCGTTCACGGTGCGATGATGTGTGCAAGTGCAGATAGGGATGGTGGAGTACTGCAGGGAACTGGTGTGGAAGGAGGGAAAAAGGAAAAGAAGAAGAAGAAAGAAAAAACGGAAAAAAAAAAAAACTGATGTACTTCTTGGGGGCCCTTCAATGGAGGAGATGGAAGCATTTGGACCAGTCAATTCAGTAGTCTACTGGACGGAAGGATGACATTGCATTGATCTTGAAAAGTTGAAGGACCATATTGAAAAAAAAAAGAAAAAGCTCGGGGATTCCATTAAACAATGTGAAAAAGGTTCAGAGACTGTGCCATCATTACTTCTAGATACAAACACTGTAGGGGCTTTATACAGCTAGTAAGAAACCTGTGACTTTGCCCTTCAAAAATGTGAGGTTTGAGGTTCTATTTAAGTTGATGGAATCTTTTGGTTCTAGATCAAGTGCCAAAAGTTTATTTTGTCTTCTTGTTTTGCTGTGGATGGTATGTGCGATTGAGGAGGATGACTCAATTTGGTGGGTGAAAGCTTAGCATGGACATCACCTAACGGGAATACGAAGAAAACAGAGAAATGATAAGAGCTGCACGTGCTCTTTTCAGAATAGTGCCTTCTTTTGTTTGTCATGCTTGGGATGAGTGATCATTTGTTTATCTGTCTGTTGTTATAGTATTGGTGTCTCAGTCTTGAACCATGGCAATGAAATAGATGTGTCAACCAGACGCGGGCCTGTTGTGCTTTCTCCGTTCTGCTCATCTTTAGTCATGTGCAGTAAAGAGAAGTTCAGAGAATTGCATGGAGGGGTGCTTGTCTACTCAGTGAAAATCAGGAAAGGCCCTGAATGCAATTGCTTTAACTGGAGATACTGTGTGTTTAACAATAAAATGTATCGTTATTGGGATAGCCAGCAGAAATCAACAAAAACTTTTGCAAGTCTGCAGAAGAAAAGAGAAAATCTCCATGTATGTTTATTTCAGCACGTGAGATGCAAAGAAATGGATTATACTGTCAAGGTTGTATTTCTGGCACTGCATATTGTGTTGCATCGGTCGTGGAACTGGGTGTGGAGTGAGAAATAGACACTCCCACTTGATCTTGTCTCTCTCCGTTCTCAGAATTTCGACAGTAAAACCAGGAATTTCAGCTGACCTACCAAAGATCCTTATTCTTTTGAAGTTCTCTCGTTGGAGTCATTTTTCTCGTCAGAGTTAATAATATTTTGATTTGCCCAAATCTTATGGAAATGACTACTGTTTCCTGCATTTATCAAATAGCCTATGGTAAAGGAGGCCGTTCTTTTGGTTTTTCCCGTGCTCAGAACATTTTGCAGGATGCAAGCAGCAGCCATTCACCTTGGCAATGGATTTTCTATTGGTTGTTAGGTCTACCATGCAGCAGATTGTAGAGGGTGGAAGCTGTTGGAGGCAGTCTTATATTGTACTAGCCGAGAGTCAATGTTTGGCCTCAGAGCCTATTACACTAAGGTTCTATTTGTTTCATAAAAGATGAACGATTTGAAAGATATTTTCTTAAAAAATGATTGTGCGTATGACTTCAAATGATTAGTCAATCGAAAATGTTTTCATTATTGATTGTAATTCAAGTGTATATACTTTTGAGAACGATGAAAATATTTTTCATTCGTTCATTTTTTAATTGATACAAATGGTCATAAGATGTTTCGCATTGTGGCACTAAAATGGCAAATAGGAGCTGAAAAGCCCGGATTTGCGTTCTTCCGCACTGCACAATAATCTCCCAGCAAATTCCTGCGGTCGGATTTGGCACTGGAGCAATCCAGTCCTCTTTAAACGATGGAGGCATTGCTGGCCAGATGAAAGCTGGCCCTTTCCAGCAGCACAATTGGCGGAGCTGCTTCCAAATGGATTTCATTGTAATTCGAGTTTAAGGCAAAATCTTTTGTGTGTGTGTTTTAACTTCCAAAAGCCATGCCAATTTACCGAGACAATGTGGTTTGTTGACATGAGATAACTAGAACAAAACGAAAGGAGCAGGAATAATAATCTAAGTTTTTTCATAACACATTTGAAAGCAACTTGAAATTAAATGTCATTGTAATTACTCACAGTAGAAATTCACCATGAAAACCTATATAAAAGTAAGAATCAGGTGAATTCGTCATCCATTGCAATTTATGTGATCAGATTATGTTTTAGTGATGCCTCAAAGAAGGCAAAAGCCATTTATGGTAGTCAATTATGCAAAATCTGGCGCTTAATGCTACAATGTAATGAGCGTTCAATGTTCGAATTGGATACGCAAAAGGGACAATGATTAATGCATGAAGAAAACTTATCATGAAACCTCTTCGCAGACCAGATGCATCCAAAAACAAGTAATCTCTTAATTGTTGTGCTGCTTATAGTATTTCTAATCACACACCAACACATTTGACATGTACGTTAATCATTAACCTGAATGCTATTTAATTTCATTATATTATATTGTAATGTTCTATATCTTGTTGTTGTAAAAGTTGAATTTCCCACTAACTATGTAGTAATTTATAGCGTAAATCAATTAAAAGTCACAAAAGTTCATTTAAATGTTTTTTTTTCCAATTTTTACTTCCCCAACTCATTTGTAGGCTCCTTTATAACATTCATGAAAAAGATTACGTTATATTTAATTTTCATACGAATATCGAAGGCCAATTAATTCTCTTGACTACCTAGCTTAGATTAACTAAAATACATGAGACTTGCAATGGTATACATGTATCGGTACCAAATGATAAATAGCCAAGATTCTTTGGCTATATTTCGTGGCGTTCTTTCAAACATCAAGCATTTTCTTCTCTTCATCTACTCTCTTTCAATTGCCAAAAGATTCACTGTCGACTCTAGCAGTGTCCTTCAAAATGGCAAATCCTCAAGTGCAAACTTGCCTACTTCACCGAAAGGAAAAATGGATGAAGGATTATCTCAATCGATGTTATTATCTCCCATCATAGTGCTCATCAATCCAGAATGAAGAGGGTAAATCATGACATACATTGCCAATAATCTAGTATGAAGGTCAGTCAAGACTTACTCATTTTGCGTGGCACTACACTTGTTGTAGGAGATGATAACACAGATTGAGATAATCCATCATGCACTTGCTCTACGGGTGAGGGAGGTAGAGTTTGCATTTTGGGGTTTGGCATTTCAAAAGAAAATGGTTAAACTGCTAGTACAATACCTTTCAGCGACTTTTGCAAGATGCTCTATACATTAAACTTTGATATCCGGATTTGTAATTTTCCCATCCTTCCCAACAAAGGTAGCTGTTTAAGCAGAAACTTGATTGGATCATTCTCGATAACAAGCAGTGTCTCATAGTGAAAGGTATACTGTCATAGCCTATTAAATATCCAAACTGAAGAAGCAGCTTTGGAATCGTTCATTTTTGTTAGGTTATAGATGGCACACTCTTTGCCATCGGCTAGTCTTTGTAGCAACATCACGGAGGCAAATTCTCCCAAACGAAATTTCACACAAACTAAGCGTTGAATCTCATGAAAGTGAATAGAAAAAAGGCATACTCTATAATTTTAAATTACATTAATGTCATGTCTCTCAAACAAAATTTCACATAGCAACTACATGGAGAACTAGTATCTAAATAGACTTAACAAAAAGCTAATTTACATTACATCGACTATCATTCTTCGTGATGTAAACCGTACTATATTTAAAAATAATAGAGGAGGTTATGCGGTCACCTCACAAAGTTTATAAGGACAATATAAAACTCACACTATCTGAATCTTAGAAAAAATAATGGAAAGTTAACTTACAGCGACTTGTGCCCTAAGGGATGTGTACAACCGATCAATTGGTCCTTCGGGATTAGGAATGTCCAGTTTCTTCCAATCACACGATTCATTCGTTTCCATTGAAACACGAGAGTTGACTGGAGTAGAGAGTGACCTATTGACCTACAAGGAAGAGAGAGATAGAGAAGGACAAGACGAGAGTAAAGAAACATGTAAGCATATAAGATTACATTCATCACTAAATACTGCCAACCAATTCAAAACTGGAAAACATATATGCCGCGAAACAGGATCTTCAACTATATTCATTATATCAAAGAAATGAAACATTTGGGAAATTATTATCAAGATTTTAAGCAACTCGAGTACAATGAAAACAACTAAACCAACTGCATTCAATAAAGTTTTAAGAACCCGCTCCTCCTATCAAGGAATCAAACTCATGAGATGCGATAAAAATGATAAAGGACTAGATGAGTAGATAAACATAGTGCCATATTCTGAAAGAAAGAGAATAGCAAAGCATATCATGTGGAGAGCATGATTTGGTCCAAAATGATTCCGTGGAGCCCCTAAGGTGTGAGAGGAAGAACATTGGCTTATTAGCAAAATAAAGAACATATGACATCTAGAGGTAGTATAAAGCAAAATATATTAGAGAGAGAGAGAGAGGGAGAGAACATCAAGTACCTAGAAGTCCGTCATGAAATAACAACAGTAGCATAAAATGAACAAAAACAACATTCCAGAATTACAGACACAAAAAAAAAGGTAGAATGACACTTTTAGTGCCTTAACTTGTGTACGGAGATCACTTTGGTGCCAAAAGTTTCAAACGGATCACTTTAGTGCCAAATTTTTGAAAAAACGATTAGTTTAGTATTTACTCCGCCAGATTTCTAACGTGGCCTTATTTTATTAATAAGTGAAGTTAACGTGGCTGCTGGAGAGTCCAGTCAGCAGCTGAAGCCTTCACGACGTCGTTTTGGACATGGTTTTTCAAATAAGAACCTAAATAAGCCGATTGAAGAGAAAAATCCCTAATTTGAAACCCTAAATCAATAGAGCCTTGAGCAGCGCGTAGAGGGCTTCACGAGCGGCTTCAACAGCACCTCAAACCCTAAATCAGTCAATTCAAGAAAATCCCCAATTTCAAAGAACAACCCCAATTTCGATTTGACAAAAAAAAAAGACAGATTGGAGTTAGAAATGGCGGGCTTCACGAGCGATACCAGCGGCTTTAGCAGCGCCTCAAACCCTAGCCCTAATTCTTCTCGAACTGAAGAAGGTGAATGTTATTATTATTGTGGGTTACCGAATCCAATAAGAACATCTTGAACTAAGTTGAATCCGAGTAGACGATTCAATGGATGTGCTAGGTATAAACAAGGCTTGAAGCGCAAATATTTCAAATGAGTTGATTCAAAATTCTCCGAACAAGCGACTGAGGTAATATTGGAGCTTCTTGAAGGACGGCATCAACCTTTACCTACATTATTGGACGAGTTTGATGATATTGATGTTCAGTCAATGCAAGCTGAAAATAAGGCTTTAGCATCTTTGGCCAACCATTTGAAGAAGAAAGTTGCAAGTATGAAAATTGAAAGAATTTGTTGTCGAGTGTTGATTATCTTATTATTCTGTTGTATAGCTTTTTTCATGGGCAAATGTAAAGGGAACAATGAGAATAGGTTTTCTAGTCTACCATAGTTGAAGATGAATGAAATGTGTACTTGTGAAAGGCAATTTGTAGTTGTGTTGCTAGTTTGATGTTTCCCTTTATTGTATGGAATAAAAGTTTCCTATTGAGGTCGATGTTGGCATTCATTGCTTGTGCACATTTACAAGTTTTGATGAGATTAGTTGTTGTGCATTGTAAACTTTCTTTGCTTTGTTTGTGAATGAGATGTTAGTTATTGGTGATTTGCAGGTTTGCTGCAATTTTTTGCTGCAAACGATGGTCAAATGAAAGAGCAGTTGTTTGGTAAAGGTGATCAATTCAGTGCCAATCGTGCTTTAAAAAAAATAATATTTCAGTATCAATTTTTTTTTTACTAAAGTGATCACTTTAGTGCCAAGTTTTTTTTATAAAAAATGATTACTTTAGTGCTAAATTTTAGTGAAAATAGCCATTTCAATGCCAGTACTAGTTACGAAATGACCAGTTCAGTGCCAGTCGAACTTGGTGCATCAGTAGCAACTTGGAGGTTCAATTTGCAGCAGCTGCTGGTGCACCAGCTTACACCAGTTGCAGTAGCAGCTGGCACTAGTAGCTTGCAGCAGTTGCAGTCGGACTACTGCTCCAACTGGTGCACCAACTTGCACAGCTGCAGCTGCTCTGCTGCTTTTGCTTGCACCAACAACTGTTGGTGCGTTGTTCAAAGCTACATATGCACCAACATATCTCAACATACACAAACAAAACTTCAACACTTCAGTAACATCAACCAGCTACATAACACTAGGAACCTCACATCAGCCAAGAACAACACAACAAAAAAGTAAGCTACATATAAAAAATTTCATTGCCATTGACATTTAATCGATCCTTCAGAAACAAGAACATCAATCAATAATGCTATCCACCTTCATTCACCTCCCATCAAACATGTCAAAAGGCAACAAAAAAGACATAACAACATCAAACTCAGTCAACAAGGACCAACCCTTAGATTTTTTTCCTTTCGATGGCTTTTTCACTTTATTCATGATCGTTGCACTCTTTCTAATCCATTAGCTAGGTTCTTCAACTAGGCTTGTAGGTGTTTGGTCATAGTCATGTGCAAGTTCTTCAATTAGTGCTGGTACTTCAACTACCTTTGTTGTTCCATGAACCTTCTTTGCACGAGATACAGTAGCTCTAGTAGTTAGCGATTGTTTTGGAGCTGCAGTAGCTTTTTTCTTTTTTGGAGCGCTCTTCCTTGGCACGGCATTGGACTCTTTTGACGTGGAGGTCCCTACAAAGAAGAAAACCCCAAAAATTTATCACAAATGTCAAAAAAGTTATCCCGATGTCCACATTGAGCCCTATCTTTTCTGCTCAACAAGTTGGGTGTACCACTAAACGCTTTTTTTTTTCATATAGAGGTCCCACCAAAACCCTCCAATACTACGCAATGCGCCCATAATGCCATAGTCCCCTCTTAGTCTACCACAGAGATGGAGAAAGCCTTACCAAGCCCTAATTTCGCTCAACTTCCGAAAGCCCTTATTTTTCTATTCAATCGCAGCCCTAATTTTCCTTTTCAAATTAATTTCGCAACAAATGGGGGAAGCCACATACCTATCAGAGTTGCCGATGGAGTGTGATGGGGAGCGACGGCGTGTGGCCGCAGTGATGGCGAGCGATGACGGCCAACTCGCGACGTGCGACAAGACTGTGAAGCCACCGATGGAGAACACGAAGGCCTTCTCTTTCGCGATGGAGAAGATGTAATGGAAAAGATGACGTCTTTAGGCTTCTTTTCATCATCTTATTGTAGCAAACGATGTCGTTTCCAAACGTGGTGCTACGTCGGATGAAATGACGTCGTTTCATAAGCTCCACGTGGATGGGCTTCTTCAGAATTTAACAGCTCACCATTTAATAATTATTCAAAAAGCCACGTATTATTTTTGGCCGGAAATTCTTGCCGAAGGCACCAAAGTGATCCTTTTTTCTCCGACTTGGCACTAAAGTGATCCGTTTGAAATTTTTAGCACCAAAGTGATCTCCATACACAAGTTAAGACACTAAAAGTGTCCTTCTGCCAAAAAAAAAAGGAGGGGCAAATATTTAAAGAGAGCCACAGTTTCAACATCAAATATTAACAAATAAATTGGCAGCTTCCGGGATATATTGAAAAGAATGGTGGAAACTCGGTTTACTTTATCTATAAGAGGCGATCACCTAATTCTTTTGTTCAATTTGGAAAAGTTACTCATTCTCTGAATAGCAATACTTTAGCTACTCATTATTGTCTGACGTCGAATGATGGTTGACTTTCTTTATCATTGACCGCAAAGAACGTGCGGTTTCTGAATCAGTTCACTATCACATCTATTGCTTATCAACTTATAGTATAACAGTGAACATTGCATAATAAGAACACCAATTAAAGGAAATGAGTTCAATATATATTGATAATGTTTACCATAAGAGTACCAACGGTCTGATTACATACAAAAACTAATAACGGTTTTACCATTTCAAACAACTACCGTTAGTTTTACTATCCAACAATTCATGTGTCGATCTATGGAAAAAAAGCAATCTATCCAGACCTTCAACCCTAGAAATGTATAATGTATTCTTCCAATGTATATTAGGAAAACCTATTGCAACTTATATTTTGTCATCCTCAAAATCATATTCTTGTACACATACATGTATAATTTTGAAAACTCAAAAAACAGATCTGGGCAGAATAAAGATGTAGAACATACAAATACACACAAATGAATATGCAACTCCTTTGTCAATAAAATATTCAAGAATATTGAGACATTTTATGCACGGTAAAATTCAAAAAACAATTGTTCTTTAGTTTCATAAAGTGTATAAACAATTAGATCTGCATGCACTTAGGCAAGAAAAATAGATTTTAACATAATAGATGAAGGATCATTTGTAGCGATTTAACTCGTAACATAACGTATACCAACAAGAAACCTAGAGAACATTTGAATTCTAATCTTTCACCATTCTTCACTTTTGATTTGTTTTATTGTAAAAAAAATGACCACTTGGGTCATTCGACCCCTAGTGAGGGTCACGCAACCCAAGGGAGGGCTGCCTGAGGTTGATCGAGACTTACCTCATTCAATTTCAATGGACCAAAACCTAGCACAAAGGTTGATGGAGACTTACCTCACTCGATTTCGGCAGACTAGCACTTGTTGATGGAGATGATAACACAGGTTGAGAAGATCCATCCTGCAATTGATCCTTTGGAGAGAGAGATAGAGTTTTCATGTTGGGGTTAGCAAAATTCAAAGGTCACTCTGAGACCTAAGACTTGTTATAAGCCAAAAGATGTGTGGTACACCAATTGAAAGAAAGAAGATGGAATGTAAAGAGGAGAAAATTGTGGATATTTGAAACAACACGGTGGAATATAGCCAAACAATTTTGCTCATTTATTATATACGTGTACATCATTCCAAGTCTCATGTATTTTAATATACTAAGTTGGTAACCAAAAGAGCTAACTAGCCTTTCATATTTTTGTAACTATAAATGTAAGAAACCCATAAAATCAATAAGTAGGTTTTGAGGATAGCATTAAATGCCAGATTTTGATTGTTTGATTTCCATGAGTGGGTTTTTCTTTTTGTGAGACATCATTAAATGGAATCTGATTACATTAACCATATTGAACCATCAAATTAGCCTGATTATTGCATTCACTTGGCCAAGGCATCTTATTAACAAATTCAAATAACCCCCTTTTTAGTGCAAGAAAAGGAACAAACCCTCACTTATGCGAGTTCAGAGATACACATTTCTCGAAAAATTTGATAATAAGTAGTCATTTTATTAATATCTACCTAGGAGGAACATATCGACCACGATTTGTAATCCATTTAGTCAAAGTAATCACTACGAATACATCAGTAAGGTTCCATGAGTTGGATAATCCCCAATGATAAGCGACATGATTTGACTGCAGGACTTGTCATGTCTAAAGCAAGAGCTTAACGATTCAGCCATTCCTCCCACGCTCTCCTCAGAACAACCCGTCTCAGCCTCCTCTTCTTCAGGTTGAAGAGAAAACTCAAGAACAACCCATCGACGATGAGAATATTGTTATTGGGATAGCCGGAGGAAATCAACGAAAACTTTTGCAAGTCCAACGAAGAAAAGAGAAATCTCCATCTTTCTCTGGTTCTGCGAGTAAGATGCAGAGAAAACTTTTGCAACTTTTGAAGTTCTCTGATTGGAGCCACTTTTCTCGTCAGAGTAAATAATGTTTTCATTTGGCCAATTGCTCATGGGAATGACTGCGGTTTCTTGCATTTAATTTCAAATAGCCTATGGTAAAGGAGTCGATTCTTTTCGCTTTTCCGGAGCTCAGGACTTGTAGAGGGTGGATACTGTGTGTACTAGTCTTATGCAGTATTAGTAGCTGAGTCTCAACGATTGCGCTCATAGCCCTATCACACTAAAGTCCACCCTAATGTAATCATTTCACTAGATTTGATGTCCCACTTCGTTCGAGTACTATTATCACTTACTTCAAAATAACTTTAGTATGCCAGTTGGGAGTACCCGCCGCAACCACCATAAACAAGGATGGTGCGGTTTCTTCTTCGGTCATCTAAAATACAAAAAATCTCTAGCATGCAGATACCTTGAATGCATCATTAGATGATTCACTTTGAGGCACTAAAATGGCAAATAGGAGCTGAAAAGCAAAGATTTGCAGCTTCTACCGCATTGCACAATTATCTCCCGTAAATTTCTGTGATCGGAGTTATTTGGCCGTTGGCAATGGAGCAATCCAAGTCCTCTTTAAAAGATGGAGGCATTGCTGGCCAGATGAAAGTTGGCCTTTCCAGCGGCACAATTGGCGGAGCTGCTTCCCCTGACAGCACCTCTAAAACACTTCTCATGGAAAGCCTACAGGGCGGATTTTAGTTTAATCACTTCTCAAAATGGATATTACCGTAATTCGAGTTTAAAGAAAGACCCTTTTTGTCCAACTTTCAAAAGGCATGCCAAATTACTGAGGCTCGATTTGGTTTGTTGAAATAAGGTAACTAGAACAAAACGAAAGGAATAGGAATAATATTCTAAATGGTAAATGAACGTTCATAACACATCTAAAAACGACTTCTTTTTTGGATCGAATTTGAAAGCAACTTGAAATTACGTGTTTTTATAATTATACACACCGTAGAAATTCACCATAAAAGCCTATATCAATGTAAGAATAAGGTGAATTTGATCGTTTATTGTAATTTTATCTGATCAGATTATGTTTAGTGATGCTTCAAAGATAGCAAAAGCCATTTATGGTAGTCAATTACGCGAAATCTAGCATTTATTGCTACAATGAAATGAGCATTTAATGTTTGGATTGGATATGCAAAAGAGATAATGATTAATGCATGAAGAAAACTTATCATGAAACCTCTTCACAGACTAGATACATCCAAAAATAAATAATCTCTTAATTGTTGTGCTGCTTATAGTGTTTCTAATCACACATCAATCTATTTGACATGTAAGTTAACATTTACTTGAATGCTATTTATTTTCATTATATTTCATGGTGTTCTTTCAAACATCAGTCACCTTCTTCTCCTCATCTACTATCTACTCACTTTCAATTGCCAAAAGATACACTTTTTGGCTTGCAATAAGCATCGACTTTAGCAGTGTCATTCAAAATGGCAAATCCTCAGATGCAGACTTGCCTACCTCACTAAGGGCAAATGGATGAAGGATTATCTCAATCGATGTTATCGTCTCCCACCACAGTGCTCATCAATCCAGAACGAATAGGGTAAATCATGATATACATGGTCAATAATCTAGTACGAAGTTCTTTTAAGACTTATCTCATTCATTTTGCATAGATCAACACTTGTTGTAGAAGATGATAACGCATATTGAGATATTCCATCCTACACTTTCTCTACGGGTGAGGGGGGTACAGTTTGCATTTTGGGGTTTGTCATTTCAAAAGAAAATGGTTAAACTGCTACTACAAGACCTTGCAGTGACTTTGGCGAGATGCTCTGTAAGTTAAACTTTGATATTCGAATTTGCTATTTTGCCATCCTTCCCAGCATAGGTAGTTGTTTGAGTGGAAACTTGATTGGATCGTTCTCGGCAGCAAGCAGTGTCTGATAGTGAAGGGTCTACTGTCACAACCTGCTAAATACCCAAACTAAAGAAGTAGCTTTGGAATCATTCATTTCTGTGAAAAACCATTTTTTGCTTAGGCTATAGATGGCACACTCTTTGCCATCAGCTAGCCTTTTTTCGTGACATCACGGAGGGATAATGAGAATTTCTCGAGGTGATTTAATGGATTGCCAAATGGGAGCTAATAATCCCTCTTGCTAGGTGGCATCTACATTTGGCTCAGGTTCTCTGAAACCCTACTATTCGCAACTTGGTTTTCTCGATTATTGACAGAAATTAGTTTTTACTTTTGGAGTCAATACTAACCTATTAGAGGCCAGCTAGAAGGCAAGTAAAATGCGGGAGGTGGCTTTACTTCTAAGAGCCAGAGATTCAGATTTGGTGATTTGATTACTCTAGAGATTTATCTAAGGCCCAGAATTGTTGCCAGACCATTTTTTGCCGAGGTTATAGATGGCACACACTTTGTCATCGGCTAGCCTTTGTCGCAACATCACGGAGGTAGAATGAAAATTCCTGGAGGTAATTTAATGGATTACCAATTGGGGGTTAACAATCCCTCTCGCTTGATGGCACCTATGCTTCGTTCAGGTTCTCCCAAACCCTACTGTTCGCAACTTGTTTTTCGCGATTAGTGATGAAAATTTGTTTGTTGTTTTCTTTTGGAGTCAACACTATCTTGTTAGAGGCCAGCTAGAGGTCAAGTATTGCGGGAGGTGTTTTTACTTCTAATGACCATAAATTAAGATTTGGTGATTTCATTACTCTAGAAATTGTAACGCCCAACATTGGTTGCTTATTATTATTATTATTATTATTATTATTATTATTATTATTATTATTATTATTATTATTATCATCTCTCAACACATTCGTTCATGGAACCTTGCACATTTAAGTTCTAAAATATATATGATATCACTACTAGGACTCTGGAGAGAGATTTTACTCGCAAATCAATCATCGTTGCATTTTGGAGGTGGATAATCGTCCTCAAGGGATGCGAAAAGAGTGGTCGAAGCAGATGATACTCTCTCTGGGCTAAATTTTTTATTTGGACATGTTTTTCATAATGTTACGATTTCGATTAAATGGGTTGATAGTGGGTTTATCACACACCCACTATAATCCACTTTTTCTGTGCTTTTTTCTTTGCAAATCTTTATGACATTTGGTAATTGAGGTGACACACATATTAAACACTGCAATATATTTGAGCTAAAATATGGATTGCGATCCATTTGACACTCCTACTCTTGATTTGGATATGACAGAGCATGTATTTAATTTATAAAGTTGCTACTTAAAGGAAACATTAGCAGGCTATTTCCGCCATCCAATTGATGGTGCCTTAGCCAATGTATGCAGACGGAGTGGTTGGCCGGCACTCATGGTGATTAATCGAGTTGAAAGGTATAGACATCCTTGTTATATGTTCCTCCAAGGTAGATAGTGATAGCATACATTTTTGTTAGCATTTCGGAAAAATGTATGATCACCTTTACTTTTCGTGAGCCTACGATGAAGCTTTTTCCTACCATGCTGTTAGAATATGTCTGACCTTGCAGACGTAAGGGGATTTTTTTTTTATATCTTAGACTGAAAGAGGAGGTCATTTGCATTTCATAATAATATGTGGCTATATTAATGAAATAATCAAGCTAAATTGATCATTCATTGTAATTCATGTAACTGGATTATGTTTTAGTGATGTCTCAATTAAGGCAAAAGCCATTCATGGTAGGAAAATATGCATTCGATATGTTGAAGAGATAAGTATTAATGCATGAAGAAAACTTATCTTACAATCTTTTCACAAACTAGATACATCTACAAAATATGTGATCGCTTGATTGTTGAATTGCTTACAACATTGCAATTTTTGACCCCTAAATTTTAATGATCTAGGTAGGCATTGACTGCATAGAAAATTAGGACTCAATTCGGACAACTAATTTAAAATTTTAATAATTTGCATTTCAATATTTGACGCATTTAATAGCATTAAGCTCGCATACAATATGTTCTCGTTGGACTGGAGCTAATGAACTCAAGCAGGGAGACCAAAATTCAATTGAGTTATATGAGTTAAGCCCACAAGAGAGTAAAAACTGGAAAAATAAAAGGAGATAAATGCCCTGTCACATTCTTATTATGTGGTTGTCTTGTCATATCACAATTATTCATCCATCAATGAAACTACAATAAAATGATATAAACTCATTTTTAGTTAGACTCACCTCTTCCTGTATTGATGATAGAACAATCTCAAGAAAAATCTTTCATGCCTGATATTTTACTCTAAATAATTATGAAAAATCGCCAATAACAGAAGGAAAGAAAATAAAGGCTTGAGTACCAACTCAATTCATGAAAATGAAGAAAATAAAGGCAATGGAGAAAGTGAAAATAAAGAAAATAAAGGCAATGGAGAAATAAAGGCAATGGAGAAAGTGAAGTTGGTACTCAAGCCTTTATTTTCTTTCCTTCTGTTGTTGGCGATTTTTCATAATTATTTAGAGTAAAATATCAGGCATGAAAGATTTTCTTGAGATTGTTCTATCATCAATACAGGAAGAGGTGAGTCTAACTAAAAATGAGTTTAGATGATTTATTATGGTATCATAAATGGATGAATAATTGCGATATGACAAGACAAGGACATATAAGAATGTGACAAGGCATTTATCTCCCTCTATTTTTCCAATTTTCACTCTCTCTCATGGGGTTAACTCATATAATTCAATTAAATTTTGGTCTCCCTACTTGAGTTCATTAGCTCCAGTCCAACGAGAACCTAGCGTATGCGGGCTTAATGCTATTAAGTGCATAAAATATAAAAATGCATATTAATATAATTTTAAACTTGTTTTATGAAATGAAGTCCTAATTTTCTATGCAATCATTGCCTAACTAGATCGTTAAAATTTAGGTGTAAAAAATTAGAAATACTGTAAGCAGTGCAACAATCAAGAAATTACATATTTTATAGATGTATCTGCTCTGTGAGGAGATTGTAAAATAAGTTTTCTTCGTGCATTAATCCTTATCTCTTATGCATATCGAACTGAAACATTAAATGATCATTATACCATGGCATTAAATGTCAGATTTTGCATATTTTTCTACCATGAATGGTTGTTGCCTTAATTGAGGCATCACTAAAACATAATCCGGTGATAACGTTCATGCCAATTTAATTATAAATTTTTAATTGTTCACTTTCCCGAAAGGCTGATTGGGTGGCGGGGTCTCCAAGTCCTCGACGACAGCTAGCGAGGGGTTGTAAGCCTTGGCTTGTGGCCAGTGATCCTCACCAACCATCTTTTGAGAAGTGAACAGTAGAAAGAAAAGAAAAATAAAAATAAATTCTCATAATTTTTTTAAAAAAGTTTTGTAAAAGTCGTCCACGCCAGTGCTAATATGTCATGTAGGACAGCCATCGCCATGTTAACCATTTTCGGCCAATTTTGGTTGGAAAGACTATATTTGTAAATCATCAAAAGGTTTAAATCTAGATTGCTCTAATTGAAAAGTTCAAATTGAATTGGCGGCTGTACAACAGTTTCACAATATTTTGGACAAATTTCCCGTTAATATCTACCTTTGAGGAACATATGACACAAGATATCTTAACATATCAGCCCAATTAATCACCACGACTTCATACTATACGTCGGGCAAGGCTCCATCAATTGGATGGCTTGTGTAAAATTGGGAAAGTTATTAAAACCAAAAAGGTCTTAAACCTATTATACTTGTGCTAATTCAATCCTAAATATTTTCATTTTTTGTCAACTAATTTCATCTGGCCAATTTTAACAAAAAATTGCTGGCATAGACAACAAATTGTCCTACATAGTATAGCTAGTGTTAATGTGGACATTTTTTGGAATTTATTAAAAAAATGTTGAATTTTTATAATTTCACTCTTTTACTATTTCTTTTTTTCCTTTTTCCTCCACCAAGTGTCAAGCCTCCTTAATGGCTAACAACCAGCTAGAGATGAGGGCCGACCTCACTCACCAAGTGAGGCTCACCCTCGTAAGGGCGAGGTCACAAGAGGTTAGCGAGGATCAAACTCGGCAACTTCGCAAGCTTCAAACAATCTAGCCAGCCTCTAGTGAGGTTCGTGAGTCTCGTTTAGCGAGCGAGGCCAGTGAAGTAGACCCTCACTAGTTACCAACAAGGTGACCTCACCAACCTCGGGTGACCTTCCCCCTACGAGGCTAAGCCTCGCTAGGTAGGTGAGGTCGGCACTCACACTATTGCCAATTGCCTGCCATCAAGGAGGCCTGACAAAGGAAGAAAGAAAAGAATAGAGAAAAGACACATAAAAAGATAGAAAGAAGAAGAAAAAAACTAGAAAATGTTTTTAAAAATTATAACTTGTCCACGTCATTATGACTTGTATCATGGAGAAAATTAGCGGATGGATTCATTTAAAAAAAACATGAAAATATTTAGGATTGAATTGATATAATTAAAAAGTTTATAACTAAATTGGCATGATTCCTCTTGTAAAATTTCAAGGACTCTTATAGTACACTTTTTTAAATGAGGATAAATGTTATCATTAATTTGAAGCATTTACCTCTATTAAGGTTTATATATTAGAAAAAAACTAGGTCTAACAATCAAAAACAAGAAAAAAGTTCGACAATCTGAAAACATGATCATAGGCTTTAACCTATCCCTACTGGGTCTAACAGCTGATACCGACAATATATACATAAATACGATTTAGACCGAGAAAATTACCGAAAATATCCTACACACAGTGTAATTGTGCCAACTCAATTATTTTTTTTTTTGCCAATTGAGTTCTAAATTTTCTACAATTGTGCCAATTTAGTCCATTTGATTGGTGGACACTAACGTGGATAATTTTTTTTAATAATATTCTAATACCTTTCAAAATTTTAATGGTTTTTTTATTTTTTTTCGTCCTTTTTTCTTTTTTTCGGGGGGAGGTAGGGCCAGTGACCTCTAGCTAGCCCTAAATAAAAACAATTGTCCAGGTCAGTGTCGATAATGTCACATCATTGCTAGCCGCCCAATTGGATTGAATTGGTACGATTGCAATAAGTTTATAACTTTTTTTTTTATATAACAATCCATTCAGACCAAAGTCTTCTACACAATTGGCAAGATACAACTCATTTAACAATCTTTTGAGGTCTATGGATAAAATAATTGATCATAGAAGCTCAGGCAACTTAATAAAGCTTTGATATTAGAATCTCTAAGGAAGGAACTTAGTTTCTTTTTCTTTTTTTTCCTTCTTATTTTGTAAAAGCTTGACCCATTTCATGTGGTCCAAGTTCTAAAAGTACCTATGTAGTCATTATTTGGGTGGGTATTTACTTGTGAGTAGTGTTTAAGCCATATTAAACCAAATGTGACTAATGAATGACATCACAGAACTTCACTTATCCGATGTCCGACTCGGGTCGTAACGGCTCTCCTACTTATTGCACATAATCGTCGCTGTTCTTCTATATTCCCCAGCCACATTTACCCCTCATATATGTATTCATTTATCCAATAATAATGCTTGAAGTCACACCTTATCCGAGCTTTGTTGTCCCGACTATCATTTTTTGTTCTCGTCGGAGCGACTAGGCTCTTATACATCATTGTTGACACCTGATTTTTAATCATCCTTTCTGTTTTAAAATTAAAAAAATTTTTTTTATAAAAACTCATAAAATTGAAAAATCAACTTTGGGGACCTTGGCTAAGCCTAAAGAACCAATTTTGATCAAAAAATGATTTTCCATATTTTTCGTATTTTTCGGTATTTTTTATTTATTTATTTTCGAAAATTAATAGAAAATTCATAAAAATTCATAAAATTGAAAAATCAACTTTGGAAGCCTTGGCCAAGCCTAGGCAACCATTTTTGAACAAAAAATAAATTTTCATATTATATATATTTAATTTTTTAAAAAAAAATACAAAAATACTTGAAAATTTAGGAAAATTAACATTTGAGGCCAAAAAAATACACAAAGATAGTTAATATTTTTATTTTAAATCTATTTTCATATTGGCCATCGCAAATTCAGAAAAATCCAATTCGAGTCACGTGTTCCTTCACGAGTATAATCTCGAATCGGGTCTAAAAAAATTTAATTTGAGCCAACTTATTTTTAATTTTCACTTTTTATGAGTTGTGACATTGTCTTCTAATATTTTAAATTTTCATCTTGGCTCAATTATACCCAGAATGACTCAATTTTGCAAAAGGGCTTTAATTAAATTCTGCATTATTTTCAGCGACAAGAAATGAGCTTAAATTTGACATGTGGTAAATTTTAGTGTGTCAAAAATTGTGAGGAGATTTAGACTCAAAGAAATATATTTTTTGAGTGACTGAATTGTAAATACTTAAAATTCAAGGACTAGAGTGCAAATACCTAACTCTTGAAGGATTATTTTACAAATAACAAAAAGAAGAGTTAGTGGATAAATTAGAATAGAGAAGGGAAGATGGAGAAGAAGAGATGAAGAAGAGAAGTTGGAGAAGAATGGATGGAGAAAATAAGATAAGAATAGAGAAGGGAAGATGGAGATGAAGAAGAGTTAGTGGAGAAATTAGAATGGAAGATAAGAATAGAGAAGGGAAGATGGAGATGAAGAAGAGTTAGTGGAGAAATTAGAATGGGAGATAAATATGGAGAAGGGAAGATGAAGATGAAGAAGAGTTAGTGGAGAGATTAGAATGTGAGATAGAGATGGAGAATGGAAGATGAAAATGAAGAAGAGTTAGTGGAGAAATTAGAATGGGAGATAGAGTTAGTGGAAAAATTAGAATGGGAGATAGATGAGTAGATTATAAAAGGAGGAAGAAGTGAGCTTGAGTGGGGATGGAAATTTTTTGGAGAGAAAATTTGAAGTGTTTGAGGAACTTTTTTTGGAGAGAAAATTTGAAGTGTTTGAGAGGATTTTTTTGGAGAGAAAATTTTAGATGTTTGAGAGGGTTTTGGGAGATTGAAGAAAAATTTGAGAGAAAAAAAATACCAAAAGAGAGAGAATTTTGAAGATGATGGAAGTTTAAAGCTAGGGGTTATCATCACAAATTCCTTCATCGATCAATATAAATCAAGAGTTCTTCCTCGTCAACGAGCAAGCAAATTCGAGCTAAGTGTTTTTATTTATTCATTTGTTTATGGTTTTAATTGCAAATTAGCACAAATTGTATACACTTTCTCCATCTCCTTTTTTTTCATATTTTATGTCAGGAGAAGGATATCTTTACGTCAACAGCAAAAATCTCGTAGAAATGCAAAAATCGGCCCAGACAAGCTCCTAAGCTGTCCACCGATTTCTCAATTGATCTGTGACTAAAAGTCCCTCTTAATTCAAAAGAAACTCTATATTGGGAACATAGAGAGCGAAAATCAATTATAGAAATCCCTCCCAAAAAAATGGGAGATAAGTACTCTTTCCACTCTTCTGGTTTTAGGTGCAGATTAGCACATATTTTGTATACTGACATTTCACTCTATTTTATGTCAGGAAGCCGCAGTTTTATATCAATGGTTAACCCTATGGAAGCACAAAATCGGCTTGGAGGAGTCCTCAAGCGCGCACAAATTTCAAATTATTGAATCAATTCGTTGTATTTTATTTTAAAGAATTCATACCCCAGAATGGAGAGGACAAAGTCCATCCGCAATTTAAATACCTGCACCATAAATCCCAAAGGGAAGAGCCAAGCCAATGCTTAGCCTCCCATTGGAGGTTTTTACTTACAGTAGTTAAATACCTGCAACTTAAATACCTGTACCTTCAATCCCAAAGGGAAGAGCCAAGCCAATGCTTAGCCTCCCATTGGAGGTTTTTACTTACAGTAGTTAAATACCTGCAACTTAAATACCTATACCTTAAATCCCAAAGGGAAGAGCCAAGCCAATGCTTAGCCTCCCATTGGAGGTTTTTTACTTACAGTAGTTAAATACCTGCAACTTAAATACATGTACCTTAAATCCCAAAGGGAAGAGCCAAGCCAATGCTTAGCCTCCCATTGGCGGTTTTTACTTACAGTAGTTTAAATACTTGCAACTTAAATACCTGTACCTTAAATCCCAAAGGGAAGAGCCAAGCCAATGCTAGGCCTCCCATTGGAGGTGTTTATTCACTGTCATGTACTTCCTATAATTTAATTTTTGAATCATCAGACCCAAAAGATAAGTAGGTCGTAATACTGCACAGAAGTCGTTAACACACTCCCTCTTTCGGCTTCAGGGAATCTTTAACACTTAAAAAAATATAACAAATAAAAATATATACCATCCATGCATCCTATTTAAAAAGTGAAAACACAAAAGAGAATACCCTACTAGAGCCTTAGGAATAAACCAAGTCTGAGTTGCCGAATTAGGATATCCATGAAATTAAGGTACCGAAAGGGCATTAGTTTTAATTAACTAGTGTAACCAAGTCCCCGAGCTCCTAATCTCTGGTTCGCAGGAATAAATTAGTTCTCCCGCTAATTTATTTAGGTTTCTAATCGACCTACCAAGAACGATTAGTGGCAAATCCAAATTTTAAAATCATTTAAACAAAAACCAAAGTTGCGATTCGGTAGGGCTTGGGAGGGTCCGCGTTAGGTTAGTCAAATCTAATTAACCTAATAATCCGTTAACCCCTTTTAAAAATTAAATTTTTTTGAGGGTCGCGACAGACTGGCGACTCCGCTGGAGACAGAGATTTTTAAATTTTCAAAAAAAGATACCAATTGGAATACTTAAATTTTTTCGAAATTTTAAAAGTCTTAGTGGACTTAGGCCAATGAAAATTTCATGCATATCTTGCTTCTGGCGATATTGTTTGGGACTCATTCTATAGGTGTTATATGTTTTTGCAGGATAGGAGTTATAAGGGGCGGAGTGTTTGGCTAACCCCTTTGTTTTGCAGGCTTGATGTTGGGTTTATTTGTTTAATTTCGCACATTTTTAGAAGCGCTATTTTGATATCAGTTGTTGTGCATGTCTTGCATACTTTGAGGATCACGACACCTGCACACACAAGCGTCTAAATCCAAGTCGCGAAATTCTTCCTAGAAAACCATAGATAGGGATCGAATATGCAAAGCTCTTGCGTCGATTGCGCTCGGGTTGACCATATTTTATCCCGCTCATTATCTGAATTGACAATTCTTCCCATTGTGATTTGATTGCGCGGAGGGTAAGTTTGTCAATTCAGATAGTGGGGGCCTTTTTAGGTCCATACCTTGTCTCTCCTTCTTTTATTTTCTAGAGTCCACTCCTCACTTGAGTCATGCGCATGACTATGTGATTTGCATTTCTCCAAGGTAAAAGTAAGTTATCTAATTTTATCTTGTATATATTTTCGGTCGGTCCATGCTAGGTGTTAGTCAGTTTTTGAGCTTGATATTACGACCATTCTTTTTAAAAGAAAATAAAAATTAAATTTGTCCCTCATTTCTTTTAATTTTTTTTTTTAAATGATGTGAAAAAAATCCCTTCATGGGAATTTTATTAACCACTAAGGGATTTTTGTCATGTTTTTATTGCTTCAATAAAAATGAAATTTTCCTGAAAAAATTTTCCTCTGAATATTTATTTCAATAAAAAGAAAAATTCCTTAAAAAAAACTCTAGTAGACATCAAGTGATTTTATCACATTTTTCAAATTATAAAAACTTGCAAGAAAATTCTTCTCGAGAAATTCGCTCATGTTTTTCTAAGAAATTTTCTCTAAATAAAATTAGACTAATTGACCAATAAGAGATTTTTGTCATGTTTTTCTTGCTTCCATAAAAATGAAATTTTCCTGACAAATTTTCCTCTGAAAATTTATTTCGATAAAAAGAAAAATTCCTTAAAAAAAACATCAAGTGATTTTATCACATTCTTTCAAATTATAAAAACTTGCAACAAAAATTCATTTCGAGAAATTCGCTCATATTTTTCTAAGAAAATTTTCTCTAAATAAAATTAGACTAATGTCTCGGGAGAATTTTGTTAACCAATAAAGGATTTCTGTCATGTCTTTCCTGCTTCAATAAAAATAAAATTTTCCTGACAAATTTACCTCTGAAAAAGGAAATTCCTTCAAAAATTTTAGTAAACGTCAAGAGATTTTGTCACATTCCTTAAAAAAAATAATAAAAAAAAGAGTAATAAATCTGCAAAAAATTCTGTATCAGAAATTAACCCATTTCTTCCTAAGGAAATTTTTTTCTTTTTCTGATTTCTCTATAAAATAGAAAAAATCAAATTGGACTAATATAGGAGTCATGGACCGACATTCCTTGTGTCACATACTAATTATATCCTTTTCTTTTGTAGGAAGATCCTAGATACCCCAGACGGGTGTAAAAATTAAGTTCAATAATATATCAAGAATCATCTTTAGAAATACCAAAAGACGAAAAACACCGAGGCTTCAACCGTTAATTCTGGGGGGCAAATGAACACTGTCCATCTTTGACAGACAAAGTTTTGTCAATCCGTAAACTTGTATGGGCAGTGTATTCTGATATGACGGTGGAAACACGGGGGTATATTTAATGTGTTGCAGAGGATCTCGCATCTTTTGAAAGACAATATGGATTATATAATCAGAACCCATGAAACAAATACCTTTACCTGATTAAATCAACCAGAGACCGGTCTTAAAATTTCCTCTTATCCGAAACACGCGGAGGGCTTTAGAGGACCGAGGTTCTATTAATGAACGTAGCCCACAGGAATTTCTCCCGACGCTACAGGCGACCGACACGAGCAAGTAGACGCTGAAAGAAACAAAATATGAATAAAAATGGGCACACAACAGGTGGCCGGATTTACTACCAGCGCACTGATCGAGTTGTCATAGCGTTATTGTTCGTGATCTCAAGATGGATAGTGGGGGCCACCGCCGAACCCATCATCAATGTTCTCGATATCATCATCTGGAGCAATTAAACAAGAACATCAAGAAGAACATTAAGCCTCGACATCTTCGGTACCTCAAATCGTTCTGTTATGCTATGCGGAAGAAATGATAGCAGGAAAATTAAAAAAAAAAAAACAAAACACGTGAAGCTTTTCTTTCATTCCATTCATCAAAGAGTATTACAACAACTCACTGGGGAGGAAAGGTAAAGCCAAACTGGGCCCTGATAACCATTACGAAAGAGCTCAACTGACTCTCCAAACAGTTGATGCTCTGGATGCACCGGGCGCTCTCGGGATCAAGCTCCGCGAGCCTAAAGAAGAGGCGATCGCACTTCTCTTTAACCTGGGCCATAGTGGCCTCGTAATGCTCAACGGCAAACTCCAGGTCCGGAATCGCTGCCCTCTCGAAAGCAATGTCTGCCGTAATGTCATCAAGTCTCTCCTGCAGCCAACCGCATTTGCACCTCATCACAATATTGCCTGGCTCCTGTTCAACGTAAGTTCGGACCAAGGCCAGACGGTCCACCAACTTTCCCCTCTCACGAACCAGCCAGGAAAGCTGATCGTTGGCAAAGTTGAGGGCCTTTTTGTGATTATCAGCCACAAACGTAATAGTTGCCAGACGCTCGTGCCGGTCTCGGTAACGGGCTTTCACGACGGCGGTTACAAGGACCGTCTCATAAGCGCGGTTATAGGCAGCTAGAAAATTGATGAAGAGGGTCGAGAAGTTCCGATACTCCTTTCCCAGTTGGGTACCCTCAACAGAAGCAGCGTCCACGGTCCTGAATAAACCGAGGATTTCAGCCTCAACGGTAGAGTTTTTGGCTACATGAGCGTAACCTCTACCAAGAAGATTGTAGAGTCTCTCCCACCCAGCCAAGACTTCGGTGGATAATGTGTGGTTAGGAGAATTGGCCATTTTTGAAAGCAGAATACGAAAGAAAGGGGGAGAGAGGTGAGGCAGATGAGCAGAATGCGAAGATGGTAAGCTGCTTCAATTTAAATACTGATTTCATAGGGGCAGTCCTTATAGGTTTTCCTATCTACCATTCTCTGTCGGCAACACCCCCGGTAGCTCAAATTCCAGCCAAGTGGCAACCTCGAGCCGAACAAACCCGACGTCTCTATGGAAAAGCTGGACGGGACTCCACCGCTTTGAAAAAAGAAAGAACGAAAAGACGAGCTGAGTGGGGGACAAAGAAATTTTCGGCAGAAAGAGAGATATTACTCGTCTTCATTGGAGGACCCGCCAATAAATCGACTGTGGAAATCTTGACAGGGGCCCTCTACCGCGAAAAGAAAGAAGAAGACAAACTGAGCGATAAACGAGGATTTCCCCTTTGATCAAAAGCTGAATGTCAGATTTTCCCCTTGGTAAATCTAATAGCACTGCCCGTGAAGGGGGAAGTCGTTGCTATTTCCAGAGAGAGAATTTGTCCTCATTTGATAGTGAGGGTTCATTTGCACGAACTCGCAAGAGAAAGATAGAGAGGAAGGAGTTCTCGTGGGAGAGGAATTCAAAACCTTCACCATCAAAGCATTGGCTTTCAAAGCCTGTTACGAGAAGCCATCAACGATCCCGTGATCCCTCAAGTCCGAGAACACATCCTGAGGCGGTCTCGAATCGGCAGTCCTAGATCCAGAAATATGTCAAGCATTAGGGGAACGGGCGCATGTTCAACCCTGGTCGAAGATGATGAAGTTCCTTACCCTGAGGGTCTACTGGTCATGGCCATTGACGGTAATCCAGTCTCTCTGTCAATCCTTGTTACCGTATTAAGAAAATGCCGGTATAAGGTTGTAGCTCAAGCAAAGGCGACAGAGGCCTTAGAGATATTAAGGAGGAGTAGTGACCCGTTTGATATCGTCCTCACCGCCATGGTAGGGATTGACATGGATGTTTTCACTCTCTTGGAAGTCATCAATTCTAAATTAAACATGCCAGTCCTCATAATATCGGCAAGCGATGATCAGCAAGCCATAATGAAGGCTGTCTTAAATGGGGCCCAAGACATCGTAACGAAACCAGTTAGGGTTCAGATGCTTCAAAACATATGGCAGCACGTGGTAAGGAAGCAATTGCACGACCATGAGAACAAGCATCAAGCCTTCAATTTTGTTCCAAGCAACTGGAGAAAGAAGATGAGTTGGTCTCCCGAGCTGCATCGTATGTTTGTTAATGCAGTTCAGCAGCTAGGAATCGATTCGGCACGGCCGCAACATATACTGGAAATTATGAAGGTAGAGGGACTCACTAAAGCAAATGTTTCGAGTCATCTTCAGAAGTACAGAAAAAGGGTGAGAGAACACAATGCAGCTCAGAATCAAGAAAACCAAGGCGGGACTGATCCAAGCCTGAACGTCGAGTCTCCTCGCCACCATAAGTTCCGCAGGTTAGCATGGGGGGAGCCACTTCCCATCATCAACCAAGCCAGTAGCCACGCCATCAATCCTCCAAGCGTTAATCAAAGTATCCCCCAGAATCACCCTAATGCTCTTCAAGAGTATAGACCGCAGGGGCAGTGTATTCAGACTCCTTGGTTTGAGCACCAACCCGTGGCTATAATTCATCCCATGATCAGCGCGCCTGCACAGCCAGAGAATCAGACAAGAAGTTATCCTAAGCACTTCCACTTCTCTAATCCTCAAATGAAAGGAGTTTTTAGCAGCAAGACAGTTGGTGATCCCCACACTTTCTCGAGTAATGATGAAGGCTCCAGCACGAGAAGTCAAATTGCTCATGGCGATGACAGAATGAGAAATCTACCGCTAGCATTTGCCAATAACAATGCCCAATTCGAGTATCAGTTACTGGAAGGTTCAAGAGATTACCCAGATGATGAGCTTACTGCCCTGGTCAACCAGTTTAGGGTTAACAGACGTCCCAAGTCGCGATCAGGAGCTAGTGAGTAAGGACTCTCAAACATCGGTCATCCACACCCGAACCAACACGAGACTAGCTGATTATCGAAGAGCCACAGGAGAGGCAGAACTGACCTTGAATAAGTGCACCTTTCATTTCATGCTTAATTCCCCTGCGTATGATATTTCCAGCTTTCTAGGTGACTAGATTTAATTCAGGGGCAATGGGGTAATTTGTTTTTTTATCTCGTCGAATGCGTGAATCCCTTTTTTATGCTAGATTTAGGGCGGATCAATTTGTGGCAACGTCGCTTACTGCCATAATGAGAAATGTTGAATGGCCTCACGTAGGGAAATTTCAAGTGAAAAGCCCAGGCGAGCTCGAAGACGGGTAACTGTGTGTCGTTCCAATTTACCCTCAATCGTTGCAAAATGCTAAATTGGATTTGTTCCATTCTCACGCAGGGGATTGCAAAGTGCCTCAAGAGTGTCGCAAAATGAAATGACCCAATGGAATGCGATAGGACTCATTCGCCTTCAAGGTAACCTTCAAATTAAAGGAGCCCTCCGGTCCACGGACCCGATGGCATGGAAAATGATGATGGTCCAAGACAACCCGAAAGAAAACAAGGCCCAACTAAGCAAAAAACATATGTGGCAAGCTCAAAGTGAAGGGCAACTCGGGACATACAATTCAATCCAATCCAAATGAAGGAACTTCCTCAATTCAAATTCAATGGAAGTATATACAAGGGTAAAACAATATCGTTCCAATTTTTCTAGAATATGAAGAACATACACTGCCGCATTCTCTTTCATTTTTGCAGGGGAAGTCTCTACTGGCCAGATTTTCCTGTCTACCATTCCCTATCAGTATCACCTCCGCTACTCATCTCCAATCTCGAGCCAAGCAAATCCGACGTCTCTACGGAAAAGTTGGACGGGATGCCACTACTTTGAAAAAGAAAGGATAAAAAATAAGCTGAGTGGGAGACAAAGACATTTTCGGTAGAAAAGAGATACGACTCGTCTTTATTAAAGAACTCGCCAGCAAATTGACGGTGGAGACAGTAACAAGGGGCCCCCTTCCACGGAAAGATGGAAGGAGACGAGCTGGGCGAGAGATACGATGAAAAGAAAATCGAGAAAGCCAGAACACTCGAGAGAGGCAATACAGTTGCTAAACCCACGTCTAATTTTAAAGGAGGCATCTTCTTGATAATTCTCATTCGTGCTCGAAAGAGAGACTCTTAAAGCATACGCAGTCTCCCAGAAAAATCCAGAGAGTGAAAATACAAGAAGAGATATCAAACTTTGAGAAATCGTTAACCAAATCGAAGATGTCTCAACCCAACACACTTGAAAGTTATCGTTACTTGCTGAATATGAGAGAGGAAGAGTTCGAAACCATATTTGGGATCGAGCCTATGGAGCCCGGCCCTTCCACCGACGATGTCCAAGAGCCCGGTAAGGACAATGACAACAACGGTAAATGTCAAAAGAAGCGTTACCGTCGCCATACTGAGGAGCAAGTACGAAAGCTTGAAGCTTTCTTCAAAACGTGCCCTATGCCAGATGGCAAACAAAAAATGGAACTGAGTCAAGAGCTAGGACTTGAACCTTCGCAAATCAAGTTCTGGTTTCAAAATAGATGAACCCGAATGAAGACTCGTCATGAGCACAACGAAACCGAGTTTCTAAGAGTTGAAAATGAAAACCTCCGGGTGGAAAACAATATGTATAAAGAGACTTTTGACTCCGCCACCTGCCCCAACTGCAATAGCCTCCTCCTCACCCTCGATGAAATGTATGATCTGAGGATCGAAAATGCACGTTTAAGAGGTGAGTTAGACCAGTTTATAACAGGATCGAGTTCTGTTGGAGCAAGGTACAAAAGGACCAATGATACTGGATCAGTATCAATACCTCCCGAGGAAGAAGGGACAGATCACCACCAAGCGGACATTGACGATGATCTTTTCGCCATAATCAACCAGTTTGATATCGGTAAAGCATCGGGACTGTGATGCACTTGTTCAGCCAGTGACCACCAAACCTTCAATATGGCCGATGCATACCTAATTTGGGATGAAGCCAGCTGATCATGGGAGAGCCTGTAGAGGAAGCAGAACTGATCCTGAATGAGTGAATGTGTTTTATTTCCTTGCGTGATATGTTTTTCTGCTTTTGTGAATGTGTAAAAGCAAGGAGTAATAATCCGACTTCCCCCTATTAAATGCTCGAATCCGCCACCTCACCAACCTCGCGACGAATTGATGGCGAGTAAAAATCTGCATAAACCTGAAGGGTAACTCCGTATCGTTTCAATTTACCCTCAGTTGCTCCAAGTTTTAAAATTAAGCCCCTTCTATTCTTAGGAAATTGCAAATCGACCCGAGAACGCAATCATATCCGAATACAAGTTGAACAAAATTTGGGGGCAAATCGACTCATAGGCATTACCACGGGATGGACAGCTTCGGACAAAGGAAAGTACAAACGAAAGACACGAACAATCTCAGAAATGGGTAATTCTGTATCATTCTAATGTGCACATAATCATCTCAAGTCTTGAATTGTCTTATTCCATTCTTAACAGGGATTGCAAATTACCTCGAGAAATACCGTAACATGGCCCAAGGTGATACAACAAGGTTGCTTTATCCCCAAAGATTAACCTTTGAAAGGATAGCCCCATGGACACCTATGGTCCAATGGACCGAATGGTATGGGGGATGACAGTAGGTCCGAAATATCCCGAGTTCGATCCCCGAGGGTGGGGAATGTTGTATGTATTATAAATAAATGAAACAACTTTTTGTGCATTTCTTTTTGCAAGCAGGAATACTCGACAAGTAATACCGAAGTCAATATTTTGCCACATTCTCGGCTTAATGGTGAAGCATCCAACAAAAGTTGAAGAAAACTCAATCCAGCAAAATTGGTAAAAGACTTGTCCAAGGCATTCAAGATGAAGGGTAAATCAGTATCGTTTCCAATTTATCCTTTTTAATACTGGTTGACATATCTCCTTTTCTTTTCACAGGAAATATTTATACTAACATTTAACATGTTGAAGGAGACAAATCCAAAAGAAAATTATGATCACCTGACAAGATCTATTCTGGTGAAAAATGGGGCAAATTGATCGCAAGCTCTGAAACGAAAAAGCAAATATGTCTTCCTTATCTCGTTTGATTTCAAGAATAATTTCTCTGCTTCTTGCAGGGGCATTAAACAAACCAAAATGCTCCCTCGCCCATATGCTTCATCACGCAGGGGTAAAGTTTGAGACAAACCACCCCTCGACATAAGGAGTAGGCTTCCCAATTTGTTCGGTCCGCCCACATACCAGGGGCAATTTAAATCCGCCCATATTTGCACATTATATAAATACACGTGATGCTAAAAAATTGTCACATCTGCATTGTGCTTACACAGTTCATGAATTATGTATGACTATTCCGTGTGTTTAACTTACCAACTCCAACTTAGAGCATAAACTGCACAGGAGATATCAAATGTGCAGAATGGGGCATGACAGGATGAGGAAAGGCAAACCATTTCCACACAGGTCTAACATTTTAATCTACAAATAAATAGCCTTTCTCCAGAGTGAGAAAAAACCCTTTCGGAATGAAGTCCCCCATTCAGATTACATTCGAGGTGTTCATACTATAAGAACCTCCTTAAACAGAAGTGGTAATGTAATACATGATCTATATGTTGATCGATTGCATCATGAGTTATTACATAGACTGCCTTTAATCATGGCAAACTTAGCTGAACAATTTTGTATGAACCAATGAACGCATTGATGAAAATGCTTGCACATGTTAGCTCTGACATTGCCCGACAGGCAACACATTCCCGGTGTTTGAGTTACCTTCCAAAGTCTTGAAATTCATTCGACGATTATTGAATGAACAAGCCTGGTTGTCGAGAAGCCACCAAGCATTTCTTCCAAATTCTCAAGTAAGTATATCTTCAACCAGAACCTTTCAAGAGAATGAATTCTGACGGTTGTTGGGATACTCGAATCCATTGCGGTATATACAGGTATCCACATTCTTCAATAAAGCATGATTTGTCTCAAGGACAGAAATGTTCGAGACCTTTTGATCTCTGCCTCTTTGGTTTATTCCTAAAACGACAGGAGAATATAATTTGGGTTTGAGCTTCTGCAGGATTCCTGGTCTCCCCAGATTTCAGAATGGCACCCTTTGAGGTACATAAAGTCCTTCTTACAGGCAAATCAAGTCCTGCTTACAGGCAAACAAAGTCCTTCTTACAGGCAAAGCAAGTCCTTCTTATAGGCAAATCAAGTCCTTCTTACAGGCACAAAGTCCTTCTTACAGGCAAATCAAGTCCTTCTTACAGGCATAAAGTCCTTCTTACAGGCAAAGCAAGTCCTTCTTATAGGCAAATCAAGTCCTTCTTACAGGCACAAAGTCCTTCTTACAGGCAAATCAAGTCATTCTTACAGGCATAAAGTCCTTCTTACAGGCAAACCAAGTCCTTCTTATAGGCAAATCAAGTCCTTCTTACAGGCACCAAGTCCTTCTTACAGGCAAATCAAGTCCTTCTTACAGGCAAACCAAGTCCTTCTTATAGGCACAAAGTCCTTCTTACAGGCAAAGTAAGTCATTTTTACAGGCAAATCAAGTCCTTCTTACAGGCACAAAGTCCTTCTTACAGGCAAATCAAGTCCTTCTTACAGGCATAAAGTCCTTCTTACAGGCAAATCAAGTCCTTCTTACAGGCAAACAAAGTCCTTCTTACAGGCAAACCAAGTCTTGCTTACAAGCAAATAAAGTCCTTCTTACAGGCAAAGCAAGTCCTTCTTACAGGCAAATCAAGTCCTTCTTACAGGCACAAAGTCCTTCTTACAGGCAAACAAAGTCCTTCTTACAGGCAAAGCAAGTCCTTCTTACAGGCAAATCAAGTCCTTCTTACAGGCACAAAATCCTTCTTACAGGCAAAGTAAGTCCTTCTTACAGGCAAATTAAGTCCTTCTTACAGGCAAATCAAGTCCTTCTTACAGGCAAATTAAGTCATTTTACATGGCATAAAGTCCTTTTTACAGGCACCAAGTCCTTTTTACAGGCACCAAAGTCCTTTTTAGAGGCACCAAGTCCTTTCTACAAGCGCAAAGTCCTTCTTACAGGCAGTTTCATGGGATAACCTACCATACAGGTCAAATTTCAATCAAATTTTAATCAGTAAAATCCTTTCATTAGGAATCTACCATGGGGTGACCTACCATACGGGTCAAAATTTAAATCAGTAGAATCCTTTTATTAGGAATCTACCATGGTACGACCCACCATACGGGTCAAATTTTAATTCAATTTTTAATCAGTAGAATCCTTTTATTAGGAATATACCATGGGTTAACCTACCATACGGGTTCAAGTTCAACTACTCTAAGGTTTTCTTATAACGAATCTTTAGGTTCTCATTTCATTTTTAGTGGAACATTCATGTCACGACTCTTTTTATTTTATTGTGTTGAGTTTATTAGAACTTAGGTGTCATCTCGTCTTTGAAATGAACCTCTACCGAGCTTCCTTTCAAAGAGGGGCAGCTGTTGACACCTGATTTTTAATCATCCTTTCTGTTTTAAAATTAATAAAATTTTTTTTTTATAAAAACTCATAAAATTGAAAAATCAACTTTGGGGACCTTGGCTAAGCCTAAAGAACCAATTTTGATCAAAAAATGATTTTCCATATTTTTCGTATTTTTCGGTATTTTTTATTTATTTATTTTCGAAAATTAATAGAAAATTCATAAAAATTCATAAAATTGAAAAATCAACTTTGGAAGCCTTGGCCAAGCCTAGGCAACCATTTTTGAACAAAAAATAAATTTTCATATTATATATATTTAATTTTTTTAGAAAAAATACAAAAATACTTGAAAATTTAGGAAAATTAACATTTGAGGCCAAACAAATACACAAAGATAGTTAATATTTTTATTTTAAATCTATTTTCATATTGGCCATCGCAAATTCAGAAAAATCCAATTCGAGTCACGTGTTCCTTCACGAGTATAATCTCAAATCGGGCCTAAAAAAATTTAATTTGAGCCAACTTATTTTTAATTTTCACTTTTTATGAGTTGTGACATTGTCTTCTAATATTTTAAATTTTCATCTTGGCTCAATTATACCCAGAATGACTCAATTTTGCAAAAGGGCTTTAATTAAATTCTGCATTATTTTCAGCGACAAGAAATGAGCTTAAATTTGACATGTGGTAAATTTTAGTGTGTCAAAAATTGTGAGGAGATTTAGACTCAAAGAAATATATTTTTTGAGTGACTGAATTGTAAATACTTAAAATTCAAGGACTAGAGTGCAAATACCTAACTCTTGAAGGATTATTTTACAAATAACAAAAAGAAGAGTTAGAAGATAAATTAGAATAGAGAAGGGAAGATGGAGAAGAAGAGATGAAGAAGAGAAGTTGGAGAAGAATGGATGGAGAAAATAAGATAAGAATAGAGAAGGGAAGATGGAAATGAAGAAGAGTTAGTGGAGAAATTAGAATGGAAGATAAGAATAGAGAAGGGAAGATGGAGATGAAGAAGAGTTAGTGGAGAAATTAGAATGGGAGATAAATATGGAGAAGGGAAGATGAAGATAAAGAAGAGTTAGTGGAGAGATTAGAATGTGAGATAGAGATGGAGAATGGAAGATGAAAATGAAGAAGAGTTAGTGGAGAAATTAGAATGGGAGATAGAGTTGGTGGAAAAATTAGAATGGGAGATAGATGAGTAGATTATAAAAGGAGGAAGAAGTGAGCTTGAGTGGGGATGGAAATTTTTTGGAGAGAAAATTTGAAGTGTTTGAGGAACTTTTTTTGGAGAGAAAATTTGAAGTGTTTGAGAGAATTTTTTTTGGAGAGAAAATTTTGGATGTTTGAGAGGGTTTTGGGAGATTGAAGAAAAATTTGAGAGAAAGAAAATACCAAAAGAGAGAGAATTTTGAAGATGATGGAAGTTTAAAGCTAGGGGTTATCATCACAAATTCCTTCATCGATCAATATAAATCAAGAGTTCTTCCTCGTCAACGAGCAAGTAAATTCGAGCTAAGTGTTTTTATTTATTCATTTGTTTATGATTTTACTTGCAAATTAGCACAAATTGTATACACTTTCTCCATCTCCTTTTTTTTCATATTTTATGTCAGGAGAAGGATATCTCTACGTCAACAGCAAAAATCTCGTAGAAATGCAAAAATCGGCCCAGACAAGCTCCTAAGCTGTCCACCGATTTCTCAATTGATCTGTGACTAAAAGTCCCTCTTAATTCAAAAGAAACTCTATATTGGGAACATAGAGAGCGAAAATCAATTATAGAAATCCCTCCCAAAAAAATGGGAGATAAGTACTCTTTCCACTCTTCTGGTTTTAGGTGCAGATTAGCACATATTTTGTATACTGACATTTCACTCTATTTTATGTCAGGAAGCCGCAGCTTTATATCAATGGTTAACCCTATGGAAGCACAAAATCGGCTTGGAGGAGTCCTCAAGCGCGCACAAATTTCAAATTGTTGAATCAATTCGTTGTATTTTATTTTAAAGAATTCATACCCCAGAATGGAGAGGACAAAGTCCATCCGCAATTTAAATACCTGCACCATAAATCCCAAAGGGAAGAGCCAAGCCAATGCTTAGCCTCCCATTGGAGGTTTTTACTTACAGTAGTTAAATACCTGCAACTTAAATACCTGTACCTTAAATCCCAAAGGGAAGAGCCAAGCCAATGCTTAGCCTCCCATTGGAGGTTTTTACTTACAGTAGTTAAATACCTGCAACTTAAATACCTATACCTTAAATCCCAAAGGGAAGAGCCAAGCCAATGCTTAGCCTCCCATTGGAGGTTTTTTTACTTACAGTAGTTAAATACCTGCAACTTAAATACATGTACCTTAAATCCCAAAGGGAAGAGCCAAGCCAATGCTTAGCCTCCCATTGGAGGTTTTTACTTACAGTAGTTTAAATACTTGCAACTTAAATACCTGTACCTTAAATCCCAAAGGGAAGAGCCAAGCCAATGCTAGGCCTCCCATTGGAGGTGTTTATTCACTGTCATGTACTTCCTATAATTTAATTTTTGAATCATCAGACCCAAAAGATAAGTAGGTCGTAATACTGCACAGAAGTCGTTAACACACTCTCTTTCGGCTTCAGGGAATCTTTAACACTTAAAAAAATATAACAAATAAAAATATATACCATCCATGCATCCTATTTAAAAAGTGAAAACACAAAAGAGAATACCCTACTAGAGCCTTAGGAATAAACCAAGTCTGAGTTGCCGAATTAGGATATCCATGAAATTAAGGTACCGAAAGGGCATTAGTTTTAATTAACTAGTGTAACCAAGTCCCCGAGCTCCTAATCTCTAGTTCGCAGGAATAAATTAGTTCTCCCGCTAATTTATTTAGGTTTCTAATCGACCTACCAAGAACGATTAGTGGCGACTCCAAATTTTAAAATCATTTAAACAAAAACCAAAGTTGCGATTCGGTAGGGCTTGGGAGGGTCCGCGTTAGGTTAGTCAAATCTAATTAACCTAATAATCCGTTAACCCCTTTTAAAAATTAAATTTTTTTGAGGGTCGCGACAATCATGAACCACGTGTCTATTGGAGTAGTTGTTCATTTGATAACATCTATCGCGATGTGATCTTTTTTTTTTTTTCTCAACGCAAGCCCTCAAAAGGAATACTAAAATTGTGACCATTAATGGTGATTTTTTACCTTTGAGTTTTGAATAACATCACAATGGCTCTTTGAACCACGCGTCTATAGGACTTAAACATATACACCCACTTTCATTTTGGGCTGTATAAGTTGACACTGACAATAATGTCCACAGCGTAAGTAGGCGAACTTGTGACAACTGAAATTGGCACATGGAGTGCAAGGGAGATGGTGGAGTAAAATATGAGTAACAATTCAATAGGAAACAGCTACTATTTGACTATTTGAGTATTTCTTTCGAGGGTTTAGGCAAGTGAAATGAGACGGGCTATCATGTACTTTTTTTCTTTCCTTCCTTGCTTTTTAAATCTGTCCTTTTTATTCGTAAAGAAAGGATAGACGATGCAATATAGTCGAGAGTTGCTTTGCCTTTTCCTCCCCCACTTTGCTCCCAAATATAACGGGAAGCTTTTAAACCTATATTAAGCACCTAGAGATTGGGAAACAAAATCAAAAGCAAACGACAGTGCCAAAACATATGAAAAAAAAAAAATTAATTCAACTATATAAAAATGTTCAATATTGTCCCTAGACTTTATTTAATTGAAGGATACATTGAATATTTTCATATAGTTCAAGGATTAAATTAAAGGTTAATACCATGAAAAACTTCAAGCTAATATACAAATTGTGAGAAAATCACTCCAAAATAATTTTCGGGTCACCAGATACCCCAAATTGGTACCCGCATGACACATCTACCTTCTATTAGTTTCCATCAAATTTTATTGTCAAATTGCTGAGTTTGATTACACATGGCAGCTGACGTGGCAAATTCACATGAAAATTCAAAGAGGTAATACCACAAAAAATCCCAAATTAGCACACATGTAACAACCCTAAACTAATTTTTGGATTACCAAAAACTACAAATAGGTGCATGACACATTCACTTCTGTTAGTTTTTACGAAATTTTATCGTCAAATTGCTGAGTTGGATGTCACGCGGCAATTGCTCGGTTGACATGTGCATGTGGAAATCCATAACACTTCTCTTTATTTCTTCATTTAGCTCTTATTTGCAAACAAGTAAGGCTCTCTCTCTCTCTCTCTCTCTCTCTCTCTCTCTCTCTCTCTCTCCAAAAAAAAAAAAACCTAGATCATCCTCCTCTTCATCGCATCCTTCAACGTCATCTTTGCCTAAGGTCGTGGAAATTGTGAACACCATTTAGCGAGAACTCTTTATTGACACTTTTAGTAACTCTAGTAGTACTATTTACAAAATGACTCAACCAAGTACCACTATATAACAAAAAATGGCTTCATTTTATGTATCGAAGCCACTAGAAACTCATATTTGAGGGTGAGCATTTATTTTGTTAAAAAAATTTGAAATAAGTGCATTGAAAGTCCTCAACTTGTCGTGAAAGAGTAATTTAATCTTAAAACATTTAAAAATTAGTGATGTCAAGAAAACTTGGGTGAGGAATGACCCCTAATATTTTGAAGAAATATTCATGTTACCCTCTTTTTGAAATAAACATAGTCTTTCTTGGTCAGCCCCAAAATCCCCAAAAGTTGTGCCTCCTCTCTCTTCAACCATCCGTTTATTGGAGCACCTAGCAGAAGTCTCGATACTTCATCCTAAAAGTTTGTCAAACTCAAACCCTGACCAAGGAGGCACATTGGGAGTGGACCATGAAGTCCCAATACCTTCGCCCGAAAAGTTTATCAAGACGTAACCCAAGTCTAAGCCTGTTAATATATTCAATTGAAGTCTCGATACTTCACCTAGTAGAAATGTCGATACTTCACCCTAAAAGTTCGTCAAACTCAAACTCTGACCAAGGAGGCACATTGGGAGTGGACCATGAAGTCCCAATACCTTCGCTGGAAAGTTTGTCAAGAGGTAACCCAAGTTTAAACCTGTTAATATATTCAATTGAACCCACTTTTACTCAAAAAGCTTAAAACAATAAATTATGAGATAACTATGATATATTAATTGCTCAGTACTATATCAATTTCTCAATGTGAACCTTTGTTAACACAACTCGCATATGTATTCTGACACTAACAGTATATAATAAAGAGAGAAATAACATTTCAACACACTAAACATTGTACAGGGCATCAACGAGTCAACGGCAAATAAATTCTCCTGCTTTAATGAACATATAAATGTATAGGCACATTGATTAATACCACTATCCGTGGACTTCTTTGGGGATTTCCATAAGGATGGATTTCACTCAAAAATTAATTTTATCAAAAGAATAATTGGCTATATATAAGAAGGGTCGCGCTTTTTCCGCTCCTCATTTGGCTAATACACTCCTTTATTTAATATTTTGACCATTTTATCCCTTACTCCCCCCCCCCCCCACCCCCTTCCGCATGCTTGGGTCTCATTTGTTGTCCCTCTTATTTTATTTGTTTCTTCTCCTTGCCCTCCTTTGTCTCCCTCCTCCCACACCTCCATCCACATCACCAACTAGGCAGTTTTGCTGTGCATCTCTTGCTTTTTTATTCTTTGCACCACAGTAAGAAAGTTATCGTAGTCCGAAATTAAGCCCCATTGGGAACTTCAAGCTACTTGGCAAGCCTAAACAAGGCATCGAGAAAGCAATTCAATTTTCTTGAGAAACTCAGTTACGGCCAAAATCAATTCTAGCTTGAGGATGACCATTAGGTTGTTCATGTACTTCTGCTTCCACATCCGCGAGTGGTGGGCTGACTCGCAATTTGAGATCATCCGCTTGGCTTTCACTATTCCATGGTCTGGTCTTGCTCATGCAGACACCCTCCGAGCGCAAAGGAAAACCACCTGAAGATGCTTCGGCACTAGATAAAGACTCCAATACAAGTAGAGTAACACTAGCAACCAACAAATAAAAGGAGGGGAAAAAAAACTACAGCCCTGAAACTAGGAAAAAGCACGCAGTAAAGACTTCAAGGGGAATTCTATCAAACACTTGGTTGGCACAGGAGCGTGTTAGAAGAAAGAAACTCTAGAACCAATAGAAGAGGACAAATAAGGTTGAATGGGATGGGTTTTGTGACCAAGGGTGGAGTTGGTCATATAACCCAAGAAGAGTATCTCGTTGAGCACTAGAGATGTCATGAGTCTTGGAGCATCAAGAATCGTGGTGTCTCGACAATAAGCAGATCGAGGACTAGAGTTCCTAAAGGAAGTTTCAGATTTTGTTTGTGCAAGGAACGGAGGAGAGAAGATCAGAAGCACAGAAATAGAGTATCAAGATGGAGCAGAGGAGAAAAAAGAAGAAACAAATTTAAAAAAAGAACAAAAAAGTAGGACAACAAATGGGCCCCACATTTGAGTCTTGTGTGATACCAGCATGCTGAAAGGGGGAAAAGTAAGGGATAAAATGGTCAAAACACTAATTAAGGGAGTGTATTAGCCAAACGGGAAGTGAAAAACTATAAGAAAACATAGGCTTTATTATAGGACCATCAAAGGAAATCAAATCCGATATATATTATCAAAATAGATATCAAAAATCAGAAATATCCTAAATATCTCCGTAAGATATTTAAAATATCTCTAACATTGTTATTTCGACTCATCAGCTCTTATATTGATGACAACAGTTTGAAGAAACCTTCCATGCCTGATTTATATTCTCAACAAAGATTATAAGTCACCAAAGGCAAATGGGAAGAAAACATAGGCCTCGTTCCCATTCCACTTTCCCTATTCCCGGCAGACAAAAAAAGGTTTAATGATTCATAGTTCAGATAACAAAACTTCCGAGAGCAGATATCATCCAACAAGTCTGACGGAATGAAATGTAAATGAAATCCAGTTTGCTGTTTTACTGACAAGATGAACCAAATCAGATATTTGTGAAGAAACATTTGAAATAAGGCATGTCATTTTAGGCTCTTCTCTTGAATTATGGATGCTTGAGCTAGTGCAAAGTGCTGGTTGTCTTTCTCAACTAATCAAGGCAATCCTCCCCTCAAGCAGATTTGCCTGTTGTATGAGTCTCTTCATCAATAAATGCATCACTCTTGTTCTCACTGTTTGACTTCAAGGATTTCTCCCTTTCATGTTCGCTTTCTATCAACAAAATAATCAAATAGTTAGCAGATATAAGGAGCTCAGTTTTCTCTTAAGTTGTAAGATTTGCTTCAAAGGAATAACCTTGTGCCCCCGAACTGCTACAGAAGTTCGCGAGATTGTCGTATGATTCCTCCAGAAAACGTTTAACATCGGTTTCTGGATTTGCCTTTTCCACCCTAGTATTGTCAACGCTTCTGCTAGTTTCAGAGTGAGCATCTGGAAACTTCTGTGCACTAGAGATCTTAAATAAATTGGATGGAGGAACTTCTTCTTTCTCACTGGAAGATACATTTCTCTTCAATAAACCTTTTGCTGCAGTAGCAGGACCTTGCTCCTGAATTGGCAGCCAAATGAAATCCCATACTAAGGGTTAAGAAAACAATAACCAATTCACATTTTATTTAGGGTTTTGATGACACACCTGCACAGAATTACTCCCTGATGTCTCCTTAACGATGAAAGCCTCCATTATAAAATCGACTACCTCAACAGTTGAGCGAAACATCCTTCTTGACTGTCCATGACGATAAAACTGCAAAGACCATAGATTTCGTTAGCTTCCTTCGCAGCGGAGAAATCCTTGAAAGTCATGTGCAAAGCTGTTACTCATCAAAGGGCGTCAAAAAAAAATCTTGACCAAAAAAGGGGTCAAAAAAGTTTGAGTACACTAACATAGGCGATAAAGCAGAACAAAGATTGTTTCAATCCTTTCAGCTAACATACATTACTAGGTAATCCGTTTCATCTCCTTGCAATGTCTTAAAGAAACCAAATCATTCGAATTTACATTATTTCTTTTGAAACTCTGATATTATAAAGGAAAGCAGAAGCAATAAAATTTTTGAATACACAATTACCAAATCTAATTTTCCATTTGCACGTCGTCTGCATTCAATATGCCACCCTCGAAGCCTCTGTTCAAACGAAGATTGATGTTGGATATTCTGCAACCAATAGTTCATAGTGGCATCACAAAAATGAACGTATTCTACAGATTTCTATAAATATAAATTGAGATAGCGACATGAAATTCGATGTAGAAAATAAAGAAGAAATTCTAGAAGCCACCTTGTTTGAGTCTGTGCCAATTTGACAATCGGGGGGTAGTATGAAAGATGCAGTCTCTTCCCCAACTAGTGTGCTTTTAGCCCTGGTTTTGGCTTCGGCCGAAGATAGATTTGACCGTGCCTAGGATTTCATCGTTTGTCATTAATCCACCAATATGCACTTCAACTCAAAAAATGTTGTTCAGATCTTCACGATGCATACGTGAACAGTGTACAAAAAAATCGAAATAATATTACCTCGATGTTTGGGGCATTTATCGCACCAGAATTTTCAGGTAAACAATATGATATCGGATCGGGGTCGAGCACCTCATCTGAACTTTTTCTCAATTTTGAAGCAATTTCCTACAATCACAAATCATCAGTAGTATATCTTATTATCAAAGAATGGACTATCTACGACTTATAGTCAAAGTCAAAAGATTCGGGAACATATTCACGGTACTTAGCTATTTATACATAAGTCTCTAGTTAGAATCTTTTAGAAATAAAATGTAGTTGCAAACTTCATAAATATATCCAAGTTTATCAAATATAAATACATCCAAGTTTATCAAATATACTTCAAGAATCAAGATGGAGTCATGTGCATCGCAATGTTATACTATGTCAATCTTTTTGTGAAGACATCCGCATTCAAAAACCAAGTATAAAACCCCATAAAAAAATGCGAATTTGAAAAGGCCATATTGTGTAATACTAAAATTGCGTTTTATGTCATGGTCTTTCTCATGAACAAAATAAACCTTGCATGATATTTGTATCGAAAGAAATTATTGAAAATTAGCTTACATTGAGTATTGCTCTAAGTGATGTATACACATGATCACGTTGTCCTTGATTAGGAACGTCTGGCTTTGTTGAACCACATGCTTCATTCAATCCGATTGAACCGCATGAGTTGTCTGTACTAGAGAGTGACCGGTTGACCTACAAGGATGAAAGAGACAGAGAAAGTACAAGACATGAGTGAAGAAATTATCAAAACACATACAATTATATTCATCATTAAATGCTGCCCAGTGATTTGAAACGGGACAAAATTTCTACTGCAAAATAGGATCTTCAACTATATTCATTAAAAGTTTCGACAAAAAAAAACTATATTCATTTTGATATTTTTCTATATGATGGACTAAATTTCTGTACACTGGAAGAATATCTACTGATGTTCACGGGTTGCTGGTTTCAATGTATACGCTACGGATCTCATTTCCTTTAATTGGTATTGTTCCTTCTACTAAACACAACGCTTACTAGAGAACAATGAACTCTAGTAACACAATTAAAGGAAGTGAGATCGGTATTTATTACTAATGTTTACCATAATGGAAATAAAGGTCTAATTAATTATAAAAGCTAATAAAGTTTCACATTCAAACCAGCAACCCTAGAACATTGTGATCTATTTTTTCGGTGTGGATTAGCAATAAGTACTTATTGGCAATTTCAATTGTGTCATCCGCAAAATCATACTGTTGTATACATACCTTTCATAATTGTGCATACTCACAAATCAAATATGGACGCACAAAAGATATATTGATATATAGATACACATAAATGTATATGTTTTGTTCTTTGAATGACAAAAGATTTAAGAGAATTTTAAACATTTTATGCAATACCAAAATAGAAAAAGTTGTCCAAAAAGTCCTAAAACCATAGGCCAATTCAATCCAAACCTTTCAATTTTGTCAATTTTGTCCTAAACTTTTTGACGACATGCCAATGTAATCCTTCCGGCCAATTTTAGCAAAAAAAATTGCTGATGTAAATATTGCCGTCCTACGGGGCTTGACGGGCAGCCAGTGTTGTCGTGGACGGTTCTTGCAATATTTACTTAGTATATAAATAAATAAATCATTTTTGCAAAAAAAAAATTGACGAAATCGTCAAAAGGTTTAGGATTAAATTGACAAAATTAAAATGTTTAAGACTGATTTAGCCGTTGTATAATTGGTTTTGGAAACTTTGGAGAATTATCCCTAAAAAAATTCAACCACCAATTTTCGCCGTGGTATAAGCATTTAGATTTGAATGCACTCAGAAAAATTTGATTCTAACCCTATAGATGTTACGATTGATGTAAAGCTTGCAGAATCATTCACAAATCTAGATGATGGATCATTTGTTGTAAACCAAATCTTAACTTTACCATAAACCAAACGACATAGCTAGAGAGCATTGGAACTATTTTTTTCTTATCTATCATCAATCTTCAATTTTGGTATTCCTTTTGTTTCTTACAAAAAAAAATCCATTTTTTTTGTATTTGAAACATGAATAAATGACCAATAACCTAGTACAAAGGTCGATCCAGACATACCTCATTCAATTTGGACTGATCTGCACTTGTCTTTGGGGATGATACCCTAGATAATCCTACTTGGAATTGCTCTTGGGGTGATGTTGATGGGGCTGGCATCTTAGGGTTGGCCATTTGAAAGAGAGATGATAGTAGATGAAGAGAAGAAGAAGATAGTGAATACTTCAAAGGATGCAGTTATATAGAGCTGAACAATTTTCCCAAGTTATTAGGTTGCACTGATGCATGTACATCATTGGGAAACTAATATGATTTAATTACCTAAGTTGGTGGTCAAAAAGAGCTAATGACCCTTCCATATACGCATAAAAGCTAAATTGAATCTAACCCTACTAAAATATAACCTTTTCCCATAAATCCAAAGCCATATATAATCATTAAGTGCACTAACCTGCCTTATGTATATTGCTTAATACAAAAGAAATATCAAATGAGTTGGGGCATCATTTAGGTTAACAATTAACTTTTATGTCAAATGCGTTTATATTTGATTAGATTTACTATAAGCAAAATTACATTTAAGAGATTACCAAGTTTTACGGATGTATCTGGTCAATGTAAAGAGGTTTCAGGATATGCTTGATCCTTATCTCTTATGAATATCCAATTTGAACTAAAGTATCAAATACCAGATTTTGCATATTCGACTTCCATAAATGGCTTTTTCCTTCTTTGTAGCCATGACATCTTATGATAAAATGCAAATGAATTCCATTTTCAGCTAAAGGAAAGGAAGAAACCCTTACTTCTGCAAGCTCCGAAGAAAATTTTAGTTTTGGCTCACTATGAGCAAAGGAGATCACACTCTCCGCTAGTATGTATGCTGTTAATATTAGGATTATTGTCCAAAAGTCATACACCTATTGTACAGCTGCCAATATATATTCTCAATATAGATTATGTCACAAAAAACAAATGGAAAGAAACAATAGGCTTTATACTCTCTCTATTCCCGGCTGACAAATAAATTTAAAGATTCATAGTTCAAAAAAGTTCCGAGACCAAATATCATCCAACAACTCTGATGGAATGAAATGTAAATAAACTCAATTTATTTTTGGACTAATTAAAAAGAACCAAATCAGATATTTGTGAAGAAACATTTGAGCTAATGCATGTCATTTTAGGCTCTGCTCTTGAATTATGGATGCTTGAGCTAGTGCAAAGTGCTGGTTGTCTTTCTCAACTAATCAAAGCAATCCTCCCCTCAAGCAGACTTGCCCGTTGTATGAGTATCTTCAGCAATAAATGCATCACTCTTGTTCTCACTGTTTGACTTCAAGGATTCTCCCTTTCTTGTTCGCTTTCTATCGACAGAATAATCAAATAATTAGCAGATATAAGGAGCTCATTTTTCTCTTAAGATGTAAGATTTGCTTCAAAGGAATAACCTTGTGCCCCCGATCCGCTACAGCAGTTCATGAGGTTGTCGTATGATTCCTCCAGAAAACGTTTTACTGGATTTGCCTTTTCAACACTAGTATTGTCAACACATCTGCTAGATTCAGATTGAGCATTCAGAAACTTCTCTGCACTAAAGATCTTGAATGACTTGGATGGAGCAACTTCTTCTTTCTCACTGGAAGATATATTTCTCTTCAATAAACCTTTTGCTGCAGTAGCAGGACCTTGCTCCTTAAATGGAGCCCAAATGAAATCACATACTAAGTATTAAGGATAAGAATTACAAATTCACATTTTACTTGTTTAGGGTTTTGAATCTTTAGATAACTCACATGCACAGAGTAATTCCCCGATGTTTCCTTAGCAATGAAAGTCTCCATTATAAACTCGAAAACCTCGACAATCGAGCGAAGCATCCTTCTTGAATGTCCATGACGATAGAACTGCAAAAGTAATAGATTCGGTTAGCTTCATTAGCATCGGATAAATTCCTAAAATTCATGTGCAAAGCTATTACTCATCAAAGCGTGTAAAATTATGATTTCTTTAATCCTTTCACCTGACATGCATTACTACATAATTCATTTCGTCTCCTTGCAATGTCATAAATATCCCAAATCCCTTGAATTTGCATTACGTCTTTCGAAACTTTGTTATTATCGAGGAAAGCAGAAGCTTTCAAAACTACACAATTACCAAATCTAATTTTTTATTTGCACGTCGTCTGCATTCAATATGCCACCCTCGAAACCTCTCTTCAAACAAAGATTGATGTTGGATATTCTGCAACCAATAGTTAATAGTGGCATCACAAAAATGAGCTAATTCTAAAAATTTCTAGATATATAATTTGAGATACCGATATTAAATTAAATGCAAAAGCATGAAGAAGAAATCTAGAAGCCCCCTTGTTCGAGTCTGTGCCAATTTGACAATCCGGGGTTAGTGCGAAAGAAACAGTCTCTTCCCTAACTAGTGTGCTTTTAGCGCTGGTTTTGGCATCAGCCGAAGAAGATGGATTTGACTGTGCCTAGGATTTCATTTGTTATTTATCAATCAATATACACTTCAATTCAAATGTCGTTCACATCTTCACAATGCATATTTGAACAATGCATAAACGCATCATTGAAATAGTATTACCTTGGTGTTGGAGGCATTTATCCCACCATGATTTTCAAGTAAACAATACGATACTGGATCCTAGTCGAGTATGTCATCGTAACTTTTTCTAAATTGTGAAGTAACTTCCTATAATCACAGACCATCAATAGCGTACCTTATTATTCAAAAATGGAACATTTATGGCTTATAATCAAAGTCAAAGAATTGGAAACTTATGTACTCTATGCATACCTAAATCCTGTAGTTGAAACTATTTACTAATAAAATCTAGTTGCGCACTTCATAGATACATTCAAGTTTATCAAATACACTTCAAGAATCAAGTGAAGGAATCATGTTCATCTCAATGTTATACTATGTCAATCTTTCATGAAGATATCTGCATTCAAAAACTAAGGATCGAACGTCATAAAAAAAATGTGAAACTGAAACGGACATATTCTAGAATAGCAAAATCGCATTTATGCCATGCTCAATCTCGCAAAAAGAATAAAACTTACAAGATATTTGTGTCCAAATAAAATATTATAGAAAGTAACTTCCGTTGACTATTGCTCTGAGTGATGTAATCACCCGATCGCGTTGGCCTTGATTAGGGACATCTGGCTTCTTTGAACCACACGCTTCATTCGAACCTATTAAACCACAAGAGTTGTCCATAGTAGAGAGTGACCGATTGACCTACAAGGATGAAAGACACAGAAAAGTACAAGACATAAGTGAAAAAATTATCAAAGCATGTACAATTATATCCATCATTGAATGCTGCCCAACGATTCAAAACGGGACAAAATATATGCTTTAAAGTAGGATATTCAACTATATTTATGAAATTACCCTAATATAGATTATTTGAGCATTATCATGTAAATGTAATTTAGATACTTTTATAAATGATGGACTAAATTTCAATACACAGGAAGAATATATACTAAGAGCCTGTTTGGTAACGTTTTTTTTTTATTAAGGTAAAATATACCTGTTTGGTAACGTTTCTGTTCCAAAAAAGTGATTCTGATTGAAAACACTTTTTTTTATTCTGTTCCTTTAGAAAATCAGAATGCGTTTGGTAACTACATAAAATTTTTTATTTTTTGTCCAAAAGTGATCCTAAAAAATTGATCCTAAAAAAGTGTTCTCTTTTTGAGAAACAACTTTTTTTGTTTCTGATTTTTGGTCCAAAAGTGTTTTCGGGAGCAAAATCAGAAACAAAATTATTTATGTTACCAAACATGTTTCTGATCTTTTTTTTTTCGAAAACAGAAACAGAGAAACAGAAACGTTGTTAAACAAGCCCTAATGTTCCAGGGTTGCTGGTTTGAATTGATACATTGTTAATACGGAACTCGTTTCCTTTAATTGGTATTGCTCCTTATACTAAACATTATTCTTACTAGAGAACAATGAACTCGAGTAACACTAGTAAAGAAAATGAGATCGGTATATATTAATGATGTTTACCATAATAGAATTAACGGTATAGTAAATTACAAAAGCTTATAAAGGTTATTTCGAACAACTGTCGCTAGTATTATTTTGTTCTTTGTCAATAAAAGTTCTAAGCGTACTATATACATTTTATACAATAACAAAGTTGGGAAATTGTCTAAAAAGTCCTAAACCCGGAGGTCAATTTAATCATGAACCTTTCGATTTTTTAAATTTAGTCCTAAAAATTTTGACGATATACAAAAATAATCATTTCAGCCAAATTTTTTTCCAGAATTCATTGACGTGGACAATGTTGTCTTACGTGGCTTGGTCAACAGCCGATACTAATGTGGATAATTCTTGCAACTTTTAAAAGAAATTCTAAATCTTTCTCTTTTTTTTTCCTTTTACCTTTCTTTTCTTTTCTTTTCTTTTTCCTTTTTTTCTTCACTGATCAGGGGCCCAACGACAACAAGCAATCCTTCCTTACATCCAAGCGAGGATCGCGATGCACTTGCTTGTGGTTGGCAACCATGCTAGTTAGAAATCCTATGAAGGAAAACAAGAAAAGAAAAAGGGAAATGAAAAAATCAGAAAAAAAATGAGCAAATTTTAATTCAAATTTGCAAAAATCGTCCATGTCAGTAATTTCCAGCCAAAATTAACCAAAAGAAGTCAAATCTTCAAGAGGTTTAAGACTAAATTGACGAAATTAAAATGTTTAGGACTAAACTAAATGTTACACAATAGGTTTAAGAATATCTAGACAATCATCCCTAATAAAATTATAGATTTGCATGCACTTAGAAAAGAGAATTAGATTCCAACCTGATAGATGTTAGAATCTATGTAAAGTTTGTAGAATCAATTCATAGATCTTAACTCTATCATGAACCAAACGAGATAGCTAGAGAGCGTTGGAATATTTTTTTTCCCTCATCTTGTTGGAATTTAATTTTTAACTTTTATTATTTTATTTTGTTTTATAAAATTCCTATTGGGCTATAATCAATTATTATGTATTCAAGACAATGCATGATAGCCCGTTAATGTTTGGGTGATCGCTTATTGGGTTTTTGCGCATCTCGTTTTCATTATTAATGTGGGTTGGACGGCATAAGGTGTAGGCTTAAGTGTTGACGTAAGCCCGTGATGGAAGGGCCAGTCACTATTATATTATTAGCGCTAGGTCCCCTCTCCCACTTGCGAAAATAACATAACGACAGTTCCATCAGCCGTCGCGTGAAAAGGGAGAGGAAGACCTAGGGCACAGTTTTGTGGTCTTTCGCAGATCTTGCTTCCACCTCACATCGTATCGTAGATCTTAGCATTCGTGTGCAAATTCAAAATCATGTCGCAAACATGTACGTGTTTTATTTATCGTTTTTCCTTGACCTAAATCGATTACGGTGATCCTGGATTGCGATTGATTTTCTTACATGTGGTATCAGAGCCAACATAATTCGATTTAGGATCAATTTATGTTTGGTTGTGATATGCGTTCTTGAAATTCGTTATCAATTAAAAAAACACGGATCTGTGAATAGGGTTCGTGTAGTTTGGAAACCGAAGCCTTGTCCGGGCATTGTCGCAGAAGATGGTGTGATGAATTTCGTGAGTTTTTGGTAAATCAAATTTAGGGTTTTCTTGCGTCCCGAGTGGTTTTCACTTAATTTCGGGCGAAATACTCCATCGTTTTCATTGATTTTTGAACCTATGTGTTCGTGCTGACGAGATCTTAAAAACCCACTAATTATTTTTGTTTATGGTGGGCTGTCGAAGTTGAATCGGGCGGATGAACAAGCGAAGGAGTCGGACGTCGTCTCTGGTTTTCGTTTTTCTGGGGAAGAAGACGAAAGCATGTGCGTGGCACGTGCCTTTGGTTGGTGGCGCCCACGTGAGTGCGCGGGGAATAGGGAAATGATGGGCGCGTGCATGAAAAGTGAAGTCTAATAGAAAAAAAAAAGGGAGGATGGGCGCGTGAATTCACACGCCCATTAAGTTGGAATGTGCAGCGCATATTGGGGACGTGAGATTCTCCCCAAGTGAAGTTTCTTTTAGGTTCATGATGTATTAATATAATAATAAAATAATAATACTTCAAAAAAATTTAAAAAAATTATTATTTTTTCTAATGATCACTTTTAAAGTGACGCTGGAGAGCGGTTACACCTTCTTTAAAAGTGGCAAATTAAAATATACACAAATGTATGTTAGTAAATTATTAATTGTTTAAATACCATTATCCGTTGTTTTAGTGACCGGGGCAACAAAGTTATTTTGATCAATTAGAGTAAGCATACGGGGTCACTTCATATTTGTGCTGTGAGTGTTTGGCTACCAAAGTAGCCTATTTGCAGTGATAGATGGGGTACCTCGAGGGCATGTGCATTCAGGGTGAGTCACTTTGGATTTGTGATTTGGTTGCTTGGCTGTCAAAGTGGCCTTGCTAGAGCGACAACTAAAGTTTTCTCGCAATCGCATGTGTTCTCTATAAGTGAGAGGTCTCACATTTGTGCTTTGGGTGTTTGGCCGCCAAAGCGGCTCACTTGAAGTGACAGGTGAGATTCTCTCGGACTTGTTGAGGGTGTTTGAGAGTCTTGGCTATGCTAGTGTGGGGTCCTTCTGCCTAAAGGTGTTGGATTTTCCGTATCTAGTGCTGTATGAGATTTTCTCGTTGATAGTCTATGTTATTGACTATTGTATTTTGCTTACTTATTAATTGTTGTATTATTTTTCAGTCACTCTTGCTTTGAACAATGATGGTGTTGGTGCTGTTGAGGTCCTGAATGGATCTAATTATAAGAAGTGGAAGGATGATCTTCTGTATGCCCTGGGATATGTTAATCTGGACCTTGCATTGCGTGTAAATCACCCCACTCCACTTACGGAGGGTAGTACTTCTACACAAAGGGAACATTTTGCTAAGTGGAAGCACTCAAATTATATGAGCCTTCTAGCCATGAGGAAATCTATCTCAGAACACTTGCTGAGCGGTTTACCTGAGACCGCTACTGCTAGGGAGTTGCTCACAGTGCTGGGGGAAATGTACTTGGTACCTGATATAGCTGAATCAAGTGTCCCTCTGAAGAAGTTGACGAGTATATCTTATGATAATGTGGGAGGTGTGAGAGATTATATTCTACAAATGGTCCATATCAAGTCTAAACTCAAAACCCTTGAGAGTCCTCTCCTAGATAAGTTCATTATTCTCCATGCTCTTAATTCCTTGCCTTCAAACTTTACTCAGATTAAAACTGTTTTTATCTCCCAAAATAAGAGTTGGTCTGTAAATGATCTGATTAGTAAGTGTATGGCAGAGGAGGAGAAACTCAAGAGGGAGAAGAGTGAGTGCATTTCTTGTATCTGTCCCTAAAGTTGTCTATGGTAAAGTTAAGAAGGCTACTAAACGTTTTCACCCCGGTGCTTCTAAAAATGTTAAGAGGTTTAAAAGGCATGGTCATGATCAAAGTGGTGGAGGTCTTAAAGTTGATTTTAAGAGAGATGTCAAGTGTTTCTACTGTCAAAAAACTAGTTATCTAAAGAAAGATTGTTTCAAGTTAAAGGCTCATTAAGAGCAAAATAAATTTAGAGATAACTCATTAGCTTACGTCTGTTTTGAATCCAATTTAGTTGATGTCTCACCTAACTCTTGGTGGATTGATAGTGGTGCTTCTATACATGTTACTATGACATTACAGGGGTTCAGGAGCATAAGGAAATCAAGTGAGACGGAGTTGAAGCTAAAAGTAGGAAATGATCTCAAAGCCGAAGTAGAGTCAATAGGAGTTGCTAGGCTTATGTTAGAGTCGAGTCATGTATTCATTTTGAGAGATGTTTTTTATGTTCCTAGTTTTAGGCGAAATTTGATTTCTATTTTTGCTTTAAACACTAGTGGATATTCTTTTCTTTTTCAAAGTAGCTCAGTTCAGTTGTCCCTGAACTCTCAACTTCTTGGCTCCGGTATTCTAAATAATGGATTACATCAGCTTGTTTTTTCTCCTAATCTATATCAAATTTTTGCTGTTGAGTCCAGTGTTTCTAAGAGATCCTTGTGTGCTGAAAATTCTTGTCTCATATGGCATAAACGTTTAGGTCACATATCAAGAGAGAGAATTCAAAGGTTAGTCAAAAATAACATTTCACCTTCTCTTGATTTTGGTGACATGGAGACTTGTGTTGATTGCATTAGAGGCAAATTTACAAAATCTAAAAAGAAAGGATCTACTCGTAGCTCAGAGCTTTTAGAAATCATTCACACTGACATCTCATGACCTTATCCTACTAGCTTATGTGGACATAAGTATTTTATTACGTTCATAGATGATTTCTCTCGATATGGCTATCTTTATTTCATTAAAGAGAAGTTAGAAGCTCTCAACAAATTCAAACTTTTTAAAGCTGAGGTTGAGAAACAGTTAGAGAAGGTTGTAAATGTAGTAAGTCTGATCGTAGAGGTGAGTACTATAGTAAACATGAGGGGTCCGAGCAGCAAATGGGACCGTTTGCCAAGTACTTGCAGGAATGTGTTCCACAGTATACCATATCTTATATGCCTAAACAGAATAGTGTGACCGAAATGCGGAATCGCACACTTATGGACATGATGAGAAGCATGATGAGTAGGTCTAACCTACCAAGTTTTTTGTGGGATGAAGCGCTTAGAACTGCCTTGTATATCCTTAACCGTGTTCCTTCTAAATCTGTGCCTAAAACACCTTTTGAGATGTGGACTGGTCGTAAACCTAGCCTTAGACATTTTCGTGTGTGGGGGTGTCCTGCTGAGGTGAAAATTTTTAATCCCACGATGAGTAAAATTGATTCAAAGACTACTCGTTGCTTTTTCATTGGGTATCGTGATAGATTTAAAGGGTATAGGTTTTTTTGTCCCAATTGTGGGAGGATGGTGATAGACTCCGCGAATGCTAAGTTCTTGGAGTTTGATGTTGCCGATGCTGCTAGTGTTAGTGATGATGGTACTGACACTTTTGAGCAGAGTGAGAGGGTGTTCTTTCCTCTGGCTGTTCCACGTAATGACGTACATATTATGCCTAATGACATTGTTGTTGAGTATCTTGTTGTTGATGATTCTTCTGCACAGCCTGGGTCTTCTTCACGAAATACTCCGCATGATATTCCTATCAGGAGGTCTGTTAGACAGAAGAGACCAACTATTGGTGATGATTATGTTGTTTATCTTGAGAAGTCTGATGTTATTTTAGCAGACCCCGTGAGTTATCAGGAGGCTGTTGCTAGTTTCCACGTAGATAAGTTTCTTGAGGTTATGAGAGATGAAATGTATTTAATGTCACAAAACGGTGTATGGGAGCTTGTGAATTTACCTGATGGTCATCGGCCAGTTGGGTGTAAATGGGTGTTCAAAACAAAACGGGATGTCAATGGAAAAGTTGATTGCTATAAGGGGAGGTTAGTAGCAAAAGATTTTACCTAGTAGCCAGGTATTGATTATCCTGAGACATTTTCTCATGTTTCTTCTAAGGATGCTTTTCGTATTATTATGGCATTGGTTGCAAATTATGATCTTAAGCTTCATCAGATAGATGTTAAGATTGCTTTTCTGAATGGTAGTTTGGATGAGGATGTGTATATGATGCAACCAGAGGGTTTTGAAGAGACTGGTAAGAAGAACATGGTTTGTAAACTCAATAAGTCTATTTATGGTTTGAAGCAGACTTCTCGTTAATGGTATTTGAAGTTTGATGAGGTAGTGACTTTTATAGGTTTTGTTGAAAATAAGGTGGATCATTGTATATACCTGAAGACTAGTGGGAGAAAGTATATTTTTCTAGTCTTGTATGTTGATGACATCCTCCTTGCTAGCAGTGACGTTAATTTGCTGCATGAAACTAAAGTAATGTTGACATGGTCTTTTGATATGAAGGATCTTGGGAAGGCGTCTTTTGTCCTCGAGATAGACATACATCGAGATAGATCTCGTGGGTTGTTAGGACTATCACAGAGAGCATACATTAATCGTGTACTTAAGTGTTTTGAGATGGAAAGTTGTAAGCCCAATGTTGCGCCAGTACAGAAAGGAGATAAATTTAGTAAAAGTCAGTGTCCCAAGAATAACTTTGAGAAAATGTCAATGGAGAATGTACATTATGCTAGTGCTGTCAGTAGTTTGATGTATGCACAGGTATGCACTAGGCCGCACATTGCTTTTGCAATGAGTGTTCTTGGCAGATATCAGTCTAATCTAGGTCCAGATCACTAGGTGGCTGCCAAGAAGGTTATGAGATACTTGAAGGGAACACGGGATTATATGCTTGTGTACAGACGGTCGGACAATCTTGAAGTAGTTGGTTTTTCTGACTCTAATTTTGGGACATATCCGAATGATAGAAAATCTACTTCAGAATTTATCTTCATGATGGATGGAGGTGCAGTTTTTTGGAAGGGTGCGAAACAAACTATGACTGCTTCTTTTACTATGCAAGCAGAGTTTGTTACATGTTATGGAGTAGTAATGCAATCGGTTTGGTTAAGAAATTTTATTTCAGGGCTTGTGATTGTTGATTTTATATGTAGACCACTGAAGATATATTGTGACAACAGTGCAGTTGTATCATTTTGAAAGAATAATAAGAGTTCAAGTGGTTCGAAGCATATAGAGATTAAATATCTCGCAGTCAGGGATTTTATGAAGAAATGTGATGTTGAGATTGAGCACATCCGCACTGACGCGATGATTGCACATCTTTTAACCAAAGGATTACCACCTGGGATTTTTTGGGCTCATATAGCCAATATGGGGGTGGTAGAGTCTTTTGATGTACTTGGTTAGTGGGAGTCTGTGTTGTCTTATTTTATGAAACAGTTATTTGTTATTTTTTGATTGAGACATATGATTGTTTCAGTATTTATATATGATGATTATCAGTTATTTCTATTTGTTATTGTATTACATGTGCACATAATTGAAAGACTCAGGATTCGGTGTTTATCTTGAGCATGATGGATATATCAAATTTCTATGTCTCTAATGACACCATAAAAGTTCTCGTGAGGTTATGTTTTGAGACATGCGGGGCATTAGTGTCAGTTGTTTTCATCCGGCTTCTTTGAAGCATTAAGGTTACGGATGGATACTCTGATTTCTCTGAGGTATTCGAGTTACAGAGAGTTTTCTCTAACTTCTGTGAGATATAAAGGTTACAGAGGGATTTTCCTAACTTTTATGAAGTATCAAGGTTACAGGAAAATGGTAAAAGACCAACCGAAAGATAACATCATTGAGATCACCATTCAGGGATGTTATTTTCGGCTACACCGCCACATTGACCCATTGACATTAGAGTTGCTAGCGCTTGTGATCATGGTTGTGCAATATCGTTTAATGATGTGACGTGGCTATGGTTCGGTATTAGTAATTTTGATGGTCGGGGTTGTTTTGAGATGTTGTCTCGAATATTTTATTTTTATTATGGTTATATTTGTGTACAACTTGAGAGTCATTTTGAAAATAAAATTTTTAAACTTTTGTAATTGATCATAGCCCAAGTGGGAGAATGTTGGAATTTTATTTTTAACTTTTATTATTTTATTTTATTTTATAAAATTCATATTGGGCTATAATTAATTATTATGTATTCAAGACAATGCATGATAGCCCGTTAATGTTTGGGTGATTGTTTATTGGGTTTTTGCGCATCTCGTTTTCATTATTAATGTGGGTTGGACGGCATAAGGTGTAGGCTTAAGTGTTAACATAAGCCCCGTGATAGAAGGGACAGTCACTATTATATTATTAGCACTAGGTCCCTTCTTCCACTTGCAAAAATAACATAACAACAGTTCCATCGGCCATCGCGTGAGAAGGGAGAGGAAGACGTAGGGCACAGTTTTGTGGTCTTTCGCAAATCTTGCTTCCATGTCACATTGTATCGTAGATCTTAGCGTTCGCGTGCAAATTCGAGATCATGTCGCAAACAGGTACGTGTTTTATTTATCGTTTTTCCTTGATGTAAATCGATTACGGTGATCCTGAATTGCGATTGATTTTCTTACACATCTATCATCAGTCAATATTTCTTTTTGTTATAATAGTCAGTTTCTTTGTATTTGAAACACGAATTCACGGCCAATAACCTAGTATAGAGGTCGATTGAGACATGCCTCATTCATTTTGGATTGATCTGCACTTGTCTTTGGAGATGATACCCCAGACAATCCATCTTGGAATTTCTCTTGGGGTGATATAGGTGAGCTTGGCCTCTTAGGGTTTTCCATTTGAAAGAGAGAAGACAATAGTTTTTTGTTTTGGCCGAATAGAAGACAATAGATGAATACAAGAAAAGGGTCACTATTTCAAACAATGCAATTAAAGAGAGCTAAACAATGTCTGCCAATACCCACCCATCAGGTGGTCGCGTGGTAAGGAGTAGACTCCTAGGACCCCGCTGAGTAGTACTCGTGGTCCTGGGATCGAAACTTACTCGCCCACATTCACTGGTGTCTTACCCGGAGTACCGTGGTGGTGGGGTCCTGCGGTGCCTCCCCGGGGATTAGTCGGTCGCCGTCGGTTTGAGCGTCAGCTCGCCGGCACGGCTGGACACCCCGGTTATAAAAAAAAAAAACAATGTCTGCCAATTTATTATGTTGCACCGATACGTATACATTATTGCAAGTTTCATGTAATTTAATTGCCTAAGTTGGTAGTCAAAAAGAACTAACTAGCCTCCGTATACGCATAAAAACTAAAATGAATCTAACCCTACTAAAATATAACCTTTTCCATAAATGTGAAGCCACATGTAATCATTAAGTACACTAACCTACCTTATGTACATTGTTTATTACAGAGGAAACTTCAAATGAATTGGGGTAAGTGAAACTTGGAAAAACATATAAATCCACTTTCGTCACTCTTAATTTATATACGCCCCATACAATAATCGAAATTATTTAGGTACTTTCACAGGAGAGATAGAGAAAAAGGATTCCTATTCAATTTTATGAATGTAAAGTAGCACCAAATCTGACCCCCCCCCCCAAAAAAAAAAACAACTAGCACCAATATCATTTAGGTTAAAAAGTAACTTACATGTGAAATGTGTTGATACGTGATTAGAAATACTATAGACAGAATAACATTTAAGAGATTGCCATATTTTATGGATGTACCTAGTCAACATAAAGAGGTTTCAGGACATGCATCGGTCCTTATCTCTTATGCATATCCAATTAAAACATTAAATGCCCTTAAGACGAAAGCATTTAATGCCAGATTTTACATATTTTGACTTTCGGGAGTGGCTTTGGGCTTTTATAGGCATCATTAAACCATAATCCGATCACATTCACTACAATGAAAGATGAATTTAGCCTAATCATTTCAAATATGTAGCCACGACATCTTACGATAAAGAATGACAGAGACAGAGAAGTACAAAACACAAGTACAGAAATTATCAAAGCATAGGACAATCATATTCGTCATTAAATGCTGCCGCGCGATTGAAGATGGGACAAAATATATGGTGTAAAATAGGATCTTCAACTATATTCATTAAATTACTATGATATAGGATTCTTACTATGTGAGCATTATCATGTATTTGTACTTATGCATTTAGGTACTATTCTATAGGATTGAATAAATTTATATACACTGGAGGAATAGATACCAATGTTCTAAGGTTGCTGGTTTGAATCTGTACTTTATTAATTTATACGGATCTCATTTCCTTTAATTAAAGGAAATGAGATCAGTACATATTTGCGATGTTTACTACAACAGAATTAATGGTTTAATTGACAACAAAAGCTAATAATGGTTTATCATGGATGGAATTGGCTATTAAGTCACTTGGTGAAACCCACAATCGTGATTGGGTGGACATGTGGCTTCATGTTTTTCTAGACAGGCTGGTCCCTTCACTGGCGTTGCTGGTTATTGCCCTACCCTCAGTTTTTTGCTGCTGAGGATGCTGCAGGTGTCGCTATGATGCGGCGTGCTTCCCGGGTGATGAGGTCTACTTTGGCGGCTGCACTTAAACTGCTGAAGCCGTGGATGGTGCTGGTTCTTTGGAGCTGCGTGTCCCTGGTCCTGAGTTAGACCACTCTTATTTGCTGTGTTGTTCTTGGAGGTTCTGCGACTTCCGGGTTCTGAGCTGCTGGATTCCTCTGGGCTGCTACATAATTGAAATCTGCTGCCTCAATGTTCTGCTGGATGCTGTTCTGTGAACTCCGTAGGCCCACTGATTCTGCGGGATTTCATTCCTTGGTCTGAGGCTTGACTTTGGTGACTGGATTTATGCTGGTCCTCCGTTTTGTTTGTTCCTGATGCTGATGCTTGCTGCTCTCCATTTGTTCTCCTCTCTGCGGTGTTGCTGGTCTTTATATGCAATGCCTTCAGCTCTGCCCATTGACGCTTTGTTGCTGCCGTATCTTGAAGCTGGTGCGGTTTTTAGCTGCTGATGCTGCTGCCGCTCCTCATCCGGCCGGCTCTCCTTATGCTTCAGGGAGCTCATCTGCTGCTGGGGCTGGTCCCTCATGGTGTCCTCAGCTGGTCCTTTTGTTGCGTTGTTGTCCTTGTCGTTGTTTCTTGTTGTTTCGGCGTCTTGTGTTGGCCGTTATTTTCTTTGGCCTTTTGTGTGTTTCCTTTGTTCTGTCCCTTTCTTTGGACTCGCCCTACACCCTTGCACCCTCGGTGACAGCTCTGTAACCTTGGGTACGAGGTTTGTGTCTGGCTTATTTTTGTATCGCGTTATGATTAGCTAATACATTTCTTTCCTTACCAAAAAAAAAAAAGCTAATAATGGTTTGGCATTTCAAATAACTGCCGTTAGTGGAATTGTCCATCGAATAACTAATAACAGACAACGACTCGTACATCGAATTATGCAAAGGGTAATACATTCAAACCAGCAACCCTAAAACATTACTATCTATTCTTCCGGTGTATATTAGCAAAATGTACCTATTGGCTATTTCAATTCTGTCATCAGCAAATTTGTGTTATTGTATACACATTCTATGATTCTGCATACTCATAACACAAATATGCACGCAAATATCCGAAATGTTGTAAACCCAGCTATCAATTCAATTCTAAACCTTTTCATTTTGCTAATTTAGTCCTCAACTTTTTTTACAATACGCTAATGTAACCCTTCTGACCAAATTTAGCCAAAAAATGCTGAATTGGACTACGTACACCATCCTACATGGCTCGATCAATAACCCTGATTTTTCCATTTAAAAGAATTCTTAATTTTTATCTTGTTTTTCTTTCTTTTCATTTCTTTTTCTTTTTTCTTCATTAGCTAGCTGAGGCCCAAGCGAAAGCTGATGATCCTCATCCAAATCATCAATTTTGTTTTTTTTTTTTGGTAAAAAACCATTTCTTTGTATTTGAAACACAAATACATGGCCAATAACTTAGTACAAAGGTCGATCGAGACATACCTCATTCATTATGGATTGATCTGCATTTGTCTTTGGAGATGATACCCCAGATAATCCATCTTGGAATTGCTCTTGGGGTGATGTAGGTGGGCTTGGCATCTTAGGGTTTGCCATTTGAAAGCAAGAAGATAGCAGATGAAGAGAAGAAAATGGTCAATATTTCAAAGAACGCAGTCAAATAGAGCCAAACAATGTTTTCCTATTTATAATGCTTCACCGATACATGTACATCATTGCAAGTTTCATGTGATTTAACTACCTAAGTTGGTAGTCAAAAAGAGGTTAGTAGCCTCCATATTCGCATAAAAACTAAACTGAATCTAATCCTACTAAAATATATCATTTTCCATGTATGTAAAGCCATATATAATCATTAAGTGCACTAACGTATCTTATATATACTGCTTCTTACAAAGGAAATTTCAAATGAATTGGGGCAAGTGAAACTTGGGAAAACATATAAGTACACTTTTGTGACTTTTAATTGATTTACGCAATATACAATTATTGGAGTTACTTAGGTGCTTTTACAGCCGGGGGGGGGGGGAGAGAGAGAGAGAGAGAGTTCCAATGGATTGATATGTGACTAGAAACACTGCAAGCAAAATAATATTTAGGAGATTACCAAATTTAATGGAAGTATCTGGTCAAATGTAAAATGGTAATTTGGCATTTAATGCTTTAGTCTACTGCTTAGAAATGCTATAAGCATAATAATCTTTACGGCTTCGTTGTTTCACAAAAAATGAAATATTTTCAGAAAATATATTCAAGAAAGTCATTTTTCAGAAAAAATGGCAATATTTGGCGGTGGTCAGCTGAAACCTGAAAATGACTTGAAAAATGTTTTCCGTCATTCGATACGAAAAATTGAAATTTGATTTTCCTCCATGCATTTAATTTAATAATATTTATATCTATGTTTAATTTTAATTTTTTAATGTATTTTTATTTTTATTTGTAATTCTATTTTTTTTATTTTTCTCATTTTTTCTCATTTCCTTTTTGTACTTTTCTTTTTTTTATTTGTTACCTTCTTCTACGGTGATCGGCCAACGACTGGCTGCAACCAAGCTCGAGCTTGCCAAATCCAATGAGGCTTGGCCTCACTCGCCGACTATGGTTGTGGCTGTGGTCAGCCTAAGAAGAAGGGAAAAGGAATGAAAAATAAAAGAGAAAAAATAAAAATTTAGAATTTAAAAAAATAGAAAAATAAAAATAAAAAAAATAACTAAAAAGACAAGAAATGTGAAAGAGTAGAGGAAGGAAAAATAAAGGAAAATGTTTTCCTCTTCTCAAAAGGAAAATTTTTCCCTACTTTTGAAGATTTTTTTTTTACATGAGAGTGAAATATTTTCCATGAATTGTCTATTTTTCATGAAATGAACGCCGAAAATTCTGAAAAACAATTTATTGGAAGTTGTTTTATGTGAAACGAAGCAAGCCTAAGAAATTACCAAATTCTATGGATACATCTGTAAAGAGGTTACAGGACATGCGTTGTTCCTTATCTGTTATGCATATCCAATTCGAACCTTAAATACTTATTAGACTGAAACATTGAATGCCGGCTATTTGAATTCCATAAATGGCTTTTGCCTTTTATAGACATCACTAAACCAAAATCCGATCACATCAACTTCAATGGAACAAGCCCAAAAAAAAAAATCAATGAAAGATGAATTTAGCATGATCATTTAAAATTTGTAGCCACCACATCTTATGATAAAATGCAAGCGAACTCCATTTTCAGTGCAAGGAACAGACCATGACTTCCGCAAGTTCGGATTAATATATATTTTATTATAGCCCCGCCAAATCTACAGGAGATCACACATTCTCTAGAAAAGCTAGTAAGTACATATGTTGTTAACATAATAATGACAATAGTCTAAAAAGTCTTAAATATATTGTATAGTTGTCAATTCAATTCTAAACTTTTCAATTTGGCCAATCTGACAGATATTTAAGCTGTTATTTACAATATTCAACCAGGTCTCCTAGGAATGTTCTATGTCACAAAAAATGAATACAGAAATGGTTTGTTTTCTAGTGTGACCAATCCACGCAAATATGGCAGCAGATACTTGAATAGAAGGAGAAGAATGCCCCCATCATCAATACAGATTGTCAATACAGACTATAAGTAAAAAAAAAAAATGGAAAGAAAACGTAGGCTTTATACTTTCTCTATTTCTGGCTGACAAACAAGGCTTAAAGATTCATAGTTCAGACAACAAAAGTTTCCAGAACTGATATCATCCAACAAGTCTCATGGAATGAAATCTAAATAAACTCAGTTTATTTTTGCACGGATTAGACGAATGAATAAGATATTTGTGAAGAAACATTTCAGTTAATGCATGTCATTTTAGGTTCTTCTCTTGAATTATGGATGCTTGAGCTGGTGCAAAGGGCAGAAGGACACTTTTAGTGCCTTAAGTTGTGTACGAAAATAATTTTAGTGCCAAAAATTTCAATCGGATTACTTTAGTGCCCAGTCGGAAACAAAACGATCACTTTAGTGTTTATTCTGGCCAAAAGTGTCACGTGTAATTAATAAATAATATTTTGATGTAAAATGACATTTTAAAAAAATAAATAAGTCCACATGGGCTTCCACTTGCACTTCTACACTTTAAAATAAATTAAAATACATCAAATTCAAATTTAAAAATTAGGTAAAATTTAAATTCTTTTAAAATAAAATTAAAATAAGCTAATAATGTTAAAAAAAATAGAGAAGGGGGATAACATGCGGCAAGGGTTGCTACAACCCTCTCCGTCGCCACCCCCACGTCGCCAGCAATCATGGGGTTGGCCACCGCTGGCGGTTCACGGCAAGTCATGGGTGAGGGACGGCGACCCTCGCCACGATCTAGCTGAGGGCTGCCACCCTCGCACAGATCTGGTCGAGGGCTCGTAGGCTCTTGCCTTTCGCCGACAGGGGTCGTCGGCCCTTAAGCGGGGCTCGACGACCCTCGGTGAACCATCCCCCACCTCGCCGGCCATTGCTGATGATGGTGGGGGTAGCGATGGCGATAATTACAGCATCCCTTGCCGCCTTTCTTTCCCCTTCTTCTTCTATTTTTTTTCCCTTTTTTTAGCTTTTTTTTTTTAATTTTACAGCTTATTTTTAAAATTTTTTCAAATAAAGAATTTATTAATAAGGCCATGTCGGATTTCCGGAGGACTAAATTGGATTTGACACTGAAATGATTATTTTTTCAAAAACTTAGTACTAAAATGATTCGATTGAAATTTTTGACGCCAAAGTAATCTCCATACATAACTTAAGGCATTAAAAGTATCCTTTTGCCTAGTGCAAAGTGATAGTTGTCTTTCTCAACTAATCAAAACAATCCTCCCCTCAAGCACATTTGTCTGTTGTATGAGTCTATTCATCAATGAACGCATCGCCCTTGTTCTCACTGTTTGACTTCAAGGATTGCTCCCTTTCATGTTGGCTTTCTATACAGAAAATAATCAAATAATTAGCAGGTATAAGGAGCTCATTTTTCCCTTAAGTTCTAAGATTTGCTTGAAAGGAATAACCTTGGGCCCCCGATCCGCTACAGAAGTTCCTGAATTTGTCGTATGATTCCTCCAAAAAAACGTTTAACATCGGTTTCCGCAGTAGTAGGACCTTGCTCCTGAATTGGCACCCAAATGAAACCACAAACTAAGTGTTAAGAAAAGAATAACGAATTTACATTGTGCTTATTTAGGGTTATGGTAACTCACTTGTACAGAATGATTCCCTTATGTCTCCTTAGCAATGAAAGCCTCCATTATAAACTCGACAACCCTCGATAGTTGAGCGTAACATTCTTCCTGAATGTCCATGACGATAGAACTGCAAAGATAATAGATTCCGTTAGCTTCATTTGCATCGGATAAATTCCTGAAAGTCATGTGCAAAGCTATTACTCATCAAAGGGTGTAAAAATAGGTTGAGTACACATAATGATCAATAGGCGATAAAGTCAAATTAAGATTTTTTAATCCTTTCAGCTGACACACATTACTAGATAATTCATTTCATCTCCTTGCAATGTCGTAAAGAGGCCAAATCACTTGAATTTACATTACCTCTTTAGACACTTTGATATTATTAAGGAAAGCAGAAACAATAAAAGTTTTCATCACACAATTACCAAATCTAATTTTCCTATTGCACGTCGTCTGCATTCAATATGCCACCCGCGAAGCCTCTCTTCAAACGAAGATTAATGTTTGATATTCTGCAACCAATAGTTCATAGTGGCATCACAAAAATGAATTAATTCTAAAAAATCATTTTTGTGATGAAATTCAACGTATAAACATAAAGAAGAAATTCTAGAAGCCACCTTGTTCGAGTCTGTGCCGTTCTGACAGTCCGGGGGTAGTATGAAAGAAACAATCTCTTCCCCAACAAGTGTGCTTTTAGCCCTGGTTTTGGCTTCAGCCGAAGAAGATGGACTGGACTGTGCCTAGGATTCATCATTAGTCCCTGTCTATCAATATACACTTCAGCTCAAAAAATGTTGTTCAGATCTTCGCAATGCATAAGTGAACAATGTATAAGCAAATCATCGAAATAATATTACCTCGGTGTTTGAGGTATTCATCCCACCATAATTTTCAGGTAAGCAATATGATATCGGATCCGGGTGGAGCACCTCATCTAAGCTTTTTTCTCAATTGCGAAGCAACTTCCTATAATCACAAATCATCAGTACCTTGTTATTAAAGAGTTGGCTATTTATGACTTGTAGTCAAAGTCAAAAGAATTGGGAAGATATGTACTCTATTTATTTATATTCACTAGTTGTTACTTTTTAGAAATGAAATCTAGTTGGCACTTCATAAATACATGAAAGTTTATCAAATATACTTTAAGAATCAAGTGGAGTTGTTTGCCTCGCAATGTTACACTACATTAATCTTTCGTGAACCTATCTACATTCAAAAACTAATTATTGAACCTTGTAAAAAATGTGAATTGAAAAAAGCCATATCCTATAATAGTATGATTGCATTTACGTCATGGTCTATCTCACGATATATCATAGAACAAAAACAACCTTATACGATATTTGTGTCCAAAAAAACTTCGTAGAAAGTCAAAAAAACTTCATAGAAACTTACATTAACTATTGCTCTTAGTGATGAATACACTTGATCACTCTTTCCCGCTTGATTCGGCTTCTTGAACCATATGCTTCATTGGATCTGATTAAAACATCAGAGTTGTCTGTAGTAGAGAGTGACCGATTGACCAACAAGGATGATAGAGATAGACAAGTACAAGACATGTGTAAAGAAATTATCAAAATGTATACAATTATATTCATCATTAAATGTCGCCCCATGATTTGAAACGGGACAAAATATATACTGCAAAATAGGATCTTCAACTATATTCTTGAAATTACCCTAACATAGGATTTTTACTATTTGAGCATTGCCATGTAATTGTACTTATGCATTTAGATATTTGTCTATATGACGGACTAAATTTTTGTACACTAGAAGAATAGATACTGATGTTCTAGGGTTGCTGGTGAATCTATACATTAATTAGGTACACGGAACTCATTTCCTTTAAATGGTATTGTTCCTTATACCAAGCGATTAAAGGAAATGATATCGGTAAATATTAATCATGTTTAACATAATGGAATTTACGGTCTAATTAATTACAAAAGCTAATAAAGATCTAGCATTGCAAACAACTACCGTTAGTGTTATTGTCCAACGAATAACTAATAGCATATAACAACTCATACATCAAACTGTGCGCAAAGGGTAACCCATTCACACCAGCAACCCTAGAACATTGTTATCTATTTTTTCGGTATTTATTAGCAAAGAGTGCCTATTGACAATTTCAATCCTATGATCCGCAAAATCTTATTCTTGTATAGATACATTTTATAATTCTACATACTCATAAAACAAATATGGACGCACAAAAAACATATAATCAAATAAATACATATAAATATATGTGTGATTTGTATAAAAGATTTAAGCATACTTTTGACATTTATACAATAACAAAAAAAAATAGTCCAAAAAGTTCTAAATCTATCAAAAAATTCAGTGATAAATCTTTCAATTTGCCAATTCAGTCCTAAATATTTTGACGATATGTCAATTTAATTTTTTTGGCCAATTTTGCATGGAAATCACTCACGTGGACATTGTCGTCTTACTTGGCTCAGCCAACAATGCCAACATGGACGACTTTACTTTTTTAAAAAACAAAATCTGAATTTTGCTCTCTTTTTTTCTTTATGTCTTTCTTTTCTTTTCTTTTTCTTTTTCTTTTTTCTTTTTTCCTTCATTGGCTAGCCGAGGGTGCAGCAAAGGCCAACGATCCTCACCTAGATCCAAGCAAGGACTGCAACCGCCTCACCTATGATCGGCAACCCATCTCAGACCATAATTCAATGAAAGAAAAAATTAGAAAATTGAAACAACCACTTCTTTGAATGAGAAACATGAATATAGCGCCAATAACCTAGTACAAAGGTCAATCGAGACATACCTCATTCATTTTGGATTGATCTCCACTTGTCTTTGGAGATGATCCTCCAGATAATCCATCTTGGAATTGTTCTTGGGGTGATGTAGGTGGGCTTGGCATCTTAGGGTTTTCCATTTGGAAGACAGAAGAAGGTAGATGAACATAATAAAATGGTCAATATTTCAGAGAACGCGCCTAAATAGAGCCAAACAATTTTGTCTATTTATTATGTTGCCCCGTTACATGTACATCACAAATCTCATGTGAGTTAATTACCTAAGTTGGTTGTCAAAAAGAGCTTCCATATTCACATAAAAACTAAATTGAATCTAACGCTATCAAAATATGAACTTTTTCATAAATGTAAAGCCATATATAATCATTAAGTACACTGACCTACCTTATGCACATTGCTTATTTTATAAAGGATACTTCAAATGAGTTGGGGCAAGTGAAACTTAAGAAATATACAATTTTTTGGAATTATGTAGGTATTTAAGAGATTACCAAATTTAATGGGTATATCTGGTCTATGTAAAGAGGTAATCTGGCATTTAACGCTTTACTCTAATGCTTAGAAATGCTATAATCAGAATAATATTTAAGAGATTACCAAATATTAGTGATGCATCTGGTCCAAAGAGGTTTCGGGACATGCATTGGTCTATACCTCCTATGCATATCCAATTCAAACCTTAAATGCTTATTAGACTAAAGCATTGAATGCCAGATTTTGCGTATTTGACTTCCATAATCCGATCAAACTGTGACACAAGTTAATGGGAAATTTAACAAAAAAAAAAAGTCCTAAACATTTCACATTTCTCCCGATTCAGCCATAAGCCTTTTAATTTTTTCGATTTAGTCCTAAACCTTTTCATCTTTTGCCAATTTAATCTTATTGGCCAGAAATTGCTGACATGGACACTAGTCATCCTACATTACATATTTGGCACTAACATGAATAGTTTTCAATAATTTTAAATAATTTTTCCTATTTTTTATTTTTTTTATTTTTTACTTTCTGGGTTTAGGTGCTGGCAACACTAGCTAAGGCCCGACAGGGTCACCAAACCCTAGGCAAGGGCCACAAAGCCATCACTAGTTGTGGGGTCATGAGGAGGACATCACGAACCCTCACGAGCCACAACAATTGGCGAAGCCCTCACCGGCCTTAGTGAGGGGCCATGACCTTGTGGTCAGCGAGGGTTTTGCGGCCCTCACCCAAGGGCCAACGGCCCCGCCGGCTCCTTAACCCAAATTTTTTAAAAAAAGGAAATAAAAATATTTAAAAATTCAAAAAAAATTGCTAAAATTGTCCATGGCAGCGCCTCCAGTATTGCCTAGGACAGACAATATCCATATCAGCTAATTTCAACTAATAGGACTAAATTGGAAAAGGGTTTAAAAAAATTAGGACTAAATCAACAAATTTAAAATGTTTAGGACTGAATTGAAAAAAGTGCAAAAGGTTTATAGCTCTTTTGACAATTTTCCCCAAGTTAATCAAACACTTTGTGTTTCGGTTCTCATGAATACAACACGATTAGTAAATATTTCATTATTGTTTTATATTAAATTAAATTTAAATTTGGCACGACATGATTATAACATAAAGAGATAGCAAGTCTAGATGATAAGTCTTTAAGGTCAACATTACGTATAGATAATTAAAAAAAAGTTCTTCAATTTTTTTTATTTTCTATTTTACAGATTAAAATTCACATTATCTTATGAAGTAAAAAAACTATTGAATAATTTTCGTTATTCTAGAGTGAAAGTTAATGAATGAAATCAAGCATCGAATGAATAGTCAAATTAAACGTTTATTAACCCGGTAAACATATTATGACAATAAAATAAGAAAAATATATCTTTTTGTGAATAAATAATAAGAGAAGGAAATCAAATGGTCATTACCTTAATTTTTTCGATGGGCAAGAAGAATTTCATATTTTGCATAGATCCCAATGGTAGAAAAAACTCTATTCCGGTTTAAATGCCACATTTTCCATCAAGCACCCATTCAATTGGGTGGATTACAAATTATTGACATGATATAGATAATGTAATTTCTCAAATAAAAAAAGGAATGAGTATGTTAAAAATCTTAAAACTTATTAGAAATTACAATTGAGTCTTAAAATTTGACAAAATTTTAAATTTTAATTATATATTTTAAAAATTTTAGGACTTGATTGCATTCTTACGATAAGTTTTAGAATTTGATCGTATATTTTTGAAAAATTTGGAATTCAAGTATTAGGAATTTTTAGTGCTATTATAGCTGTCTGTCTCCATGTTTTCAATTCAATCGCGAATCGCGGTTATGCGACACGCGCCCTCGAACGGTTGATTAGATGGCGCGAACGCGCGTGGCGGGTAACATTAACAAACGCAAACCCAAGTCAAATCCTGACCATCTGTTCAAAGTCCGCTTCAAATCCTAATCGTTCACGTAGCGGAAGTCTCTCGCTTTGTACTGTGCGTACGCGACCCCACCATCTCTCTCTCTCGCTCGCTCTCGCTTCTCTTCGCTGCCAATTGACGAGGGAGTCTCTCCCCAATCCCTCTCTCTCTCTCTCTCTCTCTCTCTCTCTGTGGAAGACGATGAGTAATCATCCACAAGCGAGTCGACTCGGAGTTGGCTCGGCGCGGCGCTGATTCGCCAGTCGCCGGCGAAAGGGGGAGTCCGCCTCCGCAGCGAGCGTCGGGGGCCCCTCTTCAGCGAGATCTCCGCTCGCCCTCAGGTCTTTTCTCGGCTTTTCTCGCCTGCCCTTTTGCTCAAGGTTCTTGATTTCACGCCCCCGCTTTAATGGGGGCTTTCGGCATCAGTTGACTTCGCTTGGATTTCGATTCCATGTCCGTGGCTGCAATTGGCTACGCGATCGGCAGGCTCTGCGGTGTCCAGGGCTTCCAATGTTTCTTTCTGTCATTTGGGTTTATAGTTTGGGGCTTTTCTTGACGTCTTAGGATACTTTCTTCTTTCTTTAAGGTTTTGGTTGTGCGCTTTCGGAATCAACACTGGCAGCGGCTAATATTGATGATTACGCTGATGTTCTGTATTTCTTTTTTTAATTATTGTTAGTGTTTTCAGCGTAATCAGGTGGCACGCTGCCGTCTTACGTCTTAGTGTTTTCAGCTCGAGTGAATCTGCTGGTCTTTGTTTCGCTATTGCAGCTTGTGAAAGACTATTTAAGGTTATTTGGATTGTGAGGAGTGAAGTTCCATCCATGGGAGAGGAGACATCTGATACAATGAACCTGGATCTGAATTTGGGACCTGTTTCTGATCGAGAAGTGGAAATTGAGACCTGGTACGAAGGGCAAATTCGCAGGATGAGGGAAGCTGGCAGGATGAGAGAAGCCAGGTCGAGGGGTCGGCAGCAGCGGTGGAGACGGCGGGCAGCTCGAATTTCACCGGAGGCTCGCAACATTTCCATGGACCTGGATCAGCTGGTGATTGACTCAGGTAATGTGACGACCTTACACACCGGTGAGGGGAGTGTTCCTGCTGAAGATAGATTAGGAGAGGGGCCCAAAGTTTGTGAGAACAACGCAAGTTTTATAGTAGACACCAAGTCGGAGAAGAAGGATGACATGGAGAAAGGTATTGAGACTGAGGGGAGCCTTTTTGATTGCAATATATGTTTGGACTTGGCTAGAGACCCTGTTGTGACTTGTTGTGGTCACTTGTTTTGCTGGCCATGCCTTTACCAATGGTTACACATTCACTCGGATGTGAAGGAATGTCCTGTTTGCAAGGGCGAGGTAACCATTAAGACTGTGACTCCAATATATGGGCGTGGGAACAATACTTGTAGGCCTGAGGAAGATTTGACTCTCAAGATCCCCGGGAGGCCTAATGCACGTCGTGCTGAAAGTTTCAGGCAAGTTGTTCAGAGATCTCCCCTGCATTTCCCTATGGAGGACATCATTCGGCATCTTGGGGGTAGATTTGATTTGACCCAGGATTTGACTCAGCCACCTGAGTCTAGCGATATCCGCGAAACATCAAGGACTGTGCTAAATCGCTTTTTGACTTCTCGTGGAATGCGTCGAGAACAAAATGTAATTGTGCCGCCTGTTGATGATGTTCCCTTTCTGAGGGACAACATTCCTAATACTGATCGGAACCGTCGACTCTCTTTATTGATTAGAAGATCACAATCTCATAGAAATGCTACAACAGTTCCGACGGAAGCATATTTCCGCGATCATAATCTAGGAAGAAATGAGGAGCAGCCTCCTTCGGTTGACGATAGAGATTCTTTCTCGAGCATTGCTGCTGTAATAAACTCAGAAAGCCAAATGGATACTGCTGTTGAGATAGATTCAATGGTATCCCTTTCAACTTCATCTTCAAGAAGAAGAGGTGATGCTTCTAGGACTTCAGATGTTGACAGTGGGGATTCTCGTGCAACCAGGAGGCGGCGGCTGGACTGAAAGCATACTTGACCAATCAAGTACTCCTACTCTACATCTGTAAAAGTTTGAAAATTGTTGGTTAGAAACTGCTTCTGCGACTCTGCTTTAGTCTCATTTTTCTTCTGGATAATTGTGGCTCAGGTAATTAGGAAACTTTTGAACCCCTTCTGCTTTGTTTGGGTTATAAAGTTCCTTGATATAGAATCTTCAGTACTTTATGAATGGCAAATCAAGCTGCGGTGGGGTTGGACGTTAAGCTTTTAGCTGTTGATCGGCTTCAGGCACTTCAAATGTGTGTCTTGACTCGTGCAATAGTATTAAACAAAAAGAATCTCATAAAGAATCTGTCGCATTTCTTTGTTGTGTAGTAATGAGTGGTGCAGAACTACTAGATAATAGATGTTTGCTTGAGCTGTTACTACTAGATAGTAGATGTTTGCTTGAGCTGTCAGTCACTGTTCAACATCATCAATATCAACGTCACCTTTGTCTCAAACCAATTAGGGTTGTTCGATGAAACCTGAATAGAAAAATATAAAATATACTAAAATGAAAGCAGAGACATGGATACAAAAAAAAAAGGACTAAACAGGACAATTTAGAACATAGAAAATCTCTCCTTCTACAATGTGAATAACTTTCATTCATTCCATCTTAAGACAGACCGTTTGTCATTCTATTTTCCACTCTATTAAATCTTATTTTACTACTTTTCCCTAAGTAAATTTCGATCGACCTTTTCCTTTCTTCATGTTATGTTCTTGATAACAAACTTCTGTTCTTATTTAGGCATCTAGGGATTTATGTAGAATATGTCCAAACCATCTCAATATATGGTCTTTCATCTTCTTTGTAATCGGTATTATTTCAACTTTTTGTTGAATATCTTCACTTCTTATCTTGTCCATTTTTGTATGACCACACATTTACCTTAACATCTTCATTTTCGCTACCCCCATTTTATGCTGATGTTATTTTTGTGCTGGTCAATATTCAGCACCGTATAGCATCACAAGTTTTATTGATATTCTATGAAATTTGGGTTAATACCACGAAAAACCCCAAACTGGTACGCCTGTGATAAATTTACCCCAAATTATTTTTTTGGCCACAAAAAACCCCAAACCGGTACATATGTGACAAATTTACCCCAAACTATTTTTTTAACTTCAAAAAACCTCAAACTGGTACATTTGTGACAAATTTACCCCAAATTGATATATTTGCGACAAATTTACCATCCACTAATTTTCGTTAATTTTAACGTTAAATTACTTAGTTGGATGGCATGTGGCACTTCACGGGTATACCGGTTTATGATTTTTACCCTCCGTTTACCACAGGTTTATCAATTTAGGATTTTCATGGTACTGATCCAATTTTATAAAGGGTAAATTTGTCATAGGTATAATAGTTTGGGGTTTTTCGTGGTAAAAAAATTAGTTTGGGGTAAATTTTTCATGGGTGTACCAGTTTGGGGTTTTTTATGATAAAAAAAATAGTTTAGGGTAAATTTTTCACGGGTGTACCAGTTTGGAGTTTTTCATGATAAAAAAATAGTTTTTGGTAAATTTGTCACATGTGTACCAGTTTGGGGTTTTTCATGGTCAAAAAAATAGTTTGGGATAGATTTGCCACACGCGTACCAGTTTGGGGTTTTTCGTGGTATTAACCCATGAAATTTTCCTTTTAACCTAAAAGGGATTTTGCGATCACACAAAAATCCTAATGAATTGTGTCATTTCATCCAACCTGCTCTGATTCTATGGCTAACATCCTCATTAATCTCTTCCCTCTTTTGCAAAATTGATCTCAAATATCTGTAAGTATCTTTCCAAAGTACCTTTTGTCCAAGCATATTTACGGATTCTTGATTTTCTCTTATTGTGGCAAACTCACACTTCATGTATTCTATCTTACTTCAACTTAATGTAAATCCTTTAGACTAATGTTTTTCTCTATAATTTTAATTTAGTGCTAACCCAAGCCATGGTCTTATCAATAAGTATAATATCATCTATGAATAGCATACACCACGATAATCCATTTTGGATATCTTTTGTTAGCTCATCCATAATTAGTGCAAAAAGATAAGAACTCAAAACCGAACCTTAGTGTAAACTTACTGTGATTAAAAAATAACTTGATGTGCCATTACAAACCTTCATACATGTAGTAACACCATCTCATCCATAATTAGTGCAAAAAGATAAGAACTCAAAACCGAACCTTAGTGTAAACTTACTATGATTAAAAAATAACTTAATGTGCCATTACAAACCTTCATACATGTAATAACACCATCTACATATCTTTGATTGTCTCTACATATTTTAAGGGTATTTTATTCTTTTCAAGAACCCACTAAAAACTTTTATTGGAACTTTATTATATGTCTTCCAGATATCAATAAACACCATATATAAGTCCTCATTTTCTCAATATCTCTTCATCAATTGTCATATCAACAAGATAACCTCCATGGTAGATCTTCCCGATATAATTCAAATTAATTTACAGAGACCTTGATTTCTATTTTCAAATGATGCTCAATAACTCTTTGCCACAATCTCATTGTATGTCTCATAAACTTAATACATCTACAGTTGTAACAGTTTTAGATATTCCATTTATTCTTGCAGATAGGCACAATCATACTCTTCCTTCATTTATCAGGCATCTTAGTAGTTTGGAGAATTTTGTTAAAAAGTTTAACCAATCAACGTATTGCCACATTTTCTAAGCATTTTCACACTTCAGTAGGGATACCATCTAGTCCCAAGGCTTTATTAGTCTTCATATTCTTTAGTGCCTCCTTAACTTCATACACTCTAATTCTACTCACAAACCTTCTATTTAAATCATCAGAGGCGTTAATTAAATTCACCTCACTTTTATTGCTCTCCCCATTAAAAAGCCTGTTAAAATAACTGTTGACACCTAAATTTTGACTTTTTAAAATTCATTCAAGTACATAAAAAAACGAGAATTTGTTCTCACCAAAAATTAATTTTTTCATGCATTGCATATTTAATTTTTTTGTCGGTCATGCATTTTATTATGGCTAACGACGGAGGATTTGAGCTTAAATTGACAAACGATTGGATTGAGCGTGAGGGAGGTGTGCCGAAAGGCTTATGAAGTTTTGAACTTAAAAGAAATTTTTCCACAGGGACTGAATTGCAAATACATAAAACTTCAGGGATTAAATTGCAAATACATAAAACTTCAGGGACTGAATTACAAATACATAAAACTTCAGGGGCTAAATTGCAAATACATAAAATTTTAGGGATAGTGGAGAAATTAGAAAGGAAGATGGAGAAGGGGAGAGATCGAAGGAAAGATGGAGAAATTAGAAGGAAAGATGGAGAATGGAAGATGGTAAAATTAGAAGGGAAGATGAAGAATTAGAATGGGAGATGGAAAGATTAGAATGGAAGATGGTGAATTAGAAGGGAAGATGGAGATAAAGAAGGGAATATGGTGGAATTAGAAGGGAAGATGAAGTTAGTGAAAAAATTAGAATGATAGATGAAAATAGAGAAATGAAGATGGGGGAGTAGGCTATAAAAGGAGGAAGAATGAGAGCCTTGAAGGGGGGACTTTTGGAGAGATTAGAGAGAAATTAGGAAGACTTTGGAGATTGAAAAAAAAAATTTGGAGAGATTTCAAGAAAAAAAATTTTGAGAGAGAAAAATTCGCCGCCGTGGAACAAGCCTTGGCGACGCGACGGATTCATCTCCAACGAGGTCTAGGCGCATCAGCATGTGCAATTATCTGTAACTCAATTTTTCGTGTTTAGATGACGAAATCTCGAAAACAAATATACTGAACATTCGTAGATGACTTCGAGATCTTCGATTTGATATATTATGGCGTGAAAATGGACGTCGTTTGCTATGTCAAAAGGGTCCCGAAATGGAGAGCAGAAATCTGGAAATATGGTGATCAGAACCTCAGATGGAATTTTTTTGATCTGACCTTTCATGCTAAATGATTTTCCATGGGTTATTCTAGACTTCGTTTCATAAAGACCTCTTCATGACATTTGTTCATAAGATCTTAATGCATAACATATAAAAAAATACAATAATATTCATGCACGTTTCATATTTTTAATGCATTTAATGAAATCATGCAATTCTGTTGGCGTCCTTGAGTCTGAGTGTTTTTCTGTGCGTGGTCATATTGATTCGTAGTTATCTCATGTTTAGAGTCTTCTTTTGAAACTTCACAAAAAAATGAAAGTTGTTCATTGGAGTCTTGTTTAGTAGATTGGAAAGTTTGGTGCATTAATTTTGAGATTTGATTGTCCATTTGAGCTTAATCCTAAAGTATGTCTGTTCTGTGAAATTTGTTTGTTTGATGCTGAGCTCTCATGAAAGACCATTTTCTACACGAAAATGAGTCTCTTCAGTAAGAATGTAAAACATGAAAGTTGTCAACGACACATTTGCCCATCCACATAAAAAATCTCAGAATTTTTGCATACATTTCATTATTTCTTTTGTATTTTATGGTTACTGCTTTCTCTCTAAGAATGTTCATGGACAGTATGATTTAATTCGTATTTTTTTGTGTTAATGCATTGGAAAATGTAAAAAATGGTCTCAATGAAGTTTAATCAGCACGTGTTAAAATTTCTTTGAGTTTTTGAATTGTCTTAACTCATTGGTGATTGTGCATGTTCGATTGGATAAGTTTATTATTTTCATTTGGCTTTCGGCCCGATGCTTTGAAGACTGGAGGATGACCGATGTCCATTCCGGTCCGTTTTGTTGTACTCCCGACCCACGAGGCTTGGCGACCGATGTTCGACCGATGTCCATTCCGGTCCATTTTTATTGTATTCCCGATCATGTCTCGGGTTTTATTTAATTGGTCTGTAATTATTCACCCGACGAGTTGCGGGTTTTATTTTCACTGTCCTTAGGGTAGTTTTACTTTACCTGCTCTCTCTTCACATCTTCGTTTGCTTTAGGTGATTTTGCATTCTTTATAATACATCGAAAAAATCTAAAAAAAAATCATAAAAAGAAAACCCAAAAAAAAATTGTACCTTTGAACCTCAAGTGAAAATTATCAAAATTGCCAAGTTGAACATTTTCATGAAATTGGTACCGAAATGGCGTTAATTGAAAAATTAGCGTAATCAAGTCCCCGAACTCATTAATCTCTGGTTCGTAGGAATAAAGTATTTCTCCCGATGCTTTATTTAGGTGTCTAATCAACCTACCCAAAATGATTAGTGGCGACTTCAAGATAAATCCTTCTTTTGATGAAATTGAACCTAAGTCACGATTTGGTAGAACTCGGGAGAGTTCGAGCTATGCTAGTTAATTCAATTTAATTAACATGGTAATCCATTAACTTTAAAAATTGGGAAACCGATTTTTAGGTCGCGACAGCTTGGCGACTCCACTGGGGACTTGTTCTTAATTTTTAAAAATTTTAAGAACTTAGAGGACTTAGGCCAGAAAAATTCCATGAAAACTCACTTGGTGTGATGATTGGTTGGATTCTAACTTTTAGGTGTTAAATGGTTTTGCAGAATAGGAGTTATAAGGGGTGGAGTGTTTGGCTAACCCTTTATTTTGCAGGCTTGGTGTTGGAATTGTTTGTTTAATTTCGCATATTTTTGAAGCGGTGTTTGTTTTTAACTGTTATGCATGTTTAATCGCTTTAACACTACATCACACACGTTCTGTGGCCGGACCTGGGCCACTAGTTTTAGGATGGTATTGTGATTTGGTTTTAGAGTTCGGCGTGAGATCACGTCGAAAGTTAGCCCAGATTCAATCCCGAACCTCTTTTCAAAAATGAATTTAAAAGTTAGGCCTCAGGCTTGGTAAGATTACCAAAACAGTGGTTTTAATTTTTAGCTCGAGCAGCCGAAGTGGGGAGACCCGGCTAATCCTGATTACGTTGTAGGGGTCACGGCTAATCTTGATTATATGCGCGAGATTGTCGCCTTGCCGTAAGTCTTTCGCTTCAATTTGTCAGCCTTTAAAGTAGATAGGCTAAGATTTAAACTCACGATTCATGTGCATGTCTATGCGATTTACATGGTATTTTTGACGATGAAAGTAAGTTTTCTAACTTCATCTTGTATTTATTTTTGGTCGGTCCATGTTAGGTGTCGGTCAAATTTTGAATTTAACATCAAGGTAATTTTTCAAAAGAAAATAAAAATCAAATTAGTATCCCATTTTTGAAAAATAAGTGTGAAAAATTCCTTAGGGAAATTTTGTCGACCAATGAAATATTTTGTCACATTTTTTCTTAATCATTCAATGGACCCAAGATTTTCTCAACAAATTTAACTTGAGGATTCATTCTGATAAAAAGGAAATTCTTTCGAGAAATTTGGTAAATATCAAAGGAATTTATCACATTTTTCGAATTGTAAAAATTTGCAAGAAAATTCTTTTTGAGAAATTCACCCATGTTTTTCTAAGAAAATTTTCTCTAATTTTGCAAAAATAAAATTGGACTAATGTAGGAATCATGGGCCGACCCATCTTGAATCACATACTCATTATGTCCTTTTCTTTTACAGGGGAATCACAGGTACCCTAGGTAGGAGCAAAATCGGGTTCAGCATTATACCGGGAATAACCTCGACGTATACGAAATGACGGATAATTGTTGATGTCTTAGCTGATAACCTTGGGGGCAAGCGAAGAGGTCCCTTCTACTAGAGATGGAATTACGTCAATTAGCCAGCATGTGTGGGATATGTATTTTTATACGGCGGAAAATGTATTCGGATCAGGCGTGTGGCATTTGGGGCTTCCTGTATATTTTGTGAAAAGAATAGATTTCGTAATCAGAACCTGTGGGGAAAGTATATTAACTCGACCTTGCAACGCCTTACTGATTAAATCCATCAAAGACCTGTCTTTTAAACTTTCTCGGGTTCGAACCACGTGGAGAATTTTGATGGATCGGAGAATTATTATTGAGCGTGGCCTACAGACGTTTCTCCCAACGCTACCGGCGACCGACACATTCAAGTAGACGCCAAAAGAGATATGTAGGAGTAAAGTGGGGCACGCAACGGGCAGCCTGGTTTGTTTATTGGAGCACTAATCGAGTAGTCGATTTGCAATAATTCACACGACTGGCTCATGGCGCTGTGACCGGTGGGGGCCGCCACTGAACCCTTCGTCAATGTCCTTGATATCATCGCCGGCAGCAGATAACAAGAACACCAAGAAGAGTGTTAAGCCTCAACGTCTTCAGTACCGTAAATCGTCCTATCATGCTATATGGGCGAAGAAATGGCAGGAAAATGAAAAGCACAAACACATGAAACTTTCTCTTCATTCCATTCACCAACAAACCTTACAACAACTCACTGGGGAGGAAAAGTGAAATCAAATTGAGCCCTGATAACCATTACGAAAGAGCTCAACTGACTCTCCAAACAGTTGATGCTCTGGGTGCACCGGGCGCTCTCGGGATCAAGCTCCGCAAGCCTAAAGAAGAGGCGATCGCACTTCTCTTTAACCTGGGCTATAGTGGCCTCGTAATGCTCAACGGCAAACTCCAGGTCCGGAATCGCTGCCCTCTCGAAAGCAATGTCTGCCGTAATGTCATCAAGTCTCTCCTGCAGCCAACCGCATTTGTACCTCATCACAATATTGCCTGGCTCCTGTTCGGCGTAAGTTCGGACCAAGGCCAGACGGTCCACCAGCTTTCCCCTCTCACGAACCAGCCACGAAAGCTGATCGTTGGCAAACTTAAGGGCCTTTTTGTGATTATCAGCCACAAATGTGACTGTTGCCAGACGCTCGTGCCGGTCTCGGTAACGAGCTTTCACGACGGCGGTCACAAGGACCGTCTCATAAGCACGGTTATAGGCAGCTAGAAAATTGATGAAGATGGTCGAGAAGTTCCGATACTCCTTTCCCAGTTGGGTACCCTCAACAGAAGCAGCGTCCACGGTCCTGAATAAACCGAGGATTTCAGCCTCAACGGTAGAGTTTTTGGCTATATGAGCGTAACCTCTACCAAGAAGATTGTAGAGTCTCTCCCACCCAGCCAGGACTTCGGCGGATAAGGTGTGGTTAGGAGAATTGGCCATTTTTGAAAGCAGAATACGAAAGAAAGTGGGAGAAAGGTGAGGCAGATGAGCGGAATGCGAAAATGGTAATCTGCTTCAATTTAAATACTGATTTCACAGGGGCAGTCCTTATAGGTTTTCCTATCTACCATTCTCTGTCGGCAACACCCCCGGTGGCTCAAATTCCAGCCAAGTGGCAACCTCGAGTCGAACAAACCTGACGTCTCTGTGGAAAAGCTGGACGGGACTCCACCGCTTTGAAAAAAGAAAGAACGAAAAGACGAGCTGAGTGGGGGACAAAGAAATTTTCGGCAGAAAGAGAGATATTACTCGTCTTCATTGGAGGACTCGCTAGTAAATCGACGGTGGAAATTTTGACAGGGGCCCTCTACCGCGAAAGGAAAGAAGAAGACAAATTGAGCGATAAACGAGGATTTCCCCTTTGATCAAAAGCTGAATGTCAGATTTTCCCCTCGGTAAATCTAATAGCACCGCCCATAAAGGGGGAAGTCGTTGCTATTGCCAGAGAGAGAATTTTCCCACATTTGATAGTGAGGGTTCATCTGCACGAACTCGCAGGAGAAAGATAGAGAGGAAGGAGTTCTCGTGGGAGAGGAATTCAAAACTTTCACCATCAAACATTGGCTTTCAAAGCCTGTTACGAGAAGCCATCAACGATCCCGTGATCCCTCAAGTCCGAGAAGACATCCTGAGGCGGTCTCGAATCGGCAGTCCTAGATCCAGAAATATGTCGAGCATTAGGGGAACGGGCGCATGTTCAACCCTGGTCGAAGCTGATGAAGTTCCTTACCCCGAGGGTCTACTGGTCATGGCCATTGACGGTAATCCAGTCTCTCTGTCAATCCTTGTTACCGTATTAAGAAAATGCCGGTATAAAGTTGTAGCTCAAGCAAAGGCGACAGAGGCCTTAGAGATATTAAGGAGGAGTAGTGACCCGTTTGATATCGTCCTCACCGCCATGGTAGGGATTGACATGGATGTTTTCACTCTCTTGGAAGTCATCAATTCTAAATTAAACATGCCAGTCCTCGTAATATCGGCAAGCGATAATCAGCAAGCCATAATGAATGCTGTCTTAAATGGGGCCCAAGACGTCGTAACAAAACCAGTTAGGGTTCAGATGCTTCAAAACATATGGCAGCACGTGGTAAGGAAGCAATTGCACGACCATGAGAACAAGCATCAAGCCTTCAATTTTGTTCCAAGCAACTGGAGAAAGAAGATGAGTTGGTCTCCCGAGCTGCATCGTATGTTTGTTAATGCAGTTCAGCAGCTCGGAATCGATTCGGCACGGCCGCAACATATACTGGAAATTATGAAGGTAGAGGGACTCACTAAAGCAAATGTTTCGAGTCATCTTCAGAAATACAGAAAAAGGGTGAGAGAACACAATGCAGCTCAGAATCAAGAAAACCAAGGCGGGATCGATCCAAGGCTGAACGTCGAGTCTCCTCGCCACCATAAGTTCCACAGGTTAGCATGGGGCGAGCCACTTCCCATCATCAACCAAGCCAGTAGCCGTGCCATCAATCCCCAAGGCGTTAATCAAAGTATCCCCCAGAATCACCCTAATGCTCTTCAAGAGTATAGACCGCAAGGGCAGTGTATTCAGACTCCTTGGTTTGAGCACCAACCCGTGGCTAGAATTCATCCCATGATCAGCGCGCCTGCGCAGCCAGAGAATCAGACAAGAAATTATCCTGAGCACTTCCACTTCTCTAATCCTCGAATGGAAGGAGTTCTTGGCAGCAGGACAGTTGGTGATCCCCACACTTTCTGGAGTAATGATGAAGACTTCAGCTCGAGAAGTCAAATTGCTCATGGCGAGGACAGAATGAGAAATCTACCGCCAGCATTTGCCAACAATAATGCCCAATTCGAGCATCAGTTGCTGGAAGGTTCAAGAAATTACCCAGATGATGAGCTTACTGCCCTGGTCAACTAGTTTAAGGTTGACAGACATCCGAAGCCATGATCGAAAGCCAGTGATTAGGGACTCTCAAACATCGGTCACCCATGCCTGAACCAGCACGAGACTAGCTGATTATCGAAGAACCGCAGGAGAGGCAGAACTGACCTTGAACAAGTGCACCTTTCACTTCATGCTTAATTCCCCTCCGTGTGATATTTCCAGCTTTCTAGGTGTCTAGATTTAATTCAGGGGCATGGGGGAATTTGTTTTTTATCCCGTCGAATGCGTGAATCCCTTTTTATGCTAGACTCAGGGCGGATCAATTTATGGCAACGTCGCTGACTGCCATAATGAGAAATGTTGAATGGCCTCACGTAGGGAAATTTCAAGTGAAAAGCCCAGGCGAGCTCGAAGACGGGTAACTGTGTGTCGTTCCAATTTACCCTCAATCGTCGCAAAATGCTAAATTGGATTTGTTCCATTCTCACCCAGGGGATTGCAAATTGCCTCAAGAGTGTCGCAAAATGAAATGACCCAATGGAATGCGATATGACTCATTTGCCTTGAAGGTAACCTTTAAATTAAAGGAGCCCTCCGGTTCACGGACCCGATGGCATGAAAAATGATGATGGTCCAAAGCAACCCGAAAGAAAACAAGGCCCAACTAAGCAAGGCACTTATGTGGCAAGCTCAAAGTGAAGGGCAACTCGCGACATACAATCCAATCCAATCCAAATGAAGGAACTTCCTCAATTCAAATTCAATGGAAGTACATACAAGGGTAAAACAGTATCGTTCCAATTTTTCTAGAATATGAAGAACATATACTACCGCATTCCCTTTCATTTTTGCAGTGAAAGTCTCTACTGGCCAGATTTTCCTGTCTACCATTCCCTATCAGTATCACCTCCGCTACTCGTCTCCAATCTCGAGCCAAGCAAATCCGACATCTCTGCCAAAAGTTTAACGGGATTAGTGGCGACTGCCAAAAGCAAATCCGACATCTCTGGTTCGTAGGAATAAAGTATTTCTCCCGATGCTTTATTTAGGTGTCTAATCAACCTACCCAAAATGATTAGTGGCGACTCCAAGATAAATCCTTCTTTTGATGAAATTGAACCTAAGTCACGATTTGGTAGAACTCGGGAGAGTTCGAGCTATGCTAGTTAATTTAATTTAATTAACATGATAATCCATTAACTTTAAAAATTGGGAAACAGATTTTTAGGTCGCGACAATAACACATTTACCTTTCCTTTAATTCTGCATCTCTTACTAACAATTTTTTATTTTTATCCTTGATACATCTAATCTGGGTCAAGTTTTTACTTTTCTTATCTCTTATCTTTGCAAGCCTATGGATACCATTTCTCCCTCTTTGCTCTCAAGTTTTTTGTACATATCGAACAAAACCTTGCCTCTAGCCACTCGCACAGCTTTCTTGGCATTTTTTTACATTAATCTAAACTTTTGCGAATTCTCTTCATTATGATATTTATGTAGACATCTAAAATACTTGTTCTCTTAAATTGCCTCCTACACCTCTTCATTCCATCACTAAATTATCTTTGTATGATGCTTGTTCCCTTTACTTTTGCCTAACACTCCTCTTGCCACTCTCTATATGTAATGAGACATCTCACTTCACATTATATTTACTTCTCCTTTTAGTTGCTACGGTCCTTTCTAAAGTATCATTTCCTTCAAATTGATATGTTTTTCCTCTTTTAACTTTCATCATTTTATTCTAGGGTTCTTAGCACTTCGCTACATTTCCTGTACTTTATATCGAACTTCTAAGACCACTACCTTATGTTGCGTAACTATACATTATCCAAGGTAGACTTTGCAATATATATACGAGGTTCTATCGTCTCTTCTAACAAAAAAGAAATCAATTTGACTAAAATTTTGATCATTGTAAAAACTGATTAGATGTGACTCTTTTCCTAAAGAAGGTATTTGTCAACATCAAATCATAAGCTAATGCAAGACTCAAGATGTCTTCGTCATTCTCATTTCTAATCTTGTAGCCGAAACCTCTATGAACTCTGTCAAAACTTCCACTACTTTAACTAATATGTCCATTAAGATCTCTTCCTATAAATACCTTCTCCTCACATAGTATCTCCCTTAAAATCTCCTTCATACCTTCTTAAAATCTATTTTTAATGGCTATTAGCAGTCCAACTTTGTTTTTTGGAGAGTGAGGATACCCATTAAGGATGTTCAAAATCAAATCTCACACTACTAGCTTAACCAAGATAATCTTATCGCATGATCTTTTAACCTCAACAACTCTATCTTTAAAACTTTTATCAATCAAAATCCCAACTCCATTTTGACTCTTTTTTGTACCTATGTATCACAACTTGAATCCAGTAGTTTTCACTTCCTTAATCTTTTCTCTGATCCATTTAGTCTCCTGCAAATAAGCAATATTCAATCTCCTTCTAGCAAAAATATCTACTAACTTCCTCAACTTACCCCATTAAGGTTGTTCCAACTCACCAGTCAAATTCTTACTTCTTGGACATTTCTTTGCCCCCCCCACATTCGCCCATAGAAGTGTTAGGACCCTAGTTCATTTTTCACCACATTTGGGTGTCAATGTGGTGCATCACTTTGAGAATGATGGCCAAAAGCTAGCTTTTTTACCCCTCGCACCCAACTATCTAGGTGCGATGACCCTTGCTCATTTTTTGCTACACTCAACTGTCGATGCAACGCATCGCTAAATAGGATAAGTTCCAACAAAAAAATCTAAATTGTTCATTTCATAGTTGTCATCACTGTTGATCGCTCAAAATGAGGTTTTGTCCTTTTGTGCTGCCATCTCCGCGCATTAGTGACTTCATTCCAACTTTCATGCACTTGTTAAGCTAGTGACCAGCCGAATTGGGTAAAGGACGTTGTTCTATTCAAGAGAATTTGTAGATCAATGGCTTGTCATTGGAGTTCATGTACAACGTAGTTTATTACATGATTCCTAAATTAGTATGGACATCCATGCGATGAGGATAACATCGTAACATCTTGCTGTACTTGTTAAGAATTAGTTCTATTGGCTCGTTCTGACAAGTGAAAACAGCTCGATGAGTTGTTCTTCGGTCAAAACAGATTTTGGTGGATTGAGATGAGATGGCTCGGATTGGGAAAGATGGCTAGGATGAGAAGTTCTGTGCTTTTCCTCTCTCTCTCTTTCGAGGGCCAAGCAAAAAATAGCCATTTTTTATGGGTACTAACTCGAGCATCCTCGTCAAGAGGCTAAAAGCACTGGGGAATGATGGTGATTCAATGCTTGCACGCGGGTTGTGGATGTTGAGATTTGCATTCACATATGACATGACCTACCTTGTTTAAGATAACAAAACAAAATTTCTCATCCTACTAAAGCGACTGAGGAACATGTCTACTCTTTGTTGACGTTATAGATGCATCCTTGAACGGGCAACTTGTCACTCCTGCTTTTGATTTTCATCTTACAAATTTGGTAAGGATCTCATGGTTAGAATTCTAGACTGGCTTTGCCTTACGAATTGTGCAAAGCTTATTCGGTTTTCTTCTCTAGGAAGGATCAAGTACGATACTTCCAACTTTTGTTTTGTACAAAAAGCCCTTTGACTAGTGTGTCGTGCGCAATTAAGTTCTTACGTTTTCTATCTATTAACACTATTAAGTTGATGATGTGTTGCTGTCAATGTGGTAGTAGAAGTTGGACCTATGACGTTCATGTGGCGCTACATTAGCATCCAAATTTTGAGTTCACTCTTGGACAGTCTCGAGAGTTTCTTTGCTTACCTTGTTTCAACCTTTTTTTGGGGGGTCAAAAGCCTTTCGATCTTTTAACATGGCCAAGTCATCAACCAAAAAACCGTTGCTTCTTATTGTGAGATTGCGAACGCCATTCCCACATTAACACGACCCTTCTCTTTCCAAATGATACATCGACCGGCAAGCCTAATCTTCACATACCATGAGTAGCTATTAGAGGTTTCAAATGAGTGGGTCGGGTCGGGTTTGGGTCGAGTCGAATATGGTCCGACCCATATCGACTCATTTAACCTATTTTGACCTATTTTCATATAGTACAAATTTCATGACCCATACCCGACTCAACCCATACCTGACTCGTACCCGACCCGACACGTATTATTTAAATATTTATATATTTAATCAATTCATGAAATATTTGTTTCATAAAATTTAAAAAAAATGTAAAAAATTATTTCACCAATCGTCGCCTCCACTGTGGCCCGCCCACCGCCGCTCGTCTGCCCACCACCATTACCCGCCCACCGCTTTCACTGCCCATCGCCGCTACCGCGGCTCGCTTGCCTGCACAACCACGTACCTATTTAGTATGCAGTGATCTCACATGAGATGTTCACGCTATCGATTCGCGTAATTTGTAATCTTTTAGCTCCTCTTTTTACTTTTTACCACTTTCTTGCTACCTTTTCTAACACTCTTCTCACGCTCCATAGTTCACACCTTCCACAACTTAATGCATCAGAACAGGTCAAGGTACAAACTCAAGCCAAAAGCAGAACACACAACTGAATAAACTGATGGAAATCGACTCCCGAAATTAAGTAACAAAAACCGAAGCTCATGCAATCTAAAACCAGAAGCTATAGCCGAAACTTGGATACTCAACAAACGAAATCGGAATCCAATAGGTGGAAGATTAATCATCGGTCAAAGGAGGAGTTTGACCTAGCCACTGAGAAGGTCCAATGAGTGATGAACTGGTCCTCGATGGCGTGATCCTTGCCATACATGTCCTCTACACCGCCTCCGATAATGGCCTTAGGGTCCAACACGATCTCTCCGTGCCTCAAATCCTTCATCGTGCTCTCCATCTCCATACTTCTTCCAAGCTCAAAGGTCAAAGAACACTGACTGTTGTAGCGAAGGAAAGAGGAGGAGAGGGAGAGGTTCAAAGTGAAGGAAGAGGCGATAGGAATTGAACTTCACAAATGATCAGTGAACAGACGGAGTTAGCGGCAGCGGGTGGTGAGCATAGGTAGTGGGCGGGGGCCGAACGAGCGATGGGCAAGTGAGTAGTGGCAGCGAACGGTGGCGATGGCGGGCATGGTGGCGGGCGTGGTGGGCGACGACGGAGGCTTGAAAAATTATAGCCCATTTACAATGAGTATTTGAAAAGTTATAGCCCATGGGTCAAAAATGGATTGAGCTAAAATCCATTACAACCTATATTTGAATAGGCTTTATAAGTTTAGACCCATATTAGACCCATTTTTTAAATTTATTGAACTCAGATATGACCTAAATGTATAAAAGTGAGTTAAAAAGTGGGTCAATGACCCATATTGACACCGCTAGCGGCTAAATTGCCTCTTCCAAGCTGTTAGCGTCCTCGATTCTCAAGTCGAGCGACTTGCCTTGTCAACGGACAGCAAAGCAATCCATTGAGCCTGGTTCGCAGTTCCTTTACTTTAAGCATGCATGGATTATACCAAGTCACGGGCCAAACAACCCGACCCAGATCTAGGTGGGTCTGGTCAATATTATTAGGCTTATCAAGTCAAACATGATGATATCGATGCACCTCATGTCATATCTTCATGTCATTGCCAAGGGATTTTCTCTATGCTCTACCCACAACTACTGATTCATAATAATTCGTAGTCATTTTGAAGTCTCTAGCCTATATCTTTATTTCAAATTGTAATTTTGAGGTTGAGAAGTTATGAAGCCATGGCTCAACGGGATGGCGCCTTTCTCTCCATGCTTATTTGTTTTTGTATTTAGGAAAGAAATTAGGGCGGCGCTATTTCCACTTTCTTTTCAGTCAAGGCACATCGATATTTATGTTTACCCTTCAATTACGAGATTTGTTTCGGTATATATGATTAACATTATCAACTTATATCTGATATCCTTTGGAATCATAAAACATAAAGATGTAATTTGTTTATTCTAAGTAAAACTATGATTCAAAGTCGAAAAACATTTTTCCCTTTTAAGATCATGAAAAGTATTAATTTGTTTAAGAAGCTATTGACACTCAAAATAACTCGCCTTCCGATACACGTGCTGTACTCATCAGGGGTCAACATGTGAGCGGATCACATGAGGAATCAACAGACGTGCAGAGCACGTGAGGGATCGACATTTGAGCAGAACACATGAGGATTCGATAAACATGATAGACACATGAGAGGAAAGCACATTAAGAGAGAACAAAGAAAGCTCATGCAGAACACATGATGGTACCGATGGGCATCATTTGAAGAAATCGTCAAACCCATTAGTAAATTGAGTGCAACAAAGAGTAGTCCTGCTAGATTCAAAGTCTTTTCAAGGAGTGCTAAAGTATATGAAAGCTATTTCCTTAAGTATCATGGCAAGATGACAGTTTTAAATGATTCCCTAAGAATAATTTGAGGAATCTGTGAAATGTAGGAGACGTGAACATACCCCTCACGATCGAAAGAGAACTAGCAAGATTCGTATCGATAGTTATTGGATTGTTAAATTTCAAAGCCGCAAGATGCGGAGGACATGGGTACAACTGACACAGCTGGGAATCGAAGAGAAGTGCCAACATTATAAGTTATCTAGAGTCGAATAACTAATGAAAGATTGGGTCAAAAAAAAATTTCAAAAATACTGAGGAAGGCAGCAGTTGTTGTCACGCTCGGATTATAACCGCTGAGGAGTGGTCGCCACTTCAATTGTTATAAATTGCACCAAGCATCCACAGAGAAAACCCCCCAAACAAATCAACAAATTTATCTTATCTTTATTCATAGTATTATATTTACTTTCCTTTTCTGTAACTTTCAGATTCTCATCGTCGAGTTAAATTTCGGCATTTATCTTTATCTCAAGTACTATGTTATCGAGTCAAACTCTAGTGCATTATCGAAAAATGTTCAAGACTTCGTTATCGAGTCAAATTCTAACATTGTGTTAGGTGCATTGATTCATTACCTTTGAAAGGAATTGTGCTTGCGAGGCCATTCCATCGAGACAAACTCTAATTTGGTTCATGTTTATGCACTTTCTTTCAATTTCACCTGTATCGATTCATTTGGATTTGTACTTGTAGACTATCACCATCGAGTTAAACTCTAGACGAGATAATATTTTGTAATTCTATTGGATTCTATACGGATTTCACGCATTGATTCTTCTGACTATTTGAAATTCTTCTGTCCAAAATTATCACAAACCCATTGTCACATTTAAAAGCCAAAACATGAAATTTAGTGAAAGGTATTTTGTCATGGAGCAATTCTAGCAAAACTTCTTTGTGGCACACTCGGTGGGACCATTATGATTGATTCGAGGAGAATGATAATGAGAACTAGAAACCAATCTAACGACTGATATTTCTCCACCACCGCCTTTTGATTGAGTAAGTGTATCGGAATTATCAAACGCTCAGCTAATTATAGACTAACTACAAGTTGTTGAGACAAATATCCCAAGGCAGCTGATGAATGATCAAAGAGTGCAGATAGAGATAAATCCGACTACTTTTGCTATGATACAGAGGATATTTGAAGAGAGTCTAAATGAGTGGACCAATCTTGTGACCAGATAGATGGAAAAGACACTTAATGTGACATCCCGCTGATGGGGTGTACACAACTCTTTATCCCACATCGCTTATGGGGGGAAGTCCTGGACTAACTTATAAGGCTTAAGCTTGCCTTTAACTTGCGAGACACGTTTTCTAGGGTCGTATGGGAGACTTTCATAGAAATAAAATCGTGAGGACTGTGTGTCCAAAGCGGACAATATCTTGCGAGTGGTGGGTCCAAATTGTTATAAATGCTATCATAGCCGACTCCCGAAAGCATTTGTGGACCACAGTGGGTGCTAGTTGATGCACGCGGTACATAATGGGGACGTTGTATCGCTGAGGGAGGGAGATTATAACTTCCCATTGATGGGGTGTGCACAACTCTTCGTCCCACATCGCTGATGGGGGAAGTACTGAACTAGCTTATAAGGCTTGAGCTTGCCTTTAATTTGCGAGACGCGTTTTTTGGGGTTATATAGGCAACTTTCGGAGGAACAAAATCGTGAGAGCTGTATGTCCAAAGTGGACAATATTTTGCGAGCGGTAGGCCTAGGTTGTCATACTTAAACCTTTGATAATCAACAGAATTATGAAATGTGATCAGAGGCGAGAGTCATCAAGCAGTCCTGGTCCCATGCATAGTCAACACACTTATATCCCAACGACTTATGGATATGTTCCTCAATTGACTAATGTCATACCCATCACAGGGAATCTTGTTCACACAGTGCCCCCAGTGCTCCCAATGAAAATCCTTTAAACGATGAGACTATTAGCGGAATGCCGACAGACAAAACAACTCATCTTGGTGGAGTTCAAGTTGGTGTAAAGAGTAGTGTTGAAAATAGTCAAGCAGGCCAAAATATTTACCAAAACATAGCACCGATGACTATCAAACCCATTCCACAACCTGTTCCACAAGCCATTCCATAACTTGTTCCATAAAACATTCCATAGATTATCCAGCAACCCACAGCCATATCCACAGCAACAAAATCTTGTTCAACAACTATAACTCCCAAGGTCCTACACACAACCGACCATACTGCAGCTAGTTTAAGGGGTCCAGCTTATACTACAACCTATGGTACAAACTCTTAATCAGAACCAGGCTATTTATGCTCAGGTGCCAAGACAATATGGAGTTGAAGCAAATGGAATTGGGGAGTATCGCAAGCCATTTCCATCATTGATGGATGAGATCGCTTATCCATGGGGTTCTAAGATTCCTGAGTTCACTCTATTTACTAGAGAAGATGATCAATCAGCGCAAGAATACATGAACAGGTTCATTTTCATGTGCGCAAATGTTGGTCATGCTGATCATTGGAAGTTAAGGTTGTTTGCATTATCCTTATCGAAAGCGGCCTCCACCCAATTTACCTCCTTGCCACCTAACTCGATAAATGCATGGTACCAAATGGAAATGATGTTTCACAGCCAATTTCAAAGGATCCAACCTGAAGTATAGGTAGCAAACTTGGCAGCTATAAATCGGTGGATCACATTGTTGCTCAATTCAAGTAGACTAGAAATAAATTTCTTGTGTCATTATCCAAGAAGAAATTTATGAACCCTACTCTAAGCGAACTCAAGTTCAATCTTCGAGACAAAATAGTTGGTCAAACCTTTAATGACCTCTTTCAATTGGTCTCAATTGCATCGAAATACAAAACAATCCTGAAAGAAGAAAATAAAAAATAAACTAAACATGATTTGAATTTCTCTAGAAGCTATGAGTATCGAGAAGAATAAGGTCGGCTAGATTACGAGGAGGTAGCGTGGCTAAGATGGCAATCAATAGACTATATACATGTTAGGCTTTAAAGCCTGTGAAAGGAAAAGAGAGATTCAAAAAGAGCGTCATGTTCAAAGTGAAGGACACCCAAGTCTACCCTTTCGATATAAGCAAGGAAGAGGAGGTTTTCTATCTTTTATTAGCTGATGGCTTGATAAAGTTGATGGAAAAGGTCATCCCCAGCAAAGAGGAGTAAGTTGAGAAGATGTATTATAAATGACACCATTCGTGGAGGCATAATACTATGGACTATATTGTATTTCAGAAGAACATTCAAGAAGCAATCAAGCTAAATAAGATTAATTTTGCTAAAGAACAGGAAAAAGAACCCCTGCGATCAACGCTAAACTATTTCAAGTGATGACAAGGATGGTGTCAAGTAAGGCTTACCAGCCAAGCTTCTCATTATAAACAGGAGATAGCTCGAGGACATCGATTAGTCTCCATTGGAAAACATGAGAAAGACCTCTAAGTAAGTGTTAGAGAAGACATCCCGATCCAGCGAGGGGGCAAGAAGAAAATGTATCAAATGCAGAGGTCTAAAGGAGCAAAAAAGATAGCCTTCAGGGAATTTGTGACCAAAACCCACCAAAGGACATTTTGGAAATTTGATCGGAATTTGTGTTTCCGCGATAAACGAGAATTGGGCAGAATTTATCATCCTTTAGTATGTAGAAGATCACCAAAATTCAAGACAAATAATTATTTTATGCAGATTACAACCATTTTGTTTTGAAGTTAGCAAGTCGACCAGGTGTATTCAATAGGGTAGTTTACCCTAGTGGGCAGCCATAGAGAAACAAGGTTATTATTGAACAACAGAAACATTAGAATCAAACAAAGAGTATGGTCGTATCGCTTTATGAAGTAGGCTATTATTCTAAAACTCTTGGTTGGACAAAAAAAACTTAAATATGCATCGTAACCCCCCCTCAAAGGGCCAATGGTTTGAAATAAAAGAAGTCTTTGTGCCGGGGACACCTCATCTAGAACCTAGAAAAGGAGAGTTTTAAGGAAGAAAAAGATGCAAAAACTGCAATAGCTAGTGGGTCAAGTGCAAATTACCTAAATCCAACCAGCTTTAGTTGCATCTCACAAACCCAAGAGGATTTGTTCACGGAACTTGGTCTTGAAAAGAAAAAAGAAGTGAGTGTCAAGATTGAAAAGAAACGGGAAGAGACAGTGACCATGTCGATTGCAAGTCAAAATTTAGACCAACGCTTTCATCCTGACCAAAAACCATTTGATACATCATGCATTGTTCAAGTTAAGTTACCTTTGAGATTTAAAGCGTCCTCAATGCGCGCTGAATCTAAAGAATATAACAGAATTCCAGTTTGACAAAGAAGAAATGATGGAATTTGAAAAACTATTTGTTCAAGATTCAAGGCATCTCCGAGCTCTCAACATTAGTGTAAAAGTTAATGGTCGACCTATGTCTAAACTGCTAGTTGATGGAGGTTCCACCCTAAACCTCATGTACAACAAATATGTCAAGAAACGATAAAGAAAGGATACAGAGATCATCCCCTTAAATATACAACTCACAAACTTTACAGAGGAAGTCAATAAAGCGAGAGGGATATTTTTCGGGGATTTGACTGTTGGATTCGGGACATTTAAGGCTTCATTTTGTGTTATGGATATAGATGAGTCCTACAACCTATTACTTGAAAGCGATTGGCTCCATGGGAACTAGTGTGTGCCCTCGACTTTACACCAAATGTTTGCATTCTAGAATGAGAATAAAGTGAAGTACGTTAAAGCCAACACACAGGCACAAGTTGCTTAAGCCATACTCTTAGAATTAATTAAAGACAAGATGGTCAAATATATAGTAGTGCATATATTGTTGAACCACCAAATGTTGACCCCAAAAATGTAGTGTTTTACCGTTTCGATGAGGGATGTATCGAATGGATCCCTAAAAGTGAACAAACTGGACAGTTAAGTGAGGTTGTACATAGTAAACCTTATATTATTGAAAGACCACAATGAGAAGTATGTGGCTAATAGGGCCGAATGCAGGATGCAATTAGAAGATATGGATGATTACATAGAGGAGCTTGAGGATTCACCTATCAAGGGGGATAACAAGGAGATAAATGTCCAAGATCCTCTAGAAGAAATCGATGTGGGAGACAAACAACACCGTCGACCTTCGTATGTGAGCATATTTTTGGAAAGAAATTTCAAAGCACAATTAGTGGAGTTATCAAAGAAATACAAAGCTTGCTTTGTTTGGGATCACAATGAAATGTCAAGGCTAGGTAGAGATATGGTAGAGCATCGATTGTCAATTAAGAAATGATTTCAACCATACAAATAACCGCCAGGGAGATTTGCTCCCGATGTTATCCTAATTTTCAAAGAGGAAATCAAGAGGTTGTTAGTAGTTGGATTTATAAAAACAGCTTCATATGTGAAATGGCTATCGAATTTGATCCCTATGAAAAAGAAGAATGGAAAACTTAGGGTATGCATTGACTTTAGAGATCTTAATGCTGTCAACCTGAAAGATGAATATCAAATGCCAATGGCAAATATACTAATTAATTCAGCATCAGGTAGTGAGATCATGTCGTTGATGGACAGCCACTTGGGGTATAATCAAATATTCATAACTGAAGATAATGTACACAAGACAACATTGAGGTGTCCTAGAGCCATAGGAACATTCGAATGGTTAGTGATGCCATTTGGTCTGAAGAACGTTGGAGCTACCTATCAAAGGGCCGTGAATTCCATATTCCATGACATGATAGGGAAGTTTATGAAAGTTTATATAGATGACATCATCGTGAAATCATACTAAGTAAGTCATCTAAACTTCCTTAAACAAGCATTTATCAACAAGCAAAAATGTCAATTGAAAATGAATCCCTTAAAGTGCGCTTTTGGTGTTAAAATCAGGAATTTCCTTAGTTTCCTTATAACCCAGAGAGAAATAGAAGTAGATAGAGATAACACTAGGGCAATTATAGAATTGCCACCGCCCACTACTAATAAGCAACTACATATGATATTAGGAAAGATCAATTTTTTGTGTCATTTTATTGCTTACCTTTTAGGGAAGATTTAGATATATTCTTCTTTCCTCAAACAAAAAACCACGAAGAATTCAATTGGGAGGAGAAATAACAAAAAAAAATTGACCATATAAAGGAATACTTGACGAATCCACCAGTTTTGATGTCATCCAAGAAGGGTAGGCCGTTGAAGCTATGTTTGTCAACATCCGATACTACTATCGCAAGCATGCTGGCGTAGGAAAACGATGAAGGAAAAGACTAAGCAGTATATTACCTTAGTCGGATGCTAAATGACACAAAGACAAGATATTTACCCATAGAGAAATTATGCTTGTCTTTGTATTTTTCATGTGCCAAGTTGCGACACTATATGCTACCAACCACGTTGCCTATAATCTACGAGTCGAATGTAATCAAGTACATGTTGACTGAGGCAATTATTAGAGGAAGAATAGCAAAGTGGACACTCGCCTTGATCAAGATGTATTTGGAGTATGTTCCCCTCAAGGCTGTGAAAGGACAAGCAATTGTAGATTTTATTATGGATTATCCTTTTATTTGCCTAGAAGAAGAGAAAGAACAAGATTTAATTCAAGTCTTGCCATGGTCTTCGTACTTCAATGGATCAAGTATATCCAAGTTGTTAAGCATCAAGATCCTCATCGTTTCACCTCAAGGGTAGAAGACTATTCAAACTGGATTTTGACTGCTCAAATAACCAGCCGAAGTGCGAAGCATTAATAGCTGGTTTGAACATCTTGATTGATTGAAAGTTAAGTTCTTCATAATAAAAGGGGACTCTCGATTAGTAATTAAGCAACTCTCCGGTGAATATAAATGTCTAAATGAAAACATAGTTCATCATTATGCATTGACAAAATATTTGTTAAAAGAGTTTTCCGTTGTTGAACTTGTTCATATCAAAAGAGATGATAATTCGGAAGCCAATGAGTTAATTCAAATGGCATCCGAATACAAAATATCATAAATACTAGCAAGGTCCATAGGGACTTGAATTGAAATATTTTCATCAATAGATAATCAAATAATGATTACACGTGCCAATTCCATCGAGAACCAAGACGCGAATACGGACCAGGATTAACAAAAGCCATTTATCGACTATTTGAAGAACCCGGCTACCAAAGACAAAAATTTCAAAAGAAAAGTGATAAAATATTTGTTAATTGGCGACGAGTTATATAGGAAGTCTGTGGATGGTCTCCGTCGTTGTTTGGATAAAAATGAGTTGATAGTCACAATGGTGGAAGAACACGAAGGAGTATGTGGTGCTCACCAAACGGGCATTAAGATGAAATGGCTATTGCGGCGTCATGGGTATTTTTGGATAAATATGACCTAAGATTGTATTGATTATGCTAAAGGATGTGAGTCACGTAAAAAAAAAAAATGGTCCAATTCAACATGTACCTGCATCGATACTTAATCCAATTGTCAAACCCAAGGGTAATGGATATAATTGGTGAGATACATCCTCCTTCATCCAAGAAACACAGCTTTATTCTGATTTCCACAAACTACTTTACCAAATTGGTTGAAGCTACCTCTTACAAGAATATCACACAAAAGACTGTAAAGGAATTCATTGAAGAAAGAATCATACATGGGTTCGGGCTACTAAAAACAATAACCGTCGACCAAGGTAATGTCTTTACTGGTCAAGAGATAATGACTTTTACCGAATCAAGGGGAATCAAGATAATTCATTCTACCCCATATTATGCCCAAGCGAATGGATAAGCTAAAGCATCAAATAAGGTGCTAATTAACCCTATTAAGAAGCATCTATACGAGAACCCAAGGGAAGAGAATCACTATTATCTCGGGTTTTATGGGCATATAGAACATCTAAAAGGTCAAGCATGAGGGTAAGCCCATATATGTTGATCTAAAAGGTCAAGCATGAGTACACAACAAACACGTAAGGGCAAAACACTTCGACATTGGCGATTTAGTATGGAAGACTATATTACCAATGAACATTGACGATAAGAAGTTTGGCAAATGGTCTTCAAATTGGGAAGGCCCCTTCTTAGTTACAGATATTATGTCTGAGAATGTGTATCGACTAATGCATATTAAAGGTGATGAAATGCAGCAGTCAATCAGAAGGAAGCATTTGAAGAAATTCCACCCAACCACGTAGGAAATGCAGGAAAATGAGGCAAAAGGTCAAACTTTTTATTCTTTTTGAAATCAAAATCCAAGAGATGCTGACCCAAGAAGGTTACGATTACAAAGGTTCGAAAAATCGCAAGGAATCAGATGACATGGCAAGGCATCACAGGATTATAGCCTGACTATATAGAATAAAAAGCGTTAGGATCGAAACGATGCTCAATCAAGGAAGCCGCCAAAGATTGAGGTATAGTTTAAAAGGATTAAAAGGGGCATATATTGAGATTCGAAATAACTCGCCTATAAGACACATGCTCTACTCATGAGGGGTCAGTATATGTGTAGATCACATGAGGGGTCAGTATATGTACAGATCACATGAGGGATCAACACACATGCAGAACACATGAGGGATTAACACATGAGTAGGACACGTGAAGAGTTAACACACGTTATAGGTGTTGACACCTGAATTTTAATCATTTTTTAGAAAATTAATTAAAAATCCATAAAAATATATAAAATTAAAAAATCAACTTTGAAAACCTCGACCAAATCTAAGGAACTAATTTGGAACGAATAATAATTCTTGAAATTTTTCGTATTTTTAACATTTTTCATATATCAGGAAATACCCAAAAATCATTAAATATATATATTACTTGGCCTAAAAAAAGAAAATATCCAATATTTTTATTTTAAATCTATCTTCATGTTGGCCCATTTAAATTTAAAAAATCCAATTCGGTATTGTGTGTTCCTTCACAAACATAGTCCCGAATCGGGCTTAAAATATACAATTTGAGTCTCTTTATTTTAATTTTTCTCCTTTTATGAGTTGTGACATTGTCATCTAATATCTCAATTTTTTTTTATCTTGGCCCAATTGTACCCAAAGTTACTCAATTTTGATAAAGGGACTTAATTGGAATTTATATTTTTCAATTTAGCCCTTGATTCACCAAAAGAAAAATTAAAATTTTTCTAAGGGTGCCCATGAAAATAAAAATCCATCACCCTATACTTTTTGGCATTCTAAATCCATTGGTGGGGTTATTTTGGTTCATTTTCTCTGTTTAGGCTTTGAAATGCTCAAAACAAGATTTCAGGTCAAACCCAAAATTTGGGGTTTTGTCCAATTTCAAGTGAATTTTCATAAAAACCTCATTTTTAGATGTAATTTATGTTGGAAAACTCATTTTTGGCCTTAATTTCACGAAAAAAGGGCCAATTTTTGGCTCAATTTGGCCTTTTTTGGGCAGGTTGGGTCATCGGGTCGGGCTGACCCAACCCATGACCTGACAATATACATCATCTTCCTCCTTTGGCACCAGCACGGCACACACGCATGTTTTTTCTTGCTCGTCCCCAAATGATGTCATCGCGCCCTACGTCACCAAATCCTCCCCCTTTTTATCGTCCAACGCACATGCTCGACGTACAAACGCCTGCGCCTGTTATCTGAGAGGGAGGGAGAGGCCATTAGAAAAAAAAAAAAAGAAACGTGAGCTATCCACCCGAGGGAGCTAAGGGAATCGAGCATAAAGAGCAATTCGAGAACATTCTCACGGGGGGATATTTTTCGAGAAGAGAGAGAAGAGTTTGAGAACAAGAAGGGAAAGGAGAAGGGGGAAAAAAAAAGCTCTCAACCACTTTTCATTAACAATTGGAGGCAAAAACCAAGCTCTGTGAGGTCGTTGGCCAAGTGACCCGAGCTACTCTGCACTAGTAGCTCTGCCGTGAGACCCAAGAACTACAGTTTCTCTGCCCGATCCCCTTTTTTTGTTTTGTTCTTCCATTTTCTTCAGTTTAATCTAGCTCTATATTCTTGCTGAGCTTGTTTTTGCTATTTTCTTACATTGTCTCGAACGAAAACTATCGAGGTGATCCTCCCACCCCCCCCCCCCAATGGTCGGGCCTACAACTTGTCCCCATCGTCGCCACAGAAGTTCCCGAGCCAGTCCAGCTCGCAAGTAAGCTACCCTAGACTCCTACAACATTGCTTGATTGCTTAGGTTAGTTTGTTTAGCGTAGGGCCGACTGGTTTGTTCTTTCACCAGAAAAAGTGTTTCGGTTGTGGTAGTTCAGGTAAATTTTAGGTATTTTGAGGTGCTTTTGGCGGCTGGAAATGGCAAATATAGGTGTCTGGGTAGTTTAGGACAGGTTTAGATGAATAAAGAGGCTCCAAATAAGCATTTTGGGTCTCGACCAAATTTTCTAGCAAGGTCACCGAAAAAGTTGGCCGCTGGCGACACCACCAATCATCTTATCCGAAGGCAAGAAGTTGACTGGTCAACGATGACGTGGTTGCCACGTGTTGAACTCTAAATTTTTGCAAAAAAATCATTTTCAAAAAATAAAATGGATTTTCAAAAATAAAAAAAAAATCTTTTGTGACCGTGTAGCCCAAGTTTGGTCACATGTCACGATCTCGATCGTCTGTTTATTTTTTAAAATTCAAAAATATTTTTGAAAAATTAAAAATTAGTTAACCCCGCCCAATCGAATGGTCATGGATTCGCCACGTCACCCTATCATGGCCGTTGATCTGAGAGAGGGATCGAAGGGCCTTAGGTTATTCACGTGTCCAAATTCTAACTATGGGATTAATAATTAGTTTAAAAAATTTGGAAAATAAATAAAAATTCAAACCAAAAATCTAAAACTGCGTCATTTTAGGCTGACCTAAGACCCATTTAATCTAAGTCAGGCGCCAACGAGGCGTGGGCTGAGTCAATCTGACCTAGTCTGAAAAATATTTAAAAAGATTCAAAAATAAAAAAATGTTAAAAAAAACCAAAAAATTTTGGAAAATTATAAAAAAAAAATTATAAAAAAATTGGAAAAAATCCCAAAAAATTCCAAAAATTTAGAAAAGCCTCAAAAATTAGGAAGCATATCATTTTATTTAACCAATCCTATTTTTGATGATTTTTCCCTTTTATATTTTTAAAATGACAATTTCGCTTCTTGTGGGCAATCTCGAAAAATTCCCAAAAAATCCCAAAAATTATAGAAAATGAGAAATGGTCAAGCTTGACTGGCCAAATCTATATTTTATAATTTTGTCTCCCAATTCTTCCAAAATGAAAAATTTTCCCTTCATAGTAAAAATCCAGAAAAATTTCAAAAAATCTAGAAAATTGGGAAACAAACACATTCAACTGGCTAACTCTATTTTTGATGAGCTCTCTTCAAAATTTACAATTTTACCTTTGGGCAAATTGTGCCATGAATTGACGATTTTACCCCTAACGGATAAATCGCTTTCAAATCATCCCAAACTCCTTTCAATTCTTAATACACCCCTTCTCTAAGCCTTTAGGGCTTCATTAGGGATGCCATGTATTGATCTAATGCATTTATCCACATGCTTTTGATCCTCGATTTGCGTACTTATCTTACTTATTGTGATTGATAGGTTAATTATTTCTATCTATATGAACTCCTAGATTTTAGGACTCCCTCATCTCAATTCATTTGCATGAATCATAGTAAAAAAAAAATCACTCAACTTCGATACCAAAAGAGCATCAATAGTAACATTGGCGTAACTAAATCCACGATCCCAAATCTCTGATTCCGTTGGAGTCATATGGCTACTCCCACCGTCCGATGAGGTTTTCGATCTATATTTCCCAAAGATCAGTGGCAAATCCAAAAGCATGTACATGTATGCACACATTACCCGACCAAGTCTAAAGTCGAATCCAACAACCCGTTACGATTTGGTATAGACTTGGGATGGCCCAAGTTGAGCTCATTTTGAGAAGGCTTAGCAATCCATCAGCCCGATCGAAGATCGAGTCGCAACAAAAGGCATGTGAGAAGAAAGCACGTCGAGAGAGAACAAAGAAAGCTCATGTAGAACACGTGATGGTACCAATGGAAATCATTTAAAGAAATCGTCATGCCCATGTGCAAATTGAGTGCCAACAATGAGAAGTCCTGCCAAATTCAAGGTCTTTCTAAGGAGCACCAAAGTATATGGAAGCTATTTCCTTGAATGTCATGCGAGAGCATAGTTTTGCAGCAAAATGATTCCCTAAGAACAAGTTGAGGAATCGGCGAAATGCAAGGGACATGAACATACCCCTTATAGCGAAAAGGGAAACAGTAAGAGTCCGATCGACAGTTATTGGATTGTCAAACTTCAAAACCCCAAGATGCGAGAGACATGGGAACGATTGACACACATGGGAATCGAAGAGAAGCACCAACATTATCAATTATCTAGAGTCGAATAACTACTCAAAGACTGGGTCAAAAAGGATTCAAAAAGACTGAGGAGGGCGACAATTGTTCACGAACTCGAATTATAACCGCTGGGGAGCTATTACCACTTTAACCATTATAAATTTCACCAAGCATCCATAAAGAAGGCCCCCCAAATAAATCAACAAATTTATCTTATCTTTATTTATCGTACTGCATTTATTTTCGTTAGCTATAACTTTCAAATTCTCATCGTCTAGTCGAACTCCAGCATTTATCTTTATCCCAAATATTGTGCCATTGAGGCAAACTATGATGCATTATTAAAGCGTATTCAAGACTTTGTCATGGAGCTAAACTCTGACACTGTTTTGGGCGCGTTAGTTTGCTATTTTTGAAGGGAATTTTGTTTGTCGAGCCATTCCATCAAGTCAAACTCTAGTTTGGCTCACGCTTGTGCACTTTTTTCAATTTCACTTGTATCAATTCCTTTGGATTCATACTTGTAGACTCTCGTCATCGAGTCAAACTCTGGTCGATACAATATTTGTGTAATTTTATTGGATTCTATACAAATTTCGTGCTTTGATTGTTATGACTATCTGAAATTCTCCTGTGAAAATACTTTATCCAATATCATCATAGAATCCCTTATCAAATTTAAAAGTCAAAAGACAAATTATGGTGAAAAATATTTTGTCGCGAAGCAATTCCAGTGAAAATACTTTTAATTTGAATTGTTAGAGAACCACTTATTTGTTCTTTTCTCAAAGCTAGAAGTGATTTTGATGGAAAACCAAATCTCATTACAAATGCTTTTCATTCGAACTTATATTAATTTATTGGAGAAAACTCTAACGTCATGGTTCATGCTTCATGGGCAATATTGACAGACTTTCTTCATGGTTGAACATTTACAAAGTTTAGTCTGAATCTTCCTTTTATATATATATATATATATATATATATATTTCTAGTCTATATGTTGACTATTGAATCGAACAAACGAAGTAAAATGTTGAATTGAATTTCTAGTTGAACACACATACGGGTTTTGCTTTTGCTATCTTAAAAGAAAGCTCTCTTCAAATTATGTTCAAGAAAGAATAAAATAGGAAATTTTGAATTGAATGGAGATAGGAAAATCGCATCTTATAGATCATCAATTCGGATAAGTAAAAGGCCATTAGGTAGTATTAATGCATGATTAATACAGTTGAGGCTAATTATCGGAGTGCTTTATCCCCCAAAAAAAAGTGTTGAACTAACGCCGAATAAAATATTATAATTAAAACAAAAAGGACAATCGACATTATTATGATGTTGAGAAGTTATGAAGAAGTGCCCACATTCTTATTTGAACTTGACGATGATTAATAAAAATAAAACTAGTTAATTAATGTCCAATTGCTTTCAATTAGTAAAAATAAAAAGATGTCTTTATTATAAGTTGCAGCTTTATCTAATAGACGGAAAACATTTTCCTTTTTGGGATCATGAACATATTACTTTGGTGGTAATATAATCTTTGACTCGTTAGAAACTCATTTCATCTGTTCTTTTGTCTAAGCTTTAAGTGATTTTGATGGAAAGCCAAATCTACTTAGAACTTCTTTGCACTCGCACTTATATTTATTCGCCGAAGTATACTTCGAGGAGAAGGTTTACGAGCAATATTGACAAACGTTTTTCATGGTTGAACGATAACAAAGTTTAGTTTTTATCTTTCTCTTCCTTTTTTTTTTTTTTTTGCACTTTGTTCTTTTTCAAGTCTTCACGTTTAACCGTTGGAAGGAACAAACAAACTAAAATCTTAAATTGAGTTTCTAGTTCAACACACCGGAGTTCCGGTTTTGCTAATTGAAGGAAAAAGGAAATCGTTCTCTACTAACTTGGTTCAAGAAAGGCTAAACAATTGATACGCGTAGAAAAATGTATTAGAAAGTATTAATGTGTGCTCAATAAAGTCGAGGCTAACTTATTAAAAGGAAAAGAATGGTGTGCTTTAATTTTTAAAAAAAAAAGCGAGTAGAAAAATCACCACTTAAAAATCATAATTAAAACAAAAGGGACATTTAAGAACATCATTAGTATTCAATCACCATTCCTCCGAAAGATTTTCTTCTATTCTTCATATGGTGGGGGATGGAGGATTTGGTCAAAGTTGTTCTGCCGACCAAAGCGAAATTCCCTCTCATCAACCCTAATCACTTCCCTAATAATTTCACAAAAGAAAAGAAAAAGATATTATTCTTCCAAAACGTGACATCGAAAGCGAAATTGTGTCTCCTCCAACTTTCCAAAGCCTCACTAATTAAATACACGCATTCCCAGACGAGAATTCCAAAAGCATCTTTCTCATGATGAACTTTAGCAAAACAATCGAGAGCCATAATAATTAATCATGATCTCTCCTCTTCTCCTCGACTTTGACAAGCCAATGAAACAGTCGAGAAGCCATCGTTTGGAATCTCATCATCATCACCATCATTCCCCCATTTTCATCCTCTTTCTCTCACTAGAAAATGCCTTAATTCCTCTTGGGGGCCCTCCCTGTCCAGCTCTTTCCCAGCAGTCCCATGGCATCCCAGATAAGAAGTAATGGAGAGAGAGAGATGGAGGGAGATGATGATGATGAGAATAATGATGATTGTGACTATGATTATGATAATAATTATGATAATTAATATGAGAGAGAGAGAGAGAGAGAGAGAGAGAAGAGAACAAAAGGCATTTGCATGACTAAGAGCCGAATGATGTTGTCTGAAGGGAACAAAATAGATCCTTCCAATGTCCAGGTTTTGCGCATGCGAACCTGTCTTCTAAGATATGCTTCTCTCATCGGGGTCCTCGTGAGGTGACATTTAAAAAAAAAAATTCTTTTACCCTTTTGGCCAAGTGTCATGAGGTGACAATTAGTGGAATAATTTGGAAGAAATTTTTTCATCTTTGTACCGAGAATATTCGAATAATTAGCTGCATGCATGCTTTCTCGCCCTAGGGTTAGGGTTAGGTACGCCATGATAATCATGAGAAATTTATATGACACTGGTATGGCTTCATGATCATCAACACGATTCCCTGATTATTGGTTAGTTGTTAATTTTGCGAAGTTTAAAATTTTAGATAAGTAGATCTTCACGCCATGACATTGCATTTCAATGTCCCCATACCACTTGTGAAGTAGCCATTAAAATTCTCATTAGAGGTTGGATTGATGTCATGGGAAAAAAGAGAATGGGCTTTTTTTTTTCTTTTTGCCCTTGTTGGGGTTAGATGTGTCAGCTCAATTTCGATCTAGATAAACATGTTAAAGGGACAAATTTTTTTTGTCTCGTGTTTATTGATTTTTGTTGTAACATTCATTAACAGCGAAAAACAAATGTAGAAATCGAGAACGTCTAAGGTGTGCAAGCGCTCCCACGTATATATTTCTATCCGTACAACTATTGGTACATATAATAACATATAATTGTTTTCATTTTTTTATAATTTGTAACTCGTATTTTTCTTTTTACGGAGAAATTTAAAAAAAAATTGGAGATTTAACTAGTATTTCAATGTATTACCGTCAAAAAGATTGTTCTCTTTTGCAAAATCACGAACAAAAAAAAACTAGATTCCTGTTGTCTTTCGTTCAATTTTGAAAAAGAAAACTTTTGAGTCATTTGACATGGAATGAGTAGGTGAATGATGATTTAAAAGTAATGAGTGAAAGGAGATGTATAATTATTCAAATTAAAGGATCAACTAATGCGAGAGAGACACATACTTGAGGAACGCGGCTTCCAATTATGAGCGAAGGCAATGATAATGATTCAACCACCGCGGTGAAATTGAAGGCCGTTGACATTGTATTACCGTGTGGAATTTGACAAATTTTGTGCAATCAAATCCTAATCAATCATCCAAGAAATCTTTCTAGAAGTTGTGTGATCCAACCCGAGTGTTCATACTATTTAATCAAGCAAACATAATTGTCGATTCAAACTTGAAGTTTCACCGAAAAAATTTCCATGAGAAGATCGATAAATATAGCTACCGCCCAAAAATGACCAAGTTTTTATTAGTGATAAGTAATGCATTCAGTCGACAAGAAGAGTTATCAATGAATAAGATGATCGGTGAATTCCAAACTTGTCGACATTGAGAAAATCGACGACACAGGGTGTGGAAGCTGTCGACAAAACCTTCCATCGGGAAGAGAAATCGATGGACAGTCCTCGGACAGCAAGTGATTCCATATTTTGGTTAAGTTGAGTTAGTGCAATTAATGAACAGAACCGAAGCCTATCAACACATTTGTCGAAGAAAGACAGTGATCGACACCAGCATATAATCTGTTGGGTGGATATGTCAATATTCTAGGAATTCGCAATTTCTTGTAGCTAATCGTCACATGATAATAGGAAATTATGTCTAGTTATTTGTAATTTCCCATAATTGCATGTAGCATTGGGAGGTTTTATTGATTTGAAGTCCACGATCCGCGGCGATCACTTTGCGGGTAAATGACATGACAAAGAAGATTCAAGACCTCATAATGAAATGACATGACATTTCAATATCCCCACAAAATATGACATGCCAAATAAAAATAAAAGCATGATATAATATGTAAAATCACATACAAAATAACATGACAATTCAAATGCAAAATAAAATGACGAAATAATGCGACATGAAAATTCATATGCAAAATATGACAAATAAGTGACTTGACACTGCACCAATGACATGATAATTTGGTGCTAAAAGATTCGCACAACGCTCACTTTATTATCCAAAAAAATGTTCGTATCATTTTAATGTCACTTTCAAAAAAAAAAGATCTCCTAAGCGTCAACTACGATTTAAGTCATCAAAAATCCGATGTGGTCATTTTTTATAGGATATTGAGGCAATCAATCTATAACAGTTTTAGTGTTAATTTGACCAAGTTAACAAAGCCGTTAATTTGATCTAGTCACCGCAATCAACCTGTAACCGCTTTGATTTGATTGATATCTTCAATTAATCTATAACTGCTATTATTTGATTGATTTCTTTTTAATTTCCTCCGTTAGTTGCTTATAATAAAATTTTCCTTTTACAACAAAAGAAAATATTTAAAAAAACAAGAGATTTTCAATTATCTTCTCTCACTTTATTAGCTGGGTTTTGCGTCAACGATCTTGTTCCCGTGCCCTATGTTATTCTGTGCAAAATACCGAGGAAGATCTATTGTATCCTACGAAGATAGTTGCTAAAGTCTTACACACCTAGTTTTGTACTCCAATGGATGAAATTATCCTCAAGGGTAGTGCTCGTACACCTCAGATATTTATGTTCTTATTTCTCCATCTTATCCGATACATACCTTTTCTACAACAATCTTGAGGATAAAACTATAACTTCTCAAATTGAACCTACTATCAAAACCACTAATGCTGCTGCCAAAGCCATTGTTGATCCAGTTGCATTGCCATCACTACCACATATGTCCTATGCCAAACCATTTTCGGACATATCGACGATTGTATTTTTCAATGGCAATAGCTTCAGAAGATGGCAAGAAAGAGTTTTCTCTACCCTAGACGTTCATGGAGTCATTGTCGCACTGATGGGGCCCAAACCAATCGATAATAATCTACGAGAATGATGGATACATACCAACAAATGTAGGCATATAATTATTAGTGCACTTTCTAATGAATTGTTTGATGTTTATAGTCCATACAAAGGAGCAAAACAAATATGGAACTCCATGACTACAAAGTACACTATCGAAGACGTGAGCAGAGAGAAGTTCATGATCAGAAATTATTACTGGTGGGAGGTGTCTGATGATAATTAGATCAAGACGCAAATCAATTAGTATCATAAGTTGGTGGAGGACCTGAGGGCAGAAAACATCAGTTTACAAGAAGAGTTTATTACGAGAATGCTGATTGAAAAGTTGCCAGAATCTTGAAATGACTACAAGCACAAAGACAAGCAACTATCACTAAAAGATCTAGTTGTGCATATCATCATTATAGATGCAACCCTTAAGGAGATCAAGGCTGCGAAGACTAAGGATATTGCTACCATGGCAAATTTTGCGCAAGGTAAACCTCAGTTTCGCCAAAACAAGTTTAATAACAAAAGATCTGATTACAAACCCAAAGTCGCTCACCCACATTCAAAAAGAAAGGATCTTGTTTCATTTGTGGTAAACTAGGTCATCATGCAGCATAGTGCGACAAAGAATAATACTACTAAACCAAAAATCAATATGGTAGAAGTAGATGACTCTAATGAGATAATTGATGTAGTTATTTCCCAAGCCAACATTGTGAAAGAACGTGTGGTAGGCTCAAGTGCTACTAGGCATATTTGTGCAAACAAAAATGCGTTTTGCTCCTACGCTCCAGTAGGAGAAGGAGAAGAGGTTATTTATCTCAGTGTTTCAAGAACTACTCAAGATCTTGGCAAAGGGAAAGTTCTTCTCAAACTCACATCTAGCAAGACCTTGGCTCTAAACGATGTACTGCATGACCTAATATAAGGGCAAACCTAGTTTTTTTTAGCTCTTTGGAAAAAGGTTGGGGTGAAGGTGTCATTCAAATATGACAAGGTTGTAATGACTAAAAATAATGTATTTGTGGGAAATGGTTGTTGTAATTAGGGTCTTTTTGTTGTTAATGTTTCCAATGTTATCAATGAAAACAGTACTTCTTCTGCTTACTTGGTTGAATCTATTGGTTTATAGTATGATAGATTAGGACATGTTAGTATTCCTTATATTAAGAAAATGCAAAAACAAGGTTTAATTTCTAGGATTAAAGACACATGTTTTAATAAATGTATAGTATGTGTTGAAACAAAATTAACTAAAAAGCCTTGTATTTCTATAGGTAGAGAATTTGAGTTATTAAAATTAATTCATACCGATTTAGGTGATTTGAAACAAACTATAACTAGATAAGGTAAACAATATTACATGACTTTTATCGATGATTTTTCTAGATTTTCTAGAGCTTATTTGTTTAGGCATAAAGATGAAGCTTTTGATATGTTTCTTTTATATAAGGCAAAGGTAGAAAATCAATTGAATAAAAAAGATAAAAAGGGTTAGATCGGATATAGATGGTGAATATGTCTTACTTAATGATTTCTGTGAAAAAAAGGAATAATTCATGAAACCACCCCTCCATATTCTCCAAATCAAATGTTGTAGTTGAAAGGAAAAATAGGACATTAAAAGAAATGATGAATTCTATGCTTGTCAGTTCCAAAGCTCTTAATAATATATGGGGAGATGCTATTTTGTCCATTTGTCACATCCAAAATAAAATTCCTTATAAGAAAACTGGTAATACGCATTACAAACTATGGAAGGGTTATTGCCTAATTTAAAATATTTGAAAGTGTGGGGATACCTTACTAAGGTTATGCTCCGTAGTTCTAAGAAAAGGAAAATAGGTTCTAGGACATCCGATTGCATGTTTATTGGTTAGGCTGGACATAGTGCTGTCTATAGGTTTCTTGTGTTAAAAAAGACGTGCTTGATTATAATACAATTGTTGAGACAAAAAAATGCAGAATTTTTTAGAATATCAAATGATGAATTGTGAAGGAGTAAAAGAATAAGGAAAGAAATTTTTTTGGAAATGATTTTTATACTTATCTCATTGATAATGTTCCTTTAAGTTATTCTGAAGCAATATCTTACAGAGAAAGCAGTTTTTGGAAAGAAGTAATAAAAATTGAGAATGATTCTATTTTACAAAATAAAACTTAGAGATTAGTTGACTTACCACCAGATGCAAAATTGATTGGTTGTAAATGGATTTTTAAAAAGGAAATATAATCCTAATGGTTCTATTGATAGATATAGAGAAAGATTGATCGTAAAAGGTTTTACTCAAAAACAGAACGTTGATTGCTTTAACCTTTGCTCCAATAACTAGAATTTCCTCTATTCGTGTTTTGATTTCTTTAGCCTCTATTTACAAACTTATTATTCACCAAATGGATGTTAAAACAGTTTTTCTAAATTGTGATTTAGAAAAAGAAATTTACATGGTTCAACCTGAGGACCATTTTATTCCTGGTCAAGAAAATAAAGTTTACAAACTTCTTAAATCTTTACATGGATTAAAGCAAACACCAAAATAATGACATGAGAAATTTGATCGAGCTCATATGTTGACGACATACTTATTTTTGGTACATGCATTGATGTTGTGAATGAAACAAAGTGTTTCTTAACTTCTAAAGTCGATACGAAGGATTTGGGAGAAGCGAATGTTATTTTGGATGTTAGAATTATAAAAAGTGATGGTGGCCTAATACTTACTCAAGAGCATTATACGAAGAGGCTACTTAAAAAATATGGACACTTTGATATCACAGCTGTGGGCAATCCTTATGATGCTAATACTCAATAAGTAAAAAATAAAGGAGATAATCGGCCCAATCTGAGTATGCTTAGATTATCAGGAGTCTAATGTATTTGATGAACTATACTTGACCTGATATAGCTTATGCTATGTATAGACTGAGCAGATACACAAAATCTCAATCGTGATCATTGAACTACCTTAAGCAGAGTAATGAAATATCTTATATAGTGGATTTTTCATTGTATTAAAAGGATATTGTGATGCAAATTGGATTTCAGATTTAGATGAAGCAAAATCCACGAGTGAATATGTGTTCACCCTTAGTGTAGGTTAGTGGAGGAGTTGTAACTTGAAAATCAGCCAAGCAAAAAATATTTGATAAATCCACCATGGAGTCAGAGTTTATAGCTCTAGAACTGGCTGGTGATGAGGCTAAGTGGCTAAGAAATCTCTTAGTGGATATTCCATTGGGAATGAAGCTGACACCTTTTGTGTTTATGCACTGTGATTGTCAAGCGGCAATAGCTATTTCAAAAAATAGAACTTTCAATGGTAAAAATAGACACATCTGATTGAGACACGATGTGATAAAGCAACTGCTTAAAAATAGAATCATGTCCACCGATAATGTAAAGTCAGAAGTGAATTTGGTCGATCCTCTGACAAAACTCGTGGGAAAAAATTGATTTTTGATATATCAAGGGGGATGTGACTTAAGCCAATTGAAGAAAATCGAGATCGAGAGATAAACATGTTCAACACCAAAAACAAACGACAAACATGCAATGTTGTTTTTTGGAAGCCAGCCACATCGAATTGACATCATTTAAGATGTCCACGTGATTGCTTTTTAATAAATAAAAAACGTGCTAACTCATATTAAAGTTTCAAGGGACAAGAACATTAAGATTACCATAACTTTCATACCATGTTCACTTGAATGTCATAACTTTTTTTTTTCGCACACTTAAGTGCCACAATTTTGAAAAATCGATCAATTAAGTGCCATCATCAAATTTTCTCTCTTAAAATCTGACATGAATAATTTCTAAAATTCTTTTTTTTAATGTTTTTTAAATTTTTTTACTTTTTTTTACTTTTATTTTCCTTTTTATTTTTTTCATGTGCCAATGAGGTTCACCTGCAACTCTCACCAACTACAAAGGCCTCACCATGACCAGGTGAAGACCACCTCACCTGCAGTCGGCAAGGCTATCACAGCCCCTGTCGGCAAAGAAAAAACCATAAAAAGGAAAAAAAAATAAGAAATGATAAAATTAATAAATTAATAGTAAAAATCCACACGGGACTTTCGTTTATTTTTAAAAATTCCGAAGTTGATTAAAACTTAAGTAAAAAGTCCTATGTAGGTCGATTTGTCGGGAATGCCACTTAAATGATCGATTTTACTCCGATGTCGCACTTAAGTAAACTTTAGTAAACCTCATATGAAATTTATGTAAGTCCTATTGTTCCTATCCTTAAGTTTCTATGGAAAATTTCAAATAATGGCTTAAAGTGTCCTTGCTTTCTCAAATAAGGGTTTGAAGTAAACATTTTTAAAATAAAGATCCGAAGTACTCTCGTTATAAAGGCCTGGCCAAAGGATATTCTCCTCTTTTTACTTTTTAAATTTTTTTCTTTTTCTATTTTCCTTTTTTTTTTTGTTCTTTTTTCTTCTTCCCCTCCCCTCTCCACCATCGTTGGCTTCGGGTGATCTTTGCCCTCGGCTGCCCAAGCTAGGGCTACCCTATCAAGGGTCGATACCTTCATCTTCTTCAAATCCCAACATCTTCTTCAACCCTTCGACGGCCTTCCTGGCTGAGTATAGCAGGTGGCTGGAGCCGTCCTCGGCCACGAGTATGGCGATGAGGATGTTCTCGATGCCAGTCCTGATGACGACGTCAAAGAAGTCGTTATGGAGGCATGGGGGCCACCGATCCTGAGGTGAGTGAAGGCGGTACCAATGACAAGGCAGTGGTTCCACCACCGTCGATGCAAAGGAAGCAGGTGCACTTGGCAGCCTCGTAGTGGGACATTAGTGAAGATCTCCAAAGTGACCTTGATAAACTCCATTCGGCTTCTCTCTCTAAGTCATTACTGATTGGTAATGGCTTCTCTCTCACACGACAGCTAACGTGAGAGAGTCAGGGTTTTGACGAATTGGGTTCGAATTGAGGATTTGCAAAGAAATAGTGGAGGGAGAGAGATGCTTCAACGAAGAAGATGAATAGTGCCTCTACGAGGTTGCCTTTGCCGAATCTAGCAAGGGTCACCTAATGCTAGCCCAAGCGAGGGTGGCCTTCGCCTATGCTTGATGCCGGTGATCGATAGATAGGGGAGAGGAAAAAGGAAAAATAAATAAAAAAAAATGTAAAAAAGAAAAGGACAAAAATGCCCTTTAGCCAATCCTTTCTTTGAAATAATTTGAGCACTTTATGTCCTTATTTGAGAAATTGATGGTACTTTAGGCCCTTATTTGAAATTTTCCCAAGTTTCTATTATAAAAGTATTTTGCTAGGATTTCTCATTGGATGCATTTAAGTAATAGTTTTTTCTCCGATTTAGCACTTAAATAAGCCAACGAAAATTTTTGGTATTAAAGTGAGAGCTGTAGAAACTTTTGATATTGCTAATATCTTTTTGCCCATGACCAAAAAAATAAGGGATTTGAGCCAAACAAAAAAAGGAGGAGGGGCACAACTTGGACATGTAAATAAAATTTGAGCTAGATTTTTGTCTTTGTAATGAACATCTCGAATCCCATGGTAACCTCAAATAAAGACAACATTTGACACATCAAATTTTGCCGTCATTTTCAAATATTACCAAGCTTGATCTACATTTGATCAATGTTTGAACGATGAGAGACATGACTCAAAGCACTTCTCTAATCCCAAAATTGGATTTTATTCGTCAAAATGAGTCCTTTAGTACCTATGTTTGTTGGGATATAACTTATACTCTGTTATGACAAGAAAGCATGTGGATCTCGCTCTACGCTGAGCAGGCAAGAGTCCGAAGGAGTCGCCTCAATGGAGGTTTCAAGGGAGGTAGTACCCCCTAGATGCTAGAGAATTATTATGATTTATGTCCATAAATTTTCATTGATAGTTTAGATTTGGACTCATAAATGTTTACTAATATATATATACACTTTTTATTATTTATAATTGAGTAATGTAATAAGAGGTGCGATGTGCTAATTATAGCTACGAATATATATACACTCTTTTCTTTGCTGTACTTATATAATAATAATAATAATAATAATAATAAATAACTCCGCTTACTAAAGAGAGAATGAAAATGGAAATATATGTCGAGATCGAGGTTTTCATTTTGCAATCATTATTTCACCTTTTTTGTGTTAGATGAGGAGTGGGACGGAAGGGAGTGTCGGGGGGACTTATTTGCATGAAAAGAATCGATATATTTTAATTTATTATTATTTTTGTGAGACGTAAACCTCACAATGTCAGGGGCTGACTAAAAAATTGAACTTTCCACAGAAGCAATCATTACAAAGAACTGATTGAGAATTCCCCCTCTTCACTCTTCTCTGCTCTCCCCCATAATTTCCCCAGTGGTCCCCGTCATGCAGATAAAAAATTTCAAATAAAGACTAAAAATTTCTTCACTTTTTTGAGTAAAAATTTAAATTGAATTTTATTTTAAATAAAAATATGAAGTGTTAGCGGATCCATCCTAGAAATTAAATCAACCCTCGGACAAAACGTTAAGAAAAAGGGCCTTTCAACACATTGTAATAGTGCCTCGAATCCATTCGAAAATGGGAGAAATGACAAGAAGACGTCGTAATATCAATTTGGGAGAGGTGATGACAACGAGAGTTTATTTTTGTCATAGTACTAGGAAATAGAATCTTAAGATGACACCTTATACTTCTACCGAACGTAAAGGTATTCGCATAGCAAATTTTACTAATACTGCTCTTCTTTTTTCTATATATATATATGTGTGTGTTTAACGTAAGCCTGTGTGATTTAGGTGTTGATGCGACAAGTGCAAGAAAACGGTTTCTAGCTGCCAGTACCAAGATTCGATACGATACCTATTACATATCCAACTTCCAGTATTGAAATAATTTCAATGGCTTCGTCCGCAAGCCCACGTGATCTTCTCCGATATCTTTTTCCTTGGTTCGAGAGAGAAGTGATTTTGCATATTCGATTGAAAAAATTATCTCGACTTGTGAATTGTTTTTCCCAAGTCGCGTAACGGGGCCCAGCTGCAAGGGGGCGAGGTGGGGGAAAGAGCAGGAGGATCGCCGCCCGACACGGGCAGAACGAAAACGACGGAACGGCGAGGGAGAGGGTGGGGCGTTTGGGCTTCAGAGCTCCGAAAATCCGAATCGCCCCCCTTCATTACTCCGGCCGGGGGGCCCCACCTCGCGGGACATCTCGGGGCAATCGCCACCGTCCATCCACGCAAGATGATAATAGATGTTCACCGGAGGTGGGGGGAGGGGGGCGGGGGGATACAATAGACCCGAGACCTAAAAGATCCCAACGAACAAATGATTGCTGCCGCTCGATTTGTCCCCCCGCGACGGTGCACGGCCGTCCCCACTCCCCCAACCTCCTCGACTGGGGGCCCCCCAACTGTGTAGCCCTAACATTTACTCCCGTCACGTTGCTCCCCTGATTGCTCACGCGCCCGTCACGTGACTTGCCATCCCCAAACCCCACCACCACCAACCCCCGGCTTTCATTGATTGCGTTTCCTGCCCCCACTTTTCTTCTTGACGCGCGGTCATGTCACGTGCATCCGATAAGCTTTGCTCGCCGTATCTCTTGTGAGATACGGTGCGTGTTCAACGCGAGGGAGATAGAGATTTTCTACGCAATCGAAAGTTCGAAAATTTTCCATAATCAGTTGCTTAACTACTCTCTCTCTCTCTCTCTCTCTCTCTAGCCATTCACAAACTTTATATAAATATCGAGGTTATCCTTTATAGTGCATTTTATCTTGTGATTCGTGTATGATTGATCTAGAAAATCTTGCATTTGCGATGCGAATGAGGATGCAATAAATTGATGGGAAAAAAAGACATCACTTGTCTTCGTATTTTCAGAAATTATTCAATCGCGTTTCGAGTTTTTGTTTCGTTTTATCAATTATTCCGCTAAACTCTATATTTTGTTTTTGTTTACTTTAGTGTCTCGGTTAAATTTGTAAATGAGATGGGGACGTGGATGGTAGGTCAGTGCCTCTAATTAATGCTCAAGGCACAAAATAATGGTGACTTGGATTTTTTTTTTTTGTGCTTACAAGGAAGATTTCAAATATTGAAAAAGGACTTGAACCTTTAAAATAGAGAGAAAATGAGAGGAGGCGGAAGGCCCGCACCATCGTCTTCTGGAAGCCGAGGACTATTGCCGAGCTCTTGGCGGCCTTTAGAGTGTGCGTTGGAGCTTCCGCCTATTTCGATCATAAGATGACTACGCGCAAAGAGAGAGAGGTAACGGCACCTCTGTCATCATCTAGTTTACAAGCAAATGAAATCACGTGACCCAAAGTGAGTAGTCACATGGTTGCATTCTAGTGATGGTGTACTATACATGCAAATCTTGTCTTTGATGGGGCAACCGATTTCCTCTTCTTCTTTTTTTGAATCAAAGCTTGTTTTTAATGTGTTCTGAAATATTTTACAATCTACATATAACTTAAAATATTTTAAAATCATATAGGATGGCACGTTTGCCTTTAATGGCAACCGAGTGATTGCGTGAACATTTTTGTTTACTTTTTTTTTTAATCGATAGACTAATTTTGAACAAAACATATATATGTTTTAGGAGCCAATTGGTTGCAAGAAAAGGTTTCGGGACTTGATCGTACGTTGTCAAAAAGCGCAGAGATAACTAATGACTTTTAGACAGAAGATCGGTGTTTGCTTCTTGCAATGCAAACACTTGATGATGGGAGGTCGGCTAAAGATTTTGTTACCATCTTTATCGCGAGCAGAAGCTTTTATTTCTACTGTTTCTATTAGGAAGTGACGTCGAGACGCTTGTTAAGCATGTTTATTACGAATATTTCACATTTCAATACAGTGATAAATAGTACATCGAAAATTAGCATGCCTGAGCACCCGTTGACGAAGTCCTATATTTAAAAGCGACGCTAGACCTATTAAGAAATCTTAATGGATCCATTCATTTCAGCGACCCAGCTAAAACGAGTCATGTCACTTGTAAAATAAGTTCTTTCTAGATCTTTTTAGCACTAGGGTTTCTCGTAAAATACTAAAAAACAAAAGGAAGAAACCACGAGCTAAAGGTAGTGAGTAGCTCCCCAAAATGCACTTTGCATACCAAAGTATCTTTGACAATTCCAAAGTCTTTTCAAAGTTAAATCATATCTTTCTATTGCTCACATGTGAATTGGTCTTCCTCGAAAAAGGAGCTACATGTTTTGAACCCTAATATTCAGTCCAACCGCACTAGTAGAGTTGGAACATAGAAAAGGGATAAAGAGAGAAAAGAACCATCACGCAGTAATAAGAAGAGGAAGCCACGGTTTTGCTTTCGCTAGCCCTAGTGCTATTTGACCCACAAAAGAGACCATGGATTAAGTTAGGAAGGTGAATTTGCGATTACTTTCACTTTTGACTTTTATTTTTTGTCTGATCGGGTACAACGACTCTTATGAATCGACTTTTATGTGATTTGGAACATATAATATCTCGCTTTATATACATAATAGCACAAGAATCATCTACGGTTTTCCATAATTTTTTTAATTCTACATGCATACGTGCATATACGGGTGCGTATATATTATTTTTCATTCTAAAAAAATCTTAAAGTAAAATAACAAGTAGCTTTGGTTGCGGCCTTTAAACAAGAATAATTATGTCTGCACTATTCCTCGAGACACTTTGATCGATACTTATATTTGTTGTGTATGGAGTTAGGAACTAAAATACCTAATGAGAACCTGTCATTATTTGAATAATTCAAACATCCTATTATGAAGAAAAAGAATAAGGAAAAATGTACGTTTATTGTGAGATAATAGATATGCTAAAAAAGATTATGTTAAACAAAAATTTGATTTATGAAATGACGAGACTTTTCATAACAAGTTGGAATAAGCTCATCCTTTCATAGTTGGAACTCGCTGTATAAATTTCTTTTTTTTTTTGGGGGGGGAGGCTCACTTCTCCAAATAACTATTCACCTTTTGTCACGTTATTTAACATATTAAATTCTCCATTCTGTGAAAAATTAGCAAAATCTAACGAATCTTCAAAATCAAAACATATCAATATCACAACACCTTTATTTTTTTGGTCATTTGAGACAAACAATAGAATGGCATTCAGGAGTCAGATGATTGAAAGAGTCGCTTCGATCTTCTCATGGTTTTTTTTGTGTGTGGTAAAAATCAATATTACTTAAAAATGAACAAATCTCCAAACAAACAAACAAAAAAAGAATTTTTATAAGGAATCAAAGGAGGGCTAGAAAAGATTGAAGAGTCAAAAGAGCTTGTCATTGGGAAGAGAAGGGATAATGATGGGGGACCATTCACCAAGAAACAGTTGGTTTTACAAAAAAGTACACCTCCAAAGATCTCGTCGACGCTTGCAGTAGATCTGTTCTGTTCTTGTCTCTTCTCTGTGCGTTGGACCCGAAGCCACCCCTCGTTAGCTTCAAATCTACGTTGTCCATCCATCCATCCATCCATCAATCAAATCAATCACATGATCAAGTCTCCTTCCCTCTCCCACTTAAACCGTAATTCTAGACACCTTTCCCTGTGCGCTTGCTTTGATCAACTTTTAATTTAGTTCTACCCGTTTCCCTTATCTTTGCATGCCCATTTGGTCAGTGCTCAACTCTTTCTCCATCGATACTTATATCAATGCTCGGATAATGCGACAAGATAAGAGCTTCCTTGAATCACGCCGAGTAAAAACTCGGGTCATTTCAAAAGAAGAAGATGAAAAAGAACTGCGCGGCCAGCCATGTCGATAGAAAGTTGGTCTCATGAAGATGTCAAGCTTGCTTTGCTGGAATCCCACCAAGTTGGACACTTAGAAGAAGTGCCTCTTGTAACCATTGACTTCCAAAAACCTACGGTGCCGAACTAGGGTTTTAGACAACACTATCAAATTAGCAGTTTATGTGTTGTGGTGGAGGATAAGAGAGTATTAAATTGCATATGATCGTCCTCTCACACGTATAGAGGCATGCATGCTGCCGCATGTATGAATAGATGAAGAGCGGGGATCAAAATTTAGGCAAGACCGCAAGAGAAGTGACATCACGAGTGTAATAGCGACGCGTGATGCCAACCGTAACGACGTGTAGTTCTCTCTCCAAATGAAAAATGGGTCGCTCTCATTGCTTCCATTCTTCAATTTTTTAATATTTAGATAAATGTCATTCTATCCTAACAGGATAGTTTTATACTATTCATACAGCTAAGGTACAAACTATCAAAGATCTTATTTAAATATATTATAACTCATCATGTCCGCATACGTACGATCAAATACAAGATAAGATAACCCCTTTTACCTTAGGGTTAATACTATAAGAAATTTTCAATTGATACACCTATGATAAATCTACAATTCATTAGCTTATGGTAAATTATGTTAATACCACAAAAAATTTCAAACCGGTACATATATGACAAACGAAAGGTAAAAACTCTAAACTAGTACTAGTGTATCGATTTAGTATTTTTTTTTTTATGATAAAAAATAATTTAAAATAAATTTATCACATATTAATTTAAAATTTTTCGTGATATTAACCATTTATCTTATCCAACTTCTTGATTGGGCCACCATGCAAACCCTAACAAATAAAAAGGGATTGCCATTTCTCAAGACCCTGAAATGAAGCCCCAGCTTTTTTGACTTCCGAATTCGATACTCAAGCCCTCACGAATCTACCTCGTCCCAGCAAGACATCCAATGAATTTTCCTCGCGCAAAATAAATCTGATTCCAAATCATATGAACGATCTCCTACGACTGGGCATAACAGCACATTCCTCTTCCCCAACAGCCTCACCCCATCCTCTGCGGCAAGAACTTTCACTCACCCGGAAAATTCACAGTCAGAAAGAACATCAAGCAAAACGCTGCAATAAATGTCAACCCACTACCGGGCAAAAACCATAATAATTGGGGGGAATTTAGGAAAAGGAGTCGTTGGGCATAGGTTTTTTCTTTTTTTTCCCCCTTCTCTCTTCTTCTTTTTCCTGATTGAAACCTTTCTGTCCATGGTCATCTCCATCACAAGCTTCCAAATGGGTCCCACCAAATAATTCAACACATATCACCCGTCCCACCACCCCTCTCCAAGCTTATCATTAAAGCCTGCATGACTTCAATTATTGCAATGATCCCAAAAGCATGACATATCTGACCTGGTCACATCCTCTAGATGCGGCATTTCAACTCTCCTTTCCTCCTTCCTCACTCTCTTTACAAAAAAACAATAAACAAAAAAGGCTCCCACCCACGCGGGTGGACCCACCACTTCACTCTCTTTATCAACCTCATCCACCAAATTTAACCCCACCAAGAAAAAACTCTTTTTTTTGGTTTTTTCAAGAACCCCCTTATGTGGACTGGACTATGCTTAGAAAGTTAGACCCACCCTAAGCGAATTTGTACCTCATTGGATACCGCCAAGTTCCTCCTCGTTTTGCGAAACTTTCGAGGCCTTTTCAAAAAAAAAAAGACCCAAAAAAAAAAAGAAGTCTGCACTTTAATTTTTCGAGAATAATTTAATAAAATATTAAAAAAAAAGAGGGGAGGAAAAAGGGAACAAAAACACTTTCCTTAAAATTGTTGGGAAAAATATAATTAACAAAAGAGACGGTCGCTTTGTCTGCCCCCACGGTCAAAATCTCGTGCTAATGTGACCCCAAATATCTTTCCCAATGTCTTCTTGTCTGCACACGGCATCACGCTTGGTCGACCGGCAGGCGAGGGGGACCACCCAATGGGCCCGCGACACGTGGCGTGTGTAAGCTGGTAAAGGCGCACTGCTCCCGGTTCGCGAGTCAGCGGGGTCTTTAGCCATCAGAGGTCCTTTCATTTCAATTGCGTCAGCGAAATTTAAGTTAATCCGAGATGATTTTAGATAATTAATTGAAAATTGTAATTTAAAACGCAAGGAAGGAGAATGATTGGGTGGGTCGCGAGGGTCAAACGGGGGACGACCCTGGAGGAGCGATCCCAGCCGTCGGATGGTCTGACTCTCAGCCATCGTCGTCGTCGTCGCCGTCATCGTCATCATGACCATCATGATCATCATGTTCCTCATATTGCCATAATCATGAAGCTGCGCCGAGGTTCGGTACACAGCAATAATTGATTGGGCGGGCAGGCAGGCAGAGAGGAACAGGAGTGGGGTTGGGCGGGGGAAGTCAATTAATCTAGCGATTGATTAATCACGTCAATTAAGGACTTCTTGTCAAACTTCATTATGGTGTTTTATTTAGGTCATGAGTTCCTCCTCCATCGCCATTTCGAAATTTTTTTTTGTTTTAATGATGTTTATTTTCAGACAATGCCTGCAAAAAAAAAATAACTATTATGACAACCATGATTAGAGGAAAATATAGTGATTCATAGTTGAATCGAAATTTCATTTGAGACGAGATCAATGAAAAAAGAAAAAAAAGATTCAAATCATGAGACAAGAGGTGAAATTAACGTTCATTATAAAATGTTAAACTGGCACTCGTAACCAATTTATTAGGGCGCATTGCAGCCGGATTTATTATTTTTTCACGTGAAATCCCGCACAAAAGTGCCGATCTGTCATCGCACTATGTCTGCCCACAAAAAGACCTCGATCTCCCTCGATGAAATCTCCAATCTCCAGGGTCGAAGACAACCCCGTTTCCATAAATCAATTACCTAGATTTGTTGAGGCGCTAATGGGAGTGTCGTGCCAAGGGGGGATGGAGGATTCCTGTCACTCAAAGACCTCTTCAACTGCGTCTAAGCATGGACACTTAACGCTTAACTATACATACGAAAGTAAAGCTTGGGAGTTTTCAATAAAAGGGCCAATATAAAAAAGAAATTTTCTTTTCCTTTGAAGAAAGGACGAAACCCTAAAAAGGGCCCATTGGTCTCCGTCTCCTTCAAGAAAAAGGGCGTAATGCAAAGCAAAGAAAACATTCCGGTGCCGCACGGTCTTGTATTTGTACGCGTGGAAAAACTAATAAAGATCCACCTGAACCCACCCGGCAAAAGTCAATCTAACTCCGCTTTACGTCCACATTTAAGTATTTGCGAATCTCTCTCTCGATCTTCTTCTCCTCTTCTGCACAGCTCCCTACTCTCTCTCTCTCTACTTTTTTTTTCTCTCTCTAGGTGCAGGAGCATGATGATGAAGAATACTGGCGTCCCACCTTAAATATTTGTTTACGTGGATTCACGTGCGTTTGTCAACCTGGGTTTGTCGGTCAATCTTTAATACCTCGAACCCCCCTCTCTCTCTCTCTCTCTCTCTCTCTCAGAGGGCCATGAAAAGGGGAGAACCAAGAACCAAACGAAACCCTTGAGAAAGAAAGAGAGAGAAGGGTCTGCTTGTATGCGTGTTTACATTTAAAAGGTTGGGGGATTGGATTGGATTGGTGTGTGTGGCCTTCTCCCTTTTAAAAAGTCCATCGCGCTGTGTTCTCTCCCTCGTCGTCTTCCTCTTCTTCTTCTTCTTCTTCTTCAGCCCTTATCTGTGTGTACTGTGTGTGTAATGGAGCTAGCTCTGAGTTTAGGGGACACGTCCAAGTCGTTCTCCTTCCTCGACAAGGCCCCGATGATGGCCGAAGACAAGGAAGGTAGCAACAGGGAGCTGGGGTTCTGCATGGGTTTGGGAGTAAGTGGGAGGTCGTCGAGAGGCGGCGACGACGAGGAGGAGGACGGCGATGGTGGCGAGAGGGAGAGTCCAGCGGCGGATCGGCGCCGCCACCACCAACATCATCCGCCTTCGACTCTTCTTCAGCTCCATCTCTTGCCTTTCTCTCCGACCAGTCCCAGCAACAACCATCACAACCGCAGGCCCTCCACCTCTCAGTTTCGGCTTCCGTGGCTCACTGATCACCGTAACTACTGCTTGCTTTCTGCCGTTGGGTTTTGCCTTTTTTTGTTTTCTCTGTAACGAGGAAGTTAATTTTAGATGATTGAGACCGTTAAATGTCTTACCCATCCCAAATAAGGTTTTGATGAGGGAGGGGGAGTTTGGTGAGACGACGATGGTTGTGTACATCTTATTGGGCAGGAAATTGCCAACTTTTTCTTTTTTGTTTTCCTTAAATATGTTCTGATGTGTTCGTGATGGTCCATGTTGCAGTGGGGTCCGAGCCGGAATCGTCGGGCGGGGCCGGCAAGGGCCTGGACGTGAACCGGTTCCCGGCGGCGGCGGAGGAGGCGGAGCAGTCGTCTCCGAACAGCGCGCTGTCCTCGTTCCAGATGGACTTCGGCATCAGAACCGGAGGAGCAGGATTCAGAAGCGGCGGCGGCAGCGGCAGCAAGAGGGTCGACATGGAAGGAGACAACGAGAGGGACTGTTCGAGAGGGAGCGACGACGACGACAACGGCCTGACCCGGAAGAAGCTCCGTCTCTCCAAGGAACAGTCGGCTTTCCTCGAGGAGAGCTTCAAGGAGCACAACACCCTCAATCCCGTGAGCCTCTCTCTACATACTTGCACCTCCAGATTCATCTTCTTTTTTTGCTGTTTATTGAAAGAAACAAAACTATCCATTTTTGCGCTCTGCAGAAGCAGAAGCTAGCTTTGGCAAAACAGCTGAACCTCCGTCCTCGCCAAGTTGAGGTGTGGTTCCAGAACAGGAGAGCCAGGACGAAGCTGAAACAGACGGAGATCGACTGCGAGTACCTGAAGAGGTGCTGCGAGACGCTGACGGAGGAGAACCGGAGGCTCCAGAAGGAGCTGCAGGAGCTCAGGGCACTCAAGACCTCCCAGCCCTTCTACATGCAGCTCCCCGCCACCACCCTCACCATGTGCCCCTCCTGCGAGCGCGTCGCCACCACCACCCCCGCCGCCACCGCGGCGGCGGCGGCCCCGCCCCTGGCCAAGCCGAAGCCCAGAGCTTACCCGTTCCCCCATGCGCCCCAGCGCCACCACCTCCCCCAAGCCCACCAGGCCGCCTCTTGATCACTGGCCGGCGGGGCGACGGTGGCGTACGCTCCTCCCATCCCCGGCGGCTCCGTGTACATACCTTGGCTTGGTTCTTTAATTTAATGTGGGCGGTTTTTATTTTGTATTTTTTTAATCTCTCTTACATTTCGTTGGGGTTCTATTTCTCCTGGGTTGTCTTGTCCCTACTGTTTTTTTATTGGGTAGAGGGAAAGCTTAGGGAAAGCTTGGTACTATGTCGGGGAAGAGTCAGAGGTCATGACCTTGTCCAAAAAATGACTAATGAGAAGAGATTTTAGGGCAAAAGTGATGTTGGTCAGTTAAGGAAATTACTAAAAAATTTATTTGTTGTTTCTGGATTCATGTATTCCTCTCTCTTTTTTTTTTTCCCTTGGGGGAATACCCTAGGTTTTCTTATGATGTTTTGATTTGTCCCAAGTATTGGAATGCATGAAAAGAATTGGGGGGGTGGTCCCCCACCTTCCAGAAAACATGCAGAAGAATTTCTGGGTTTGTGACTGTGCATGATGTTTTTTTGTAAATTTCTCTTGTGCTGACAACTGATTATGTCCTGTCTTTTTTGACCAACCTTTTTTTTTCCCTTATGTTAGAAAAGGAAAAAGAAAAAAAGAAATGAATGATTGCAATATAAATGGGGTGGCTGAGACTAGTATGGAAATAGGCTCCCGGTCCGGTATAGTTTTCTTCTTCTCGGTGCAATGGAATTGGTGGAGCAACACAAACTTTGCTTTTAATATATTATGTAAATAAAGGATAGTCGATCCTATCTGGACCGGTCGATTACCTTTGCAATCGGGAGCCGGATTAAATTGGTCGGTTTTTGTCTTTTGGTTCGATCGGTCTTTCTCCACCTAGCCGGGACTACTTGAGTTCTACATTGAGGCATTGTAGCATTTGTTCTCGGGTCCTCTTTGTACTCATTCAGTGATTCGGCCAGCTTTTGTAGTGTGGGAGGAAACATGGTTGAATTGAACGTGTTTGAAAAGTGTTTAGGGTTTGACAAGAATGATTGGTTGAAATCTACCTCGAAGGGTGTTGTCTTGTCTGCTTGTAATGCGAAGTCATCTTGATCTTTTCAACTTCATTTTTCCCAGGAGGATTTAGATGCATAACGTGGATTTGCCCTGGTCAAGAATCATGCCAAGAAAAACATGGCAACACACCATTTTCGTTGGCATGCTTCAGCAGTCTCTTTTTAGACTTTGATTTTTATTAGTTGCCGACAATGGTCGCCGCCTTCTCGACCCACAATAGATTGATTTCCTTACTTTAATTGATCTAAATGTTTGGTCGTTGGCATTTGTTGGATCGAGAACGAACCGTTGTAGATTCAGCTAGGGCAACAGATTTGACCAAATTGAGTTCGGTAGATCTTGCTGAATTGTGTATGAGCAAATCCTTCCAAGGGACGATCGTCGGTTTTCGTAAGGAAAAACAATACCGAGCGTCGATGCTTATGCCAATGCTCGAGAATGTCGTCAGTAACTTGTCACGCATATGTTGAATCAAGTATATATTATGATTATCTCCTGAAAAGTTTGTATCTGTATCAGCAATTTCACTCTTGTTCTTTGTGGAGCCCCGGCATAGTTAGATATTGAAAAGGCTGAGGATGGCTGAGCTTAGCAGATCGTGCCACTTTACCTTTGATTGTAGTTCGAAAGCTTTTCGGTCAAAACGGTCCACCGCATCATAAATGATAAGCGAACTTTTGTTCAATTGGATCCATCGCCTGGTTTTTCCATATCAGACGAGCGGGGTAGGGGTATATCTATGACCTACCGTTTACCGTTTGCTTTGCTAAGTAGCATTCTTGGGACGAAAAAGAGAGGCGGCATAGGTATCCCTATCGATAGGATTGAACGCCCTATCTCGTCCTTAACTCATCATGATAACTTGAGATCCTAAAGTCATGACTTAGTCCAAAGTGCTATCGGGTTTTTGGGCGGGATTTTTGACCTTGTACACTTCCGAGGAAAATAAAACGTAAGCCCAATTTTTCACCAAAATACAAAGCTTAGGTACCTCTATGCCGTTCGAATTACATGCGCGCACCGTCGCTTCAACAAAATTGTCCACCCGTCTACAGTCTCGCCATATCCCTTTTCGAAAACACCTTCACCCTTCTCGACCTCAAAAACCTTAAATCTGGTCCCGCAGAAAAACTCAAAAACCTTAAATCCCACGCGCTTCCTATGATTCGTGCAAAGTCATTTTCCTAGTCTCTTCCATCCCCTATTGCATGCCGGTCTATCCGCAACCAAGACTACGTGTTTTGTCCAACTACCGTTGTGTACTCTTTCCTTTTAATCGTTGCTGTCTTTTTCCACCTTAGCCGACATCATTATTTTTTTCGAAAAATTAAAAAAAAATATATATACCTTTCTTTTTTGGTCCTAAGATGAAGCTTAGCCACCCATTTGTCACGATTTCAAATGCACAAATAATTGAAAGTTGGTGTCGACCTAGCTTTATCATCTCTCTCTCTCTCTCTCGTGTGCGTTATTATCCCTTTAGGTAAGTGCCAAGGAGAGATTTGCGGACCCTGGCGGCTTAGCATGTTAAGTCACGTCACAACTTTTTTGGACCGACATGAAAAAGGATAATTGACTGAAATTATTTTAATTATTTTTCCTTTCAATTTGAATAGAACCCTTTCTTTTTTTTTTCTTTTTTTTTTGTGGGGAGGTCAAATATTGATTTGGCAAAGGCCAATCGAGAGAAAAAGCCGTAGTTTACGTGGAATCGTGGGAGAATTGGGAAGCTTTGAAAAGGGGGGCAAGTCGCTTTTAATACGTTTATCTAAGCTTCTCCCATAGACCTATCTATCTATCTATCTATCTTGTCTGTGATTTGATGGAGATGAGTTGGTAACGTGGTAGCACAACTTTGCTCGGTCCAAGGCAAAAGGCCATTTCCTAGCTTGTCACTTTGCACTAATAGGGATTATCGGATTAGGTTATTTGGCTCCCGCGACAATAATGGGTGCGATAGATGATTAATCACGTCGGGCCCTCCAATGATAAATGAGGCGAGCACCGTTTCGGTTCAATCTAGGGACCGGGCTATTCTCGATATCGAGAGCTAAGTAGAGGTCCCTTCTCAAGTAGGAGCTCGACAGTGCTTTTGGGTTTCGTTAATCGAAAGATACAACGGAGCAATCGGAACGTGGTATCGATTTGAGCGATTCAAAGCCTCGTCGAAAGACTTAAACCCGTGTGTCCTACAAATCAATTTCGATTTTCTTTTTGATGGGCATGAATTGCTTGCTATAAAAGGGTATGCTTTTTCGTTTTGATGATTGTGCTGCATAAATGCAATCCGGCGTCGGATCAGAATACTAAGGTGTGGTCGGACAGCTTGAGATGTCGTTGAGGGTGCTCCGAGTTGTAGCGCACTTAGGAGATACCCTTTGGGGCAATTCCCCATCATAAGGTTCCTACGTTCATGTCGTGTCATAAGTGAACCTCTGGCCTATATTTTCCTCGGATATTTGCTAGAGATTTCCTAGCTTCTGACCTGCCTATAGGGTTGTCGTGGTGACTGGCTCATGGAATCCGTGGATGGAATGAGCACCAATGGCTCCAACCACCGGCACATGAGGAAATCCCGCAGCCACGTCCAAAATGCATATTCAGTCTTAAGTTCTTTAATCTCGTCAATTTAATCCTGATCTTTGCTTGAAAGTCCAACGCGATTCTTCTTGCCAATTTTGTCCGGAAATTTTTCGTGTGGCCATCTTCCGCCGCGCACCGCCGCCTCAATGATTTCCGGAGAAAATTGATTGGAAGGATGACGCTGGAATTCTGTCAAAGGTAATTGGCAAATTTGAAGGGCTTAAAACCGAGCTTATGTCCGTACATACATCCGCACAATATGTTTAGGACTGATCGGTTAATTTTCTCATCGTTCTACAGTGTGGGATATGTAACGCTAGTGGTAACGCGGGGGAGAGAGTAAGCCAACATCTATTAACTCTCTCCACCCTTTTTTTTTTTTAAACTCACCCGCAAAGTCGTTGGGCCCATCATCACAAAGTCAATTGGATAGCCCAAGACCAATGAGAAACGAATAGTAAGTGAAGGCCCACTTTTGTACCATTCGAGGATTCCTGTCAACGTGTTCCAAGCATTTCCAGCAAAATGCAATATGCATTACATGTGGGGGAATGTGGCGATGTCGCTTGAAATTTATAAAGGGATTCATTAAAACCCTCGATTCAAATTACCTCAAGAGCTTAGTCAATCCACTCTGGCGAATTTCGTATAAGGCGCATCGGTGAAATGACACTGTATGACATCAGTTGCACGTATTATGTACGACGTAACAAATCCGTCGGTAGAGGCACGATGATTGACACGACACGACAATAATCAGATGCACAGCAGCATGACGAATTGGATGCAGAGCATGTTGTTGAGATTATGAAAATTTGAATTCGGAGTTTGAAATATAAACCGAACTTAACTGGAGCTTACCTAGTACTTCCTCCTAATTTGAGTCGACCCGGTTTTAGGCTCGAGTTTACTAAGGAAAATGAACTCGGGCTTGGATCTTCCGACCGGATGGCAACCACATCATCAACCCTCGAGCCAATGCCCGCCAAAATCGCGAAAGCCCGCCACCCGATGAAGGCGACGATGACGACGAATCGCAATGCCAAACGACTCGGAGGACCCAGGAAATCACCGAGTCAAGCCAGCGGTCGCACCGAGTCGGTCAAAACTCGGGCGAGTCGGCGGACCAAGTCAATCCCCGCCCGGGAAACGGCGAGTCCGAGAAATCAGCTTCCACCCCGGTATCGACCCAGTCAGGCCCCGCCCTCGTCGAGCTCATCCTTCGTCCAGTGCAAGATTCTCTCGCGGGAGTTTTTTCAAATAGATGCCCTGGACCTCGCGCCACGGTTGCTCGGGAAGTTCCTGAGACGAGACGACGTTGTTCTTCAGATTACGGAGGTAGATGCTCTTCATTTGTGGTGCCCTAAATTTTCCTTTGGGTACATTTTGCTGGGTCGCCATTGGCCTTGGAAATGTGGGCTGCGGCAAACATGAGCAACCTGTCTCGCATACTAGTTGTGCTGACGTTTCATCGTTTTGTGTCCATTATCTTAAGTTGTCAAAAAAGGACTTGGAATTCGGGGTGTAATCCTTAAGGAATTAGCAGTTGCTTAGTGTCTTTCTGGATGCCGAATTGGATGAAAAAGTACAGATGATCGTTTGCGTCCATCAATCAGCTCAACGGTTTGGAGAAGGTTTGTTTCGATGGTGGAAAAATACGAGAAAATAGTGTAGAGGACAGTATACTCTCGCCTTGAATTCTAATTAGGCTGCTCAGCGAAAATCATGAGTTGTCATTATCGAATTGAAGAGAAGAAATTGACATCTGCCTTTTGCTTTGATAGTTGAAAATACCCTGATTTTGTGTGCTAACAGGTTGAAGCTTATCGGCCAAATGATTCGGCTTGTCATGGTCGATTTGGCATTACAGCGAGGACGGCGCCAGTTGTAAGCTTATCACAACTTTCCTCTATGATTCTACCAGGCAGAATCACTTTTTCTACACAAATTTAGTTAACGAGTGTCCTTAGGGCGTTTGAAGCATGCCTAGGAAGGGAAGTTTCAAATTCAAACACTAAATTGTTGCTTTCATTGAGAGTTCCCTTGCTATTCATGCTAAACAAGTGTTCTTGGAGGTTAACATGACCCTATCTTTATGTTTTTGAATTGCTTGTGCATGTTCTGACTACTTACTGTCATCTTTTAGTTTGGACCAGGAGGACATGCTTATGTGTATCTCTGCTATGGTCTCCACAAAATGCTTAATGTCGTAGCGGACAAGGAAGGAATTGGAGCGGGTGTCCTGATTCGGTCTTGTGCTCCCGTTAGCGGTAACTGCATTGCCTAAACCTCCCTTCTCTATGTTATTCTTGACGAGTGTCAGTTCAGAGGCTTATCCAGAGCAGTAGATAGGGGACTCCATCTCCACTGTTCATATTTCTTGCCTGCTGGTTTTCCATATTTCTCCAAGCTGGCACATTTTTTGGAATATGCTGAAACTCATTGATGAGCTTAAGAGATTAGCTGGATTTTCAGTTGGTTGTTCTGGAGATGGAAGTAGTCCATTTCTTCATTGAAGCCGCATTACTGAGTTACGGATGACATATGTTGTAGGGCTGGAGACCATCCAGAAACGTAGGGGTCTGGAAACTGAGAAGCCTGTGCTTCTTACTGGGCCTGGCAAGGTCAGTTTTCAGTTTTATGAATCTTTCATTCTGATGCTAATTTGATTCCATTTCAACTGGTGGCAGATCTTATTTGTTCCCTGCAGGAAGATATTATTTGTAGATATAATCTGTGCATTAGCAGTATTTGACTGCATACATCCAAACTTTCAAAGACTTAAAGCCTGGGGTGGAAGCTTGGTATCACTGTAATTAAACTACTTTTCATGCAGCAGCATGGTGACCTCAATTCACGAAGTAGGTGGAACCTCCTTTTTGTTTAGAAATTAGAGAATGAGGATCAAAACTATAAGTATATCACCGAGTGTAGCTTAGACACATTAAGTGTATGCTGAGTGGACCTCCAACAGTCACATAGCGCAAAATAGATGGCCAAAGCTTCCACTTATAAATGTCAGACAAACAGTGAATAAATTACATGAGATTTTAAGTGTGGAAAAACTATAGGTGTTGAGCGAGTTATAAACTTAAAGGGCACTTTCTTTTTGTAGTTTATGTTCTTATATTTTGAAAAGAAAGGCATCACCTACTTGGGATAACACGAACACATTCTTCTCTCTCTCTCTCAAAATTGTAATAGCTGCAAAATTGTCCGATTAAGCCGGATTTATCTAATCCACCAGTGGATCTCTAATAATGAAGAACTACAGATGTGGGAAACCTGACTTTTGAAAAATGGCTTGATAGTAGATTTATTTGATTGATGGAACATCATGAGGCGATTTTTCCTAGTTCATGATTCCATTTCAAAATTATATTGATCTTTTTCTTAAATTGAGTAGTCGGTGATAGATCCTTAAAATTCTGCTGATTGATACTTTGAGGATAGAGACAGTGGTAGAAGGGTGTATATGGAGAAGGTAGGGCTGGAGGGTGAAACATGAGGTGATCGAGAAAAACTTGGATAAAACCAGGTCCACTTGTTTCTTAAGTAGAAATGAGAAACAGCTGTCCACAAAGAGATGCTATGCCCATGTTTTAATCTTTGAATTCTCTAGCAGATAGCTTTGCTCGTAAAACTAATGAGATTTTCTTTGCAGAAGGTATGCTTTTGGCCTGTGCTTGGCAAAAATCCAAGTACTTTCTCATGACGTTCTTGTATTTGTAAACCAAGATCTAAAACATGAGCTTTCCCTGCCCAATACCCTATTATCCAATAAGAAGTCATAATTTTTTGGTTGTTCTTCTCCTGTAGAATGTGGTATGGAAATCACCGAACTAAGAACTCTTTTTTGCCAGGTTGGCCAAGCACTAGGACTTTCACCTGACTGGTCGAGCCATCCCCTTTATACTCCTGGTCAGTGACCAACCAACTTCCAAACCTTCAATTTCGCTCTTATGGATTCTTTCGACACAGGAGGCAACTAATCTCCGCCTAGCATGACGACATGTTGCTAGAAAATGAAACGAAAGAGTGAAAATTGGAACGCAAGTCACCAAACAGAATGTCAGTTGTTTGATTCTCTTTTATGTAATCCATTACTGTACATCTCATAGAAATTTGACTGGTACAGGTGGTTTAGAAGTCCTAGATGGGCCAAAGCCGGAAAACATACTGATCGGTCCAAGAGTGGGCATCGAATATGCTTTGCCCGATGATGTCAATGCATTATGGAGATTCGCTGTCGCGGGTTCAGCTTGGGTAAGTTCCCCAAGAAACACTCTAAGGCTGCCTGGATTGTAGACTGGAAGCATGTTTGAAGACCTTTCGCTAGAGGGCATCGTGATAAGGTAACACGGATCTATGATTGATCTAGGAATCCCCAAGATTCTTATGGGATGGTTTAAGTGTGATAAGTTGTTTCCATTTCTCTGGAACTTCGAGATGACGAATGTATATATTTCTTTCTTTGCAATGTACAACCAAAAGGTGAAGGACAACACTGAAATGGGGATAGTGTCTCCAAATGAACTCTAGCATCCAGATGAATACATATGAACATTTCCTTTCCCCTTGCTTTGCTAAAGAACTCCCACCATGCTGCAAAGCAAAAGGCACAAACATGTTTCTTAAGCTAATCTCAGATACTAAAAGAAAAAGTTTGGCATAGTACATCTCCAAATATTCTTTGGACTAGACTGCTACCTGGTTGAATTTTTGTTGTGTTTGTTGAGTCTCTGCATTTACGGTGAGATGGACAAATGAAGATGTTCTTGAATTTATGCATGTATATATGATAGAAAACGCTTTTGGAGCATTTTAGGGCATGTGACCTTTTTCGGCCGAAGAAAAGAAAAATTGAGGGAACTGACAATTTGATGACTTCAGTGATGAAGTTGCGTATGTAGAATGTCTAATAAAAAGTTGTTGGGGACAATTGACTATGATTCCCATGTCATTCCAGATATTACATTGCTAATGTGAGGATAAAGAATTGCCCAGTTCAACAGTATCTATTCAAAATCAAAATTTGTAGGTCTAAATCTGGTTTTACCTACAATCCACGCGAGAACATATATGTAAACTGGTGGAATCGAAGTCCTCCTCACATTCCAATTTTATTTCTGTGGCTTGTCCCTCCTTGCATCATCTGACCTTACACTTACATTACATGAAATGGAAGACAAGTTTATACATCATTGAAATGAAGAGGATATATTTCCATTCCAAGCTGCAGATTGTGTTACAATATTGAATTGTCTACCAATCAAAACAGGGCAAACTTTAGAGATCTAAAACATCCGTGAACAAGTCTCGAGACCTATCTCTAACAACACGGTCATGATATATATGTACAACGTACGAAAGGGTGGTCAAAGAAAACATAAACACAGGGTAGGCAACTACATCAAAAGAATCCGTACTACTAAATTCAATTACTTGACCAAAATCGACCTGTAGCTTCCAATAGGTTAAAAACTCCAAACCAAGCAATCCCTCCTGCAAAAGATGATGACACACTCTAGTCATTGCGCACGACAAAACTATGAATCTTAGTAAAAAGAAGAAATAAAGCTAAAATTTTCACATACCTAAAGTCAACCTGTGAGTTGTGAAAGACCGCTCCCTTGTGACAGTATGCCCGACATAATCAACCACACGATCCCAAGCAATGAGCAATCAACTTTGTGGTTCGCCAATCAAATGTCAAAGGAAATGTTTCCCTGTACTCATTTTGCAACTTATTCACTATGCAACTTCATTTACTAAGTCCCGACCAGCTGTAGAACTCAGTGAAGTCAAGGCGGAACAGGAGGAACTTAAGATCAACATGCTGCTGAGCAGGCAACTGCGACAAGAAACCCTCAAGCAATGATGTGTATTCTTTTGCAATTGCATCGAAATCCTGCCCCATATTCTGCAGAAAATCACCTGCGCGCTGAGTAAGGGCCTTCCTTCCATCAGTAATCAATGAACCAGGTTCTGAAGATTGCTCGTTCTTTTGCTTTCTTGCCTTATTTTTGTCTCGAGAAGGTAAGGAAGAATTCCCAGTCCTACATCGTTTGAAAAGAAGCAAGAATAAGCTTACGTAAAACGTACTTTTAACATAGATGTCTACATACACAGTATACATATACACGTGCTTTCACACATCAAGAGGAGAAAAAAACCCTATACCTGGCTTGCAGTTCATATATACCTTCATATAACCTATCAGCATGACTTCGAAATCGCAATATGAGGTCAAACAACACAAAAAGTGACTTGTGAAGGGTTTGAGACCGTTCACCAAGAAGTGATTTCTCCACAATTGAATTGAGGTACTTGTCATGAGCTGCAAGTAGGTCATCAAGATCCTTGGCTGCTTCTATTTCATTGGAGAAATTAGACCATGAGACCTCCAAGACTTCGAACATAATATAGTATTGCAGATTTGTAACAAAATGGTTCATCTCATTCCAGAGAACCTGGCATCTCCTCAACGTTGAAAGAAGCTGCAACTTAACGGCACGCTGCAGCTTCAAGAAGGCATGGGAAGTGATACAGTTTGGTTTCATGGTCTTCCAAGCACCAATAAGTGCGTGTTCCACCCGTCTAAGCTTCCATAGGAAATTAAAAATCTTTAAATATTTTGCCATTACCGACTCTGTAAAGATAGTATCTAATGGGACCCTAGGATCATAGTGTAACGAGAAGACATCCCAACCCCTATCTCCAGTGCCGTGAGGCATCATCTTGACCCTTAACCTATCTAATATGTCAGGATCATCATACTGAGCATTAGAAGATCTGATTGCACTTTCCAGCAGTCCAGCAAGCTTGAAAGAGCTAATTGTGTTAGCAGGCTCAGAAAGTTCAGGCCACACAATGTCCATGAGATATTGAACAAAATCGCCTTGCCCAAGAAGCAGATACTGCTTAATTGCAAGACAATGATCCTTGAACTTATATCTATTGAACATAACATCTAACAAGTGCTTATCTATTCTCTTAGCTGCTTCATCAACCAAAGATTCAAGGGCTTCAGTTTCACCATAACCTAGACTCCCTCTTCTCGTCGTGGTCCCGGCAGCAGATGCGGCTTCTGTGGCGGCATCAGCCCAACCACGGTCCTCACAGCAGACACGAAGGAAGTTTATCGACTTTCCAGTCCTTAAAATACGCTGTGCAAGAGAAGGGGATATGAAAGAAGGGAGCATCCCAGCATGAAGCCGATAACCTTCCCTCCAAAGAGACTCAGCTTTTACTGGCTGACCCACAATGAATAGTTCGGCGAAATTGTCTTCCAACTCTCCTTCTAGGACCCAACTCCTCACCATTTCGAAAAGAGGAGAACAAACTCGTGTCAGTAGACGCCTCATAAACTCGTGCACAAGCGGGTCACCATGCTGTGCATGCAAATGAATAGCCCCAGCCATTGCCCCCCCTCTTAAGACCCTGCACTTATCAACCAAAATTGCCATCAGCCTCATTTTCACCGTAGGCTCCGCAAGCCACACGGATAATCTCCTCAGAGAAAGATAATTGTCTGAACTGGCCGTCTCCGAGACCAGAGGAATCGGATTCATTGACTGAGCTTCAAGCACAGCGAGCAACTTGTAGTACTCTGATAATTCATCCTGCAATGCCGCGCAAAATGCCTGCCCAACAGTCCCCACATCTTCAGCAGGAAATCGATCCATACACTCTGAAATGTAATCTTTGACCTTCCTAAACAACCAACCCAGTTCACAAAGCTTCCTAACCATAGTCCTGGTCGCTCTCGGGACCTTAACCAGATCCGACAAGATATAACCATCCACTATCTTACCGAATTTCACGTACTTCCCATCTATTCCCTGACAAGCATACAACACATCCCTCACCAAGACCTCCTCCGACACCTCATTTTCTTCCTTCACTAAGTTCGCGTACTCCTTGAACGCCAAATCGCGCAAATTCTCGGGGTCCTTCGCGACCAACAAAACCCCATTACTCCAACCATTCCTCTCGCTTTCCCTATCCCGCGAAACCCTCGACTTACTCCCCAATTCGATCTCAAACGAATCCAAATTGGGCAACGACCCGGAGAAATCGAGCCCGCTGCTCGCGCTGTTCCGGTCCTCGGCCACGATTTTGAGCAAATAAAGAACCGCCCACTTGTTGTTGACGCTCCCGGGGCCGGTCTTGGAGGCGAACTTGGCGTACAGATCGGCGAAACTGAGGGCTTGAGAGGACTTATCTTGGGTGGCGAGGCGGCGCTTGATCGACTCGGCGAGGGCGGCGGCATCGGGGGCGACCGAGGGGGCGAGCCGGCTGGAGAGGATGCGGAAGGCGTAGCGGAGCGAGCTCTGGAAGCGGAGGGAGTCGGGAGGGACGGGGTCGCCGGGGCTCTGGGAGAGCAAGCGGAGGACGAGCTCTTTGACTAGATCTGCGACCTTGTGCTGGTCTTCTTCTTCCATTGGAGAGCGCAGTAGAGAGAGGAAGTGAGGGAGGAGGAGGGAGAGAGTTGGGTGAGGGCGAAAAGAGAGAGAGAGTGTGGTGGCTTCTTTTGATTGTTTTAAGGGCGGGGAAATGATGAATTTCGTAATTTTTTTGGGGAAAAAATTGATTCTTTTGCACATTTTGCTTCTCGTTTCCTTTTTTTTTTTTTTGGCTTTCATCTGGTATTCTGCACAAAAAAAAAAAAAGCCACCGACCGTCGTTAAGAAAAACGTATGCTCTGACAGCCGCGATGACTCGAGTAAAAGGGTAAACTAGTCATTCAAAGTCCGAGCGTCGGACGGTTGAGATGTCAAGGTAGAGGTGGCTACGGGCTGATTTCGGCTCGGGTTAAACTCGAAACTAGCCCGTTGACCAGGCCGGTTCGTTCTGAACAAGAACATGGGCTGGTTCCGATTTCATAGTTTTTGAAATCGACTCGGAACTGTCAATTCGGAATCGCCGATATTATAGCCATTTGGAAAAATAGCTATTTAATTGTTTGGGACAACCAAACGGTTATTTTAGTATTTTGTCACTTTTTTTGAATTTATTAAATAATCTTAACTATTATAAATATCCATCTTCACCTTTTATTTTCTTTTCTCACAATTTCTTTCAAATTCTCTTATTTCTCAAATTCTGTCAATTCTCTTGAATTTGCTCAATTTTGTCAATTTTCTTCCGCTCAATTATCTCGAAATATGGCAAGTGGAAGATAAAAGAACCCGATGATTCTGAAAGAATCCAATTATTCTAATGATTCTTGTGAATATGCACATTGGGGAGACGATGACGATGACGATATCAATGTTATCCTAATGTCAAGCACGTCCCGACGTAAAAAAGTCTGCATCCTATTACTACTCAAGTTTCTCTAGGTTCTAAATTTTTAGAATGAGGACAATGCTGGTTCCAATTCTAAAAAAATCCTGGACTTTCTCAAAGACATCCTTTTTCAAGATCTCTTAGGTGCGTTTGGGAATAGTTTTGGGAAGGAGCTTTGGGGGTTCAAAGATACTTGGGCCAAATATTGGGTGTTTGGCAAAAAAATTTCAAGTACTTTTAGCTAAAAGTGGGCATTCTCAAGGCCAAAAACCCAAAGTACCTTTGAAGGTGCCTTGGGCTTTTCAGCATTCTCGACATGCTGATGGTTGGGTGGGAGTTAAAATATTTTTTGTTTTGCCCTTATTGTCCTCATAATTTTTTTTATTTCAAGTTTACCCCTTTTTCATCAAAATGAATCTGTGCATCTTCTCTTCTTCCTCCTCTGGTGCAGCTATGACGCGAGATCTACACACACCCAGACCATTGCTGTTGCCTAAGTGCCACCGCCTCCGCCGCTGTCGCCATGCCTTCCGCACACCCCCTCCTCTCCCTTGTTGTCATACCCGACGACGACGAGGCGTCGAAAGCCCCAATTTGGGCTTGCGAGGTCGAGCTTTGCCCTACCATGGCGAGGCTCGAGATGTCGCAAGCCCAGATCTGGGCTTGCGACACCTCGCCATCATCAGGTGAGATGGAGCCTCGCCATGGCCGAGCAGGGCTTAGCCGCCAACAGCCCTGTGGCCGATCACCGAATCGGCTAGAGGTAAGGGAGGGATGGGGTGGGGAAGGGAGAAAAAAAAGAAAAAGAAAAATCATAAACATAAAAAAATATTAAAATCTTTAGTTAATCAATCAAATTTTTTTTTTCAAATTTATGTTTATCAAACAACATTTTCCAAAATCACATTTCAAAGCATTTTTTAATTACAATTTACCAAACGCTATTTGCATTTCACCAAATCCTTTTAATCAAAAGATCTTTGCATTTCTTTAAAGGCTTTCCTCAAAAGTCAATCCAAACGCAGTACTTTGATAGAACATTCCATTCGAACCAGGGGGTCCTGGAGCATTTTCAGCCCCAAGTTGGAAAGAGGCCTTTCTTACTTCTTCAAAGTTCACTTCTGCTAGTAGAAAGAGGCCCATCTCCTCGGTAACCACCCTTGGACACTGTTTCAGGACTGGGAAAAAACTTCGTATACCATTCGACTTGAAAAGATTGCTGAAAAAACTCACTTCCTCTTGTTTTATCAAACTCGGGTCTGAAATCCATGTATTATCAGCTCTTTGGACATGGAGATTCTATTTCTCTTCCTCCCTCCGTTGAATTATCGTCGCATGGAAATACTTTGTGTTTTTGTCACCCCATTTTAGCCAATTAACCTGTGATCTCAACCCCAATATAATTCCCCTGGCCGCCATAACCCTTCAATTTCTCCCCGAGTCATTTTCATTTCTTGATTTTCATACGGTCTATTACTGCTGTTAACAAGTTGTTGAAGCGACTATTTCAAGAGGTTGGTCTTTTTCTGTCCATTTCCAAAAGTTTTCCTACTCTAATTTGATAATGCAGCAGTCACAGCCATCTGTTTCTCTATTAAACTCTTCTTAGAGTCTGCTAGGGAGTTCCGAACATTCTCAATAACTTCTGTACATTCTTCATTATCCAACCAAAAGGTTTCAAACTTGAACTCTTTCTTTCTTTTCTCCCTGTTGGCTTGTAAAGATAGTAGAATGGGGCTGTGATCAGACCCAATTTTTTTTTTGGAGGTTGGGGGGTTGGGGGGGTGGTTGAGGAGGAAGGGGAGTGCAAACCCTTTAGCCATAGTGAACATCATTCTCCACCCAAAATTGCATAATACTCTGTCAATTCTTTCCTTTATATTCTCCTCTGCGTCGCGATTGTTTGACCATGTGAAAGAGTGACCTTTACTTTCCATCTCCGTAAGAGAACAATTTTCCATAAAGTCTCGGAAAGCTTTCATTCGATAATTTTCAGCCATTCGTTTCCCCGCTTTCTCCCAATGGTATAGGACTTCATTAAAGTCTCCCAAACGCACCATGGTAGAGAGTTAGATATGCAAATGCTTTGGATTTCCTCCCACAGTTCAATTCTTTTATGGAAGTTGTACGGATCATGAATAAATGTCAACCTCATTACTTTACCACATGTCAAGTCTTTGTATCTAAGGTTCACAAAGCAATCTGAATATGTTTCAATGTTAATAGCCACCCTATCATCCCACAAAACAGCCAAGCCTACTGTAGTTCCTCTTGGATTTACCACCCATCTATTCTGAAGTATCAGTCTTCTTTGGATTCTTTGAACAAAAATCTCTTGGTTTTTTTTTTCTCCATCAAGAACACCACTGCAGTGTCGGCTGGGTCTCCCTCATGTGGGGGACCCATCAGCTTTATTTTATTTGTTTAAAATAATAGTGTGAGACAAGTGAGTAAATGAGGGAATAAAAAATGATAAAAAATAGTTGGTGTAGGTGCATGTGTGCGTGAGTTTTTCTCTTTGGTCTTTGAAAGAGAGTTTCTATAGAGTTGCTTACAGAAGCTTACAGAGCGCGAGGGAGAAGTAGAGAAAAGAGAGAGTTTAATCTTTGCAGTCCAGATTTAAGGGCCAAACGTTGACGGAATTGGCTCAAATTTGGATATGTTGTTCGTGAGGCCGAGACCTACGTGGTGATAGTTCTCGTTCGTTGAGACTCTCCTCCGATTCTCCAATTGCGGTTAGGGTTTCTTGCCCATTTGTGTAGTATTTCACCTTTGTGGTGATGAAGTATTATTGTATTGTTGATGTATAGCCTCTAGTGTGTGACTAGAGCGAAGACCCTTTGTATACCTGCTATGTCTTGGTGATTAGTGGAAGATTTTGGATCAGCCATGGTTTTTCCCGTTTTGGGTTTTCCACGTAAATCTTGGTGTGTTGTTTTATCATTCCGCATTAGAATATTTGACTGGATATAATGCTGGTTATTGCTGGATTAAATCTGTGAAATTAGGGGAATATTTTTTTATCCTGGATTGACCTAATTAGAGGCGAAGTGCTGCCCGATTTTTCCCCAACAGAGTGGTATCAGAGCTTATGTTGAGATTTCAGTGTTAAATGAAAGAATCAAGTAGCACAATGTTTAAGTTGAATGCCTCTAATTATTCTATATGGAAGCCCCGGATGGAAGACATGCTATATTGCAAATACTTGTTTGATCCCATCGACGGTGACAAAGCTCAAGGAGACAAGGAAGACAAAGACTGGGAACGAATGAATCGGAAGACGGTTGGGTTTATTCGGCAATGGATTGATGATAGTGTATTTCATCATGTTGCTCAAGAAACCAAAGCAGATGCCTTGTGGAAGAAACTACAAGATCTCTATGAGAGAAGAACCCTGCAAAATAACGCTTTTCTAGTCAAACGACTTGTGAACTTGAAAACAAGGAGGGAAGTAGTATGTCAGAACACTTGAGTGAATTTCAAGATATTGTAAATCAATTGACAAATCTTGAGATTGACTTAGGTGATGAATTGCAATCATGTTTGTTGCTCGGTACTCTTCCTGATAGTTGGGACACACTGGTTGTGGCGTTAAATAATTCAGCTCCTGGTGGTGTGCTTTCTATGAGCATGGTTAAAGAAAGCTTGTTCAATGAAGAAACAAAAAGAAAAGGCTTGAATTATGCTTCTAGATCGGAGGCACTTGTCATAGAAAATAGGTCCAGAAGTTAATCAAAGAAGTTTTAAAGTAATGACGGGGGCAAGTCAAGAGGAAGATCGAAGTCCAGGCCGAGGAGAAATGTGAAATGTTACAACTGTGGCAAGATGGGACATTATGCTAAAGAGTGCTGACAACCAAAGAGAGATAAATCCCATGATAGAAATGGAGATAAAAAAGAAAGAAGAAAATCAAGCTACAACAGCAGCTGCATCCGACGGTGATATTATCTTCATTTGTGATGATGGTTATGTAAACCTTACATGTCAAGACTCTAGCTAGATTGTTGATTTTGCAGCTTCTTTTCACGTCACCTCACGGCGTGATTATTTTACATCTTATCGCAGCGGTGATTTCGGTTGTGTTAGGATGAGAAATAGTGGTGTTTCTAAAGTTATTGGCATGGGAGATGTTCACTTGGAGACAGATGTGGGATATAATTTACTTATAAGAAATGTGAGATATGTTCTGGATATTCGACTTCATTTGATCTCTACAGGTGCCTTAGATGACGATGGCTACGGCAGTTTTTTCTATGATGGCAAATGGAAATTGACTAAAGGCTCTATGGTAGTGGCAAAAGGCAAGAAGACATGCACTCTCTACACCATGGAAGCAAAGTTGATTAGAGAAGAGGTAAATGCAGTGGAGGACTTCTCAGTTGATCTATGGCACATGAGGCTTGGTCATCTTAGCGAGAAAGGACTTGAGACTCTTGCTAGAAAGAATTTTCTACCATTGAAGGAGAAAAATCTGACAAAATGTACTCATTGCATAATGGGTAAGCAACATCAATTCTCATTTCAGAGTTCCTCTCCACACACAAAATCTAATGTACTTGATCTAGTGCACACTGATGTTTGTTGCATGGATGCTAGAACACTTGGCGGTGTATTATATTTTGTGACATTTATCGATGATTGCTCTAGAAAAGTGTGGGCTTTTGCTTTGAAATCTAAAGACCAAGTGCTTGTGGCTTTCAAACAATTTCATGTCAACGTGGAAAGAGAAACCGGAAAGAAGTTGAAATGTGTTCGAGCCGACAATGGTGGAGAATATAGAGGCCCGTTTGAGTATTATTGTAGGGATTATGGTATCAAGCTTGAGAAGACTGTTCCGAAAACTCCACAACAGAATGAAGTGGCAGAGAGAATGAACCGGATGATTAATGATTGGATTCGGTGTATGCTATCTCATGCCAAGTTGCCTAAGTCATTCTGGGGTGAAGCGATGAGAACAGTCGTGGACTTGATAAATCTTTCTCCATCAGTTCCTCTAAAAGGGGATGTTCCACAAAGAGTTTGGAGTGGGAAAGATGTTTCCTACAATTATCTGAAAGTGTTCGGCTGCCAGGCATTTGTACATATTCCAAGAGATGAGAGAACCAAGCTTGATGACAGGTCTAAACAGTGTATCTTCTTAGGTTATGGACATGAAGAGTTTGGCTACAGATTATGGGATTCAGCTACAAAGAAAGTCATAAGAAGCCGAGATGTGGTATTTTTTGAGCATCAAACCATTGAAGACATCGACAAGCCAGGGAAGCCAAAGAATGTAGCTCAACAGAGGGTTAGTGTTAGCCCAAATCCGCCGACCATATTGGGTGGAAATCAAGGGGGAGAAGCGCATGAAAATCATGAAGATGATGAATCCTCACAGAATGTTGATTCTTCAACAGAAGTAGGTGAATCAGTTGAGCAAGAGCAACCAGTTGAACCAGTTGAGCAAGAAGAACCGGCCCTACCTCAAGTTAGAAGATCAGAAAGAGAGCGTAGACCATCATAAAGATATCAACCACATGAGTATATGTTACTCACCGATGCAGGAGAGCCAGAAACTTATGAAGAGGCTATATCGTGTGATAAGAAGAATGAATGGCATGAAGCTATGCAAGATGAGCTCAAATCTTTGCATGAGAATCACACATTTGAATTGGTGAAGTTGCTTAAGGGCAAGAGAACACTCACAAACAAATGGGTGTACAAGTTGAAGACAGAAGAAAACAGTTTGCAACCACGATACAAAGCTAGGCTTGTTGTAAAGGGCTTTCGTCAGAAGAAAGGAATTGACTTTGAAGAGATCTTTTCACCAGTTGTAAAAATGCCTTCTATTCAAGTTGCTCTTGGGTTAGCCGCGAGTTTGGATTTAGAAATTGAACAGCTTGATGTAAAAACAGCTTTTCTTCATGGAGACTTAGAAGAAGAGATATATATGGAGCAACCGGAGGGTTTTGAAGTTAAAGGCAAGGAGCATTTTGTATGCAGGTTGAAAAAGAGTTTATACGGTCTCAAGCAAGCACTAAAACAGTGGTACTTGAAGTTTGATTCATTCATGGAAGATCATGGATATGGTAAGACCAACTCTGACTCTTGTGTCTTTGTGAAAAGATTCTCAGATGATGATTTTATTATCCTTCTATTTTATGTGGATGATATGCTGATAGTTAGGCATGATGCTAATAAAATCAAAAGCTTGAAAAATGAGTTGAGTAAAGCTTTTGCGATGAAGGATCTTGGATTGGCCAAGCAAATCCTTGGTATGCAAATTACTCGTGATAGGAAGAACAAGAAACTCTGGCTATCTCAGGAGAAGTATATTGAAAAGGTGCTTGAAAGATTCAACATGAGCACATGTAAACCGGTAAGTACTCCACTTGCTGGTCACTTCAAGTTGAGTAGTAATGAGTGTCCTACGAGTAAGAAAGATAAGGAAGAGATGATGAAAATTCCTTATGCATCTGCCGTGGGTAGTTTGATGTATGCCATGGTTTGTACAAGACCAGATATTGCTCATGCAATTGATGTTGTGAGTAGATTTCTCTCAAATCCAGGTAAAGAACATTGGAACGGTGTGAAATGGATTTTGAGGTATCTTAGAGGCACTTCCAGATTATGCTTGTGTTATGGAAATGGAAAGCTTGAGTTGAATGGTTATTCAGACTCTGATTATGCTGGTGACAGTGATTCCCGAAAGTCTACATCAGGTTATATGATGATTTTTGCAGGGGGAGCAGTTTCATGGCAATCAAAATTGCAAAAATGTATTACTCTGTCTACAACTGAAGTGGGGTATATTGCTATTACCGAGGGAGGCAAGGAACTCTTGTGGATGCAGAAATTCCTAAGAGAGTTGGGCTTGAAGCAACAGAAGTTTGTTTTATATTGTGATAGCATGAGTGTTATTTATCTTAGCAAGAATCCAGTGTTGCATTCAAGATCGAAGCATATTGATGTGAAGTATCATTAGGTCCGAGAAACGTTAGAAGAAAAGCTCTTTCTACTTGAGAAAGTCCATATTGACGACAACGGATCTGATATGATGACTAAGGCCTTGTCGGTGATGAAACTTGACTCTTGTTGAAGCAAAGCGGGCATGATGGAACTCCCTATATGAGGTAGAGGGGGAGATTTGTTGGCTGGGTCTCCCTCATGTGGGGGACCCATCAGCTTTATTTTATTTGTTTAAAATAATAGTGGGAGACAAGTGAGTAAATGAGGGAATAAAAAAATGATAAAAAATAGTGGGTGTGGGTGCATGTGTGCGTGAGTTTTTCTCTTTGGTCTTTGAAAGAGAGTTTCTATAGAGTTGCTTACAAAAGCTTACAGAGCGCGAGGGAGGAGTAGAGAAAAGAGAGAGTTTAATCTTTGTAGTCCAGATTTAAAGGCCAAACGTTGACGGAATTGGCTCAAATTTGGATATGTTGTTCGTGAGGCCGAGACCTACGTGGTGATGGTTCTCGTTCGTTGAGACTCTCCTCCGATTCTCCAATTGCGGTTAGGGTTTCGTGCCCATTTGTGTAGTATTTCACCTTTGTTGTGATGAAGTATTGTTGTATTGTTGATGTATAGCCTCTAGTGTGTGACTAGAGCGAAGACCCTTTGTATACCTACGATTTCTTGGTGATTAGTAGAAGATTTTGGGTCGGCCGTGGTTTTTCCCGTTTTGGGTTTTCCACGTAAATCTTGGTGTGTTGTTTTATCATTCCGCATTAGAATATTTGACTGAATATAATGCTGGTTATTGCTGGATTAAATCTGTGAAATTAGGGGAATATTTTTTATCCTGGATTGACATAATTAGAGGCGAAGTGCTGCCCGATTTTTTCCCAACATGCAGGACTATGTTGAGCCACTAGGGCCTTCAGCTCTTGAGTTGTCAAGGGTGTGCCCAATCCTTGACAACTCCAGCATAACACATTCACGTTTCCCCTGGTGGCTGAATCGGGCTAGCCACCACAGCCCTTTCAACGATCTCCTCAGTCAAATGAACTGGTGTTTCCAGCAATTGCGTCTTATCTAGCCATATATTACCCGAGCAGTTGAAAATATAAGGTTCACACCTCTTTTATTTTTTGATGGAAGGAGTTTTGGGTTCCTTGGAACACGTCATTTTCACAAAAAACTTGCCTTTTGAAGGAGCAAACAGCATAAGACATCCTCCTTACCCAAAAAAACAGCGTAAGACATCCTTTGCCGCAATCTGTTCATCTTTCCCCCTGTGTTTTTGCTTACTAAATTGATACTCAAAAACTCAGCCCTTCTTTTTTGAGGGTTCTCAGGTTGGTTTGACACTTCATGGCAAGCCTCTTCCAATAACAGGAGCTGCCCTTGCTGGTCCTGAGTCTCAGGAACTATTTCATCAGTATCTTCAGCTTGCATATCTTTTTTTTTTTCCTCATAGAAAACATCCCAAAAGGGGCTATGCTCTTGGTTCTCGGCACTCAGCCAACTCCCAAAGCAGCTGCCCATCTTTGTATTGACCTTTTCTGCTTCATCAGGAATGACTCCGTAGTTACTCGCATGGTGCCCAATTCTCCCGCATGAATAACAGTAAAATGGGAGTCTCTCATACTTAAAATCCAGCCAAATTATTCTCTCTCTATTGGAAGATGCATGCCCAACTCTCAGCTCATCGTGGATGTTCATCTCTATTTTAACCTTTCCAATGCGTTGGTAGACTGGCTTCACTTCCAAAACCTTTTCAATAGAGTTAGCAATTTTTGTTACAATGCCCTCGGATTTCCAATCAGGAGGAAGTCCAAGGATTCTAACCCAAAAGGCACAAGTATTACAATGAGGGGGGAGAGGGGGGTGTCGGCTTCCCATTCCTTCAAGAGAAGAAGGTGGCTTAAGTAACACCATGGGCCTCCATTCAACACTTCAAAATTTCCATCTACATTTTTGAAAGTGAATCTGGTTATGTCATTTTCCATAGGGTAAAAACCTACATTCGCATTTCTCCAAGATTGACGTTGGGGTTTTGAACAAGGTACCCATAAGAGAGAGTTTGCATTCGAGTAACTTCTCCTCTGATTTTTCAGAACCTAAGTTAATGCATAGATTTTCCAGTCTCTCCGAAGCTCTTCTGTTCTCGTCCATTTTTTACCAGATGAAAATTATTTTGCAAGTAAAATCTCGAGGACGAGCAACCATCAAAGGATCCTTGAAGCAGGAGGGTACTTTACAGGAGCGACGCCGCCATGAATCTAAAGAACCGCACTAGTGCGAGGATATGGAAGAAGGAACATCATGATGAAGAGGTGATTACGTATAAATTCTGTTTATGGGTTTGTGTATAGGCTAGGACTTGGGATTAAGGAAGTTGCGGAGAGATATCAAGGATGAGAATGTACTAGGTTTTGGAAAGGAAGGAAACTATAGAAGGGGACTTAAGGTTAGAGTTCTTTTTTTTTTTTTAATGGTATGTAAAGGGACGACCATATGAAACTATAGAAATAAGAGAGATTGTAAAAATTGATTCATGTAATAAGATGTCTAGTGAAAGCTGGAAGGTGAAAAGCTGCGATTCTCGGGGTGGGAATAGCTATCGCCATTACAGGTGGGAGCTCAATGTGGGCTCGTGGGCGGGGAAAGAATAAAAAAGAAAGGAAGTAAAAAAAATAGGGCATACTCAGTGAGATGCCAGAGATGGGTAACGCAGGTGAAGAGAAGTGGAGTAAGTAGTGGAAGCAGGTTTAGGTTTAGGGTTTTCTCATGTGGTTTGGGAAGGAGAAGCCATAGCCACACAAAAGGTAGAGAGAAACTACGTAAAAGCCTCTCTATAATAGCACATGAAAGTCCAGCCCTTTGGCAAAAGTTTCCATGTCCCTTTCAGCGCCATTTCCTAAGGTCTATATGCATCAAACTATGAAGACACTCATTTAAGTACAACGATAAATGTCCATTTGCCTCTTCCTCCTCTATTTACTACATTGTTTTCTACCTCTGTCAACTACCAATGAAGCAGGTCTGCCGGATTTATGGCAAAGCATTCCATCTGGGCAGCTTTAATGAAGGTAGTTGTAAGATCACTCATAACTATTTAGCTCATTTCATTATCCATCATCTCATTAAACAAACTAAGTCATCTCCCTAGGGGTAATTAGAAAATGAATTACCGAAAAACTTAGTAAAATTTATATAACTGCTGTGGATGGTCGTATATATATTGAATAAACATGTATCTTCTCTAGATGGAAAAAAAAATTCTCTTTGAAAATAAGTTTTGTCCCATCTACTAAAAAAGCTTGAAGAATTTCCAAAGGACCGACATATTTCAAAAGAAAACCACTCTGATCTCCTATTAAAAAAATTCCCAATTCTCCCTTTGGGGCTTCAACTCTTACATAAAGTTCTTGCTTCGGCAATTCAAAAGTAGGAGAAGGTTTTTTACTAATGAATCGGTATTCAAAATCATTCCATTCGGGATCCCTTTCTCTAGCAAAGCACCGGGTTTCTAAATTCTCATAGGGCCCCCCTGTAATTCCTTTCGGGGACTGTTGGATAATTTCTATAGATTCCGTCATTTCACCAATTCAAACAAGTAGTGAGCTAATGAATCTCCTTCTTTTTGCCAATGGATTTCCCAATCCAATTCCTTGCAACATTCATAATGAACGCTTTTATGAAGATCCCATTGGATTCTAGAAGCTTGTAGCTGCCCTGATAAACCCCCATTTTTTTTTTCTTAATATGGGAAACGTGTGTTGGAGCGTCTAAAGCAATGCCCCCCCCCAAAAAAAAAAGTTGCCCTTAGGTTGAAAAAGTCTTAAGTTGCCTAAGCGGGTAGACTACGAAACATAACAAGTTAAAAATGAAACTCTGCTTGATCACTCATACGGATAGGCTTTGGTCTCTCGAATGAAGACATTGCCACAAGAAAAAATCTTAGCCATGTGGTCTCATTTTCTAAGTTTGAGGTGTGAATTTCTTGAGAGGCCGCACGCTGAAGTTTTTTATTCACAATCTCAAGGGTTCATTTAGGGTGCGTATGGTAACGCTTCAGAAAAAGTGTTTCTGTTCGCAAAGTGTTCCTCAAACACTTTTGGAACAGAAACGCGTATGGTAAAAAAGTGATCCCAAAGTGTTTAGAGAACACTTTTGAGAAACAAAAACACTTTTGGAGCAGAAACGAGAAACAAAAAAAACTTGCTTCTGTGTTCCCGGAACACTTTTTAGAAACACATTTGGAACATTTTTTGGAAACAATTAGGAACACTTTCTTGAAAATAATTAAAAATAAAAATAATTAAAGAATAAAATAATTAACATAAAAATAATTTTTTTGAAAAATAAAAAAATAAAAAAGAATAAAAATCGAAATAATAAAAATAAAAAAATAAAAATCGAAATAATAAAATAATTAAAAATAAAAAATAATTTTTTCGAAAAATAAAAAGATTAAAAATTGAAATAATAAAATAAATAATAATAAAAATTAATTTAAAATAAAATGATTAAAAATAAAAAAAATAATTTTTTTTGAAATAATAAAAATAAAATAAAATAAAATTAATTAATTAATTAATTAAAAAATAAAAATAAAAAATTATTTTTTCGAAAATAAATAAATAAATAAATAAAATTCGAAAAAATAAAAAATAAAAAATATTTTTCGAAAAAATAAATAAATAAATAAATAAAATTTGAAAAAATAAAAAATATTTTTAGAAAAAATAAATAAATTTAAAAATAAAATAATTAAAAATAAAAAATAAAAAATATTCTAAATAATAAAAATTAATTGAGAAATCGAATCATTTACAAAGGGTATTTTTTATTAAACGGCATTTACGTCAAAGTTGTATCCAAATGCACTTTTCAATTACAGTTTATCAAACAGTATTTGCATTCAATTATGTTATCATATGTTTATCTACTTGGAAACATTTATGTATAACTCATAATTGTAATTTTTCCTATATATGGAAAACATATTTCATGTTCTCATTGCTCAATTCTAATTTGCCTTCTGTTTCATTTTTTTTTATTTTTAATCTCATCCATATTGAAAAAATTAGGAATATAATTTTTTTTTGTAGTTAACAAATGCGTTTTTGTTCTTTTTTGTTTCGAGAACAAAAACTTTATGTAGTTACCAAACGCGTTTCTGTTCTTTTTTTGTTCCGAGAGCAAAAATTTTATGCAATTACTAAACGCGTTTCTTTTCCTAGAAATTGTTGCCGGGAACAGAAACACAAAAAAGTGTTTCTGTTCCAAAAGTTGTTCCGGGAACAGAAACGTTACCATACGCACCCTCAGTGTCTGTTCTCCCCATTGTTCTGTCATCAATTGATCTCTTTTGTTACCATCGATGATTGAGCAAGTGCAGTTAGGTTTCTGCCCGTGTTCGGATGCAGTCTTCTTTTATCTGAAGAACAATCTATATCGACTTACAATTAACGCCAATTGTATTTTGGTTGCGTAGCACACATATATACGATTTCAGCGTGCGTAACCTCTAACATAAGAGGTAAGTGCTACCCTTGATTAGAGCGTTTAACGAGGGCTAAGAGGAGTAGGACAAGCTACCATGCATGCATACTGCGTTGGATGAAAAAAGGGATTTTGGCACTGAAGTGATGTAGGCCAGCAATTCATTTAGAATGTTTAGACAAAACAAATGAAAATGACGAAAGTCTAGTTTCAATTCTTGACTTAAAACTATGAAAACAGGAAGAAAAAAGGCGTCTTCACTTCACCAGTTAAAAAGTGAAAACAAGTCCCCCGATTATTTTGATGGAAAACGGTCTTCAAAATGGACCAAACACAAATATTTGGGAATAACAATGACAATGCTATAACAGGCCTAGCCATTATCGCCATACGCCATGATAATTGATGCTGCTATTTTTAGTCAGCGCCTATTCACTTCAATCTACATGCAAAATACCGATATCTATGTTAGAAATTAGTGATTGTCAATGCATCAACCATGCTTTTTTGATCTTGCTGAATCTTCTTCTGCAGAGGATTTCATTGCTTTGGTTCTTCATTTTCCATTCTTGGCAAGACCTCAAAAAACAAAAAATAACATGGAAAAATAAAAGGGGTTGTGGCCGAGAGCCATTTTTAAGAGAGATACTAAGCTTTTTGCTTGGAACTTTCATAAATCTTCAACAAATTTCTTCTAGTTAAACGTGATGAAGATGGAGATCAAGATGAAAATGTTGCTCACGGCAACTTCTTGCATTTGAAGTGAACTTTGCCATTTTTGAACTTCAAAGACTAAAATGCCGTCTCTTGAATCTATGTGTTAGGTTGTGAAGAAATGAGGTGAGACTTAAACTCAAGAGGAGTTGAGCTTTCCTTTGGAGCGCCCATTTCTTGTGCTGGCAAGACATTTAAGAGCAATTCCAAGTATGGATTGCTGTCCATACCTAGATGGAGGCCTAATCCATAGACTCAACTGGACTAGTAAGACCATTAACCTTCAAAATATCACTCTCCCTCTTGCGTATCCGCATGATCCATGTTATTTCCAACCGATGTTGTTGGCCGTTCTCGTTTCGATCTCAAACCTGCAAAAGAACATGAGGATACTGATGAATTTCCCATGCAACCGATAACACACGTAGCCTTTCTCTGAAGAAATATGAGAGATGCTGTCTTGCATTGTCGTACCATTAATAACGGACAATTTGTAAGTTTGTCTTGATTAATGTCTACTTCAAAGGACCCAAAGTATCTCGGTGCTCAAATTTCTATCTTTTCTTTATTTTCCTTCTCTTTATCCCTGTTTTGCTGTGAAATTAGAGCTTGTCTTGGAGTCCGAGAATTTGGCAAAAATCTTGACACTCTTATAGCAACACTCCCCATGAATGTCAATACGGAAATCCAAGTAGTATGTTAAACTGGCCTAAGCACGTAAAAACATTCAATCGTGGCCTTCCTTGCTCAACCATTTACTGCCGGTGCTGGCAAGGGATCGTGTCACGTTTTGTTCGCTCTCTCTACCCTATCGCTTTAATGTCGGCTGTCGTCCCCTCTTTCGTGTGGATCTCCTTCTCCCTCTCTCATTTAAGGGTGGCCTAGCTCACCTAAACATCAGGTTTATGCCTTTGGTCGAGCTCCTCTCGTCATCTGCAATTAAGTTGTTGAACAATGATGAGATCAGAAGGTCTTCTCAAGATATGGGTTTTGCCTCCCCCATCTAACCTGTCCAGGTGTAAGTGAGATCTCAAAGGCCATGACCAAATCAAGTCATCAATGGGGGTGTCGAGACCTCACATAAGTCTGGCGGTGAGAGAAAAGAAAGAATGAGGGAGAGTGTGTTTTGGCTTTAGCAAATAGGGAAAGCAAAGATGATCGTGGATGACATGACAGAGATAGTGGAGAGACATAGAGGAAGCAACAGTGATGATAGGTGCCACAACGACAGAAGACAGATGATGGTTAATTGTTGACACTCGAATTTTTATCGATAACTCAAAAACTCATTTTTATAGATAAATAGGCAAAATTTATGACAAATAAAAAAAATTAACCATTATACAATTGGCCTCAATCCAATTCGGTTCTATTCCGAAGACTTAGTCCAACCCAATTCATTTGTTTGGCTAGTTAGTCAAAGCCCATTAATTTTGATCTAATTTGACCAAATTCAATTTGGCTCTAGACCAAGCTTGTTACACAAGATGTACATTTTAATTCACTTATCTAAGCCCAAAACCCAGTGATTAGTTCATCCCTACAAGCCTCTCTCCCTCTCTTTCAAAAGACTGAAAACAAGTGATGGGGAGAGGACCGTGCGTGTGAAGAAAAACCTCCTGAGGAGCACACACATGCAGTTGACGACGCTAGGCGATCATCTGTCTCTAGTCGTTGTGGCACCTATCATCACCACTATCTCTATCATGTCCTCCACAATCATCTTTGCTTTCCCTATTTGCTAAAGCCAAAACACACTCTCCCTCATTCTTTCTCTTCTCTCGCCGCGAGACTTATGTGAGGTCTCGACACCCCCATTGATGACTTGATTTGGTCATGGCCTTTGAGATCTCACTTACACTTGGACAGGTTAGATGGGGGAGGCAAAACCCATATCTTGAGAAGACCTTCTGATCTCATCATTGTTCAACAACTTAATTGCAGATGACGAGAGGAGCTCGACCAAAGGCATAAACCTGATGTTTAGGTGAGCTAGGCCGCCCTTAATGAGAGAGGGAGAGAGAGATCCACACGAAAGAGGGGACAATGACCGACATTGAAGCAATGGGAAGAGAGAGCGAATGGAATGTGACACGACCACTCGCCAACAACAGCAGTATATGGTCAAGCAATGAAGGTCATGATTGAATGTTTACATGCTTTTGTGGGTCTAACATACTACTATACTTACATCAACTGATATTCATGATGAGTATTGCTATGAGAGTGTCAAAATTTTTGCCAAATTCTCGGACTCCAAGACAGGCTCTAACTTCACAGCAAAACAGGGATAGAGAAAAGGAAAATGAAACGATAACCAAGATACCGTGGGTCCTTTGAAGTAGACACTAATCAAGACAAACTTACAAATTGTCTGTTATTAATGATACAACGATGCAAGGCAGCATCGCTCATACTGTGGGAAATGGTCTAGACAGAGTTTGTGCCTCGTGGGGGTGTGAATGTGAAAGTTTCTCTTCTTGTCTTGGACAAATCTGTGAAAAAATGTCTATTTCGGAAAAAGGATTATCCAGACCTTAGGATCTAGAGTTTTATGTCCTTCAAGCTCCGAAGAAGTCTGAAGTCAATCCTTTTCGACTGCCTTCACGCTGCCACGAATATAAAATGAATGTATAAGTTAGTTCTGCTGCGTGAGCGGAGTTTATTTGATTCTTTCGTGATGGCAATGCTACCACCTGATTTCGACACCCAGAAAAATGTTAAAACGTGTTCTTTGGCTATAATATAGAGATAAATGCTTATTGTATTTACCTTGATGGGTATAGCTGGTTCAGGACCAGTTGAGACATCATTTTTTGGGTCACCTAACTCTATTGAATGTATTTCGACCCTAAAAAAAAAAACTCTATTGAATGTACCGGTTGTCTCCTGGGAACACTTGTAGAAGGAGAAACTATTCCCATTGACCTACCGCATTAATAAGAGGTGCTTCGCTACTAAACCCATTACTCAATTAACATTCATATGTCATTCTGATGATGAACTAATCCTCATTCACACATTATCATAGAATCTTTGTACCTTGGTAGATGGCTCTACGTGCATATGTTGACAAGGGCAAATGTTCAGTGTCCGAGGCCTCATCGCTGGGCGTTTCTGTTTCCATGAACGTAATTATTGGCAATTTGTCATTAATTGTAACAAAAAGAGAGCAACTATGAACATAACGCCACATTTTGCCGTAGAAAGAGAAAGGGAAAGGGAAAAAAAAAAATATCGCCATCTTGAGTTTGCTATACATATCACCGTCCGAGCTTTTGAGGAAAAGGGGTAAAAAAACCCAAGCACCCGAAGAATGAAATAAAAGATGGAAGACAATTTATCATGAAAGCATTGAAGTTCTTCATTCATATCTCCAAAGTCAAAGAGCAAAAAATAAGGTAGAGACAGTTCCGATTTCCGATTCTCCGTATGTCTTTCTTGTAAATCAAAATGTTGGTAAACTTTGCGACCATGAAATTTTTCCAACAGAAGCATAAATATAATAAACAACATCAGGCACAAAATCTTCATAGATGTCTAGAAAACATGAATATAAAAAAGAGAACAAGACAGAGAGGGAGAGACTCATGCCTGTGATCTTGATGATGATGAACGCTTGGCGCCTCTTGTCTGGCTGTCCGCTATCAAGATACAGAAAAAATGCTTGATCCAGCTCTGCCAAGTCATAAGCTCCATTGTTTTCTTTGGCTCTTAATGAAATAAAGCCCAGAAAAAAGAAGGAAAAAAAGCTGTCAGTAGTCAAAACTCACACTGCTCTAATTGAGGAATTTCAACAAACAGTTTGTGTCCATCGAAAACATTAAACCTGGACAAGAATTCAGAGTAATTTTCCATCTAGAACCGAAACTAGCACAACAATATCGTCACAGATCATCAAGCAACGCTTTGAATTCTCGGTGATTTATACGTGAGTTACACATGAACGCAACTCGTATCTCGCGAAAGACGAAGCAGAACAGGGGATAATGAAAATACCCGAAAGGCCACAGCGCGAAGTTGAAGGCAGCGAAAGAGGACGGTGGTAATAGGCATTAGAAGCCTTATATCACAGACCTTGTAGTATTCACACATTACGCTTTGTCTTAGCGTAAAAGAGAGAAAGAAGGACAGTGCGGTGAGAAGACTGGAGATCCTGGAAATCGACAAATATATGGAGGAGAGATTTTCTTCGGCTGCCAACACCTCTCGCAAGTTCAATAAACCGACCGACGAGGACGAAGCTCCATGGCTATGGAGGATTGGAGAGAACACGCGGTTTCAATCCCCTCTTGTTGAGCGAGTCAAGTGAACTGAACGAGCAAGAATTTCTAATATCCAGGATACGATTGTTGACGATCCTGCTTCTTCGCTCAGCCCCAACGTCCTCGAGCGCGCTCGCGCGTCTTCAGCGAACGCCCGCCCTAGGAAAATTGATGGACATGGGATGAATGTGGTTCCATGTAATGACCTGCGCGGGCTTTATGGGCTTGAGCTTCCGCGAATGGACCAAGCTGAGAGAAAATATCGAGTGGGCCGGGGGCACTGCGCCCCGACCCACGTGTCCTCTCCTCTCCTGTTGAAGAGAGATAGAGATCGAAGACCGAAGAGAGAGACAAGCAAGAGACAAGGAGAGAGGACACTATGTCCTTTCCTAATTGGCCGGGGCGCAAAGATGCGTGCCAGTCCTGGCCTACCCAATATTTTTTCCCAAGCTACGACCAATCTAATATGGTCTAGTGGACTGAAGGGAAGGTGCGGACCGGCTTGAAGAAGCACAGGGGGAGCCCTAAATTTAGTCCAAACTGACACATTCTTTCGATCTTTTGTTCACCCCTCCTTAGAAATAAGCCTCCGTTTGTGTCACTAAAAATGATTTCCTAGAAAATGATTTCTCGCAGAGATCGAAACTCTGGTAACGCTGCCGGCATAGATGGGGAAGATCACCATCCTTCGGCAAGGGGAGCCTCTGGATGCGAAGCTTAAGAAAGGGGCCGGTCCGAAGAGGAGAGGAGGCGGCCCAGTCGTGCTATTGACGCCGGTTCTTCTGCTGCCTGTACTACAGCATTTGCTCGCTCCATGTACGACGAAATGTGTCTCTCCCATGATCCTTCGTCGGAATCTGCGAAAATCTCCACATTTGTTCCGCCATTCAAGGATTAACATCCCTCCATGTCCCATCACCCTTGGAAATCCGAGATTCCCATTCCTCTGTCGTCGATCCTGTTCTGTTCTATTCTGTTCTGATTTCCGAAACGCTTCTGATTAGCCTTCAGGTTCAACACTGACTGTGGGAAATAGTCTAGACAAAGCTTGTGCCTCATGGGAGCTGTGAATGTGAAAGATTCTCTTCTAGTCTTGGACAAATTAATCTGTGGAAAAAAGTAGTCCATTTAGAAAAAAAAATTTATTTTCAAAGTACGGAAAATATTTTTGTTTTCATTCTCAGATTTTAACCAAACGCCGGAAAAGAAAATCATTTTATTCTGAAAAATATTCTCTAAAAAAGTGATTTTTTTTGTGAAACAAATAGAGCTAAATGTCATGTATGACAAAATTGTGCGCCTTGGCAGATATTTCTTGAAACTTGTAAAAGTCAAAGTGCTAGGATAAGCAGTTTCCTTATGGAGAGGGTAGTGCTACATTGAAATTTCAATTCAAGATTTAACTTGGAAGTTGTGCTTTATGTAGTTCCAGTTTCTTTTTCATCGATTACTTTTGTGCGATCTCTTCAACATGCTAATCCTTGCTCAGTCTCATCGTTGTTCATTAAGAGCTTAGTGAAGGTGCCACATAAATAAGTAGCCATCGAGCACTTGTAATGGGATTCTTTTCAAGCATACCAAACCTAAAGAAGTTCCTCTCATACTCTCTATCCATGCTTCTCTAATCCGGGTGACTAGTGATCTCCATAGAATCTTAGAACCAACACGACCAAGGGTCATGTAAGACTAGATAAATAGAGTTTCCTCTTCATGTACAAAAAGGTCCTTCCATCAACCTCTTTCTTTTAAATATAAGTATTCAAGATGAATTTTGGTGATGAGTGGGACTCTCTTGTTGATACGAATGAATCATCCTTTCTACGGTGTTATCCTTTTTTTTCTTGGAAGGAGTCCGTAGTGTGACACCCCTTTCCAAACAGTGAAAGAAACTAATGCTGGGAAGTTCTTTCCCCTAGTTGCCTTCTTGGGAATATGTTAGTGGCATTGCTTCTTCAACCCAAACCAAGGTATCCATTTTGATATCTTATTCCTATACTTTGGCTTTTGTGACAGACTAGCTACATTTGGTTCTTAAATTTTTAAAGTCTAAAGTGACTGAGAATCATGATTTGACAACAAAATCAAGGTTCTGTTACCCTTGATTCACACCATTGCCATAGAAGTATGTCATATTCTTGTTCAATTAAAGGATTCTATTGTAGCTTGTAAAAAAGTCTAAGTGAATGGCCAACAGCTCTAACTCCCAAGCATTGTTTTTATTGGAAAAACTTAAGGGAGCCAAAATATTTTTCCCAAGATTTGGTGATATGACCATGATTGTATAAGGGAGGCAACTTCAGGAACTGCTTCGTTGGAAGGGGCAAATGTAAGTGATGAAAAAGGGGAGAGAGAGAGAGAGAGAGAGAGAGAGAGAGAGAGAGAGAGAGAGAGAGAGAGAGAGAGAAGCTTTTGGACAGAACGACGGATCCACAAGCAAGTTTACCCTGCATCTGGGATATTAGCAATTGTGTGAAAGATGCAAGTTCAGGAAACTGCATGAGGGTTGGGGGCGCAACTTGGAGATTGTAGAACTAGGTATGAGAATTATCGGTTCACCGAAAGATTGATTTCTTGCCATGTGGTCAAGATATTGAAGTTCACTGGTGAGTGCGGGTTTGGAAAAGAAGTGTTGATATAACGTGGCTTTAATATAGCAGGTTCTAAAAATAGATTTGGAAAAGGACCTTTAAACAGTTCGGTCGTATCCCGCCATGTCATTTACGAAACTACTTTCAACGAGTCTAAGATTTTTCATACTAGATATACTTAACGAAAGATCCCTAAACTTCAGCATCAACATATTACTTCAAAATGGGGCTCCTAGGTAGAATATTCATGTGCACCTGAAACATGTGAAGCCAATTCATCTCAATCATTAAATATTGTGGATTCCACATGAGACATAATTGATCTAATGACTGAAGTAGAATGGGCTCACATGCACTGAGTGCATGCAGGACCTGCTCGTTGATTAAGTTCTGATCAATAAACTAGTTAACAAATCCGTATAGATTGTGATCGTCAAGAAACTTGCTCTTTGAAAACCACCTGTGCTTGGATCTCACGACAAATAACTGGAGAGATTCGAAAGATATTAGTAATTGCAAGCATTGGGCGACAAACAATAACCCAATCTTCGAAGTAGCAACTGGATGTCGTCTTCTGCATGTCTCTTTAATAGAAAAGAGAGTAGTAACATCCCCTATACGCAGATATCAATAGCCAAAATCCAATCGGATGAACTCTTCGTGGCAAAGAAACGAAGAGCAAATAAAAACTGAAGATATGTGATTATGCGCGTGAGCATCTATATCGTTCATGGATAGGCTGGGTTTTACTAGATGCAAGTTCTTAGATCCAGCGTTCCGAAATAGTCTACGTATAAAATATTCCTTACAGATTCATATGTGCTTGCTTTTGCATGGAACATGTTATAATGGATGTGGATCAACTAAGGTCGGGATCATAGATATGACTAAAGTTCGCTATGCTCATACAACCTCAGATCTAAAGCTTTTAATTTGAACATTTCTGATTTCATCTTGTCTAGAAGATATGGCAGCGAACACTAAATAGGATAATTTGTAATCCTATTCCAGCTCAAATATGGGCTTCCCAATACAATCTTAATTGCAGGATATTTTTATTTGAAATTTTTTATTCATATTGTATATTATTTTATCTAATCAATTTTTATTTATTCTATTTGTATTTGAATTCTACTTATTATTGAATATTTTCTTTCTAGTTTTATTTTTGAAAGTAAATAGAATACAAAAGAATTCAAATTTGGAATTCTATTCCATTAGAAAATTCTGTTAAATTATACAATTTATATTGATTAATTATTTTTATATTAAGTAAAAAATATTAACTAATCAAAATTCTATTAAATACTAAATAATAAACTTAAATATTGAATAATTAACTATAGTATAAACTATAATAATATACCTAAAATATGTAACAAATATAAATGCTAAATAATAAATCGAAATAATAAATTAAGTATATATTCTAAGTATAGAAAATACATATCCTAGAATAAAAAAAAATTAAAATATCAATAAAAAGTAGGAATTAATAAAAATTAATTTTTTTAAATTTTCTTTATTATTCAAATTTCATTATTATTTATATTGATATTTATTGTATCAAATTATCATTTTCACTTTCTTAATTTAAGAAGTTAGTTATTGAAGAAAGTTAGTTTGACCACTCCCATGATTTTTTTGTTTTCTTTAGTTTCATTTTGAGAACTTTGAATTTGAACTTGTCTTACAACCCAAAAGAATTCGCGGTAAGAGCTATTTCATTTTTGGATGTGGACCAAATAGGTTCAACATATGAGAGAATTAAGGATACCCACCAGAAAGATTAATTCAATCCATAATGATGTAAAAGAAAAATATAACATTTTCGTTATTCGACCACATCCAAGTTTGAAAAACCGGGCTCTTATAAAGTATAAAACCATGCAGGATAATGTATGATTAGTCCAAGTATGGTTGCTTTAGTATTGGATTTTGCACATTTCGATCCAGTAGTAAATGTAGACAAATTGTTGCTGAAGGCCAGTATTCTGCTACTCTACATGTATGGTTATCTCCCCCTCCTTGATTCCTTATATTTTGTTATATTGCTTGGGAATTGCATGGATGGACGTTTTCAACTTTTCAAAGAAACTTTACCTATAAGCTCTCTCGGCTTCAACTTTGCTCCGCTTTTCTTTTCTAGGCCTTGATTTCCTTTCTTTTCCTCCCCCAATCTAACGTGAGAGTCTTTTTTTTCACTTCATTTGGCGTCTTCTTTTGCTTGTTGTTGTTTATTTTCTTTGCTCGTCAGGGTGAATAAATCTATTTGCACTTATGAGAACGTCATCACTAGTTTATCCAGTGGGATGCACGGTGTAATGACTTGGTTTGATTAAGGCGAGGAGTGGTCGTCGGGGCTAAACGGGCCTGAATAAGAAGCGACTCCTGAAAGACTTCTAGGATGGCAAAGGGAGGGGGGTGAATGAATCCAACATCGCGTGAGTGTGGTGAAGTGAAGTGCTATATATGTCCGGCACTTGTCCTTAACTTGTAAAGAGACCTTTTTTTGAGCGAATCCCAAAAGAACAAAATCGTGCAGGTATCGGCTCAAAGAGAATAATATCATTGACAAGTGTGACCTAGGCATGAAACACAAGACATGATTCTATGATTTCTCCAAGATTCGGCGAAGCTCTAATCTCTCGATTTGGGTGTAAATCTAAACTTGAGACCGTTTCTCTCTCGATCTAAATCAAGATGTAGGATTTCTCTTAGAGGCGTTCAATCTATGGTGGTATCTAATCAAGATCTAGGAGTCCTCTTAGAAGCGTTCAATCTATGGTGGTTCAACATGGAGTTGTCATTGTTGTCTCCATATAGCGACGTTGAATATCTAGGAGTTTCTTAAAGATGTTCAATCTGTGGTGGTTCAACATATAGTTGTTGTTTTCGTCTCCACATAATAATGGTATTGAGGATGCAGAATCTAGGCGTAGTTTCTAGAGGGGAAGATCTCGGCATGTGCTCGTTGCTAATGATTTTGGTAATCCACTGTCGATTGTTTTTGAGGCTGTGACAGATTTTGTCTTTTGGGATGATCTCTTTGTTTTCATTGTTTTGTTTTGTTTCGTTTTGCAGCTCTTTTAGGATTTGCTTTGCTTGGAATTTTTTTTTTTGTTCTCTCATGTTTGATTATGACAAATGAACGAAAGATAAGAAAAAGAAGCTGTCAAACTATGTAATTTTAGGAGTCAAATAGCAAAACTTTATTAACTTTGATGAGGAGAATTCGGGCGCAATTTCAACTTTAGGATTGTACAATTCGGTACAAAATTTATAGATTTACGGCAAGTAATTGATTTCTTGCCATCTCGTCAATATTGAGGCATGGTTTATACTTTCCATCGACAAGAAGGAACATGAGTCCTGCTTTATATCGAGTAGGCAAGGGTCTAGGGTAGCTAACTCGGTGGGCTGCCCCGTGGACATTAAAAAGGTTTTATAGTTTCAACACAAATTTTTTTAGTAGTAGTTTGGGTTTGGTCATAAATAACTACTATTATATATGCTTTATTTCATTTGTAATTGAGTAATGGTAACTTAAGGTATAAGGTGTTAATTATAGTGAAGTTCTTTGTTCGACATAACTCTAATTCGAGGGTAAACTATGATAGAAATCTCGTGTCTTAATTTCTTACGCTTTACTTTACTTATGTTTTGTGTGTCGAATCCTAACATCTGGTATGAGAGTAAGATTTGAGGTTAGATGTGCTAACTATTGTTGAGACACACGTATGAGTCATGTTAGAGAAGTGTCATATCAGCAAATTGATGTGGAGTTAAGCAGTTAATATATCTCAGTTAACTCATAACTCGTTGGCTTAAGCTTTTGAGTAAATATGAGTCCAACTGGATATGTTGATGAGCTCAAACTTAGGCTCCCTCTTAGTGATCTTTAGCGATGAAGGTATTGGACTTCTGCTGTGCGCTCTCAATAAATGGTATCAAAATCGACAATAAATGGTATTAAAATTGATAGTTAATTGGTGGTTTACTCCCAATATATATATATATATATATATATCAATGTTTGGTGAATATTTTAATGAGGGAATCTAGCGAACGATACGGTTCTTAGGCAGGTGAGCATTGTGGTGTAGCAACCAAGCCTGATGGGCATTGATGGTGTTAGGGCTAGCCTTATTACCTAGAGAGAGAGGTGAATAATTGATTTCATATAACTCATTAAACAATGAGGAATTAAAACAAATTAGTTTAGAATTAGTACATGAATAGTAATATATTTAAATTCACGTGTTTGCAATATACTCTCACGTGCAATAAGTAGAAGCTTATGGATAGAGAGATTTGCACATGATATTTATAGTGATTTGGCTTAAATCAAGCTAACACCTACTCTCCACGCTATTAGTCTATTGGCTAGATTTCACTAATCAATCAATCAAAGGTTACAGTAGCAAGTGTTGCTTATACCCAAGCACTTCTCCTCAAAGTAAGTGCAGCTGGAGAATGGGAATGGAACAAAGCTCGACTTTCCTTCCTTTCTGAATTACTGGATCGTCAAAGACGTCCCCAGGACAGTAATTTGTAGTCATAAATTTATGTTTATTGGAAATATGTACCTAAATAACTTTTTTTTTATGTGTGCGTGGATAAATATGGGGGCATTTGAGCCAAAGGCGCAACAAAACATCACGAAGTACGTGCTGAGCTCACCAGTGGGGCATTTGAGGCAAAGGCGCAACAAATTGGTATTACGATAAAATCCACGGTCGACCATGGGTGCCATTGTGGCCGTGCCCGCCGTGGCAAGTGGACCGGCATTTGTGCCGCCAAAGCCCGGGAAATCAGCAGCGCAGTGGCTCTCCGTTGGCACGGTCTTTGTGGTTGCCGCAACATGTGAATTGAGGCTGCCATTGCCAGCAAAATTCTGGGAAGTGGGGCTGCATATGTTTTGTAGAACAGTAACTTCATCTTCGTTGAAAGGGGGGGGAAGCCGCTGGTTGAGCTTGAGTGGTGGGGGGAGTTTGGGGTGGCAATGTGGCGGAAGGAACGTCATCGGCATTTATGAGATCATCGCGGTGCGGGCGCGCCTTCTTTGCTCGTCGATTGTCTTCCTCAAGATGATTCCGACCCTCCTTCTTGCTTGCTTCCTCAGCGTATTTGTTGCCGATAACGCATAAGACACATTCCGTGTCCTGCATTATATTTGAACAAAATAAATTATCCTTTCCTTAGATAAAAAAAGGGAAAAAAATATTGAACAACAAAAAATATGCGTATAAAAAAAGAGAGAGACTATTTATGCCAAATCGAGATGTCCACGCAACCTATAGTTAGGGCCAAATTGGTGCTACGATAAAAGCACATTTGGATATTTCATCTTTATGTATCTTACAAATTGGTGTTACGATAAAATCAAGCGGGGCGATGGCGAGCTGAGCTTGCCTAGCAACAGCGACGCCAGCCTCGCTAGTGGCTGGTGAAGACCCCCAGCCGGTTGCCAATGAGAAAGGAAGGAGGGAGAAGATGAACAGTAAAAAGAAAAAAAAAAGAAGAAAGAAAATAAATAAATATATTAAACTATTAAAATTTATCGAACATTGCCTTGTTAGTGCCGGCCGTCGGATGGACGAAATTGGTTAAAATACAAAAGATTTAGAACTAAATTAATATAAATGCAAAAATCTTATGACTAAATTGACAAAATTGTAATATGTTTAAAACTTTTTTGGGAATTTTCCCGGTATATACTAATCCCCTCATCCATGTGGATAATCGTGAGCAATCCTTGGTAACTGTTTTGATGCTAATCATTATTGTTGTTTCAGTGCGATTTAATTAATCGAACCGAAATAACCCAACTGAAAAAAAAAAGAGAAAGAAAGAGAGAGAGTAGTTACATTTCAATTATCTGAACCAAGAACCAAATCGAAATGCAAGAAATTTTCAGTTCGGTTCAGTTTAGTTAGCGGTTCTATTCGGTTTTCTAATTCAGATTTGGACACCTCTGATATTCAATTTGGGTAAAAATAGGACATAGAATTTTCAGTTCAGTTCAGTTCAGTTAGCGGTTCGGTTTGATTTTTTTCGCATGCATGTGCAAAAAGGCAGCCTCTCCACCTCTTCAATTATTTCATGTCTACTAGTCCCATTCGAAGAGGACTTTGCTCGTGTTTTCCGCCGTTCTCTCACGGAGTCGTTTATGATGACTGCAGATGATCCCAATCCCAGAAACTTCTCCCAAAATCGTGACTCCTGGGACGCCTGTCATCACTATCAAATGGATCGCCATCATCACTCTCGAACTTGACTCTAATCGCAAGCAGCATCCCGTTCGGGTCGAGCGCTTTTGCCATCTCTGTAGCATCGAGCTTGATTCCCTCCCCCCCCCAGTGTAAAGATGCAGCCCATAAAGCCTACCGGCCTCCAAGACGAGAACTACGGTAAGCTTAAGATTTAGCATGACAACAAGTAGCCAAGAGAACCCGATATGAAGGGCGGTCAGCCTTGCTGGCCACAACAAAGAAAAAAGAAAAGAAAAGAAAAATAAAATAAAATAAAAGATGAAAATGCCCTTAATCAGGTCCTTCTTTGAAATAAAAAGGGAGGGCACTCCAGTACTTATTCGAAACAAAATCCATTTCGAGCTTTTATTTGAGAAAATAAGAGTATTTTTCGCTTTTATTTAGAATTTTCCCTTTTAAAATTTTAAGTGACCTATATTCAACTTAGGCCCAATGAAATTGAGTTAATAAGTGAGTTCTAACCCATACCGTCACCTTTAAGTGGAATCCAACTCCTCCACACCATAATCTTTGTAGCTTTCTCCTTCTTCTTCCCCCTAAATAGGACAATCTTATGTGCAAATCACTGTGAAGAGAAATTAGAGAAAAAGTCATTAATACTGTTCTTGGGAGACATTGTGGAAAAGGAGTGCTCAGATTCAGGCCATGGATCTGGGCATTCGTTCTGCGCCTAATGGTGGGCAACCCTCCGATCGCCCTTGCAAGAGAGCGGCGCGGGCGCCGGTTTAGGGACGCGCCACCCTCTGCCGCCGTACGATGACTTGTAAGTTGTGAAGCTCTGGCAGTGCGGCCCATGTACCAAAAGAGGTTGAGGTCCATTGAGGAAGTTAGGCCCTGACTCAACTGTACGGCCCTGAAAGATGGCGTTTTGCTTTCTTGCAAGGTCAAACTAGTTCCCCGATGACGTCGCCCGTCGTGGGCCGTTGGATTGGCTTAACGTGGGAACGTGCGGTTGGTGGTGCGCACGTAGCTTGCGAAGAACCTCTGTACAACATGGGTCGCTCGGTTCAGGTTTTAACGGTTAACGGACAACTGACTCAAAATTTCCGGAAAAGCACGAAAAAAAAAAACCAAGAAACAGAGCACTCTGCCTCTTCTTCCTCCCTTTCTCTCTCTCTCTCTCTCCCCCCCTCCGTTCTTCTCTCCTGCAAATTTTCGACCCCTCTCTCTCTCTCTCTGGCTGTGTCGCATTTCAATTTGCTCTGTTGGATCTCGGTTTTCGCTTTCTTGGGTCGTCCGCCGGATTGCTGGCGTTTTGGTGGGTTGTGCAACCTTTCCTCCTCTGTTCCGATTCTTGAAATTTCTTCTTTTGGATGTGTTCCCGCATCATCAGCGAAAATATGTTCAATGCATGTTTGGAGAAGTTTTCTTTGGGGATGATGTAGGAAAGAGGGAAATGGGGAGTTCACGGTTTTGCTGCGATGTGTGTCGTTTGGTGTATGATTACGAATCTGTGCTTCTTCTTTGGCTTATAAAACCGAAAGTTGTGGCTCAATTTGCTTGCGGCTCGTCGATTAGTAATATATGGTGATGCATTGACGGACCCTGTTAATTAGGTGATTGGTTTCCTAGGATTTCAGGCATTCAAGCCGTCGAAAAAAAAAAAAAAAAAGCTAATCGATGGAGCTTTTGGTTGATGGCTTGTTGAAATCCTCCTGACAGATTGAGTAATGTTGTGCTGCGGTGGATCTGAGGAGGAAAACTTTGGCCCTCCTGCTAATCAATATACAGCGCCGCCCAGAGGAGGCGATCCATGTGGTAATAGTGCTTTCGTCCCCTCATTTTTGTGCTCTATATTTGTCGGTGCGGCCAGGTAGTGTCAAGAATTAAGGGTGAAATCGCCAGCTAAATCGTCTGTGTACATTTTTCATGTGGTCGGGTATATGAATTCGGCCCCTTAGGACTCGATGATGATGGTGATGAAGATAATGTTTTCGCAAAATCATGGGAAAATTTGCCTCCTCATTTGCCTTGACTCCTCTTGCTAGCCTCCATTCCGTTGTCAAAGTCACTTTAGCAACTCGTGCGTTATTAATATTGTTCATCCATTAGACCTGGTGCATGTCACCTCAAAGCCAGCTCTTCCATTGGATCGAAATGGTTTTATTCAGTCAGTGCTGAGTCTCGGATCTGTTGCCGAGCTACTATCTGCAAATTCTCTTTCTCTTCTTTTCTCCATTGTGAGACAAAATATCGATGCTCTACTTTGTGCTGCAGGTAATGCGAGAGGAGAGCCAAAACCCTCTAATGTGGCTAGGAGTGGAGCTCCGCAGAAGGTCCTGCCCATTGAAGTGCCGGCCTTGGCGCTGGGCGAGTTGAATCGGTTGACGGGAAACTTTGGTGTCAAGGCCTTGGTGGGCGAAGGCTCCTATGGCCGGGTTTTCCTAGCCAAGTTAAGCGATGGTCAGCAGGCAGCTGTAAAGAAATTAGACACCAGTTCTTCTGAGGAACCAGACTCCGAATTCGAGGCTCAGGTTATACTTATTTTCTGATACGTGAGTTCAATGTCATGAAGTTTAACATGGCCTGATGCGCATATCTCGTCACGGACCAATGCAGCTTTCCATAGTTTCGCGACTCAAGCACGAGCATTTCACGGAGTTGATCGGATACTGCTTGGAGGCTAATAACCGCATCCTGGTGTATCAGTTTGCCACGCAGGGTTCTTTACATGATATACTACACGGTATGACCACTATCGCAATCAATGTTTTGACTCGGAAAAGGGAAATATGAATCTAATACATGGTCCTTGGGCAGGCAGGAAAGGCGTGCAAAACGCTGAACCAGGTCCCGTGCTCAGTTGGAACCAGAGAGTGAAAATTGCCTACGGCGCAGCTAGAGGCCTCGAGTACCTGCACGAGAAAGTTCAGCCTCCAATAGTCCATCGAGACGTCAGATCTAGCAATGTGCTTCTGTTCGACGATTTCCTGGCTAAGATTGCGGATTTCAACTTGTCAAATCAGTCGTCCGACACCGCAGCGCGGCTGCACTCGACTAGGGTCTTGGGAACTTTTGGCTACCATGCTCCAGAGTAAGCAACTCAACACAGAGCCAAGAAAAAACTCAAAAACAGTGCTTTGTTAGGAAGAACTGAAGCCTGAAAAGAGTTTAGACGACTGCTTTGTTTCCATAGAGTTACCCATAGATTGGAAACACTGATCTCGTCTCTGCAATTTTTCAGTTTCTCCACGGTGACGTGGTGCTTTGAATTTCAGGTACGCCATGACAGGGCAGATCACCCAGAAAAGCGATGTCTACAGCTTCGGGGTGGTCCTTCTAGAGCTCTTGACGGGGAGGAAGCCCGTGGATCACACGATGCCCAAAGGACAGCAGAGTCTCGTCACTTGGGTCCGCTGTCTCTTTCCATTAGAACTCATCAAGCTCGAAAAGGCGGGCTAGATCACTGATTACGTGACTGATTGAGGTTCTTGGTATTGCAGGCGACTCCGAGATTGAGCGAAGACAAAGTGAAACAGTGTGTTGATCCGAAACTAGACAATGACTACCCGCCCAAGGCGATTGCCAAGGTTCTTTCCTTTGTTCTTCTACTCCTTATTTGAGAATATGGAGATGTCATTCGAGGCAGCAGGAAGATTAGCTTTATAGTAGAAGTACTGTGATTCATTAGGCCAGTCTGATCGATCAAAGAATCGATAATGAGCACGGGAAGCGATTTCATTAATTTGAGCGGAAAAACCGAATGTGAACTACACGGCAAATGAAACCAACACGACATTCTGATGTTGCAGCTAGCGGCAGTTGCGGCGCTATGTGTCCAGTACGAGGCGGACTTCCGACCGAACATGACGATCGTCGTGAAGGCTCTTCAGCCGCTCCTAAACTCGAAACCTGCTGGTCCAGACTCTCAAGCGTAGCTGTATCCTGATCATTTTGCCAAAAAAAAAAAAAAAGAGGCGGCACACTCCCCCGGATCGCTTATCTGCAACTCTTTCTCGTCTTCTTTGTAACTCTAATGTTAACGCTAAATCATTTACCCCGAGAGAATCGAGAAAACGTTACAGCCGTCTCAGGAACTCCGGGCTCTGTAATGGCGGTTCGCACGTGGGAAGCAACAATATCCGGTGAACGGCACCGAGTTTTGCCATGTTGATCGGCTCTGATCTCTTTCCCTTCCTCGTCTCCTGACTAGGTCAGACGTTTTTAGCTTTTTAGAACGTTCCCATGGCTGGTTTCCGGGTTCTGATGCCCCCAAAACTGGAGCATCCGGCAGGTGCACAACACGTGGAAGGGGCCGGCTCCGGCACGTTGGGATCGCCGCATTGGCGACGCACGTGAAAAATCGGAGCAGCCGCATGTAATCTCCGATGTAGTCGCCGAGAAAAATACGTATCCTGCATCAACCATTGTCAGTGAAACCTATGTACTTCAGTGACCGGGAAAGGGTACGCTCTTGAGCTACGGGGAAAGCCATCGACTCCGAAACCACTGAATACATTCGTTGCAGTAATCCGTGGCAATAACAACATTATAATGCCAAATGAAACTCAATGAGTTTGTCTTACTGGTTAAATGATAGATACGTGTGTGAATCGAACGCACGGCAATTTGTTATTTTTTTTTTATAGTAATCTCGACATATTGTGTCGTGTCACTATTTAAATCTAACTCGAATCCAGAATATTTATTTGATAGTGTCACGACTTTGAAAATCAAATACGACATATTTATTAAGCGAGTTACACGATACGGCACGAAACGTTAACTCGCTTAAAATTAAAAAAATAAAAAGCCCCGTAAAGCTTGTCCAAATGTTTATCATGCGGGTCACGCCACACGGGACTTCGTTGGTTTTCATGCTTAGCCTCGTAATTTTCTCAATTTCTGTTTAATTTGCAAGAGATCAATTTTGGGGGGCATTAAATATGAAATCTTGAGATGCAACCAAAACAACAGCTGACAGAGGACAACTGTAGACTGACCAAATGAAAAAAAAAAGGACAACTGCAGCCGACCACGTGACAGAAATCTGCTGGTCAAAAACCACTGTGTTTTTTTTTTCGTTTTTTAATTTTTTTATTATTGTATTTTGTATGGAGTACGTGGCTTCCTCTCCTCTCTTCTATACGCCGATGCCCACGGGCGCCGCCACATGAGGAGGACTCAACCATGTCTTTTGCCTCGATGACGCCAAAATGTCGTCACCATTTTCTCATTCTTTCGCCTTCTAAGTTAGTTCGTTAACTTCGCAAAAAATAAATGAATAAAAGCATCTATATTATTACAACAATAAAGAAATGAAAAAAAATCATTATTCACAAAATTAATTAGACGTAATTTGCTAATTTTTTTATCGATAATAAAATATTTTTTATTAATTAATTACTTCAAATGATTAATTTTAAGAAAATATTTTTTCAATCATCTATTTTTTCACGAAATAAATCCACCTATTAGATCCATCTAAGAAACTACCATGTTTTGATATCAATTTCACTTTCGTACGTAAATATTAATTTTGACTCATAATTATTTAAGAATTACTTAATTAACATTTCTGCTGCATTGCCATCCAATTTTTGTGGATGGTATCATGATTTTAAGCAGTTCAACATGATCGCCATACTAGAATATTTAATAATTGGAAAAATATTGAGAAATATAAGAGAGTCTTTTAGAAGAAAATAAAGAAGTTTGCAACTTTCCTCTCATTTATGGATTTTAGCATCGAATCAAATCACCACGATCAAAACAAGAAAATGAATTAGGACCAACCTGATCTCCGATTGTAGCCTAGATGGTTCTATTTGTATGACCGGCTTAGACTTAAACCAATATGTTGAGTTTTTTTACTTTCAAATTAGAGCTAATTGTATTTTGGACCATGCACTATTGTTTCAAGATTTTTCAAAATGGGTTATAAAAGGGATATGCTGCATAGTACATTGTAACACTTGCCTCTAGATACTACCCCTTTTGGTCATTTGGATTTCTAGCCAGTATAAGATACGAAATCTAGCAATTTTGTTGTATTCTATTCATTATTTGATAAATCACAGTAATTAAGTCAAATATTTTCACACTGCCTAATAGAATTTTAGTAAATAGTAAAAGTATACTTCTATATGAAAATACTAAAATGCCTAAAATATGTAATAAATATGTATATGCTAAATATATATTTATACTTATTGAGTTTATTATTAAATAGAAAGAAATTCAAACATGTAAATAAAATTAGGAATTAATTAAAGTGGAATTTTTGTTATCTTTTTGTTATTTTGAACCTTTTAATAGTAGAATCCAAATATTATTTAAAATTTCTTAATTTAAGAGTTTTTTTATTTGAGGAAAACAACTTTTATATCATGGACATTATGAATCTTATCCACTTTTATACCACATCCTAAATGAGATAATTTTATCCAAACTCTATAATTCTTCCTACCTTATCAAATTTTGAGCAGGCACCAAACACATAATAAGATAAATTCAATCATAATCTAAATTTTGTCTTGATTACCAAACGTAGCCTTAGATGATATTTGAATATGAGATCGACCACTCGTGTGCAAATTGATCACAAGCTAATGCCTCCTGATTATAGTCACGTCAGGTCAATTGATTTGTGTACGTCTCATTTGAGGATTGGATGCTTAAGGCAAATGGGGAGTGGGTGATACAATTCACCATACTGTTCTTGGGAACAATCCTTAGAAGAGAAAATGTCTTGGTTAATGGGATTACAGGGCGCCACAAGGTCCAAGATGTAAATCGACCAAGACCGCTACACCTGGCCACTACCAGGCAAACTGTCCTATCCTTTTTATAGCACAATTGTTTGTCCACAATCAATAACAATAACAAAAAAAAAAGTTAATACCATGACAAACTCAAATTGATACACATGTGATAAGTTTATTTGAAATTAATTTTTTTATTACAAAAAATTTTAAGTTAATACGCTTATAATAAATTTACCCCAGACTAGTTTTTGACCATAAAAAATCCTAAACCAGCATACTTATGACAAATGAAAGTTAAAAAATCAAACCAATACTTTTTTCAATTGTCACATGCCATCTAGCTCGGTAATTTGATAGTAAAATTTAACGAAAACTAAAAAAGGATAAGTTTATCACATGTATACCAGTTTAGAGTTTTTGGTCGTCGAAAAATTCGTTTGGGATAAATTTATTATAGATATACCAATTTGATGTTTTTTTTGGTAGTATTCACCCTAACAAAAAAAAAATCCAAACCTTATGGTTACTAACTAAATGTAGTTACTTATGTAAATTCATATATATTTTGACATTCTTGTCAAAACAAAAAGTTTCCGCATTTTCAACTTTATAGTACTATTTCCCGACCAAAAAAAAATTAAAAGTACTAACAAATTTAACATAGAATCTATTTAGGTTTGATGCTTATATTTATATGTTCACAAAGAGTTAATAAGCTCATCAGTAAATAAAAGTCAAATTTATATGCTAAACCTAAAAAAACGTGACCAAAAAGGTTAAAGTACAAATCACCCAAACGGGAAAACACCTTGAAAGTATTTAGCTTTTGAAACGCCGCCCCCTTTTAGATATAGTCAAACATTTTAAATATTGAGGTACTGCAAGAAAAATTTGACTTCTTTTGCTATAGTTACAAAAAAATTATGACAAAAAAAATTTATTACCCATATGAAAAATGATTTTTTTCTCTTACAAAAATTAGAGATTTTCTTGTTTGAGATTACCATTTTGGAACAATTATCCAATTTTCTTTTGGTAAGTGCAAACTATGTAAATTATCCAATTTATTTTCATATTATGTTCTGTCACTTTTTTTTTATTCTCGATGGTAGTAATATGTGTGTTACAATTGCTCTGCCGAAAAATGGGAAGCTCTCGAAATTTTACTTTCTTTTTGTGAGCCTACGCGAATTATCTGTATGGTTATATGGATATTGGTTTTTTTTTTCAAGTCAAAGTAATTAGTCTTAGTGTATTCTCATGATCGGCATAAGTATTAGGTAATTTATGTTTATGGTTGTTAACGCGATGAATTTACTCAGTTACATTGCCTAGATAAATATGATGTTTATTTTTGTCTCTACAACGCCGACATAAGAAACTTTTGAAATGATTTGTTTTAATGGAAAATGGATTTAGACAATATTATTTTGTGAGGAAAAAGCAAATGATGGACGACACCATTCAAGCTGACAACGTTTGCGTATGAATAAAGATGTATCGTGCCACGAAAGTATACTCGCTCGTGCAGCCATTTTCTCCAATTTGATTTTTCATGAAATGTGTTGTACACGATAACGACAGTGGCAATTTGTGCCATTTGGTCATTCTTTACTTTTGCCTTCATGTAGTCTATTCGAATTGGTTCTCATATGAGCAATTAATTTATACGTTGTCTTAATTTTCTACGACATTATCAACACAAACCGGAAATTGAAAGTTTGGATTCCATCGGCAGTGCCGGTGGATCATTGAAAAATAGAACTCAACCTCTTCGTACATGATTCCCCTTTATTTCTTCATTCGATCGAAACATACGATCAAATTTCGATATTGGTTTCTCATTAACTAGTCATTCACCTCCACATTTTAGTTAACATGATTTTTCGTATGCTTTTCCGAATACACTTCTACAATATAGTCCAATGCATACTATTTGGTAGTTGCAATTTAGAGAAATAAAGAAGGTACTTTCTTGCACAGGCTTTATTTCGTAGTTACCAATATTAACCTAAGGGACAGCGACGATGGAAAGGAATGAAAACATAAAATAGGAGAAAAGGAACACCTCACAATATATGAATCATGATAATTAGATATTATTTGGATAATAGAGTGCATTTGATCGGCAACAAAAACGCAGAAACTACAAAGCCCAAAAATACATACAGGTAAAAAAAAAAGAAAAGGAAAAGGAAAATCAACACAGCTTAAGTAGATTCTTTGTAGATGATGGCAATATGGACATGATGTGGACTCTGGCGTATGGTAACACTTTTAATCTAGAAATCAACTTTTGCCCACAAATAAGTTAATTTTTTTACTTATGGAAAGAAGTACATCTTTTTTTTTTTACTTCTTCAAGTGACTCTAAAACTATTCCGAAGCAAAAAAATGCTCTAGAAGTAGAAAAATTAAATTACGTAGCTAAACGAATTTTTATTTCAAAAGTTGTGTTATTAAATAGATTTCTACTCTAGAAACACTTCTGAAGCAGAAATTGTATTCCAAAAGTATTGTCATACAAATGCACTCCCCAAACTTGAAAATACCACAAAAGATGAAGGCAATTAAGGATGCATGGCAACACTTCTACTGTAGAAATCAATTTTTGGCAAGAAGTTGATTTCTACTTCCAAAGGAAGTATTTTTTTTTTTAACTTCTTTAAGTGGCTCAAGACTTACTTCTAGAGCAAAAAATTGCTCTAAAAGTAGAAAAATAAAGTTATATAATTAAATAAATTTCTGCTCCAGAAGTTACTTATAGAGTAGCAATTCTACTCTAGAAGTGTTGTCATGCACGTCCTAGGTAATCCGAAAGGCGCATATATCATGCTAAAGAGTACCTTGTCCTAATTAATTAGCTTGGGTATCCAGTTCCTTGAGCAAGGCATACACAATACTTCGATATAATAATTAGTTTTAACCTACCATGGCCTCATCAGAAGAGCGGCATCAGCTTCTAATCAGTTTGTACGCGAGAGACTAATCCTGACTTCATAGATCTTCTAAGATGGTATTTATTACCAGTACCCGTAGCACAAACACTCTGACACCACTCCTACAAACTATTTGTATCATCTCTTCTACATCACCTTACTGCTCACCTTGATGCCAGCTCACCTTGATGCCACTAAGCTTCACTCTCCAACTCATAATGGCATGGGGAGAATTCGGTTTGTGACATTCTCCCCAATTCAATTCCACAACCCCCTCGTTGTAGATTGCTTTGTCACTTCCTTGTGTTCCACAACCATCGGTGCCATTCCCTCAGGAAGTACATGAATGCCCAATGTTCACCCAACCGAACAGACCACCACACTTCATTAGCTTTCCCAGATCAAAAAATTTGTTTGCGAGTATCCAATCACTTGTGCTCTCCATGACAATTGTGGCATCCTGCCCAACTGTGCTTTCTTTCTTGGCAACACACTCTTTCGCCTATTAGGCTTCTCTTGGTCTCACGGACTAATGAAGGTTTCTCTTCTTGTAGGAAACGTGGTAACAGACATCCTCTTGAGAGGTGCCCATTAGTCCAATAACATTTTCCCTATTTAGTAAACAAATTCTATTTATTCATGTCCCCATTGCAATCCTAGAAGTTAGATGAGAGCTATGCCTTGTTCGATCCCTATTAGCCTCACCAATTACTCCTTGCACTCATAGGATTGGGTAGACCACGTGTTCTTCTCGAATCACCCGCCTATTAGAGAGATCCTACTTCATCATCATTTGTCACGGGTTGACAAATTCGAAATAACCTATGTAGCGCTTGATGAGTCGAGAGCACCACGCCAACCTTCTTTCTAAAGATTGTTTCTAAAAATAGTATATCGAATCACCTCCTCACACCGGATCGTACCATACCTAGCTTAGCGTAAGGATCCAATCCCTTAAGCAAGATATACAAAACACTTTAGTACAACAACTAGTTTCGGCCTCCGATGGCCTCATGAGGAGGCAACATCAATTTCTAACCAGTTTATGCACGGAAGGCTAACCCCGCCTTTAGGGATTAATCTAATCTAAGATAGTATTCATTCCACTCCAAGAATCCTATCACAAACACCCTAACTCTACTCCTACAAACCATTTGTATCATCACTTATGCATCCCTCACTCTTTGCCCTAATGCAATAAAGCTCCGCTTTTCAACTCACAATGGTATGGGAGAATTCCATCCGTGGCATTCTTCCCCACCAAATTTCGTAATGCCCTCTTTCTGGTCTGCTCTGTCACTTCTAGCGTTTCACAGTTATCAATGCCACTCCCTCGAGACTCATATGAATTTTCAATGCTTGCCCAACAAAAACAAGCCACTACAATCCATTGGTAGTTTCCCCCAATCAAAAAAGCTATTCAGGAATCTCCAATCGGTTGTACTCTCCTTGGTAAGTTTGGCATCAATGCCACTCTCTCGAGACTCATATGAATTGTCAACGCTTGCCCAGCAAAACAAGCCACTATAATCCATTGGTAGTTTCCCCCAATCAAAATTCACGAATCTCCGATCGGTTGTTCTCTTCTTGGTAAGTTTGGCATCCCAAGCCAATTGTGCTCCTTTGATATCACTTTTTTTTTTTGGCCTACTGGGTTTCTCTTGATCTGGCCAATAAAAGTTCTCTTCTTGTTGAAAACATGGTAACAAACATCCTCTTGAGATTCACCCATCCATCCATGAGCATTTTCCCTGTTCCGTGAACAATTCGGTTGATTGTTGTCGCCTCATTGCCATCCTAGAAGCGACACAAGAGCCACACTTTGTCCGAACTCTCTTAGCACGGCAATTACTCCTTGCTCTCATATGACTAGGTAGACCACATGCTCTCCATGAATCACCCATCTACTAGAGGGATCTTGCTCTAATACCATTTATCAATGGCTGATAGAGTCTTGGTCTGAAACGACCCATGGTGCTTGGTGGGCCAAAAAAACTGGGACAACCTTTCTTCTAAAGATTGTTCTTAAAAAGTGAGTGACGTGTCATTTGCATTCAATAGTGGCCGTACTCAAGTGAGCGTTATACGTAAGTTATGGTACTTGTAGTGCTCTTGTCATTCAAAACTAAGAAAAAAATTGACTTGATATTTTGTTTAACAATGACGAAATGTAATCAATCTCCATGCGTCACGATGGTTCCAAACGATTATGTCTTTTCAAGCATTTGGAATTCATGATTACTTTTGTCATGCCAAATCCTCATTTTGATTTTCCCACCATAGCAGATTTTCTCATTACCAGCAAGCCAACAAACTACTTTTCCGAAAGTCACAACTCATTAAATGTACGCAAAGTGAATCCTAACATACACATTTTTCTGTCATATCGGACTTTCCCCGATCATCACGATTCGCATAACAAACACGCCGAATAGAACCTGAGTCAGATCCGTTTGATCCGGCGAAACGAAGCATTCGCATCCGATAGCAATACTTTCCGTCAAGACGATCCCTCCCCGACGGAAAGATGGGTAAAATAAAGAAAGAGCGATCGGGGCCGATTTCGCCCGAAAAAACGTTACCCCCAATAGCCCCAATTTCTCTATGAACCGCATAACACTATGGCAACACAATGTGCCATCAACTTCTGATTTTTGTTCTTCAATGGTATGGAATTTTGTCGCACGAGCGGTCTCTCCCTCCCTTTTACCGTGGCCTCATTCCCCTATCATTTCTGTTACCCAAGCGCCCCCCCTTCTCTCTCTCTCTCTACACATTTCTCTTTTGGTTGCATTATATAAGCGAGAAGCAAATCTCGCCATCGAACCAAAACCCTGCATTCTTACCAAGCTCTGATCTCTCTTCGAGCTCTCTCACCCCCACGAAAAAATCCTCTCTTCCCCCAATCTGCCCAGGATTCGATCGGTCCCAATCCGCTCCGCCGATCTGCAATTCCGCCGAGTCTGCTCTCGCGATAGTTTCGACCGTCGAGATTGAGATTGGATTCCGATTTCGGTTGTTGTTGTTGTTTTTTTTTTTTTAATTATTGGACTGTGTTAGATTGCGATCGAGCAATCCGAATCGGAGTGCTGGGGGTTAGATTAGATTCGCGTGAGGCAAATCTCAGACCGCGGCGCACGGCGGGGGATGGACGGATTGTTATCTGGACGCAGGATATTGAATTGAGGGAGGAGAAACGATGCCTGGATTAGCCGAGAGACATGACCAATCCAGTAATGCTTCGCCAGTGCCGTCGCCGTGCGCGGCGTCGGCCGCGATGGCGACCAGAGGATTTTGGTCCAAGCAGCACGATGATATGAGCTACGGTCAGCTCCAGAAGGTAGAGGGCTCGCGCCGGATTTCTCTGGTTGGGGAATGGTCAATTTGTTGAATTTGGATTTGGATTATTGTGTTGATCTGTGTGAATTGTTATCAGTCAAATGAATGTGGATTGAGTCCTTGCGCGCTAATCCTCTTGGGAGCTCGTTTTGCACCCCATTAGGACGCTGTTCTTTTAGCTATGGGTGTTCTTTTGATTGGGATATCGGATCCTCTTTGAATGCAGTCTCTATTGCGCATACTTGTGGGCTTTAAATGGTACTCGGGTGTGTACACGATGAAGTATGAATTTATTATGAGCATATAGGAATGTATAGTTGGTATGTGATTTAATTTGTAAGTCGGTGTCCATTGTGGTTGTACTGTACTATCTTGTATCAACTACAGGCTGCACGGCCTTGGAGCTTCTCAACATTGCCAATGTGGCTATTAAGACAGTGGTGCAAAGTTTCTGCCCGCGGTGACTCTTTTGTTCGGTTCAGGGTCCTTAATGAAAAAAGAATGAAAGAATATCACCTTAAAACTATGGCAATGTTTTATAAGAATGAGAATTGTAGATGTCAACTTCATATGCACTTTTCTGTTTTGTGTGCCTATCAAATTGTTTGCCAAGAAATGAAAATCACTAGGTAGTTTGTTTTTCTAATAATGGTTTGTATAATCATGTCCCTCTTACTCTCCTCTGTCCTTTTTTATGTTTGGCTTTTGCCAGATGGATTTCTTTTGAAAGGTGAACATATGTATTGACTTATTACTAAGAGGGAGACCTGAAATTTTTATTGCAGTTCTGGAGTGAGCTGTCCCCGCAGGCGAGACAAAAGCTCCTGAGGATTGATAAGCAGACCCTTTTTGAGCAGGCTCGCAAGAACATGTACTGTTCTCGTTGCAATGGCTTGCTACTTGAAGGGTTTCTACAAATTGTCATGTATGGGAAGTCTTTCCAGCAGGAGGGAGCAGTTGGGTACCTTACTGATAATAGTACAGCCTCTTTGAAAACTCAGGATGAGGGTGGATTGAGTGTGACTAATAGGTGTCAGGAAGAGATTCAAGATCCTTCTGTGCATCCTTGGGGTGGTCTAACCACAACACGTGATGGGTCATTGACCATTCTAGATGGCTACTTGTTTTCAAAATCTTTGAAGGAGCTCCAAATTGTAAGTGCAATACTATATGACCATATCATCAATTTCTTGTTATCATTTGCTGATAACTTGCTTGAATCAGGTATTTGACAGTGCACGTGCTAGAGAACGGGAGCGCGAATTACTTTATCCTGATGCATGTGGTGGGGGAGGTAGGGGTTGGATAAGCCAAAATACAAATTACGGCCGAGGACATGGGATGAGAGAAACATGTGCATTGCATACAGCCCGGCTTTCTTGTGATACGCTGGTGGACTTCTGGTCGGCTTTGGGCGAAGAGACGAGGCAGTCTCTCTTGAGGATGAAGGAAGAGGATTTTATTGAGAGGCTCATGTACAGGTTTGTGGTTATTCCCTTGTATACAACATGCAGTTAAAGTGAGTGGGTTTTAGCGGGAGAACTATGGATGTTGATGAGGGGTCTGGATAAAAAATGCGATATCCTTATGTTGACTAGAATGTGGTTACCCTAGCAATAGCTATGAATAGAGATAAGAAGCTCAATTTTGAGAAAATCCAGTTCTTTCACTAGTTAGGATACATTTAATCCTGATTGTGTTCCCAAAAGCTGACAATTACAAAAATTGACTGAGAAGGTGGCTGCCCTAGCAATAGTTATGCGTAGAGATGAGAAGCAAACCTTGAAGTTTTGCTTTAAGATCTCGATGTCATGAACTTGTATTTATAAGTGAACTATGATGCTGTAAATGAGACTTCACGTGCTATCTCGTGTACCTTGAAAGGATGAGTCTGGAATGGGGAAGCATTAGATGCACTGCGGGTGGGTTGGCTTGATTGCTTGAGCCCCATAGATTTTATTATTATTATTATTATTATTATTATTATTATTATTATTAGAGGTGGGGGGCATTGTGATAGGAGTCAGTGATCTGGGTTTTGAATCTACAGACTCTCAAACTTTTTTGAGCAAAAATAACTGTTGGTTTTTCAGGATTTGGTATGCATGCTGTAATGGTGCGCATAACCTATGACTTTCCCATGTCTTTGTTCATTTGTTACCTGTTCTTTATAATCGGTGGGCCAGTACTTTCCACTGTAGAAAGAGAAATTTCTTGTCTTTGCCTTTAGCTGGGATTACCTGGCCGTGTCCTAAGTATCTCACTGAACTTTCACTTTCTTGATTCTTGAATCATTGTCTTGATCTTTGTCTCCTTCCTGCTTCTTAGACCGGTATTAGGAGAGATGTAGACATTTTTTTCCTCACAATGTTTCCATGCAAAGGATTTAGATAGTCTATCTAAGGATTGGTCTTTGCAAAATGTAACTGTAGACCTATGTAGTTGATCTAGAGAAATGGCCATACTGCTTAATCATTTTATAATGGCTCAAAGGAAGTTCTTACATGAGGAACAGAACTTACTGTGAGAGCATTATTAATTTGGAGTGTGAATAATTGGAATTCGATTGAATCTTTTCTCCATGGAAGATCTTTATATATATATATATTTTTTATATAGGTGTTTTCCTGTGATTTACATTCATTGTAGATAAGGTTCCTAAAGTTGTGAAATGTTGAAGTTTGGCTTGGATGTACAGGTTTGACAGCAAGAGGTTTTGCAGAGATTGCAGAAGGAATGTCATCCGTGAGTTCAAGGAGCTAAAGGAGCTGAAGCGGATGCGTAAAGAACCGCGATGTACTAGATGTTTCTGCGCTGCAGATACAGCCTTCCAATACGAGGTTTGTGATTTTCTATCCTCTTCGTTTGTTTTATTTTGATAATGGCTTCTAGTTTCCTTGTCTGGATTGTGGTGAATCATTAAAAAGAGACAACTAGCTCCAAAGAAATCTATTCAATCGAAAAGTAAAGAAGCTGGATCTCTCATGAGACTTTGGATAAGTTTAAGCAGCATCAACGATTATGCCTTGGCTGTTTCTCTCAGGTATCTGATGAAACTGTTCATGCTGATTGGCACCAAACAATTGAGGACTCTGTGGGGTTATATCATCATTTTGAATGGGCAATTGGAACAGGAGAAGGGAAGTCTGACATTCTGGAATTTGAAAACGTTGGCCTGAGTGACAGTGTGCAAGTCACTGGCCTTGATCTTGGTGGTTTAAATGCTTGCTTTATCACTCTGAGGGCTTGGAAACATGATGGCCGATCTACTGACGTATCTGTTAAGGCTCATGCTTTAAATGGTCAACAATGTGTGCATAGTAGGCTGGTCGTTGGCAATGGTTTCGTGACAATTACAAGAGGAGAGAGCATTAGAAGGTTTTTTGAACATGCTGAAGAGGCTGAGGAAGAAGAGGTAGTTGAAATTCTGAGCCATAAAGCATATGTTCAAATATATGACAGGCATGGCTCTGGAGCGTGACTCAACTGTATGTATGCTTTCAGGATGATGATTCCATGGACAAGGATAGGAATGAGCTTGATGGAGAATGCTCACGTCCTCAGAAGCATGCAAAGAGTCCTGAACTTGCTCGAGAGTTTCTTCTGGATGCCGCAATTGTTATATTCAAGGAGCAGGCATGTTAACTTTTTTCAAATTGCTGTCCTAGCTACATAGTCATCACTTTAACGTATCAAACATTTATTCCGAATTCCACTGCATCTTGCTTATAGGCGTCTTTTTCTGTTCCTTTGAGTGTTGTTGACTGCTCGGCAAATAATGTGGGTCATAAAGAGGAAATTTGAATTAGCTTAGTTGTATGTTTACGGTCGAGAGTTCTTACTCAATGGTATCGCTTAAGTTTAGACATTAAGTTCCAATTTTAATAGTCTGTGCTGTGTTGCTCGCAGAGCCATTTTATTTACATTTGAATAGCTATGGTCACTAAGTACAAGGTCAAGCTGTAATGCCATTTGCTATAAGTTGAGTAGTTGTTGCCTGATTTATGAATATTGTTTAATGTTTCCTTACGTTGGAAAGGAACAGATGATATGTACTTCTGTGGATATGTTGATGCCATTTCTCGAGTGGAGAAGTACGAATCATGTGGACTGGGTAGAGACAAAGAATCATGTGGACTGGGTAGAGACAATAATAGCTGCATACGAGAGGACAATGGAAGTTTTTCATCAAATTGGTGGTTTTGAGGCATTGAATTTTAATTTAGACTCTTGAATTATGGATCATTGCGGTATGTCCCACCATATAGAATAGATCCATCAAAGACGACTGTACTCAAGTCATTTTGGTCATTTGATTTTGGTGAAACCTTGTTTTGGTTCAGTTTGAATTCAGGATCTCATCTGACTTCTTGTGATACGCTTTTCAGGTTGAGAAGGCTTTTAGAGAGGGGACAGCACGGCAAAATGCACACAGCATTTTTGTCTGTCTTGCGTTGAAGTTGCTGGAAGAACGGGTGCATATTGCTTGCAAAGAGATTATCACACTAGAAAAGCAGGTCTGCACCTTGCTAGAGACACCTTTGCATTGAATATGTTTGTTCTTTGTGAAGTACCATGAACACAGCTCAAAATAACTATGCAGATGAAACTCCTGGAAGAAGAAGAGAAGGAGAAGCGTGAAGAAGAGGAACGCAAGGAGAGGAAAAGAACAAAAGAAAGAGAAAAAAAGCTTAGAAGAAAAGAGAGGTTGAAAGGAAAGGAAGGGGATAGAGAGAAAAAAGACATGTTGGATGATGTTCCTCCTGCTTCATGTGCCCTGACTGATGAACCAAGACCAGGTGTCACTGAGGAGCCAAATGAGACTGCTAGCTGTGGCGATTCAATTTGTGACACTGGTGATGTTCTCACTTCCAAGTCCGGATCCTTGGATATAGGAGATGGAACACTCTCCAGTAGTGTAGAAAATTCATTTAATGAGAGTTCAGAGGTGGATTTTGCTGATGTGAAAGATGTGCCTGGTTCTTTTACGACCAAGATACCCAAGATTTCCCAGAGAAGATCAAAGTTTCAGAAAGAAGGATTACAGGATCAAATTTTCAGGTGGTCTGACAGACGTAGACCTGCTGTTGTTTCAGAAAGTATTGCTGTGGCTAATCGATCTGAGTCACGATATTATTATGATAATTTTGAATTTCACTCCAGGGGCATGAATGGATGGATTAGACAGACAAGAACGAACTCACAGAAATCAAATTCTAGAAATTCTGGCGTCAAATACTGCGAGAAGTTTCAGTCTCCCAAAAACAGGATGAATGACAGATATGATACCCATTCATGTAGCTGCAACGAGATCAACTGTCAACGAGGAAAGGTTGGTCCCCATTTTACTGGGTCCAGATCAGCTCACGAGGGAAAATTTGGGACCAGCTCAGAATCAGCATTTGATGTATCAAAGAATTTTCACCGCAGCAATAAGTATAATCAAGTGGATTATGCTCATAGTGTTGGAAGACCAAAAAGCAGAGTAAATGTTAGCAGCATTACTAGCAGGGATATGGTCCATTCCAGGAAAGTCTGGGAGCCCATGGAATCGCAGAAGTACCCTTGCAGCAACTCTGATTCTGACATTACCTTAATTGCCTCTAGTTTAAGCGTACAAGGGAAGGAGTCTGGTGATGATATTAAGTCGGCTGTTGAGCTGTGTTCAAGTGAAGATAGTCGAGATTCTATTGGAACTGATCAGAAAGTTTCTAATCTGATAGACTCTACTGATTCTGGCAGTGGGGCAGGTGAAGTTTGCGAAAGCCGACCTGATGCTAGCGCAGCAGATGCTCACCACTCAAGAGAAGCTACTGACGAGGGGGTTGGGTCACGTCTTGCGAGGAATGGTACCAGTAACAGGACAAGTGATTTTGTTACAAGTACCACTTCCAATTCCGATAACTGCTCAACATGCCTCAGTGAGGTAGAGAGCAATGCGTCCTTGAACCACGGAAATATAGAATCTTCATCTACATCAGATTCAGAGGATGTCTGTCTACATTCCGAAAGAAGAGAAGCCTTAACTTGTGATAGCCGTTCTGAATGTTGTAAAGTCGAGGCAGAGGCAAAAGAGGTCGAGGATAGAACGGAGGTGCTGGGTGGAAAACCAGCATTTGGGTTTCCACTTAAAAGCATGGGAACTAGTGTTGCTTCTTATACACCAGTTAAAACTCCCCACTCCTCAAATGATATAAATGGGAACCTTAGTGTAACTTCTGAGCATCGAGGAACTCTTCCCCAAATGCACAGTCAAAGTTTGTACTTCCAAATGTTTCAGGGTCCTACACCCATTGGTTATTACACTCAAAATCTAGTTCCGTGGCCAGCAGTTCACACTAATGGGCTAGTGCCATATCCGCATCCAAGTTATCTGTATGCTGGTCATTTGGGGTATGGTCTAGATGGAAATTCTGGCTTCTGCATGGGATATGATGCCATGTCACACTTAACTGCTGTGCCTAACACTGGTCCAGTTCCCGTCTATCAGCCTGCTGTCAAAGCCAACAGTTACTACCCAGAGGAGAGAAATCACATTCCCAACCAAAGTGTTAGTGTGAAGGACACGAATGACGTCAAAAAAGAGGAGACTGTCCAAACAGGACCGAGATCTGCAGAGTCAACAGATTGTGGGGAAAGCAGACAGAGAAATTCTTTGGCTAAGTTGTGCCCTGAGGACTCAGACTTTTCCCTTTTCCATTTTGGCCCCCCGAACATATCGAATCCAAATGCTGGGCCTGATGTAGGGGCGGACGGAAATATTCCTACAAAAGTTTCGACTGATCCTTTGGAAATTAATGCTGCTTGCAACAAAAAGGAAACTACTATTGAGGAGTACAATTTGTTTGCAGCTAGCAATGGAATAAGGTTCTCATTATATTAGTGTGCAGAGGTGGTGTGAGATGGTCTTGTGAGAATTCAGTCCATATCTTCTTGCTTGGTCACAGAGGTCTGAGTATTTTATGGTTTTTTTTTTTCGTGCTCAATAATTTTCCATTGAATGTTACAATTTTCGAATACAATTTTCTGTTTTCAAGTTGAGTTATTTAATCGCGTTTTGATTTTTGCCCTCCTATATGAAGAGAAAGAAAACATCTGGAGCTTGCCAAGCTATCATTACTGCAGGTTTCTCTGTGTGAGGTTCAGATTTGTCTGTTCATGGATTTAGACTTCTTTCTTCTCATGACAAAACATCTTGGCGTCTCAACCCCGATAAAACTCTGTTATTGTGGCTTCCGGAGGGGCCATCGTTGACGGTTGATGAGGACGATGGTATTTTGTTTACCGGATAGGAAGAGGGATGACAAATACCTAATCTCTTGAGAACTGATTCTCTCTGTGAGCCATGCTAAAAGATCTCTCTCTTGAATGTGAAACCTAGGACGGGTACTCGCACGTCAGAAAAAATGGGAAGATCCTTTTGCAGTGTGCCTGATATTGCTTCGGGTCGATTAATTATGGCGTTCTAGCCCCCAGTATTTAGCAGTCTATCTTGGTATCTAACCTGCAAAACTATTGTCTAGGCATCCACACATTCACGGTTTTTATTACCGTGTCTCAAAATTTCCAGGGCACTGCCACCCTTCGTTCTCTTTCCTTCTTTGCTTGACCCCCCATTGATCCTTCCACAGCTTATTTCATCCCCCTTTACGAAGCTACTCTTGCATCTGATGTTGATCGCGCTTTTTTCATTGAGTACGTTTTCTCGAGCGCATCATGGGTCGGTAGAATATCAGACGCAGCTTAAAATACCCAGCAGCTAAAGCACCATAAGATGGAAAAGTATATCAGCACACAACTGTTCTTCCTCTTGTCCTTAGCTTACCAGGTACCTTACTCTAAAGTTTGTCTTAGTGCTAAAGAGTCCAAATGATGAAAGACCAGTTCGTTGTAGGAGTTGTCGATGCTGGTTATATAGGAGTCTGCTGAGCACTGAATCCCCGGCTTGTGCTCGCACTCGAAATCTAGATGAACGAGGGCTCTTTCTGCTTCAGGGAGCTCCTCAATCCTGATTTGCAAGGATTCTCCGATTTCGTGCGCTTCTTTCATTGGTAAATCTTTGGGCAACTCAATATCTACCTGATATTGTCATGGTAAAGTGTCCATTATACAAACTAACTGAAGTCATTGTATGGAATTAGCAACTCAAGCGCATCAGGTTGAGGAGGTGCAACAAATCATTAGCATAAAAACCCAAAAATTGACTAACCTCAGCAAAGTAAAGGACACCGAAGGTGTATGCACGAACTGTGTCGACGCGTTTACTTTGAGGATGGTGTCTGAGGGCAAGTTATGTCAGCTTCTGCAAGACTTCCGGCGGAGCTGGTTGCCCAACAAGAGACACTGAGAGACCAAATAGCAAAAGATTAGCACTGAAAAGAGACAGTGACCTTTACCTTCCTAGATCACATATATCAGTAATAATTCTCAGCAACGAATTGATGAAATCTTGCCTTTTCTTACTAACATATTAGTTGACCTGTCATATTGCATACTTTGGTCGAACAAGGTCGATTCAATATGAATCCCTGGATAAATAAAGGAAAGTAGAGAGAGAGAGAGAGAGGAGCTACCGGCATTTTCCAAAACTGTGCCGGACCAATTCGAAATTGTATAAGCAGCGAGGATTACAGCACCACATGGGTCAATCCACCAATAGAACTTATTCCCAAGAACAACAAACAGACCACATTTGTCACCATATCAAAGTAGTGATCCTGGTGGAGTCAAAATCTTGTTAAAACAGCTGAACCGTTAAAGTCCTAGTGCAGATGGCATGTTTTGTTTGCTCAATAAGCCTTGTCAATTTGGTCCGCCACCTTACCTTTGCATACACGCGGACTATTGTGTTCCCCGAGCTTCTGCAGTGGATCCAAAGCATGAGTTTCACTCCGGTTGCCGTCATCATAATGGTGTACGACCACACTAACCGCCCTGATGCCATCCTTTCGGGAGATTGGTTTCTGATAAGTTGCTCGACGGCTTGGACGAGCACCTGAAATCCTGTACCTCATGGAAAAGTAGATTTCTTTTTCATGTAAGCGTTTCCATCAAATCTTGATGAATCTCTAGAAATACTCTGTACCTTTTCCTTTATTTCCATTCTTATGATGTGGCAAGATTTTTCATAAACGTTTTGCGAAAGCTAGAAGACTGAATTCTATCTACGTTTTTGCCAATGGCTTTTACACAGTTATCTGATCAGATGTATTCCACAGCGAGATGAAAGCAGACCCCACCTTGAATTGTCAACTAGGACATAAGTTCAAAGAAGGAAAAAGAGCAACACCCTCTGCACAACATCTTTACTCATGCTTCATCGTTTGCATCAAAAGCACCTTTCTTGGTGCGATTCTTTTCGGAAGAAATATGTGCAGAAGACATAATCGCATTATATCTTGAAGAAGACTACACGAGCCTATTTTAATAGGTTTTATTAGAAGATTATCTAAGGGAACATATTAGTTAATATATTCACGCAAACTTGAAAAGTACAAAACAAAAATCATCACGGATATACTAATTACAAGCTTGAGGGAAAGTTAGGAGAAAAGTGGTTGTATGTCGGCTTGTTGCCTTGCTTACTATGACTGAGGTTGTGCTTGTAGTTGTGCATGCTTCTTAAATTGAATGAAACCCTATTCCTTCAGAGGCACAAAGATGCGCCACAATTTTTTTCTAAATTCTTAATTATTATTCTATTAATTCAATCATTAAATAGGGTCTCTCCCTCTAAAGACACTTCTTAAATAGACTCAACAAGAAATAGTTTGATATTTGAAACATTTATTTTAGGGTTAATCCATGAAAACCTCAAACTGGAATATTTATGACAAATTTACCTCAAACTATTTTTTTAATTACTAAAAAGCCCAAACTGGTACGGTTGTGACAAATTTGCTTTAAACTATTTTTTTTACCACTAAAAACCTTAAATTGGTATAGTTGTGATAAATTTACCATAAATTATTTTTTTTTATCATAAAAAATCCTAAACCGATACACTTGTGACAAATTTACCATTCGTTAAATTAGGTTAATACCATGAAAAATTTCGAACTAATATATCTGTGACACATAGAGGATAAAAATCCCAAACTGGTATACTCATTAATTGCCACGTGTTAATAAACTTAGCACTTTAAAGGTTAGACTTAACAAAAATTAATTGAGGATAAATTCATTATAAATGTATTAATTTGAGGTAAAATTATCATAAGTGTATCAGTTTATGATTTTTTTATGGTTAAAAAAATAATTTGGAGTAAATTTGTCATGGGTATACCAATTTTTTGGTTTTCCGTGGTATTAGTCATTTATTTTATCTACCGTAACATGAGAAACATATATATAACTATTTAATAAGTGTCCTAGTCGAAGTTATTTAATGAAAAAATTATTAACATTTGAAAAAAAAAAAAGACAGAAAGAAAGAAGACACATTTGTCATGCTCTTGTGGTTTGGTAGATTGCCCATTAAGTGACATGTTCCTTTTTTGCAGTCTGGGGAAGCTTTGAACACCTTTGAAAACAATCCTTTTTTTTCTTTGTTTTATTTTTTGGAATTTGATTGAGTCATATGGTTGAGAACATGGACAAGTGGGTGGAAGAAAAAAATTGAGAAGAAAAAAAAATGAAATGAGTTCATAAATGAGCCCTTTTCAATAGAGTTTTCCAACGAGGGCATCACAATTACCATAATTTTCATACGACACTCTCTTAAATGTTATAACTCTTTTTTTCGATCACTTGAATGTCATGACTTATGTACGACATTCACTTGAGTGTCATAATTTTTTTTTCAATCACTTGAGTGGAATATAACTTTTCAATCGATCATTTTAGTACCATAACTTTTTAAAAAGTGCTATGCCACATCAAATTTACCATACTTGGGAGAACGTTAAAAAAAATTAGCACTAAAGTGATCGATTGAAAGTTATGGCACTCAAATAAATACTTTTTCGAAATTATGGCACTCCAGTTGATCATTGCAGTTGGTGTCTTGAAGCCATAAATTGAACTGAGAGAGAAGTAAATGTCCAGTGGGACAGTGTATCGGCACGCACTTCCCTGTATTATTGCTAGCATGTGAAGAGGGCGCGCATGACCATCATTCTGTTCCAGAAATAATTTCTGGAACAGAAATAGATTTTTCTATTTTTGCCATAAACAAAAAAAAATTATTTTTGGTTTTGGGCCAAAATCTGTTTTTGGAATAGATTTTTATTTCAGAAATAGAAAAACAGATTTGCGTTGCCAAATGAGTTTCTGTTCCAAACTTATTTCTGAAATAGGTTTGGAACAAAAACAGAGAAATAGAAACGTTGTCATGCGCATATTGACACTTCCTAAACCAGAAATAACATGTAGAAAGAGCTATGAATATTTTAGTATTACCGGAAGATGTAAGAAGAGTGAGTTTTTTAGGGTGCGCATGAGAATGTTTCTGTTTCGTTATTTCTGTTCCAAACCTATTCTAGAAATAGATTTGGAACAAAAACTCGTTTGGCAACGCAAATCTGTTTTTCTATTTCTGGAACAAAAAACTATTCCAGAAATAAATTTTGACCTAAAATCAAACACAAAATTTTTTTGTTTCTGACAGAAATAGAAAAATCTATTTCTGTTCTAGAAATTATTTCTGGAATAGAATGGTTGAGCCTCATGTTGTCCCAAGCTTTTGTTCACTGGCTAAACCACGAGAAGTCAACCTGCTATCTCAGGCAGGGCTTCTATAGCCAACGCTAAAACCCGGCACCTGTAACTCACTCACAAGTCAGCAACACTCTCACCGATTCGAAAACAGAGACCCGCTTTAATGCAGCTTCGCCGAATTCTTACTTCGAACATTGTCTGTATGCCCGAGGGGATACCCACCCGGCCGTAAAATGTTTCAAGACGATGCGCAGGGATATGAAGTTCGATAAGAGGCAACGAGTCGCAAAGTATATAAGAATGGACCAATTAATACCGCGACCTCCTCTTCTTCTTCTTTTTCGAAAAATCAAGCTGCGCGAGTGATCAGGCCATTTTATTTTATTTTTTTATTGGATTTTTTATAATCAAAATACATAAATAATCGAGTTGTAAAAAATTATTAAAAAGAAAAGAAAAGAAAAATTATGTTTTGATCCTTTGTTGGCACAAAAAAAAGCGAATATGCCCAAAAGAGCAAATAACCGAAAGTATCCCAGGAAAGGAGGGAAGTTGACGACCGTTTATATCGTTTAAAACTGAAAATTCTCCCTCCCACACAAGCAGCACATCACTTTTCTCTCTTACAAGCATCAAAACCACTCGCCTCTCATCTCCAATGCCGGCAGCATCCGGTACTCTCAGCAGGCTGAGGAAGCAGACTTTCAGGAAGGGAACTTCGGGGTGGACTTCTCATCCCGGGACCCAAGCACACGGTACTCAGTTTGCTCTCGTCGGAGCTCCGAGCATCGAGATTGAGATTGGATGTTTATTTTGACTATGGGGTAGCCTTTTTTTTTTTTTCTTCATATTGAACTATGATGGTTTGCGATAGAGCAATCCGATTCCGAGTGGATAGTATCCATTCAGCACACAGAAAATACCAGCCTGTACAGTAGCTTGGCCAACAGTTCCTCTTGTCCTTTTAGCTTACACATTTCCAAACTCTGAAGTTCATTCAAGCGCTAGAGAATCCAAACGATGAAAGACCAGTTCGTTGCCGGAGTTGTCAATGCTGATTACTTGGGAGTCTGCTGAGCACACAATGCTCCGGCTTGTGCTCGCACTCGAAGTCTAGGTGAACGAAGGCTCTTTCCACTTCGGGGAGCTCTTCGATCCTTATCTGCAACGATTCTCCGATCGTGTGCGCTTCTTTCAGCGGTAAATCTTCAGGCAACTCGATATCTACCTGATATTGTGAGGTAAAGTGTGCATTATACAAGCCAGTCCAAATCATCATATGGAATTAGCAACTCGAGCGTAACAAATTGAGGTGGTGCGGCAAACCATTAGCACAAGAACCCAAATTTCACTAACCTCAACAAAGTAGAGGACGCCGAAGGTGTATGCACGAACTGTGTCGACACGTTTAATTTGAGGATGGTGTCTAAGGGCCAGGTATGTCAGTTTCTGCAAGACTTCCGGTGGAGCTGATTGCCCAACAAGAGACACTAAGTAGACCAAATAGCAAAAGATTAGCCCAGGGAGGAGATAGGAACTTTCATCTTCCTAGATCAAATTTACGCTTACAGAATTTTCAGCCAAGAATTGAAGAGATCATGCTTTTTCTTTGTAACACGTTAGTTTGACTTGTTTTCATATTGCATACGATGTCCGAACAAGGTCGATTGAATATAAATCCTCCGAAAAAGAAAGAAAAGTAGATAGATGGAGAGAGGAGCTACCGGCATTTTCCAAAACTGTGCCGGACCAATTTGAAATCGTATAAATAGCGAGGGCTATGGCACCAGCTGGGTCGATCCACCAATAAAACATATCTCCAAGAACAGCAGCAACTAAACCCACCACGTTCGTCACCACATCAAAGTAATGATCCTGGTGGAATTGAAATCTTGTTAAAACAACCATACTGTTAAAGCCCTAGTGCAAATGAAAACTTTTTTGTGGCTCGACAAGTCTGGTTAATTCGGTCCGCCATCTTACCTTCGCATAAGCACGGACTATTTTGTTCCCCGAGCTTCTGCAGTAGATCCAAAGAACGAGTTTCACTCCAGTTGCCGTCAGCATAATGGCGTACAACCACACCAACTGCTCTGACGTCATCCTTTCGGAAGGTTGGTTTCTGATGAGTTGCTCGACGGCTTGGACAAGCACCTGAAACCCTGTATCTCACGGGAAAAAAAAAAGATTGCTTAATTATGTAACTAGACAGCCATTGGTTGCAAAATAAAGTGTAATTCTCCTAGCGTTTCCATCAGATCCTGAGGAATCTGTGGACTTTCAGTAAAGGTCTGCTGAAAGCTTGAAGACTCTATTCTATCAATGTTATAAGTCCTATTACTAATAATGTGAAAGATGCCATCAAATTCTTACACCTGCAATGAAATGTGTCCTATTCAGTGAATCCAAATGATGTTGGTACAGACTAGCAAAGCCGAGAATTGGAGAAACGACTCACCTAGAGTGGCCATGATAGCGGCGAAGATGATAATGCCTACCGGCTGTACCCGAAGTTTCCCGATAGGGTACTTGTATATGTTGATTGTTTTCATCGACAAGTGCGTAAACCAAAGGATACCGCCGGCCATTAAATCCAGCAACGAATCTAGGGTTGATGCCGCGATGGCTATGGACCCACTTTTCACGGTTGCATATATCTGGTAAAGAAAAGCAATTAATATCAGGTCATCTAAATCACCGTCGGTGCTTGTCTATCCAATAAGAAGATTTGAATGGTGCAGTAAGTTGGACAGCATTAGGCGAGTCGATGCATTCAAATCCCCATGACGGTAGAATTAACGGTTACCTTGAACGCGAGCAAGAACACGTTGGCCCAATTTGATATTTTCATAGCTCTTTCGTGTTGAGCTTGCAGTTTGCCGCTCTGATCTTCATCGATGACATGAGGCGATTCAGGAGAGTCAACCTCTTCGAAAGACCTCAAGGTGGCAAACTGTCTCTCATAGTACTCCTTCTCCCCTGACCGGCCAGGAAATGAATGTGCGTAAGGACTTGCGATATTGTAAGATCACTTCATTACGATTATAGTTCGTTTTCGAATTTACCAAATCTGAAATATGCATATTCCTTAAACGACACACACCCTCCAATAGTAAGCGTAACTTATGAAGTACTCAAAACCAAGAGCAAATCGGACGCATGAATCCCCATTTGCCATTTATGAGTGAAAACAGAGAAAACAGAGAGTACAGAGAAGACACAGGCTTTGTCATTATATCCAGAAGAGAACACATCCATGCATAACAAATTGAGCTCAAGCCGTGCGAAACTATGATTTCTGACCAAATTCTGGAAACTGAAAGTTTACCTTCAGCCAAGCCAGTGGTCTTGGAAAGGTCGAGATGGAAGGGGGACTCAGGGTCAAGCCCGGACCGGACCTTGGCCGGCAGCCTCAAGAAGAACTCATGCTTCAGAGCCGAAACAGAGTTGTGAACGTTGGTGTCGTTCCCTTGTGCCCGTGCACCATTCCCACTGGCCGGACCATTTTCGCCGACGTTTCTCGGCGACAAAAGCGGAGTTTTCGCAGCACTATCGGTGCAATCACCACAACTCCCCATGGACTTTTGGAGCACAAACCCGAACCAGGCAACTCAAAACCACTCTTTATCTGATCAAAGAGCTAAAGCAGAACATAAGGAAGCAGACCCCCACCTTGAGTTGGCAGCTGTGACAGAAGTAAAAAAAAATGAAAAATAAAAATAAAAAGAGGAACACCCAAGAGAGAGAGAGAGAGGGAGAGACCTCTTGTCAGTGCAAATCGCTTTACGCGTTCACTTGCAGAGAGCCATCATGCTTCATCATTTGAAATCCACAACGACCTACCAATAGACAGCCCAGATGAAAAGGAAAAGTTAAGAAATCAATTCACCTCATGCCAGCTTTTCCCCTTAAACAAAAGGGAGAGGAAAAAAAAAAAACCTTTCTTGCTGCAAAATTCTTTCCTAGAGATCCCCCAAAAACAAGCCGCAAGCTCGAGGGAAAAAGTTGGGAGGAAAAGTGGGTTTGATGATGGCTCTGTCACTTTGTTCAGCAGAAAACAGTGTTGCCCTGCGCCGGCAAGTCGGACACGACGCCTCTTGAATGCATGAGACCGAATTCCTACCGAGGCACAAAGATGGCCCCGCACCCAACCACAGTTTTCTTAAGATTCTCTCAATTTTAATTAACTCAATAACTAACAACAAACATTTTGTAATTTGACACAAGCGGGAAAATAATATATTAACTTCTTCTTCTTCTTTTTCCATTATTTTTGCAACATTCAACAACAAAATAATTGACAAAAGGACAAGAAGAAGTACACAATTATCATGTTTTGGTGGTTTTGGAAGGTAGCTCATTAAGTGACATATGCAATTTCTATTTTGGACAAGTCTAGGTAGGCTTTGAACACCTGTCAACTTCATCTTCTTCTGCTTATTTAAATCTCTCATGCATTGGCTTGGGCTTGGGCTTTCTTTGGATCCCTTGGCCCCTACCTGTGCTTATTGCTCAATGGGTCCCCTCGGCCTCTCTGTCATAGCTATGGTGGGTTGCTCAAGTTAGGTCGCCTGAAACGCTCGCCCACGAGGGGGATTCCGGTCCCCCCACGAAAAATGTGTGATGTTTCTATAAAATATATATATAAAAAAATCTTTTCGAAAAGTCATTTTTCTAAAAAAATCGTTATATTTTTTCATATTTGATTGGGACCTAAAAATAAAATAAAAATATTTTTCGTCATTTGATAAAGAAAATCTCATTTGATTTCATACGTCATTGTTTGATTGAAAATTACTGACGTACATTCGGCTATCTTTTATAGCATGACCGATGCTGATGCGGATGATTTTTTGTAATTTTTTTAAAAAAAATTTCCAATTTTTTTATAATGAATTTGTTAATATTATATAAATATTTTTAATTTCTTTTCTTTTTACCTCTGTCAGTCAATTCAAGCCTCACCAGTCTTGAGCAAGGCTGAGCCTCGAGCGAGCTCGCATGTGGCCAGTTGCCAATTGTCATTGTGGCCAGTAATCAGCATAGGAAGAAAGAAAAGGAAAATGTTTTAAAAAGATTAAAAAATGATAAAATAAAAATAAAAAATAAAAATAAAAAAGCAACTAAAAAGAAAAGAAATATGAAGGAAAGCATGGAGGAAAGAGGAGGGAAAATGGTTTCCTTTCTTCAAAAAGGGGAAATCATTTTCTCCACTTTTCAAGATATTTTTTTCAATTGGTGAAAAATATTTTCCCTCACCAGATTATATTATGTGAACTAAACACCCAAAAATCTAAAATTTCAATTTTTATAAGTTGTTTTCAGTGAAAAAAAATTTCTTTACTTTTTCTCACCTTTTTTTTGTTTTCGGAAGTTTTTTTTTTTTGGAGGGGGGGTTGGGTTTGTGTGCTTTAGTTGGGGAATTTGATTGAGTCACATGGTTGAGGGCACGGACAAGAGGGAGGGTGAAAGAAAAAAATTGAGAAAAAAAAAAGTCCATGAAGGAGCACTTTCCAATTAGAGTTTTTCGGGCATAAAATATAGTCAATGATTCCCTATTACAGTTTAGCTGAGAAACTATAGGACACCCTTGGAAAAATGCATCGGGTGCCGTAACTAATCAAGTAGCTCTAGAAGCATGCGTACAAACTCGTAAAATCGACATGATCTTGCTTATGAGGATGATGAAATTATCCCTAAGGCTAGCAAATGGAGTCCTGAATTAGGTATAGCTTGTGAAGTATGGAAGGAGATCAAATTTGAATTCGAAGCAATTGATACTTCATAGTCCACTAATTACCATTCCTTCTCTTAATATTGTGATTGGGCTCATCCTGAGATTAATGGATACCCTGTTTAGGACCGTGAAGAATGAGATAAAATGAAATTACATCGTTTGAACTCGTACAGCTAGCTTGCACATAGATATGAGCGGGATCAAGTTACATATTACCTTTATTTGTGATCATCTCAGTCAACCCCTATACACTCTACCTTGAGATTTTATGGCTTATCACAATTTGGCCTCAAACCTTAATTTAAATGACTTGGTGCGTCGTAAGTCCAAGACATATGGCATCACATACACAAGCTCCAATCTGACCTTTAATAATGGCGAAATGATTATGACACGTCGTTTTTCTTATCGACGTGTGTGAAGTCACATGTTCATTTGACAATCTTTTGTAGTTCATGAAAAGTTGGAATTTGCATGGGACGGCAAAAGGGTGAACACTATATATGAACTATGCTCTCTATCCTTAAATCAATCACTAAAACATGAATTTAAGCACTTGGACTATGCAAGCTAATTGCCATGCCATTATTAATGTGTCGTCTATTCTCGTGATACGAAAAATCAATGTGCTCTCTCTAAGTACGTCCAACTTGTGCCCGTTCAACAATTGCTCCCAAGGCAGACACTCAAGAGCCTTACATAATTTTTTAAGGCAGGAAGTTGCAAGTTTGAGAATATGTGTGGTGACAAAAGCCATAAGCGTGATTAAGGCCAGATTAAGCATGAATAGGAAATTGTACAATGGCTTACCGGCGAGCCAAATTAACCTACAGAAGTTAATTTTTCTTTTTGGGTCAAAAACCTATAGAAGTTTTTTTTTTTTTGGGTCAAAAACCTATAGAAGTTAAGTTGACTTAGGTAAAAATGTAAATTTTTTTAGATGATGATAATGGAGTTAAATGACTGGTAAATGGGGTTGTGTCGTCGTTTGGTCTTATCATCATGATTCATCATCGTCATGTTGCTTCTGCAGAATTAATTTCCATTGAAGATGGTGGGTTCTGGGCAAACTATTTTGGGAATCCTGGGAGCTCTAATTGCTCATTGCAGTTGGAATCTTGGAGCCTTAAATGGAACTTGGAGAAATAAATGGGGCAAGTGGGCAATGCATCAGCATGCATTCTCTATCTTGGTTGACATGCCAAGGACATTTATTGGCACTTCCTAATGCAGGAATCAGGCATAAATAATAATAATAATAATAATAATAATAATAATAATAATAATAATAATAAAGTTATGAATGCCTCCTATAGGACATGCTCTTAATAGAGTTGACCTTCTTCAAGGTTGGCTGTGAGGATGTCTAGCCCCATCACCGTGCAACAAGCAAAATTACCAAAAAAATCTTAAATTTATTATATATTTGCAATTCAATTCTAATCCTTTTTTATTGAGCCAATTGTGTTTTAAAACATTTTTACGTTTTTCCAATTAAATAAATCCAATCAATTTTGACAAAAATTGCTGATGTGGCATCTACCATTTTACGTGGCACAGTCGACATTGAAGTTGATAATTTATTTATTCCAAAAATATATATTTTTTAAATTTTTTTTACTCTTTCTTTTCTCTTCTTTTTGTTTTGTTCTCTTTTCCTTCCTTTTTTTTTTATTCACAATGGCCCTCTCCAGCCATCGGCCAAAGGGCAGCGACACTCCTGCGCCAACCACAATAAAAATAAAAAGTACAGAAAGAAAATAAAATAAAATAAAAATACCAATAAAAATTTCAAAAAAATATTAAAATATTATTGGAATTGTTTGTGTCGATGCCAGCATACCGCATAGGACAGCCAGTATCCACGTTAACAATTTTCAGTCAAAATTAATCAAATGAACTTAATTGACAAAATATGAAAATGTTTAAAATTGAACTGATAAAATTATAATAAATTTAGAGCTTTTTGAATAATTATTACCCAAGAAACCAACCTGCCATCTCAGGTTCGAGCTGGGCTCTATAGGCCAACGTTGAAGCTCAACACCAGCCAATTCGTTTCTTGCTCCAACTACATCCACAACGCCCAATCCACCACCCTCATAACCAACACATCCAACCCAACCAAATACAGAGATTGCTACGAAAAAGAAGAAGAAGAGAAGAAGCTAGAGGGCTCTCATAGAACTTTTCATGTCGAACGAGTTTCGTTTGGAACTCGCAATTGATTCTAAGCCGGCCGACGCCGTCACCGTAGTTTCATGAAGGCTTACTTCGAATATTGCCTATGCCGAAGGGAATATCCGCTGGCTCCGGAAGTCTCCAGATGCTCAACAATTCACGAAATGCATAAGGATGATCCGAGTTATGTTCTAACCTTTGATTTCACCAATTTGAATGGTGACCTCCTTGTTTGAGAAATTGGTATGCCCGAGCTATGCTGAGTGCTGGGGGCGATTCTATTTTACTAGACTTTTTATGATAAAAATAGGTACTAAATAAGCGAGAGGTTATTGAGTGGGAAGTTCAAAAGCTTGTCTTTTGTGAAACAACAATAGAAAAGGAATATGGGCTTTGATCCTTAGTTCTGCGCGAACCAATGAATGGGCCCAAATGATGGCCCAATACTGAGCCCAAAGTCCGCAGAGCAAATAACGGGAAAAGCTCAACTGCAGAATCACAGAGAATGAGGGAAAAACCATATATGACCGCTCACTTTTCTTTCAACTGAAAACACACTCTGCCCTCACTCTCTCATACACACTCACGCTCTCGTCTCCAATGATAGCTTCTTGCTTGACTGCTCAAAGTGATGGAGCTGAGCATTCGAGAATCTTGGAGAAGGAAATTCATGTCGAAGAAGGATGGATCGGGAAGTAGATTCTCAGGACGGGGAACTCGGTGGCGGGCTCCTTGCCCGGGTGACCCAAGTGCACGGTACTTAAACACAACTGTTTGGTCGTTCTCCAATGAAGGAAGCACTTACTAAATTGGAGTTCAAGTAAGGCCAATGTGATCAGCAAAAAAAATTTTACATTGTTTACAAACCGTTGTTTCGGTAGACTGCTTTTGCTTTGGAGCTCGGTTTTGAAGCTTGATCATTGGAACACGAGTTCGGTTTGTTTCTCTGTGGCCGAAATTCACATAGAGGCTTCTGGTTTCTTGACACGAAAGTCGATATGGATGAATCATGCTTTTGCATATCTCTTATTTCTCTTATGCTTCCCGCGATCTTAGGTTGCTCCCTTGCTGATGAGAGATGAGGTGACCAAAGGATGGATGAAAGGAGTTTAAGAGTGATCTACACCATACCTCCGAAAATGGCTTACCGCAACGCGGTTGTTGGAATTTCCCGTATGTGGGCCCACCTTAATTGTAATTGCAATTAATCATATACTGTATTAATTTATCGTATACTGTATTAGTTTAATAAAGTAGGATTTAAGGATTCTTAATGGGCCGAATATGGGCCTAGTTAGTGTGGGCCGAATCCGTCCCGGCCCTTGATTTGTATAAAAGGCTAAGGACTCTCTCCTCTTCCCTCATTCTCTTCCCACGCTACTCTCTCCACACTTCATCTTCTCTATAAGGCAAAGAGGAAGATCGATGTGGAGTTGGCTGCCTCATCGACGCCAGGCGAATTCGAGGGCAAAGAGGGGAAGAATCTAAGCTCGGTTCGTCAGTTTTCCGTGCCGTGCGGCTATGGATGCCAAATCAGGTACGCCGTCTCGAAATCTCGGCTATTAGGTTGTTAAAACATGACTACGGAGTTCCTTGGGTGTCGGAATCGCCGGCCATCAGTTGGTATCAGAGCCGCCGTAGGTCGATTTTAGCACGTCCGTGTTCTGCCTTGATTTCGTGATTTTTGGCATGCTGAAACCTGATTTTGATGGCATATTTGGGTTCGTCTCATCGAGATGATAAAAATGATGAGTCGCCGGCCGCCAGAGGAGGCTCCACGCGCCGCCACGCGCGACCTAAAGGCATGATCGCGGCGCCGCGTGGATCCGAAGCGCCAATTAGACGATCGTGTGAGTTATACACGCCGACGCGTGGGTTTCACGCGCTGGCACGTGCAACTCACGTGCCGACACATATTAAATGAGTGTCGGCCAAGCGGTTCGCTCGCCACGTGGCGCAATCTCACGGCGCCACGTGGCGAGATCCAGGGCGGCCACATGGCGGGTTGACCGGTCGTCGGACCGGGTCAACCCGACCTGACCCGGTGTTGACCGGGTTGACCCGACCCGATTTGACCAAGTCGGCCCGACCCATTGACCCGTTGACCGTTGACTAACGGTCAACGGTTGGGCTGCGCGTGGGCCTCACGCGTCGGTCTTTGGGCGGCACGTGAGGGCGCGTGTGACGTCGGAATTGGGCGATTTTTTCGCCGTTATGCTCGTATGGAAATTCCCTACACTGTGGTATGTTCAAATTAATTTTTTGAGCCCCCTAAGGTCTTGAAAATTATGAAAAACACTTGTGCAAGTATATAATTTAGGGACATTTTCGTCTTTTTCAATTTATTTGATTATTTCCATATGGTTTTTGGAGATAATAAGTTTGGCTCAAATGTAGAATACCACATAAGGATTGTGTAGAACTTAGTAGAGCACAGACAAAATTTAAGACTCATTAATGAGTGAAGCAATTCCATTAGCGCTGGTTGTGATTTCAATGACAATTGCCCATGTCATTAAATTTGATATCACATCATATGGCAAATATGAAGCATAAAGTTTATATCCCTGGTGTGAGAGAGTTTCAAAGATTTAATTGGGTTGTGACCACCAAAGTGGCGCACTTAGTTGAATTGGAGAAATATCAGTCTCACATTGTGATGGGATGTCTCCTGCTTTGATACATGGTCATACTCCCAAAGGAGGTGATCGTATGTCAAACTATGGAAGGGTACATGAACAACATATGATTGTGAAGTGACCGATTCTAGTGATTCATACACCCAAAGGTGGTGTTTCACGAAAAATTGGAATATATTCTCATGGTCGTTGTCATGTAGGGAATTTACAATTGCATGTCATGTATTCTACTCAAAGGTGATTATATGATGATATGTGTAATTCTCTGAAATGTGTATTTTTAAGGATTTAAAGTTACACTGTGCTTTCATAATACTAATGGTAAATATTGCTTATTTTTCAATTACCTTTTCTATGAGTGGCAACTCCGTAATAGAGGTTCTGAATGGTTCAAACTTCAAGAGATGGAGGGAGGATTTTTTGGTTGCCATGAAAATAGCAGATATTCACATTGCTCTTACCAAAGATAAACCTACTGTTTCCGAGGAAACTAGTACAAAGCCTAAAAAGGCGCATTTAACCGTCTGGGAAAGGAGTAACAGGATCTGCTTACTGTTAATGAGGAGATCCATACAAGAACATTTGCTGAGTGGCCTTCCAGCTGACTGCACTGCAAAACAAATGATGGAAGCCATGCAAGCCACGTACCGAGTATCCTCTAATGCTCAGGTTGGAACACCTATCCAGCAGCTGTTTAATATGAAGTATACGGGTGTGGGAGGTGTAAGAGATTACATCCTAAGAATACTGGATTTGCATACTAAAATAAATACCTTAGGTTCAGTAATCTCTGAAAATGTGTTGGTATACCAATCCCTAAACGCCATTCCCTTTGAGTTTGGGATCCTCAAGACCAACTTCAACTCATAGGATGAAGATTGGTCTATAAATGATTTGATTTCTAGAGCAGTCTCAGAGAAAGAAAAATTGAGGAAGGATGCTAGAAACTTTGCCTTGGTTGCCTCCAGTTCTACCAATAACAAGGACAAGGGTCCTAAATCTTATACTCCCAAAAATACTTGTCCCGCCATGGGTCAATCTGGAAAATTGGGTCCAAAGAAAACATCCTTTAAAAAGGATAATGATCGATGCTTCTTTTGTAAGAAAATGGGTCACATGAAGAAAGACTGCGCTAAATATAAGAAATGGCTATCTAAACATGAGCAGACAGGTATTGATTCTTTGGCACTAGTTTGTGAATCCAATCTATCTGAAGCTCTATCTAATTCGTGATGGCTAGATAGTAGTGCGACTAATCATGTTGCATTTATCATACATGGGTTCATAAACCGGAGGAAGCCAAATCAGGATGAGTCAAAGCTCATAATTTGAGATAATAATAAAGCTGTTGTTGAGTTCATGGAATATGTCATTTTAATTCTAGAGTCTGGTTTTAATTTGATGTTAAGAAAAACTTTCTATGTACCTTCCTTCAGACGGAATTTAGTTTCTGTATCCTGTTTGGACATGTGTGGTTACTCATTTGAAATAAAGAACAATGTGGTTTCTATGTTTTATAATTCAAATAAGGTTGGGTGCTGCAATATGTCCAATGGATTGTACATATTGTGTTTAACTCCCAACGAAATATACGCAACTTATACAGCCAAAAGGGTTGTCTCCAAAAAGCCTTTACCTAAAGAACAGTCTTACAAGTTGTGGTATAAACGTCTTGGTCACATTTCCAGGGAAAGAGTAGAAAGGCTTGTAAAAGCCGACATTTTACCTACTCTTAAAGATGACTTAGAAACTTGTGTAGACTGTTGTAAAGGCAAGATGACCAAAATAAAGAAAAAGGGTGCAGTCCGAACTTTTGACCTATTGGAGGTCATACATATAGATATAAGTGGACCCTATACTCCAACCTTATGTAGAAATTATTATTTCATCACATTTATTGATGATTATTCCCGATATGGTTATCTGTACTTGATTAAAGAAAAGTATGAGTCTCTTGATAAATTTAAGATATTGCAAACTGAAGTCGAGAAACAGTTGGGAAAAGTCATAAAAGTTGTGAGGTCTGACCGTGGTGGTGAGTATTATGGCAGACATGGCGATGCTGGACAGCTTAAGGGGCCATTTTCCAAATACTTAGAGAATTCTGGGATAGTAGCTCAGTTTACTATGCCTGAAAGCCCTGAGCAGAATGGTGTGGCCAAAAGGCGAAATCGCACCTTAATGAATATGATGATGAATATGATAAGTATGACCAACCTACCTAAGTTCCTTTGGGGTGAAGCTTTGAAGACGGCGCTATACATACTAAATCGAGTTCCCACTAAGGCTGCTCCACTGACTCCTTTTGAGTTATAGACTGGACGGAAACCCAGCCTGAATCATATGAAGGTTTGGGGTTGTCCTGCAGAAGTGAAGTTGTATAATCCAACTTTGAGTAAGTTGGATCCCAAGACCACAATGTGCTATTTTGTATCATATCTAGATCATTCCAAGGGATACAGACTTTACAATCCTAATGGAGGCCAAAGGATTATAGAGTCACAGACATCGAAGTTTCTGGAATTCGATATGGCCGAAAAGGGTACCTGTTTAAAGACTATTGAAAGTGACAGTACGGCGGGAAACACTACATCATTTTCTTCACCATCACAGACTGTTATGGAGCTTCCTATACCGAAAACTGTACCTGTTGAGCTTCAGGATCCTATGGTTGATACCGTTCTTGATAAAGCTAATCAAGCCCCACAGATGCAGATTCAAGTTGAGGAAATTTCATTAAAGAGGTCAATTAGGCAAAGACAATCAGCGATCCCACCGGATTATATGGTCTACCTGGGTGAACAAGATTATGACATTGGCTATGTAGTTGATCCAGTTACCTATAAGGATGCTGTTAGCTGTGAGCAATCAGATCTGTGGTTGGATGCGATGCAGGATGAGTTGCAATCCATGAGTCATAATGGAGTTTGGGAGCTCGTCAAGTTGCCTGCAGGTCATAGGGCGATTGGCTACAAATGGGTCTACAAGACGAAAAGGGATTCCAAATGGAAGGTAGAGAAATTCAAAACCAGACTGGTAGCCAAAGATTTCACTCAAAGAGAGGGAATGGATTATGAATCAACATTCTCTCCCGTCTCTTCTAAAGAATCTTTCAGAGTGATTATGGCTTTAGTGGCTCATTTTGATATGGAGCTACACCAGATGGACATCAAGACTGCCTTTCTCAATGGGGATCTCGAAGAAGAAGTCTATATGATTTAACCTGAAGGTTTTGAAGTTGATGATTCCAGTGACCTTGTATGCAGATTAAAGAAGTCAATCTATGGGCTTAAACAAGCATCTAGACAGTGGTATTTCAAGTTTCACAGCATCGTCACTTCATTTGGCTTCGTTGAAAATAAAGTGGATCAGTGTATATACTGCAAGGTCAGTGGGAGAGAATACATTTTTCTTATTCTCTATATGGATAACATTCTACTGGCGAGCAGTGATATTGATCTGTTACATGAGAAGAAGCACATGCTACCAGAAAATTTTGACATGAAGGATCTTGGTGAGGCGCCCTTTGTCCTTGGCATTGAAATCCATAGGGATCGTTCATGCCACATTTTGGGTTTATCTCATAGGGCATACATTGACCGCATTCTGGAGAGATTCAACATGCAGGACTGCAAGTCAGGTATTATCCCTGTCTGTAAAGGTGATAAGTTGAATCTTTCACAGTGTTTTCAAACTGAGATGAAGAAATCTGAAATAAAGAATGTACCTTATGCTAGTGCACTTGGGAGTATCATGTATGCTCAAGTATGTACTAGACCAGACATTACTTTTGCGACAGGACTTCTAGGCAGATACCAGTCAAATCTATGACATGCTCATTGGATTGCTGCCAAGAAAGTTCCGAGGTACTTAAAGAGGACGAGGGACTACATCATGACATACATGCGTGTTCAGAATCTACAGCTTGTTGGATATTCGGATTCAGATTTTGCGGGCTGTCAGGACGACAAGAAGTCGACTACAGGCTATATATTTATGCTAGCGGGCGGTGCAGTATCACGGAAAAGTGAGAAACAGAAGTCCATATCCTCATCGACCATGCAAGCGGAGTTCATAGCGTGCTTTTCAGCAGCTATTCAGGCGATTTGGTTCTGGAACCTCATAAGGGAGTTGACCGTATTTGATTTTGTTGATAGACCCATACAGTTGTATTGTGACAACAATTCTGCAGTGTTGTTTATTAACAACAACAGAAGTCTTAATGGGTCTAAATATATGGAGGTCAAATTTCTGACCATAAAGGAGTCCGTATAGAAAGGTGACGTTGCAATAAAGCATGTTTCTACAAATGATATGGTTGCAGACCCACTAACTAAAGGTGTTCGCCCATGTGTTTTTGAACGACATGACATTAGTATGGGCTTAGTGGCATCATTGGATGTTGTGATTTAGTGGGAGGCATATTTCAGTTTGCTCTAATAAAGTTTGCATCTGTATTTTATTACATTTTGCAATATAAAGATATATATTGAAGTGCCTGCAGCACTATTAATGTTAAATACATATTCTTGTAAATCTTGAGATATGTGTAAATCTCGAGTATTAGCTATGGGCATTTGGATATTAGCCATGTTTATATGTATTGTTACTCATAAAAAAAAGTTAACTGTAAAGTTGAGACATATGCTGGTTCATTGGAACCATACAGATATTCTCTAGTGGCACATCAGGTTTAGTGTCACATAAAGAGAGAGAATGGTGTCCGACAAAGTGGATAACACATAAAGTATATCTCTTTTGAGGTGTTATCCAATTGCCACACTACCATATTAAATCCATATCGGTAAAGTTGAGAACACTCGTGACCATGGTTGGCTTTATGTCTTCTGATGCAGTTACTGGCATGATCCGATGTTTAAGACTTTATGGGATCGGATTGGCCGTTAAGATTAATCCTTAAACCAATATAAAGGCGCGCACTAAAGTACAGTTTCAATTAATGTTCGCCCAAGTAGGAGAATGTTGGAATTTCCCGTATGTAGGCTCGCCTTAATTGTAATTGTAATCAATTGTATATGGTATTAATTTACCGTATACTGTATTGGTTTAATAAAGTAGGATTTAAGAATTCTTAACGGACCGAATATGGGCATGGTTAGTGTGGGCCGAATCCGGCCCAGCCCGTGATGAGAGAGCCCGGCCCGTGATTTGTATAAAAGGCTAAGGACTCCCTCCTCTTCCCTCATTCTCTTCCCACGCCACTCTCTCCACACTTCATCTTCTCTATAAGGCAAAGAGGAATATCAACGTGGAGTTGGCCGCCTCATCGACGCCAGGCGAATTCGATAGCAAAGAGGGGAAGAGTCCAAGCTCGGTTCGTCGGTTTTCCGTGCCGTGCGACTATGGATGCCAAATCAAGTACGCCGTCTCAAAATCTCGGCTATTAGGTTGTTAGAACATGACTACGGAGGTCTTTGGGTGTCGGAATCGCCGGCCATCAGCGGTGTCTCTGCCTTTCGTCCTCCCCAACGTCGCTCTCGTTTTCGATAATGAGAAGGTATTGTGGACCACCAGAGTCAGGGGATTTGACAGTAGATGGAGGAGCCTTTTTTTTACAGAACCAATTTTTTTATTCTTCTTTTTGCTTCAAAATTATTCCCAAAAATAGAATCACGATCACAATCATTTACACTAAATATGTTTTTCATATGATCTCTCTCTACCTCTCATTTAAGCCTTTGGGTTGGACTTTCTAACATGAAATCAGAAGCAGTGTTATTCCTTCCGCAAATGTGCATTATCAAAACGTCGGCTTTTCTAACATAGTTCTTTGACTTCAAATTGTTCTTCACAAGTTAAGCAAGATTGGAGAGAGCCAGGATGGTCTAATTGACTCGTTGCAAGATACAATCTTCTGCAACGAACATCTGATTTATTGTTTAACACCCAGTTTTGTCCTAAATTGGTAGAGGGACAACTATACACAACTCTTAAAAGTTTTGAGTTCAGAAGTATCACTCTTGTGGAGCTAAAGTGTCGTCGGTGGAGGCTCTCAAAATTTCTGCTGATTCAGAAGGAACTTTTTATGAGTAAATCTGTATCTGCTGTCCATCGTGAGCTATAGAAGCAGCATTTCATCGTTATACCGACCCAGGACAAGCTTCATGAACAAACAACTCCGATCAGACAGCCAAAGCTAATATACGCGACATGTCCAGATATAATAAACACAGATTTTCACGCATGAAGAATCAAGCGATAGTTGCACCGGAACCTTGGTTTTCAAATTGATGAGATCCTTGCTCCGGGACTTCGCCATCTACCTAAGAGCTCTTTGGATTCTTGGCATGGACCTTATGACTTGCTGGTTGCTTTGGGAGAGCAGGTAAAGCCAGTGCTCGCAATTTTCGCTGCCTCTTGGCCGCCAGAGAGAGTGAACAGTGCTTGCTATACTCTGAGGCTAAGAAACAGCCGAACTTCCCACGAAACAACTAATTTGTTTCTGCTTGTCGATAACGTTCATGCAAATTCCTCCTGGAGGCTTCAAATTTCATTTCCACTGCAACTACATCCCAGCAATTGATCTCCTGATCGAACTAAATGACCAAGTCAGCTTTTGGTTGGAATCATAACCCGGAATTAAACCGCTTTGGTACTTAGATCCTGCAACCGGTGGATAGTCTTTCCTAAAGAATTGGCTTGTCCATTGTCTGTAGCTAAACCCAGAGACTACAGGTTCTGCCGCTCAACAAGTGCTCTGGGGTGTTTTTTCAGTCACGACACCGTCGAAAACCTCGTGGCAGAGCCCCCTCTTCGGGCTGCTGGCATGCAAAATATTTTCAGAGCTTTAGTTCTTTTTAGCTTTCCGATAGTGAGATCAGGAAGCTTCGCTGATGTTATAGTGTCTATGGAGACTCCCTTGCAGCTTGCTTTCGTGGCACTTCAATTTTTCAGAAGATGTTTTCGGCTGGAGCTGCGCCGTTTCGAGAGTAATTAGAGACATACCTTGGTATAGACGAGAGATAAGAGGAAGTTAGATTTACTGGTCACTATTCTGACAATTTGAAAACTTCTATTCATTGCAACAGGTGATCCCATCATTCTCCATACTCTGTGTCATGGGCTGTTGCTACGGTTGAGCAGAGTTCAATTTAGGCATCACCGCATGACCGGACTTGACCGGACCGGACCCAATTTTCTTTTCTTTTCTTATCTTAGAAACCGATTTTTCAAAAATTTTAGGATTTATCCATTTCAAAGTAACGAGTCGGGCCACCAATACAAGCTATACTTCCATTACCGAACTGAGTCTAAATGGATATGGAAAGATGTTAGAAACAAGGGAAAGTTGCTGGAAAGAACCTGCAACGACGGATTTTGAGGTCAAAACTTCCTCTGGTTCAAATTCAAAGCTAACGTGCACGAGCTTCTGTTCTCTAGATACGTAAAAACCTCATCCCCGTCAAGGAAAGACGCAGGGAAACGCCGGGGGGGGGGGGGGGGGCGCTTAAAATTTTGATTAGATCTAGCCTTACAGAACACAGGACCTTCATATAAAGGTAGAAACATGTCAACCTGCGATGACCGGCCTCTCGAATAATCCGAGCAATGACAGCCATTACAGATTTTCTATTTTTTTTTTTGGGCATATGTTTCTCGTTTGTAACGCAGGCTTTGACGGCTTCGCTTAATTAAGCGGACGCGCAAAAGTGCGATCATGTCTAATGAATTTCTGGTCCAATTCAGTCCCCCCTGCTGAAAAAGTTTTATGATGGTTGAAGAGATCTGCTGCAACTTAGCAGACGTTCTTGTAGTGTTCTTCATCTGGGTCCCCATTCTCAGTTTTCTGTACTTGTTAGCTACTGGTGCCAAGCCGCTGGGGAGCCCCCATGCGCCCTCGAGCATCACACTGTGAGGACAGAGCTCCAGCAAGCGACATGGGGACGTGGGAGTTCGAAGGGGGGCTTGACCGACGACATTTTCAACGTTGGGGTCAGATTCCGGCAGCCTCGAGCCTTCAACGCGTTAGGTTTCAAAGAAGGGTTGGACTAAAGGCAGTTTTCATCATGTATTTCTTCTTCTTTTTTTTCTTTCCTGTATTCTTAATTTTTTTTTCCTTTCTTTTTTTTGCCCTTCCTTTTAGCCGGTGGCCAATCTCAGGCGAGGCCCGCAGGGGATGCCCTCGCCACGTTCAGGCGAGGGAAGGGTAAAAAAAAAAATTAGAAAAGAGAAAGAAAAAAAGAAAAAGAAAATCAAAAATCGAGTTTTTCTTTGAAATATTTAGCACATTTTGGGACGTTATTTAAAATAACTTAAAGCTCGGGTTCTTTGAGAAAATGAAATCTTATTTGGAATTTTGTCATTGATTTATGAAACGATACGAAAGAAATTAGAAATTCGGGGGTATTTTCACTCGGAGAACAGGTACATTTCGAGTCTTTGACATTCCTCCTCCCTCTCTCTCTATCTGGCTCCGCATCCGCCCGTCCGCCCCCGCCCGCGCACCCACCCATGGCGGCGACCCCCCATTTCCTCTCCTCCTTCAAGTACGGCGACGCCGTCACCGTCGTCGGGATCTCCGTCTGCACGGCCCTGGTCTGCGAGGCCATCTCGTGGGTCCTCATCTACCGCACCGCCTCCTACAAGACCCTCCGCTCCTCCATCGACAAGGCCTCCAAGAAGCTCGAGACCATGAAGGCCACCAACGCCTCCTCCGCTGCCTCCTCCGCCATCAAGAAGCCCTCCAAGTCCAAGAAGATGGACCGCGTCGAGTCCAGCCTCAAGGAGTCCTCCCGCGACCTCTCCCTCTTCAAGTTCAAGTCCGGCGCCGTCGTCGCCCTCGTCCTCGTCGTCGTCTTTGCCCTCCTCAACTCCCTCTTCGAGGGCAAGCCCGTTGCCAAGCTCCCCTTCACCCCCTTCGGCCTCGTCATGAAGATGAGCCACCGCGGCCTCCAGGGCAACGATGCCACCGATTGCTCCATGGCTTTCCTTTATTTCCTCTGCTCGATCAGCATTCGTACGAATCTGCAGAAGTTCCTAGGGTTCTCACCGCCGCGGGGCGTGAGCGGTGGGCTCTTCCCGATGCCAGATCCGAAGATCAATTGATCGATCGGCTCGGTCTCCGCCTCGGTATTTCACGCGGAACTGTTTGATTCGAGGTCATGGAAGTAGTTTCTCTTGATTGTTGTAAGTTAGATTTATGTGATATGCTGTGATTCGTCAGTCAGAACAGAAGTAGGCTGATTGGCATTCAGGATTGCGCGAGATCGCAAAAGTGCGAGACTTGAATCGGAATTGAACATAATTCGTGTTGCAACGATTCCCTCGTTTGTTGAATTGATGTTTCACTTTTGTGGATGTCACGTGTGACGATGAATCTGTGAAGTAGTTTGATTAATTTGGTCCTATGTGTTGTGTCCAATAGCTCTAGTTTAAAAGTACTCGAAGCAAAAATCCTAGAATCATTTGTGAGATTAGGCAATTTCCTGGATTGTGATTAGAGTCGTAGGACTGAATTAAATGACTTGGTATGTGACTACCGATCAGTGTTTCTTGGTGATTCCCTTTTTGCTTCAATGCTTTTCTTGTTCTGTTATGTGACTGTTTTACTCACTTGCGTGTTTATGTCAGCATATCTTTGTCTTCTGATTCGAATACCAATTCAACTTTGCCACATGCCACTCGGGAATATTGTCCTACTGCCGGTATCGTCAGTTTATTGAGTTCCTATCCTGAATGTAGCTATAGTGTTCTGATTGCTCGTTTGGAATTAGTTTCTTGGACTGCAGTGAAGGTGAATTAGATGCGTGTGATGTTGTGAGGTAGGAGGTCAGAGAGTTCTGTTTCTTGGTAGTTCTTTAATTATTATTATATTTTTTTGGGCCAAAGATCTGTTAATTAATTGAAGAAGTTGAACTTCATCAATATAAACATTCCCTTTGATTTTCTCCTCTCTTTGGCCAATGCCAAGTTCCAATGTCTTGACTTGCATGCTGTACTACATATTGGGATTCTTTGGCTTCTATCTGAGCTCCTTTCCTTAAGCGACTTCATTTCTGATTGGATGTGGTGTTCTTCTTTTTTTCTGCCCATTGACCAGACTGCTTTCTTTGAATTCAAAAGAACTTCTCTGATTCTTCTTTTGTTGCAACAGATGGTTGCATTATTAGGAGCATATAAACTAGATGTGAGTGGTTAATTTTGATTATCTTGAAGTTTTAGATTACTTTGCTGCTGCATTGAGTGAGGTTTTACAATGTGATTTGTTTTGATTGAATAATGACAGGGACCCAATATGAAGTATTTGAAGTATATAGAAAAGAGAACAGTGAGAATATTTCTTTACTGTGCTCCTTTACTGATTATCATACTTATCTAAAGTTTTTCCTGTTGAGACTGGGTGTGCATTTAGCCTAATCTCTGCTGGATTTAGTTTAAAAGGCTGCGGGAATTATCAATGACAATAGTTATCTAGCATTTTTAAGCTTTTCGTTTTGGGTTCATCGACCGCCGACCCCAACTGGTTTTGGATAGAGGTGATGTTGATGTTGAATAGTTATCTAGCATATCAGGCCTGGTTCGATTGAACAGAACTGTATCGTTAAGACTTGAGAGGCTTGGGGATCTATTTTAGTCATCAGTATTCCTAGTGCTGATATCATCAATGTATTGCTTTCAATACTGAATGAATTGCTATTTCAGGTTCATTGCTTTGTGGAGAATTCACATCACTTGATGAAATTTGGAGTTAGTGGGGCCTTTCTTGGACTGCCTTGCAGTTGAAGTAGGAGTCTATCCTTAGATCTTCTAAGTAGGAGAGACAAGATGGTTTTGTTTCTTGTTTCTTAGGTTTTTTAAGTAGCAACCTGCTAACAGACACTAGGGTTGAAAACGCCTTACACCAATGTTGACAAATCCCAGGGTTGCATTGATTATAAGCTACAATATGGCAGGTTCCTCGAATGTGGGACATGAATCTCTAGTAGATGAACTGATTATTTTTCAAATAAAAGGTACGTAGAAAAGTTACCATAGTTGCATGTTATATTAAATATTGAATATTATTTAGCTTTTATCTGAACTCTTATCTAGTGAGGTCTGATTTAAATCGGATGTGGGTTGGCGCTTTGTGGTACCCGTTGATTAGAATTCATTCTTTGATATTCAAAAGGAGAAGAAGATTAGTTCCCTCGTTAGTCTTTTTCGCTTTGACAAAGGGCTCCACGTTGCGCTTAACCGTACACGTCCGTCTGTTTATTCCACCCTTCGGCAAGAGATTAGGATGTGATTATGGTTTTGTTCGGATAATGACTGAGGATTCGTTTTTTGCATCAATGAAAGAGCAGATTGGATCTTCGTTTTTGTTACTCAAATGATTGATTCCTGCTGAGATACGTTCAATGATAATCTCCTCTTGCTTCAGTTGAAAAAATTGTAGTTAATCCATGACAATGGTTATCTCACTTTTCCTTTAAGGCGGGGGGCAAATCATGAATTGAGTTGAATGTTCACAGATTAAAAACAAAAGTAGACTCGTGAAATTGTTTTTTCATTTCGGACGAGAGAACACCCAACCCATGAAAGTTATGGTGCCCCACGGATTGTTCCAAACTCTAGCCGGCATTGCCACAAGAAGTAAATAAACTGAAATCTTGAATTGAGGGAAAGCACTGGAAGGGTTCTAGCAGCCGTATATCATGTGCTTCCTTCCATTCAGTAGCAAATCAAAGCATCACTGGTAAGGGAATATTATCAGCTATTAATCATGAAACTCAGATCCCGCGAGCTACATATTGCACACAAGAAATATAGCGTAACATCTATTGCTGAAAAAAGTACATTGGACACCCACCTGAACAGTATCTCGCCCCAGAAAAGGAGGGGAAAAGAAAACAAAGCGAAAAGACCTATGCTATTCACATCTTCCAGGCGGAAAAAGCTCCTTCAGTTCTTTTTTAAGATATCTAAGCAGCAGCCATGTTCATCTCATTAAGAAGATGGTAATATGTGTTGTAATCTGGACTGCTTCTGAATCCAGGAATGTAGTCTGAGAAAAACCTGAGGACTGCAGCTAGATGTTGTGAATCACTGGAAGCAAATGCTGCTTCAAGGAACATGGAAGGTCGTACGGTAGTTACCTGAAAAATTCACTATCTACATCTTAGGAATGGACGGTCGTATGTCCGAATTAACAAAATATAATATTGGACAGGTACACCGCCATGCCTTTTTACTAAAAATTTGCCGTAAAACCTAAACAAAGTAAAATATGAAAGATAAAGAGTTATTGGCAAAGAGCAAAACGTGAGTTGACAAGAAGTACTGGTGCAAAACTAGGAAAGGAAATGATGATGATGAACCAGAGCTAAGGTTTGTGACAATAAAAAGTTATCATAAAGACAAGCTTTTGGCTTGGCACCATTTACCTTATGCTTCTTCATGTAACGTAGAGCTTCGAGGTAATATCCATCTAGCGCCAAAAATACCACATAATCATCATGCAAAGAGAGTTGCCTTAGCATGTCCAGACCCAACTTCCTAGTTTGTCGGTTATGCCTACCAGACTCCAACAATTGCAAGGCAACTTCTTTAGAAGGTTCAAGAATCTGCAACAAAATTGTTTTAGTCTCATCAATAACGAACAATATAAAATTTACTTTAAAGCACCTTTTGGTGCCTTCACATTTCAAAGCAAAGGTTGAGAACCTTGTTTATGATGAATAACCCAAGTTCTGCATATCTCTCATTGCGGGCCAGCAGTTGTGCCGTCAAGGCATAAATATTTGGCCGTACCTTAATCCTTTCCGAATTACAGCTGACAATGGAAGCACATCAGTACTCATCAAACCAAATTGAATAGCATTTAAACTTTGGCAACAAGGAAAGAGTATGAACACCACTCTTCTCAGAGCACTCTCAGATTTGTTATTTGCAATCTTTCAGCTGGCCAAGCTTGTCTGGCCGTGCTGCCCACGTCTGGGCCTAGACCATGACTACCCAGAAGAGGAAGGGAAAGGGACACTACAAAATCCATAACTTTCATACGACTCTCACTTGAGTGCCATAACTTTTTTTTATCATTCACTTGATTGCCATAACTTATGTACGCCGCTCATTTGAGTGCCCTACCATTTTGTCCGATCAGTTGAGTGCCATATAAATTCTCAATTGATCACTTGAGTACTATAACTTTTTAAAATGTTCACCACAAATGCCATGCTGCATAGGATTCCCGACACTTGAGTGAACGCTTTGGAAAGTTTGGCACTCAAGTTATTCATTAAAAGCTGTGGCACTCAAATGTACGATTTTTAGAAGTTATGGCACCCGAGTAGTTAAAAAAAAAAAAACTGAACTCACTTGAGTGCCGTATGAAAGTTGTGGCACTTGTGGTGTCTTTATCTCGATAGAGAAATACTTGGCTCTATAACTCAAAGCTGGCTAATTCATAAAATACACACAGGGATAACTTGCTAACCCACCTACACTGGCCAGCTCTCTAGTAACCCACAAAAAAGCCTAACTAGGTGGTGGCCTCATAGCGAAAAAGATTACTTTTGCCATCTGAACTGTCGGCCCAAAACCTACAGACACAAGGAAGCAGGAGAAAAAGGTATAATTTCGAGAAAATAGGATTCCTTCCCTATTAATATTGAGTGGCATAATGGATGCATTTGATGAATAAATTTATTTGACAGCGGGCCATAAATAGTCTTTGCAGAGAAGTAGGACGACAAAGGCATGCATTGGTCAAATACCTCCGAAGGAACTCAACAATGACCGCAACCAGGTATGATGGGTCTCCAGCCATCTCTTCCTCAACAGGAGCAAATACGTATGTATACATCTCATCAGGAGAAATCGCAGGTGATGTAACTTGAGGCTCGGGCAGTGAAGTTGATCTCAAAATGTTGTTATTTGCTCCAACATATTCAGAATGTAAAGATGTTTGACCTCCAGTTCTCCGAGTTTCAGCACCCAACAACAATTTACCACTGCTGCCATGGGAGTTGGGTTTCACATAACCTGTATTTCCATTTTCATCAGAGTCTGTCTCTGAAAAAGTTAATCTTTCAAAAGATTCTCCACCCATTCCAGCGACATATTCACGTTCCACAGACTTTCCAGTTGTATCAGATCTGCTGGCATTAGCACCAGTACCATGAATAGTAGCATATGCCACACCAGGAGGTTGCGCTTTCTCAGCTTTTGTTCCCTTAAAATAACCTGTTTTGAACGAATTGGAGAAGGATGTAACTAATACATCTATTGCTTTGGCAACCATGGTTACAGGTCTGCGTTCTAGAATGGCAGTACGTGCCATTGCCAAACACAAATGTTTAGCCTGAAATAATAGAAGAAAATCCATAAGATAATTGATATGGATGTGTTCACAGAGAAAAGCTGAAACGAAAAGAAAACAAACATTTAGATTCTTTGAAACAATTATTTCACAATTGACAAAAGTTCCCAAGTGGGTGTACCCGAGTCTCTTCCATGGAGTCGTATAGAAACATTGAAGTCACCTCTTGCACAAACAACTGAAGTTGCCATAATAGTACAAGATTATCTCTGAATTTGCATCATAATCATATCTAATGGGACAATATTATTCTGTTAAACACGTGCTTTTTCCATAGGCGATTTAAATCTAAACTGCAGCCAAATGCAGATTAGCTATGGTCCCTTTGATTGCATATTGCATGTATATCAAAATGTCATCAATACATCCATCAAAATAAAGTTGCCACAATGTGCACCACTCTATATGACCCATGATCTATAATATTTTGCAATATCAGTCATCATTGAGTAACAAAATTGTAATAACCATTGCCTTTTTTATGCATGAACTCCAGAGAAGTTCTTACATGACAACTCCATTCAGATTTTCTAAGAGCTACTGAAGCATATCATTTTACACTTCCAGTCTGCTTTGGTTTATCCTTTTGATGGCTTTTTTCTTTAATAACTAGACAGATAGTTTTAACAAATGAAGAAAACAGCAGACCTTGTAAGCTTCTAATTTCCGTCGTTGCAAGAAATCAAGTACTGATGACACTTCTGAACTACTGGCAGCAATGGCCTGCACCAAAAAGAAGAGGAAGCTAATCCAAGAAAAAAATGCCATAAACAAAAAGAAAATAATTTTTCAAGCTAATCTACCTCTAAATCAAGATAAATCTTCCACAGCAGTTTACTGGAAACATCACATATCAGGTCGGGCACTAGGAAAGTCCAGTCATCTCCATACATGGTTGCTTCATGATCACTTGGATAGCTTGTCGCCTCTGAACTTTCTCCATCTTTAAAACTGGACCGCGCACCCAAGCTGCTGGATCTTGGAAAACCCCTCAACAAAAGTGGAAGTGGAGCTGATATTGGTGCTTGAGAGTCCATAAATATGTCATATAGTATAACGACCTTGGCATCCACTTGATGCACGAGCAACACATTATCAACCACACTGACTGCAACCTTGCTCGAATAAATTGGCAAAGAGCCCTGGAAATTGCAATGGACATTATTTACAGCATGAAGCATGGTACAGCATAGTTACATAATCTACAGTGCTATTAAGGTTACAGGTAGATGCTGACAATTCTCCTACATAACTTGCTTTCCATGCATTCTGAGATTAAAAGAAGATACACTTCAATTCTAACAATCATGAAGATCATGTGAACGGTTGGAAAACAGCAATAACTACTGTCTGGGAATGTGAGGATGGTTCTGAATGCAACGAAGGGATTAAAAGGTTAGAGGTGGACTATTGACACTAACAATGCTTTCCAGAGTTTATCAGTTTTTCATCTACCTCATTTATAGTTTTCCTGTAGAGATCACTGAAATTATCAACAGGACCTCCCAAAGAAAGTTTGTTCATCTTTTAACTTAAACCAAAGACAGGTCTTATTAACTTTTTCAACTGGTTTAATGAAGCCTTCACTTGTTCTAACGGGGAAGGGGTGAATTGATACACATTCAGAATAGAAAAGAGAAGAAAAGAGTGTATCCTCCCCTCTGATTTGACTGGGAACTGATGCCTGGAGATGCACGATGAATCTTACAAATGTCATCATCGCAGCATCAGACTGATTGACTTTGCATTGTTGGTAAATTCTTATCGATTATTTCTTTTCCAGACCAATTGACTGTGTATCATTGGTAAATACTTATCACTTACTCCTTTTCCTTTTTTGTTTTCTTAGTCTGGTGCTTGGTCTTTTACTTGTGGAGTGACAAGATCTATCTGTTAAATGATACAAGTTAGACCTTTACACTCCATTTGGGAAACTAAGTAAAGAGGATGGATTGAAAGTGGGTGAGGAAAATATGGAATATTATTATAATTTTTGTGAAAGAGAGAAGGAGGGAAAATCTTTAAGTTACGCCAATTTTTCACTCCCCACCCTCCCAATTTTTCCCATCTCCCAAGTTCCCAATGATAGCATATATATCATGACGCATTCTCTTTTTAAAAAAAAAATTTGGGGAAGCTCGAGAATATTCCTAAATGATGCATTGTGATTTCAAGGGTATAAATTGAGTATATATAAACTAAAAAAAATTTAACTTCACATTAGTAGGGGAAAAACACGCATCTACAAGTGTTTAGTTCCATGGCAATGGAACAGGAATAAGAATTTGTCTTCAACTTCCAGGAAAATAGCACATTTGTAGCAATGGAAACAGAGCCTTAAGCAAAAATATACCTGTTGCACAACAGCATCGCGATAAAACCGATAACAATGAAGTAGCATCGCCACTCTATCAACTTGCAAGCAGTATATTCTACCATAGCTGTCAATCAGGAGAAGAACTTCTTTCATACTTGCTAAATAGGCACATTTAATCCAAAAGAAGGGGGGAAAAGAAAAGGTACACACACAGTGACAATATAAACATCCTCAGCAGCCAGCACAGGTTTGTTGTTTGCCTCAGTCTTTGCCATGGACATCTCAAATTTTGGCAATCTAATGATTCCAACAGAAGAAAGCTGAATCAAAAGCGAATTGGTTAATATATACCAATGACAGAATATGCAGGAAAGGCTACACCGCATCCAAGTTTCTTCCATCAATAGAAAAGGAAACCACAGTTAAAGCCTAAAAGACAAAACCTAATTAAAAGACAGAAAATGACCACACAATTTCTGAAGCAACTAAATCAACATGATGTTACATTGGGCAGCAAGAATAGGAGCAACCCAGAATTCACAGGCATGAAGTTGCACTAATAGTTAAAACAAGAAAGCAAAAGAAGAAAATGCTTTTAATCAATCTCCCATTCTACTACAGCCTGAATCATAAGCATCAAATCAGGCATACATCTAGAGAAAAAGACATTGCCACTGAAATCTTCAAGGCAAACATAAATTCAAAAGACAGCCAAGCCAAAACCTTCATTTTCGTGATCCATATAAGCACATCAATCGACGAAAATAGAAGTATATACTTGTTAAAATGCCCTGGAAGGACAGTTGTCCAAAGTTGAATATGTAGTTCCATCTAATATTAATATCTTCGTTAGTCCATGCCCCATGAGGGCTACCAAAGTCACCAGAGATTGGTTTCTACAGATCCAAGGAGTCTACCAACAATTTTGTGAAGAAGTGTAACTGGATTTGTGTCAAATTTAATAAAATGTATGCAAAGGAATGAACTTAAAGGGACCTCACAAGCAATAATGAAAGGCCGCTAAAGATTCAATAAGACGTGCCATTGTTTAAGAGACATGATAAAATAGTGCATGAACTTGCACATATTTTCATAACATAAAGGCCCAAGATAGTCACACCATATGAAGACAGTAAAGAAATATGTTTATAATAGGAATCTAGGACCACATAAATGCAACTCTCCCCAAATGACATGCACAGGCATGTTCAGTTAAGCAAGAGTGGAGAATAGGAAATTAAAGGTAAAACATACTGCTTTGGTAAGTAAAATTTCTTTGATCATCCTAATCACCAATCCTTGAAAAACAGATACCGATGTCCAAAAAGTTAGGATACAATCAAATATTCAGAAGCAAAGGGGAAACGAAAACAACGGGAGTGCTTCAGATGAAGAGAGTATAGCCGAATTCTGGGAAGTTCATTCCCTCTTAAATTAGACTACAAGTTGCTTGAACACAAGCACTTCAGCTCCTGTAGATGAGCAACTAGAGTACAAATGTAATGCTCCTGACACATTTTCTACCACCTTAAAGCTTTTTGCCGCTAAAGGACACTATTTTATGTAGCAGCTGAGATCTTCAAACAGACAAATGTCCTCATAACACAAGGAAAATGTAAGGGTGGAATAAAAGTCACCTGGAATCCAGTGAAAATCTTGCACTGCATTCCGGAAGCTAGCAGAACCAAACGACTTTCATGTGTGTATACATACCAACTCACATTCAATTTCCTCGTCTCCACCAAATGAAGTGCCTTTGACTCAGAATTATAAGCAAACAAATCTAGCCCACTGAAACAAATATGAAAATTTAGAGTTAGAAATCTCCATCACAATTAAGTCAAGAACTTAAAAAAAGTCCAAGAAAAAAATCGAAAGTCATAAATGACCATAAACCTCCGCAAAAGCAAGAAAAAGGTACAATACATGGGACCAGTAAAACCAACACGGCGATTCAATTGTTTATTTAAAACAGCACAACTGCCACATTAAAAACAAGAACAGTGTCCCGAATTAGTTTCCCTGCAACAGCAAGCTTGAGCCCGTAAGCAAAACCTTAAATGATAATAAAGCAACATTGGCCCGGCACAGGACATGACCAACTTACCAAGGTCATATATGTTTTCAAATGGTAACATCTCATTTGGGAATGTCACAATATGATTGCTAGTTGCTATTACCATAGGATGTCAAAGAAGATGGCAATGGAATCTGAAGAACATCGGCTCAATGATCAAATCAAAAGCTTTTGCCACTATACTGTGTTTTCAAGAAAAGATCAGGACAGCACATTAATGTAGCCAATGTAGCCTGAGCCTCGAGGGGATAAAATCCCAATTAAGTTTTGTTCAATTAGTGTGTCATTCTATGACCAAGGGGATGCATAAATCATTGGCACTAATAAAAAAAGGCAGTATCTCCATCTCACGATTCTTTCACCAAAAATTGCCACCAAAAGGATTTCAACCTGGATGCTGTTTTATCTTGCATGAAGGAATTTTCACAAAACTTACTCCAACAACTTCATTTGTGCACCTACTAAACAATGTCACAAATGCAAATTTTGAAAGGATGGTATCATAATGGATCGCTGCATAGAAGCAATTAATGCACTAAGTCATGTATGAAAGTGTGCCAGTATGTTGAGATGCTCCTATAATACAGTCACAGAATAGCACATAACTCTATCTCTCATCAACCAAAACACGCCTTTCTTTGTCTGATAAGTCAAAAGTATCTAGTCTATGCACATTTCAAAGTATAAGAGCAAGGAATAAACAAATTGGTAAACTTGATCAGCCTAGAAACTTCACATACTCTTCCCACCAAATATGGTGTCGTACTCAGGGGAACAGCATCATTCTATTCTACTAAAAGTAAGCAAAGAAACTGAAGCCAAAAGAAAAGTTTATCCATACCTTGTTTTCACAAAAACAATGTCACACAATGGGCAGTCGGTCCAAAAAAATCCCAATATATTCTCTGACTCTGGTTTGCATATCTGAGTAAAAGTTTCCCCAGTTTCTCTATGCTGAAATTGTATTTCGTGGTCTGAACGTTGAATAGCAATTAGCTTCCCATCCAAAGAAAAACGAAGTGCAAGAATGGGCCCATCACTTATTGAATCAGAGATAGGAGCAACTGCAGGATCGAATGGAACAACTTTCCACGAGTAAACCTATGTCAGAGGTAAAAATAATTAACGGGAGGTAATAAGGTTATATTCAATTCAATTGAATGTAAACAAGCATATTGTCAAATTTCCTGAGTTGAACAGCATCATTCGTGTGCATACACATCCAAAATACAGGAGTTCCATTTAAAGTCCATTACAATACCTGATCATTGGCTGGTGAAAGAATAATCTTATTGCCATCATCATAAAATAAACCCCTAGATCCTGGGATGCTGCACCGCAGAGGTGGATGCTGGATATAAACGTGTGAAAGCCCACTCGACCCACTCATGCCAACAATAGGATGTGAACTTGATGCTAAACCAGACATCTATAGGTTCCTCGCTGCTCAACCCTTAAGAATAAAATTATGCCTGGTCTAAGCTCCAATAATTCATGTAATGGTCAACAAAAATTCAGGGTAACTTGATGGATGCACATATTACCTTCTTAAAAAAATGTTTGAAGCTGCTAATCAGGATTCCACAAACAACAGTTGCAGTATACTCGCACGTCACCTCGACAAATAGATTGGCAGGAGTATGTAGTCAACCCTTTCGTTGGATCTATCACAGCAAGGAAGAAACATAAGGCACGAGTGTTTTTCTTAAGGGAAATCATTCTCGACAAGGTCAAATGCTCAAGATATGTAATATTCCAAATTGCCATACTGTTCTCTGCATGCAACTCTTAAGCGCAAGAAATTCCTTCAAACACATATCACGTTCAACCTCTGGAACCTTTGCTGCAACACAGCTCCCATACAGTTTTGCCTGCACAAACAGCACTTCATGTCATATTAAGCACTAAAAAAGCAGAAGTTCGTATCGACCCCTCTCTTCCCCCACCCAGATTAGTATCCCCAAAAAGAACAAAGAGAAAAGAAGAGCACCCAGAATAAACAAATAGATGATATGAAATCCTTCAAAATGTTCAGTATGCAAGAAGAAATCAGAAAACCATACTACTCTTCGCAAAACTATGAGGAACACGACCCCCAATTAAATGTCGTCGATGCTAGCAAGCTTAAGCTTCTCCATCAATTAACGTCGACGCCCCTAGGGGGAAAAGTGAACACGGAGTTCTGTTTTTAATTCTACCATAAGCTTTATCTGTTTTTTGCTTAACAGACTTTCTCATGAACATAGGCAAAACTTGTCCAATCATGAATTCTCATCAACCTTCCACAAACGTGTTGCTTACAATATTCAATTTTACTTGCTAATGCATATTAATCCTTTTCTTACTAAAAAGGAAAGTAGGAGAAAACATGGACATTGCCCCAAGATCTGAATATGTGGCTAGAGTACCCAATAACTTGACTTTGAATGTTTTGCACCACTGTTTTACAGAAGCTGGTAGACTGTACTAGGCACTAGCGCAGCTTCTTCATTTTGTCAATCATTACAGATAAATTTGTGAGGAATAAGTAAACATCATGGCACGTACTCTTGGTACAGTCGGAGGAGCCAAAAAAACACATATATTGAGAAGAAGCTGAAAGCAAATGCAGGAAAAGGTTCCGCATAGGTGACAGTACAAAATGAAAGGAGACACATTTACCAGAGGTAAAGTCGAGTACCGACCTGGGAAGAACAGTTCACCAAGATGCGGTTAAGCAGGGAAGTAGCACGCCTCTCATTCATATCCACATTCCTGCCGAGAAGATTCAGCTATATTAACATCAACAATTTCGAATGATATCCAACCTGACCCTCGCAAGACCATAACCTTCAGCATTTAAGGAATTGTCCGAATTTCTTCAACAAGAAAAACTCTCATTCTATTCGAAGTTTGTGAACACGACGTAACATTTTCTTACAAAATTCATAAAATCAACAAAATCTTTCGTTTACCAAATGAAATGAATTGCCCCCACTTAATTAACAACTGAGAAGGTTGGATATACGGGGGTTTTGACTCCGGGCAAAGCAAAAATTCCCACTATTGACCGATCAGATGAACCAAGCAAGGCGAAGCCCTAAACGAAATGCGCCAACAGCCGCAAACTTTCATTCGCCCCCATGAGAGATTCTCACATCTTCGAAGGTACCGGCCGTCGTCTTCTTCGAAATGAAGCGCTAAAGAGAGAGAGCGTTCCTTACCAAAAAAAAGAGAGAGAGAGAGAGCATTCAGACCGAAAATGCACAGGAGTTGCAGAAATCACCTCTGGGATGTCGAAGCGCCTGTAATTCAATCCAGTATCTGAAGAATCGATTTCGTTCTGCTGCGTAGATTGCGGGAGCGAAACAGCGATCAGCTACAGAGTTGAACTCAAAGCACCTGAATGTTCTATAGTTTCTTTCTTCTAAACAGCCTTTGAGCCCGGCCGGCCAGCGTTCGCGGGCGGGTTAAGCCCAGTTCGACCCGGAAAGCCCAAATCAAAGCATTTGTATTTCGGCCCGGAGCGAACTGGACACATCGTGTGGGTCCGGAGCAAACTTTTAGATTCGGAATCCCATTGTAACCGGCTAACCGGATCCGTTCAGTTCCGCGTTGCATCATCCGGCCAGGATCAATAACGTGAAAAATATTTTCTAAAAAATATCACTTATTTCTAAATCTCTCAAAATGGGCTATAAATATATTTCTTAACTCATATAAGAAGATTTTGACCAAAAAAAACTCGTATAAGATCCGACAAAAAAAAATCTATAATATGGTTTGTGTTGTTATATGGGTTAGTTAGATTGAATAAATATATTATAGGTGTGTTTAAATTTGAGTGTTAATGGGTCATAATGGGTCATAGATGTGTTCTAGATTTATCGTAAATGAGTTTACAACTCACTTAGACTCACCTCATTCCTATAACTTTCTCTTCATCCTCTCTCGTTCTCACTTGATCTCGCACTCATTCGTTTTTGCACTCAGTACTCAATTGGGCTAGGGAAGTGTTTTAGGTATGTGCTAGGTCGGGTGCAGATTAATAGGTTTACATGGTATGTAAATGGATTAAAATGAGATAAATGTGTCTATTTAGGTCAGACTATTTTTGACCCAACTTACTCGTTTAACGAGTCTACCGATACCGCTTAGAAAAAATGAATGAGCGAAAAATATTTTTATTGCCCATAAATATTTAAACATTAGTTATTATCAGTAATAAAACATATTTATTGAATCCCTAAATTATTTTTCAACCAAAAAAATTCAAAAATTATTTATTTTCGTGAAACAAACACAGCCTTAATGTTGGCATGAAGAATCATTTGTTCAGCTAGCTCTTTAATCTGCCCCCAACGCTTGAGAGGAGATGCAAATCAGAAATTGCACTCAATGATTCAAAGATCCAATTTTACATAGGGCGGCCCAAAAGTTATTTACTTTCCTTTTTTTTCTATTTCTGTGTAGGATTTAGTTACCAAAAAGATAAAAACTCCCTTGTATATTGATGGAACTACATTTTTTTAATTGTTAGATTTTACTTCCATAAAAATTAGTTTTGTCGAAAAGAGAAATTTTCAACAATTCTAGTTCTATCCTACATTGTCGATCAAATTTACGGATAAATTGTCAAGTAGAATCTAGAAATAAACTAACTTAGACAATTTTTTAGTAGTTTATAAATTTTCAATTTTGTTGTGGATATTGCCATCAAATCACTTCTTATCAGTCTTCAGCAAAAAAAAAATCTTTGAAAGATTTTCCAAAATAGAATCACGATTAAATTCTCCAACATGAAACTTTAAAGATGAAATTGAACTAAATCAAAACATTTCATAAAATGAGAAATTTTTATTAAAATGCCAATGAAATCACATTATTTTGGGTTAAAAAAATTAATATCATCTTTACAAAGTTTATGAAAGTTTCTTATCGGTGCACTTCTAGATATATTTATAGCTTCTTTCATGCTTTGTGTGGAAATATCTAGCAAACACTTAAAAAAATTATAAATCTTCATATAGTTAGTGAAGAGATGTGATATGTATTTTAGACTAATGAAATAAAAAATAAAAAAATTTGGCATAAGAGAGACGAAGAATAGATAAGTTAAACCCACCCATCAGGTGGTCGCGTAGTAAAAAGTAGACTCCTGGGACCCCGCTGAGTAGTACTCGCGGTCCTGGGATCGAAACTTACTCGCCCACATTCACTGGTGTCTTACTCGGAGTACCATGGTGGTGGGGTCCTGCGGTGCCTCTCCGGGGATTAGTCGGTCGCCGTCGGTTTGAGCGTCAGCTCGCCAGCACGGCTGGACACCCCGGTTATAAAAAAAAAAAAAAGAATAGATAAGTTAATATAAGAGCAATGATGAAAAATATACTTTTAAGTTCCTTAATATACTAATGAATTTGTCTGTTTTCCTTACTATTGGTGAGATAATTTTATATGGAGCATGTAAAACTCTATAGGAATATCTAGGAGTACAATAAAAATAAAACATGTGAAATGCTTATTATGATAAGTAGATCCTAAATAGAAATAGGAAAAAAAAACATGAAGAAGAAGGAATTGGACCATCACTCTGCAATTGAACGATTGAGGGCTGATTTGCCTTTTTAGTATAAATAGGGGTGAATTTAGTCATATTGGGAGTGAAAATAATGCCGTCCATTCACATATCTCGTGTAAATTGTTTTCTTTTCCAAATTGGGAAGCTAACCATAGTAGAATTTAGTAAATTTCATAAGGAGTTGGAACTGAAATTCCTTTTTCTCGACAAATCGAAAATCCATATCTGCAAAAAGTTGGATCGGGAAAATCCCTCTCGGTTTACAAGTCTCGTTGTTCTTGCTCCTCCACATTGAGGAGTTCTCCAAGGCACAAGACGGGAGCGAACAGGTCCAATGAGATCGAAGGCCGCTAACGACATGGGATCAGATCTTGCACCTCTTGATATAGTCTGTGACAACCCTTTTGTCACTACCAGAATGCCAGATGAGCATGGCAAATATTGGTGAAATTGGGGATTTTATTGAGTAGGAGCAAGAAAAAAAAAATCGGGATCCGCCTAAAGTGAACCGGATCATGCCGAACCGGCTAGTTTCGGGTGATTTCCATTGGGTACCGATCCGTTTCTTAATTTCAATTTGCTAAAATTGACGGGTACTAGTCCACTTCCATGTTCTACCTGGACACCACCCTCTCGGACCAACCGGATCGAATTTATTAATATAATATATATAAAAGGCAGGGAAAGAGTCAGAACTGCACATCTTGACTTATATCTGACGGTTCTTTTCATTCTAGTGATATATTTTGACTCATTCATTCACAACAAAAAGCAGCCAGAGTATCCCCATTTCCAGGAAGGATCGGGGAAGGCTATGACCCTTGTTAATACAGACAGTTTTGCTTTTTGCTTGGCGGAAACAGAGGACGGGAAGTACAACAAGTCCTCTTTTTTCCAAGGAGAAGTTGGAGTGGAGACCCAACTTTAATTCTTCATAGTTAACTTGCTAATCTATTAATGCTTACATAAACTGCGTCCAATCCTAAGTTGTTTGATAAAGTATTGATATCAGTTAATAATTTGGGTAAAATGTTTCAATTAAAATAGTGATCATTACTCGGCAAGACTAGTTTCATGGACCCACTTAGGAATCGGATCGAATTAGTAATTTGGTTCTCGAGTAGGTCTATGAAACAAGCAGATGGTTTAAGATTTTCATTTTACGGAATCGATCTCTAATAGGTGATTCTCGATTTTATGATAGGAATCATCTGCTCTAGAACCGATCCCTCCTATTATTGAGGGTTTTTTTTTTGGGGGTCGAAATTATTGAGAATTGACTAGCAGGAGAATGCTTGGGAATGGGCCACAATGCTCTTCAGGTCTTCTCATGGTCTCAATTTCTTGGCCGACAAGGCTGTTTAAGGCACGTCCCTTCCTGTACAGCTAACGACTTCATACAAGAGTACAGTCAGAGACAACCCATATTTTATAGAGACTTAATTTTACCCCCAAAAAAATCTTAAATCCACATTTTCATTCCACATTTATCTCAAATTAATTTTTGTATAACAAAAATATTAAATTTTGAATATTCCTTCATCTGTGTCGCTTTTACCCCCAAATTGATTTTCGTATTAGAGGAAATTCTAGATAGGTATACCCGTGCCACATTTACTCTCTTTTTTTGTGTGTGTTACACAAAATCTAAAGCTGGTAAAAGACAAATCTTCCAAAAACTTAGGAGGAAATTGGGGCAAAAAACGTGAGGGAGCTCTTGGTGCAAAATTAGCATATTTCCCCATCTCAATTCATTATCTTCAAATTTGGCTTCCCGAAAACAGCATGGAGAGCAATTTATGTCTAATTCTACTTTGAATCCACGTCACGTGCCGATCATTCTGAATTGTTTTTCATGTGTGTTTTCAAGTCAGCAATATAACTGCAGGGGAGATTTGCTCAGTATACCAGTTTATGATTTTTTGCAACACACGAAAATTAGCTTTGCGTAAATGTGGCATAAAAGTGTCAGTTGGGGATTTTTTTTTTTTACTCGAAACTAATTTAGGGTAAATGTGATGCGGGTATACTACTTTAAAAAAAAAATACGTACCCATTTAAAAAGGATAGAGTTTGTTAAACTACAGCTGATGTGTTCTACAATTGTAAAAGAGATTTCTCTTGAATATGATGTGTGAGATCATGTAAATTTAACAGTCGATTCCCATTATTGGTCATTACGGAAGTTTTTCAATTCATAATTCAGAGAGACGAGCATTTTAATTGCTGGTCATGTAATGACTCGGGAAAGTCGGTCATCTTTCACGTTTTCAAACTAAATATACTTATCATATGCTATTGTTAGCATTTTACCACATTGGTTCGGGATGACTATTACTTTTTTTTTTAATTACTTCTTCTTAGATTTTGTTGTGCAATTCGCATTTTTACTCTTTCCATAGTGCTGAAATTTTTAACAAAATAAATAAACATCGACGTATAAAATCATAATCAATTTAAATTTTTAATAATCTTTTAGAATTTATGTAACGCTTTTTTTTATAAGATTTTGAAGGGCCTAACCCAGTAAAAGTTCGCTAGGAGACTTAACCGGAGGCTCGTGATTGTGGGGTCTGCGGGTTCTCCCGAGAACTAGTCGTGCTTCACCGCTGGTTTGAACACAAGCTCGCTGGCCGCACGGACACCTCGGTTATCCAAAAAAAAAATCCGGTAAAAGTTTCACCCAGACAAGCAATTGATGGTTTGAAACGACCCACTTGCCCTCCATTTAGGATTATGACAAGCTGCAGAGCCTCCCACACAGTTCTGCAGGCGAATTTATGAGTTGAATTCGTGGTTCACAAAGGAAAAAACGAAGAAGAACTAATGGTGGAATAGTTGGAATACACGCGTGATGAAGTAAGAACGGGAGCTTTGTGCCATGTTGGTGCTTGTCTAGAATGGTAATTCTCCTGAACATCTAATTAATCTTCAATTAAATTACTGCTTAAAGGTGAATTAATCTACATTTGATTATTCTAATCTAAACATAGTATTACAAGTGCGTAGTAGAAGCCGAATAATTTCATTCAGGAAGATCGCCAAGAGGGTGTCATATCGGTGTGATTTCTCGAAAACAACTCATACATGCATCCTAACAATGTAGAAACCCGATACATTTATTCAGGCAAATCGCCAAAAGAGAGCTTAAGTCCAAATCCGTCAATATATCTAGTTAGACTTATATTTACTTAAAAGCTTTAGTCAATATTTTTTAGACCAACTATATATTAATTGCTCAACACCACATTAGTTTTTTGATGTGAGGCTTTTTTTAGCACAACTCTTATGTGCATCCTAACATATAGAACAATTAACATAAAATTATTTTTGGGAAGCAATTTGAGTCTTCAAGCTGTCAGCCCCTTCCCTTCAAATTTTAGTGTAAGTTTGTTGAAGGTTTGCTATCCCCATCCACGTTTTCAAAGCCCCATGCTAATGGCTCCCCTTTGGCCACCACCACTCAGCGGTGATCGGCACGATCACCACCGTCGCAGTAGCACCGCCGTCGGTGACATCTCCCTCTCATGAGCGGAGCTTAGCGCTCTTGACCTCGATCTCATTGTTTGCGCGGCGAAGCAAAGCCTCAACACTAAGCAGAGAAAACTAACAAATTTTTAACACGCCATGTCGTGTAAACATTGCTTCGAGAACTGCAAAAATTCCAAATTAATCATGCTTATTAGGTGTCCCGGAGGCGCTTGTTAATCATGCTTATTAGGTTATAGTTAAATATTGATAAAATTATATAAAAAAATCTTAAATCTATTGTAATTGTGTCGATTTAGTCTCAAATCTTTTTTTTCTCCAATTGAGTCTCAAGCCTTTTTTGCATTTGTGCCAGTTCAGTCCATTCGACCAATTTTATTTGGTCAACGCTGACGTGGATGCCTATCGACTTTGCATCAACGACCGGTTAGAGGAAGAAGAAGACAAAAGAACAAAAGAAATGAAAAAAAGGAAACAAATGAATAATTTTTTTAAAAATATATATATATATATATATTTTTACGTCAACGTCTACCAATCAAAATTGGCCATATGGACTGAATTGACATAAATGTAACATAAAAGGCTTGAGATTTAATTGATAAAAAAAATTAAGACCGAAATGACATAAATTGTAATAAATTTATGAATCTTTTGGTGATTTTCCTCTCAAATTTCTCACCGACTTTGGTCGTCCCCTCCGTGAGGTCATACAGGAAACTGCAAACCTAGTCCTTGTCTTGGTTAAAATACGTGTCCTGGATTTCCCCCCCGCCAATTGAATGGAGGTGTCCAATCCAGACCAACTTCTGACCCAGTGAATTGAAGAGCCGCCTCTTCCGGTGGTCTCAATAAATGACCGGTACGCTCCGGTTCCGGCGAGGCTCTTCGGTCTATATTAGGGAGTGACCTCCCAACCATGATGCAAGGAACGAACATTCAGATCCCCGGCCTTCATTGCTCTCTCTCTCTCTCTCTCTAGCCCTCTAGCTCTCCCTGCCCCGGCACCCACAAGAAGCAGGCACCGCGAGGCCGTTTCGTGTTCGGCCATGGCTGCTATTAAGCTTCATCTCTCCTCTCTATCCCTCCCGCTCCTCGTGCTTCTCCTCTCAGGTAAAAGCACCGGTTCCCTTACTCCAAAACCCGCAGCATCATGCGGCAGTGATTACGTGATGTGACTCATCGATCACCAATACCCGCATGCTGAGAATTTTGCCCGTAACCGGTTGATTACATCACGCGTCACTATCACACGAAGTTATCAGTGTAGGCCTCGATCAATGGGCACATGTTGGTGTGATCCGGTGTGCGTGAGGACGTAGCGGTTGCCAAGCTCGAGTGGAATCAATCACATTCCTCTTGTCCTCGAGCAAGTATCGCATAGCTCGAGCCAACTTTGGTCATTTTTACATCACGTTAAATATAGACTAAGTCTCTGCAATATTTTCTTCCTGGTCCCTCTAATCCAAGTTTAGTCCCGATGCATCGGTCCTGTTCAGGTCGAAGGCGAAAACTTGCTCGAAAAGCCTCATTACCTGAAAGATCAGATGAAAAAACTATAATGTTACGTGACACTCTGCGAGCTTCCACTGTGCTCAAAACCATAGCAAGAACTTGACCCTTGAGAACATAAAAGAATTGCGTCGTGTCTTTTCTGACGTTCAATTTCTGATCCGATTTGTAGCTGCATGGATGCCGCCCAAGGCGAGCGCTCAACCGAGGACTTGCTCCATCGAACTGGACCCGAGCGGCTGCAGCCCCCGGGATTGCGTCTCGAGGTGCGCCGGCCAGTACCGCGGGATCGGCGAATGCGCTCATCAGGAGTACGTGAGCAAGTTCCACTGCGTTTGCCTCTACGCTTGCCTTTGAAATGGGCTCGTTCCGCTTCTCCGTGTCTCTCTCCCTTCCCCTCTCATCCCTGGTCTCCATGAAGCCGTCGACCGTCGAGAGAGACTGAGGAATCAATAAACCGATTGGAAGTACGAGTGTCGTTGCTCTTTTTGTTTTGACGTGAGGAAGCGTCGGTGGTACTTGGCTTTTCGTTGTTCGGTTCTCATTAATAATATAACCTCGTGATCGCGTGTTCGGATCGCAATATCTCCCGCTCGGGGTGTATTTTTGGAGACCGCTTCTTGCCCGTCTTGTGAGCGGAGCCGTCGCTGGCGATACTCGGGCCGGCGACGGCTCCGACGCAAGATCAAATGCCGACCCGAGAAGTGAAGAGGTCCGCTCGTAATGTTATCCGGACCATCAGAACCCGAGCGATAATGTGGACAATCTGAGATAGAGCTTAGGATTCAAAACGACGTACGATTCAGTGACCAAAGGTATAACGCACGAGAGAAGAGAGTAAATGAGGCACCAAATCCATCGTGGTTATGATTGGTCGCGACAAGCCAAATCATTTATTAGTGAAGGACGAGTAGGAACCGCCCCACAACAAAGATGGGACTTGCCGGCACCACCACTCTTTAGCCTTCTTCGCAGTAGAGAGAGAGGGGGGGTGTTATGGAGAGGGACAGGGAGAGAGATTGGCGCGGCTCCCGCTGAGCAATCAATCGCGGCGGGATGTGATGTCGGCAAGTGGCGGTGCGATGTCGTGACGAGCCAAGACACGTGTCAAGCCCCTAAAGAAGTACTCCAAGGATGTCGTAAATTAGAATGTCCATTTGGTTGCGAGTCTTCTTGTGATGAATTATTACTCAACAAGGCCTTGCTCATCTAAAGGGGAATTTTGGGCTGTACAGAGGCCCTTCACTTCAAAAAAATGGAAAAAGTCATAAAGTTATTATTGTATTTTTACCAACTAATTTATAGGATCTATTAGTTTTGTCAATTTAACTTTAAGCCTTTTAAAACTTTATCGATGTAATCCATTAGCAGATTTTGGCCTTGATGACATGAACGCCAATCTTCCTAAGTGGCACAGGCAATACTAACGTGAAATTATTTTGAAATCATTTTTTTATTAAATTTTAATTTTTTTTTAATGTTAAGGGTTGCCTGCCACCAACAAAGGCTCGACAACCCCTGACGGCCACTATGTGAGGGCCTACAAGTGCCGTAAATCCCCTAGCTACAGCTCGCAAGGCTTTGCGGCTCTCACCTTGTGGCCAACGAGGGTTAGGGGGCCTCAACCGATGGTAGGCGGCCCCTTGCCTACCTTTAACTTTAAAAATGAATAGAAAAGAAAAAAAAAATTAACAAAAATTCAAAGAAATCAAAAACCTTAAAAAAAAATTCAATGTCAACATTAGTCGTGCCACATAGGATGGCTGGGTATCCACGTCAGCAATTTGCTACCTAAATTGACCAAGATGGCTAAATTAATAAGTTATTAAAAGGTTTAGAATCCAATTCAACCATCCAAGCCCAGTTTTACCCTGATTTTTTTTTTCAAATTTCATGAAAAAATCACCAACTTTTACTTGAGTTACCGGTTTATCCTATGTCCAAAATTTCTAGTTGACAATTGAGAGATTAAAAAAAATTGTAAAGCACGAGTTGTTCGAGCATCCCAAGCTGAGTTTCTTGCATGAGCTCTCCAACTATGAGAGATAAAACACTCTCAAACATGAATATTGAAGACCGAACATGAAATCGAAGATTCTCGTGGGAGATGGAAGGAAGACTCTCTTAAGAACAAGAGTAATAGAATAAAGCTAACCCTAGTTACTCTAATTTTAACCCAAATTTCTGACTAAGAAGATGAGATGGAAATTCATCTCCAAACGAAGTATTTTTGGAAATGAAATTTGGATAAAAGCTAGAGCAATAACATGGAAATGCCACCTAAGGTCGCTAAGGGTGATTTAGGACTCAAGTAAAAGTTAGTGATATTTTATGAGATAAAAAAATTAAGGTAAAATTGAAAAATCGACCTAAAGTTGTGATTTTGTAATGAGGCAAAAAAAGGGTGAAACTAGGACTGGAACAAAAGTTTAGAGTTTTTATGAGATAAAAAACTTTTAGGGTAAAATGCAGATTAGGACAAAAGTTAGGGCTTTTATGAGACAAAAAAAAAGTTTAGAACAATATGGGGACTGGACATCAAGTTGGGGGGTTTTTATGAGACAAAAAAAGTACATGGTAGAATTAGAATTAGAATTAGAATTGGAGCTAAAGTTGGGGGTTTGAAAGGGCGTTAGGCCAAAGAATAATTGATGATCTATTTTTGGCATTGGAATGTGTTGCCTAACAATATTCCCCGTTATCTGATGTGGATCTACTCAATTCTAGCATTCCATCTGTCTTGAAAGCATGCCAAGAGTATGCAAGGACAACAAATGAGTACACTGATGGGGGCAAATGTCCCCACTAAAATTTGTAAAGTTCTATATTGGGTAAATGACATCACAAGTACCATAATTTTAGTGCGGCCCTCGTTTTAGTGCCAAAACTTTTTTTCCAAATCATTTATTGTCGCTTTTGGGGGGAAAAAAAAAAGAACAGTCAAGTGTCAACTCAGGTGTGGCTGACATAGCAAAATTTTGTCATTTTTCCAATCGACATGGCTCATCCACAACCTAGCTAAGCATCTATGTCACACATGATGCCAGTTATCCTAGTTTGCCTCAATTTAAAGCCCTAACTCAGCCAAATCGACCAGCTCTCGTCTTCTTCAACCCTAATTCACAACTTAGCAATTTGGGCCAAAAATTTCAAGGTGAATCTTGCAACGGAAAGTAGGAGCATGATAAGCGGCTCAATTTTGTGATTCAAGAATGGATGAGCGAAGGCTCGAACGAGAATGGAGAGCTCTTGAAGAGTGCAAACAAAAGCTTCAAAAACAGGTCCTCTTGGTTCTTCTCTTGAAGGTGTTTTTATCATGGGTTGAAAATATTTTCCTTAGATTAACTTATTTTCGGAAAACCAAACGTCGAAAATTTCGGATAACATTGCAAAAAAATAAGCATTATTGGTGATGTATAGATGATTTCAACATGTACGGAACGCGTTCGAGCTAAGCTTAAATTGCTTAATTAAATGTGTTATGTGCAGAAATAGTCATGCTGTATGCGCATTAACCCTTTTAACATTTTTTTTATACGCTTTAGAAACGTAATTTAAATGAATTGCCTTGTTACTCGTGTTAAACGACGTGATCATCGGTATTTGGACATGGTTGGGTTACTTATAAACACATTTGACATGCCTATGCATGAAATCTTATGTAATCTCTTTTTTAAAATGTGTTAAGCACGCCCGTATCCTTTAAACCTATTCAATAATCATGAGTTCGAAATTGAGAATCGTGAAAAGTACAATTCACTATACTAACGATATGAAATTAGAAATTACCCACCCAACCCTAGGGGTACAGGATTAGACACTACATATTGTAACTTTAGTTCCCAAATTATATCCTAACAAAATCTAACCACCTGCGGTAATATGACTCGTGCGAAACATGGAATTGCATTGAATCCGAGGATGCTAATAAACTTGTGAAATACTACATATTGTAACTTTATGTTTATAATTATATCGAATGCTCGATAATGTTATTAATAAAGGTATTTTGTGCTTTTATGTCTTGTTGGCCCCACCGGTGGAAGTCTCCATGCTTCGTCCCAGTAGGTATGGGCGTGGAGAGTCCACGAGCCACACGTCTACGGAGGATGGAGCCACGCACTAATAGCATTTGTTACAACCGGATCTACTTTGTCAGGTAAATTTTCTTAAAGTACAGAGGTAGTTTGGTCAATTCGTTGGTTGGATAAGGTATAGTTATGCATATTTTCTTTTCGTTTTATTTTAAAAAATTTCTTTGTTTTGAAACTGTGAAACAAAATCTTTTTATTATTCTACTTCCATGGAAAATGCCAGGTGAGACGGCATGTTAACATTTAGGACGCACATGACAATTTAGAATTTTTGCTTCAAAAGTATTTTTGGAGTAAAAATCATTTTGATAACACATCTTCATTTTTATATTTCTAAAGCAATTTTTGCATTAGAAATATTTTTGCAGCCACTTGAAGAAGTAAAAAAAATTTACTTCTCTCTAGAAGTGAAAATCAAAAAGAGACATTTTGCTGTCAATGACCATCCTCTACTGACGTCGATGACCGACGTCTGTCGTAGCTGGTCTCCTTCGGCTGATAAATAAAAAAACATTAAAAATTTATAATAATTTTCTCTAAATTTCTAGTGCGTGGAAGTGTTTTAGCAGCATCGTTTTTTTAAACCAATTATAGGAAATAAATATTTCATAATTTGGTTAAATGGCATCCCACAAAGATACAATCACACAAAGTGACCCAATTATTTGTAAACTTGATGATAGACGAGGTTTGTCGCGACCTAAAAATCGGTTTCCCAATTTTTAAAGTTAATGGATTACCATGTTAATTAAATTGAATTAACTAGCATAGCTCGAACTCTCCCGAGTTCTACCAAATCGTGACTTAGGTTCAATTTCATCAAAAGAAGGATTTATCTTGGAGTCGCCACTAATCATTTTGGGTAGGTTGATTAGACACCTAAATAAAGCATCGGGAGAAATACTTTATTCCTATGAACCAGAGATTAATGAGTTCGGGGACTTAATTACGCTAATTTTTCAATTAACGTCCTTTCGGTACCAATTTCATGAAAATGTTCAACTTGGCAATTTTGATGAATTTTCACTTGAGGTTCAAAGATGCAATTTTTTTTGGTTTTTTTTTATGAATTTTTTTTAGATTTTTCAATGTATTATAAAGAATGAAAAATCACCCAAAGCAAACGAAGATGTGAAGAGAGAGCAGGTAAAGTAAAATTACCCTAAGGACAGTGAAAATAAAACCCGCAACTCGTCGGGTGAATAATTACAGACCAATTAAATAAAACCCGAGACATGATCGGGAACACAACAAAAATGGACCGGAATGGACATCGATCAAACACCCGTCGCCAAGCCTCGTGGGTCGGGAGTACAACAAAACGGACCGGAATGGACATCGGTCATCCTCCAGTTTTCAAAGTATCAGGCCGAAAGCCAAATGAAAATAATGAACTTATCCAATCGAACATGCACAATCACCGAGTTAAGACAATTCAAAAACTCAAAGAAAGTTTAACACGTGCTGATTAAACTTCATAGAGACAATTTTTTACATTTTCCAATGCATTAACACAAAAAATACGAATTAAATCATACTGTGCATGAACATTCTTAGGGAGAAAGCAGTAACCAGAAAATACAAAAGAAATAATGAAATGTATACAAAAATTCTGAGATTTTTTATGTGGATGGGAAAATGTGTCGTTGACAACTTTCATGTTTTACATTCTTACTGAAGAGACACTCATTTTCGTGTAGAAAATGGTCTTTCATGAGAGCTCAGCAGCAAACAAACAAATTTCATAGAACAGACATACTTCAGGATTAAGCTCAAATGAACACTCAAATCTCAAAATTAATGCACCAAACTTTCCAGTCTACTAAACAAGACCCCAATGAACAACTTTCATTTTTTGTGAAGTTTCAAAAGAAGACTCTAAACATAAGATAACTACGAATCAATATGACCACGCACAAAAAAACACTCAGACTCAAGGACGCCAGCAGAATTGCATGATTTCATTAAATGCATTAAAAATACGAAACGTGCATGAATATTTTTGTATTTTTTATATGTTATGCATTAAGATATTATGAACAAATGTCATGAGAGGTCTTTATGAAACGAAGTCTAGAATAACCCATGGAAAATCATTTAGTGTGAAAGGTCAAATCAGAAAAATTCCATCTCAGGTTCTGATCACCATATTTCCAGATTTCTGCTCTCCATTTCGGGACCCTTTTGACATAGCAAACGACGTCCATTTTCACGCCATAATATATCAAATCGAAGATCTCGAAGTCATCTACGAATGTTCAGTATATTTATTTTCGAGATTTCGTCATCTAAACACAAAAAATTGAGTTACCAGATAATTGCACATGCTGATGCACCTAGAGCTCGTTGGAGATGAATCCGTCGCGTCGCCAAGGCTTGTTCCACTGCGGCGAATTTTTCTCTCAAAATTTTTTCTCTTGAAATCTCTCCAAAATTTTTTTCTCAATCTCCAAAGTCTTCCCCATTTCTCTCTAATCTTCCTCCTTTTATAGCCTACTCCCCCATCTTCCTTTCTCTATCTTCATCTATCATTCTAATTTTTCCACTAATTTCATCTTCCCTTATAATTCCATCATCTTCCCTTCTTTATCTCCATCTTCCCTTCTAATTCCACCATCCTCCATTCTTTATCTCCATCTTCCCTTCTAATTCACCATCTTCCATTCTAATCTTTCCATCTCCCATTCTAATTCTTCATCTTCCATTCTAATTTTACTATCTTCCATTCTTCATCTTTCCTTCTAATTTCTCTATCTTCCCTTCTATATCTCCCCTTCTCCATCTTCCTTTCTAATTTCTCCATCTTCCCTTATATATCTCCCATTCTCCATTTTCCTTTCTAATTTCTCCACTATCCCTAAAATTTTATGTATTTGCAATTCAGCCCTTGAAGTTTTATTTATTTGCAATTCAGTCACTGTGGAAAAATTTCTTTTAAGTTCAAAACTTCATAAGCCTTTCGGCACACCTCCCTCACGCTCAATCCAATCGTTTGTCAATTTAAGCTCAAATCCTCCGTCGTTAGCCATAATAAAATGCATGACCGACAAAAAATTAAATATGCAATGCATGAAAAAATTAATTTTTGGTGAGAACAAATTCTCATTTTTTTATGTACTTAAGTGAATGAATTTTAAAAAGTCAAAATTTAGGTGTCAACAAGGTTAAAAAGGGGAATCAAACCACTTGTATGGGTAGAATAACATTCATCGCGAATTCAATAACTAGACAAGAGCATATATTTGCATTTAAATTTTCTCGAATAAGATGCATTTTAGGTTATGATCAATAATTTCCCGTAGAAGATTTTTGTGTTAATTATGTTCCAAAAGTAAAAATTTTCAATTGTTACCAAATAAATTTTTGTTCTAGAAGCAAAAATTTTATCATGTTATCACACGTCTTTCTCTAGTCATAAATCTATTATGAAGCGAAAGAAAAAAAAAATCAATTTCTGCTCAGAAGCAGAAATGTAAATATCAAACTTTTGGCCATAAATTAATTTATAGAGAAAAAGTATTATCTCGCACGCCCTTAGCGGCCATGCGAATGGTACTGATCCAATTGCGTTGAAATTATGTCGACGAATTTGATTAAAATTTTTGAAATAGTTCCCCACGTACCTTTATTCCAACAATACATATACATATACACACACATATACATACATCTCGCGTGGGCCATTCGGGGCAAGGGCCCAGCTCCCATGAATTCTTTGGGAACTAGGCCTTTGGTTTCTCAGTTTGATGGGCCCGATATTCTTCACTAGCGGGCTACTGGGCCTAATTTGTCGGCCACTAAGTCAATCTCGACCAAAGATTAATGACAAAATTGCCATGAAGGACAGTTGGCTCGTCAACGATTTCTGATATAAAAAAAAAGCTAAAATAACTATATTAAAATTTCACGTGATGGCTAATTGACCAAATTAAAAAGTTTAAGATTGAGTTGACACCCACACAACCGATTGGGTAATTTTCCTAAATGAACTTTGCATTGTTGCCGCTCCGACCATATTTGGAGGATCCACTTCAGTCGATTACGAAGAAGCCGAACGTCCGACAGAAGACCATGTCCTATTTGGTGTGTATTAGGAGTGTGGATGCTTTTTTAGCACTCCTCCCTCACGCTTCTTTCTTTTCTAATATCATGAGAAAATTTGTGAGACCATTATCAACTGTTATAAAAGCTTAAATTTCTAGATAAATACATAGTTTAATATTTATATATTCTAACAATGGATACGATTTATTTTTGCACATCTATTATATTATATTTCTCCTTTCTAGTTTCTTCGCTAAAATAATATTTTGATACAAACGAGCTCTTAATTTAGGGGGAAATTGATTAAACTACCACATTGAGGCTATATCCCAGTAAGTTGGTTTTAGGGTTGACCGTTGACTTATAAAGTGAACTAATTCGGATAATTATATAGATTTTTTTTTATCAATACTAATAGACAAAGTAAGGAGAACCTCCTAATTATAAGGGATTACAATTTTTCAGTATCCACAACTCGTTATTCCATGAAATTGAATGGTCACATCACGAAGCAGACAATTTTATTTTATCTCTCTCGTGATTCAATTTTTTGAATTCGAATATTTTGTATTTCCCAATAACGTTACCAAAAATTTCGAATTTGGAATATTTCTCTCTTTTCGCAAACACGTGCACAGATGTTTCATAATGTGTTAAATAATTCGAATATTTTGTAGTATTCAATACGCGAGAAGAGAAACGCTATTTGCATAGTTCCTGCATTGATCATTGAAGGAGAGGGAATATATATGGTGCCCAGAAATGAATATGGTTTGTTCTATCAATGGTATGGAATTTGTGGTTCACGGGACTAGAATTTCAATATAATTATCAAAGACATCAAAAGTTTAATTTTTTTTTAATCTTTTCTTTTGGCAATGGATATACTTTTTGGCCTGAAACTGACCAACTTTTAAGAAAAATGCTGACTGTTTGCGAATATGTGATCAGGTTTATCAATGCCATATCATAATAATTTCTGTCTCGCCATGTTAATATTTCATTGGATAATTGATTGAACTCTACTTGAGAGGAATATGTCATATATGTCTACATAGGTATTTACATTAGATGGCTAATGACATGATATTTGGGAGTCCAAATATAAATATTTTTTACTTTCCCTCATAATGGCATGCATATATTCACCCATTTATTAAAGAAATATATTTGCCCCGAACCCATGCATAAGCCTTTTATGTTGTTCCGCAAATGCATGATTTCGTTTATAGATCGCGCATGTTATCCCCGGCAAACGTAAGATTTAGTCGGTTAAAATTGCTATTTCCAAATAACGGTTTGGATGTAACGTGCTTTTGCATGCACTATTCGAGGTTGTGACCTGTTGAGGGTAGAAAATGCCAAAATAAAAAATATTATAAATTGCACATATGCAGCTTGCAGGTTTAAACTCGTAGCTTTGCTAAGTAGATGTATCGTAGAAAATCAGACGATAAAAAAATGAATATTATTAGCTTCTCCACAAATTTAGTATAGATTTAATTTTAGAGTGTGTGTGAATTTTGTTATTTTAGTGTCGCGGTCTTTAAATGTCACTTTCAATCAATATTTTGAATGGCTAAATTAAAATCCGGAATTGTCTCTTCCTATACATTAATTAGATTTTATATAAGTATCGAAAAAAAAAATCTGTTGAACGGCAAACTAGTACATTAAAGCTTGTTGAAATTCTCTCTTACCTTTTTTTTTAAAAAATTTAATTGGATATTGTACATATTAAATTTGCCAAAAGGATATAAGATATACTTAAAAGAGAAAAAATCACAAAAAAACTCTAAACTACGCCCAAACACATTTACCCATATTTTTTTCACGACACAGAAAACTACAAACTTCTCAATAGTTTCTTTTCCCTTCTTTTTTTTTTTGTGGATAAAAGCCATAAAAAGCTTCAAACTACACTGTAACATAGTTATCCATTCTTCTTTTACCCTTCCCCCTTCATCTTCTTCCACCGCTGTACTTACCATTGTTGCCGTCCTCGCTGTCGCCAAACCAAGAAAGAAAACAAAGGAGAAAGTTAAAAAAATAAAATAAAAATAAAATGAGAATATATATGTATAATGAGTTCATATATTTTAGCCACATGAGTGCTATGTTAGCACCATGTGCTTTGCATCATCCATGTAGGCAGCCATGTAAGGTTTTTGACAACGTTTTTTTAATGGAATTTTGACAGATAGTAATGTATCACATATATAAGTTTATGATTTTTAGTATCACATAAAAATTTTCAGGGCATCCGTTATTATTTGCTTACACTATCGCTTAGAGGAGTAAATATGTGATTACTATTAAACTTGATAAAATAATATAGAAATAAAAACTCAAAGTTTGATAAGAATAGATATAGAGAATAGAATTGTGCAATGCTTCTATCAAACAGTAAATAGATGTGAGTAAAAACATAGAAGAAAAAACATAGAAGACAATGCATCACAGATCATGGTAGTTTGGCTTTGGTAAAGTCTATGTCTACTTTCTCGTTCTAATAGTCTATTGGCTAGATTCTAATAAATAATCAAATGAGAGCTTATAGAAAAGCGTGATGAGTTGAACACAAACACTTTTGACTTGAACACAAGCACTTTCACAAAATTGAGTGTTGCTTTTATCAAAGTTATCTCACTTTAGACACTTAAACTCTGTACCACACCTCTCATAAGATCTCATTTATAAGCATGAGCAGGCAATTTAGAATGAGTATAGCTCTCTTGAACTATGGATGATGAATTCTTGATTTCTCTTCCTCCTCTTCAAACCATGTGTTCCTTATATGCTTCTCGTCATCCAAGCATCCTGCTAATAGAATCACATTGAGGATGGGTCTTCAAACTAGCCGTTGACAAATTGATCGATGAGAATCACGTAGCCATTAAGGTTGAAGGCATCAAAGATTTGGGGGGGGGGTTTATTTGCCCATATAATCAAATCCTTTAACCCATAAATCGAACTTCTAATAAAGAAAAATTAAATACGGGTGATTATCAACCAATTAAGATTTCTCGTACGGAAAGTTACAAGAATATCTCATAGATTTTTTTTTATCAATCAATATATCCTAGGAATGAAATACCAAACCAGATTATTGACCATTAGTGGATGGTATCTTACCAAATAAATATTTAAGAATAATAACAATAATAACGATTGCTTGATGATCCAGAATATATCTCGCCACAAATAACTTGAGTGACTCTGCACATATTCATGAAACTTGCTTCTATCAGAATATAAACATTTAGCATATTAAGTATATATATATATATATAAGGTGCAATGATATATTTGTAGATTTTCCTTCAAATATAATATGATTTCTCAATAAATGTGTCATAGAGGTATAAGTTTGGGCACTTATGGTGTCAATTTTTTTTTTTAAACGTTAAAACGTGTTATGTTGTGCATGGTTTTTTTGGGCCTTTCCCTTCTTCTTTATTTCAGGTACAGAAGAACTAGGGACGAACGAAACGACGTCGCTGCTGCTTACCGTCGCGTCCTCCCCCCTCCCCTATAAACCTGCTCGCATGGAGTGTGTCGCGGACGCAGCAGAAGCAGCCACTAATCACCACCATCACCACCTCCCTCTCCGTCCTCCTCCGTGCACTCGCAACTACGCGCCTCCTCTGCAAATACAGACGCAGTACCACTACCATCTCAAGTCTCAACACTCTTCGTCGACACAGCCATTAATATCGTTCTCTCCCCGTTCCCCCTTTCTCTAAACCCTAATTCTACATTTCCTCTGCTTTCGTCATCTTCTCCACCGATTCTCCCCAATCAATCACAGGGGAAAACCATTCACTTGCTTGCCAGATCCGTGAGGGACTGTGAATCCTGCGGATTGCTATGGGTAGCGCCCGGTAGGGAAGTCTGGCGTGCAGTTTCGTGCCCGTTAATGGCGGATCCGCCGCGCGTCCGCAGCCATAGACGAGCCACCGCCGCCACTTTCGTGGATTCGGATTCTTCGATTGAGCTTGGAGGAGTCGAAGATTGTGAGGATTAAAGTATGCTGAGCGTGATTCGCGTGCACTTGCCCTCCGACATACCGATTGTAGGCTGCGAGCTCACGCCTTATGTGCTTCTGCGCCGACCCGACAAGAGTATCTCCAACGATGACGTGTCCGACTTCGCTCCCCTTGATGGGTACTCCCTGAGATACAAGTGGTGAGGATTTAGTTTTCTACGGGGCTCGTGTAGGGTTGAGATGGAAGATTTAGTTTCAAGTGCCCCGCTCTGAGTTCTTGAGGATTCTATATATTTTGGGTTTCAGTTCTCCTTTTCGACCTAGTATAGCTGGACCTGGACTGGCAGGTTTTTGGGTATGAGATGGATTGGCTTTGTTTTCTTGCGTGCAGAGTGGAGAGTTGGTATAGTAAAAAGTTGTGTGAAATGCTTATGGCCTCTTGAATATACTTAAGTTGGAAATGCTACGCTTATTTGCTCATTTTTGTGGTCAATCATTGTTTCTTCGATCAACTTCCCTCTGATAATCATTGTATGGTCCCTTCAGGTTCGTTTGTAATATTCTGTCATTGGGCTTGCCGTGTCTTTCTCATTGAGTTTTGTCTTTTATGATGGAAGCCGTGCAGTTTCACTTAAATTTCTCTGCTCAGGTAGATGTTTGGTAAGCAAAGCATAGAAACGAATCTAATCTCCACTCTTTTTCAGAAAACCACGATTCTTAAATTTCTCTGCTCAGGTAGATGTTTGGTAAGCAAAGCAGAGAAAATAATATAATCGCCACTCGTTTGGGGAAAACCATGATTCTTTTTCCTGGAAACTGCCTCTTATTGTTTTTTTTTTAGCCTAGGGAATTTCCTCGAGAAAAGATTCGAGTTTTATTTGTTTCCGTCCAAGTGATAGAAAAAGATCCCAACTGAGTGGAACCTGGGAGTTTGAGGGGCAATTGGAGTTGCTCGTCTAGGTCATTAATCACTATGGTATTAACTCATCCTTTCTTTAGGATGCTGGGTCTTTTCCCGAAATTGGGGAGGGGGGGGGGAATGTGCATAATGGACAGAGAAGCCCACATTCCAATGGCTGGAATAAGCCTTTCTAAGGTTTAAATAATGTTATGGCTTATTAGGAGATAAGGGAACATAAATTTGAAGGCCTTTCCATTTTCATCCTGTATACGAGCCACTCTCTCCATAGGAATTTTGGCATTGAAGTATAAGTATACAACAAGCCTTACTGCACTAATTAGGGATTGAACTATGAACTAGAAGAATTCATGCTTATGCAAAATCACATTGTGCATCTCTTTTAGTGCATTTTTCATGTCTTTTACATGGTTTCATTTGAGATTATACTTTGTGGTACTTTGTCGTTAAACCAATCTTGTGAAGGAAAACAATCTTAATTGATTTGATGTCGCCCTAAAGTCTAACTGAATGTAGTATTTCAATATAGATAGTTTGTTACAATGTTTCACTGACTTTAGCATTGTTGCTACTCAGATAATCAACTTCCACATGTATATGTTGTGTAGGAAACAACTTTCCATGTTGTAGCTGATTAGGCCAGTAAAGAAGATGACTTTCTGGCACATAAATTCTCTTGCTCGTCTAATTACGGTGTTTTTCGCACCTTGAGCATGACACTTCAATTATATTTGTTATTAGTTTAGTTTTAGTATCAAGGAGTTTATAATTGTCTACTTCTGATGGGACTATGTTTAGTTTAATTATATTAGGTGATGGAAGGAGATATTGGTTCTAGTGTTTAACTTGATAAATGCGCAACATATCTAGTTTTCTCTGATTATGTGTCTGGACCTAATCATTGAATGGTTGCTATGCAATCTCCATTCTCCACTCCACAGGTATCGCGTCCAAAGTGACAAAAAAGTTGCTGTTTGTAGTGTGCACCCCTCAGAGCAAGCCACACTGCAGTGCTTGGGCTGCGTGAAGACCAAAATACCTGTTTCCAAAAGCTACCATTGTTCGCCCAAATGCTTCTCAGATGCATGGCAGCATCATCGAATTCTACACGACCGTGCTGCGAGTGCTGTAAACGAGAATGGAAATGAAGAGGAAGAGTTATTTGGGCGTTTCAACAGTTCGGGATCTGGAAGTATAAGTGCTAATTTATCTAGTTCTGGTTCAATTCCTAGTCTTGCTAATGGTTCAGCATCTTTATATCCGGCAGCAGCTACTCAGAGGGCTGGTGGTGAAACATTGTTTGAAGTTGGACGATCTAAAACTTACACACCAACAGCTGAAGATATCGGTCATGTTCTTAAGTTTGAGTGTGTGGTGGTAGATGCAGGAACAAAGCTTCCTGTCGGGCACGTCAGCACCATAGTAACTTCCCGTGTCATTCCAGCTCCCTCCCCTAGCCCTCGTCGATTGATTTCAGTCAGTGCAAATGATTTGATGGGACATTTAGATGCTGATGGTCGCATTTCATCGTCAGGAACATTTTCCGTGTTGTCATACAACATTTTGTCTGAAATTTATGCCACAAGTGAATTATACAGTTATTGCCCTTCATGGGCTCTTTCTTGGCCATATCGCAGACAGAATCTGCTTCGGGAAATTGTTGGTTACTGTGCGGATATTATTTGCCTTCAGGAGGTACAAAAGTGCACGTGCAATCATAATTTCCATCTTATTAGATTGATATCATTTTGCAAGTCGAGTTTGGGCGCTTCTGGGAAATTGTCTATCTTCACGACATTTTCTGGTGCACGAGACATAGTAGTTTACTTTTTACAGCAATTCCATTTAAAGCATTTCCAAACAATTCTTTTTCTTCTTAAATTCCATGTCCAGGAGATGGTTCTTGCGTCAATTGTAAATGTCCCATGTCTTTTCATGGTTCAACTTTCGACGCATATTTAGGAGATCAATACGTAACTGATCCATATGCACAAGCCAGATTAACTTGAGTGAAAATCTCCTGCCCGACTTCCCTCTTTGTCATGTAATTGATTTATGCTTAGGTTCGGACCATAAATTCCTCCTTTTGTTGTTCTAGATGGAGGTTTTCTGTGATTGTGAGGTATGAGTTTGATATGAGGTTCTGTTCCTTTTTTTATGACAGCGGGCATGCACAGATTTCTAGGTGCTTTATCTCATCTGATGCCATGCTTGATATTTTGAGCCCTTAGACCTTAACTGCAAAATGGAAATTATATGGCCCACTGCACTCAGGGGGTTGAAGCTTAAGTAATGCTGTGCTACGTTTGGTATTTGGGTTTTCCAACAAGTACACATATGACAATTATGCTCTACCTTTATCAAATTGCCAAAAGGTCTCGTTAATGGATAATTATTCTACTAAGTGAAATGCTTAAGGAAAATGTAATTCTGAGGATATCTGGTCCCTGATTAATCTGTTTGAATGTTTAGAGTTCAAGTATTTGCATCTGTTTGGAATTGCTTGATGAAGTTGCATAACTTCTAATTGTCACTATAGCTTCTTTTCAGGTTCAAAGTGATCACTTTGAGGAATTTTTTGCTCCTGAATTGGAGAAGCATGGCTATTTAGCTTTATATAAACGAAAGACAAATGAGGTATGTTTTCTAGTACCCGTTAGTCTCTGTCCATGGGAGCTACTTTTTTTTTTTTTTGGTAAAGTCTGTCCATGGGAGCTTCTTTAATTTCTTCTTTTTGCTATTTACAGGTTTACAGTGGGAATTTCAATGCAATAGATGGTTGTGCAACATTTTTCCGACGAGACAGATTTTCCCATGTTAAAAAATATGAGGTCTGGAGTCATAGGCTTGCGACTTTGCATCTTGTCTTGTTTTTGGTCTCTTATTTATTTAAAAGACGTAATCGATTGCAGGTTGAATTTAACAAGGCTGCACAGTCTTTGACAGACGCTTTGCTTCCTAGTGCCCAAAAGAAAACTGCCTTAAGCAGATTGGTTAAGGTGGCTTGACTACTTCTTTGATTCAGTTTTTTATCCTGGCAAAAGTTACTCCATGCGAGCTTTGTAGTCATGTTGATTAGCTTCTGCTTATAATTTTCTTCTTTGTGATAGGATAATGTTGCTTTAATAGCTGTTTTGGAAGCGAAATTCAGTAACCAAGGAGGTGACAATCCTGGGAAAAGGCAGCTTCTTTGTGTGGTAAGATATCTAATTCCTGTTAGTGCCTCCATAAAACTAGAAAGGAAGTTGTCCTGACCATGCATTTTAATGTTGTTAAGCGTAAAAAACCTAGTTAGACAGCTGATCATCAGCTTTGTGTACCATGAGGCCCTAATTTACAACCGTTCCACTTAACAAGATTTAGCATGTGGAATGAGGGAATTAGCTTAAAGGCAAGGCCACTACATTAAGGAATGAAGTCGACATTCAGAGAGATCCTTTTGTGACACACTATTGGTTAGAACCAGCACCTCTGATTGCTTGCTTTGGACATTAGGCTGGGGGTTTTGAAGTCATTTAGCTCTGAGTGGATGGTGGGTCCTTGTCTCTTTGGAGTGGGATTTGTTTATGTCATGTTGTTTTGTGTAACCTGATGCCAATTTTTTGGGTTCTCGTTTACATTAACAGTGAGCATTAGGCAGTCCATTCCCCCCATCTGAAGCTTTAAACTGGGCTCCATTGACAACTTAGCTTACAGCTTTAACAATGGCAGAGTTAGGGAGGCACATTAGAGAGGAATTTTATTCAGTTCAGTTATTTCCTTGGGCTTTCTTGAGCTTTAGCCTAAAATGCAGGATTGTCCATCTAATGTTTATGTCTTGTAGTCATTTTTGTTTCTTGTTTACATAACCTTTTTTTTTTTTTGGGTATTCTGGTAGAGTATTTTTGGCTTCATAGATGTTCCTGACCTATGAAATCATTCTGTTGTCATTCCCTCTCGCTAGCAATTGTGCTCGCGTGCTGTGTGTGTGCAAGAAATTGACATTTGAAAGATTAAGCAAAATTATATTTCCACAAAATATTTGAATTATAATGAAATGGGAAAACATTATGGATAAAAATACACAATGTGGACAGTGTGCATGAATATTTATGGAATGAGACAAATATTATGAGATTTGAAATTTTGTTAAGAAAGCCGTTATGGGCAGAAAATAATAGATATCATAATAAAGAATGTGATAGAAAATTAAATTATGAAATTGCATATGTGTCCATGGACATAATATTAATAAGTAATTAAGGATATGTGAGGGAAGAAACGAAGGACTGAGACCTCTTAAAAGTACGAGGCTCTCTTTGCTTTGTAGAATAGTATAAAATACTGAAGCTACCCCTTAGATTTGCCTTGGTGGCTGGCAAAATGAGCCGTTTTTGTTGAAGTTGCCTTTTACGGGTTGTCAGAGTTTAAGCCCTATCAACACTTGAGATGCATGGACTTCCTTTAGATAGAGACACTTTAGAAATGTTCTGAGCAGTGGATATACCTTTATTGTCCCCTGATTGTCAGACTTTTGTGGTATCACTTATGTTTTTCCTATAGTCTTAAAAGCTACAGTTGTCAAAGTAAATTTCTTGCTTTTATCTTTAATATCTTGTAAAGGATTTGTAGTTCATTTATACACTATAATATCTATTCTAGTTTTCTTTTCTGCTCATCTTTGGGCTTTATACATCTTGTGACCATTTCATTTTTTTTCCTGGTGGAGTGCAGGCCAATACACATGTTAATGTCCCCCATGATCTCAAAGATGTGAAGCTTTGGCAGGTACTTTCCCATATCTCCATCCTCGGTAGCCAATCTGTTTCAGCTATTCCACATTTTCTCCTTTTGAACCTCCTTGTCTTTTTATTTGCCATTTTAGATCCACACACTATTGAAAGGATTGGAAAAAATAGCTGCCAGTGCAGACATTCCAATGTTGGTGTGTGGGGACTTCAATTCAGTTCCTGGAAGGTGGTTAGCTGACTCATGACTCTTTGGCCACATGGCTGTAATAAACTGAATTTGATGTGATGATTGTTAATGCTTCTTGCAGTGCTCCTCATGCACTCCTTGCTGAGGGAAAGGTTGATTCTATGCATCCAGATTTAGCGGTTGACCCTCTAAATATCCTGCGTCCTTCTAGCAAGCTGGCTCATCAATTGCCGCTGGTAAATTTTGATGGGCATAATGACTGTTTGAAGCATAACACTATTATATATATCCCAAAAGTGGCAGTACCTGAGAAACAGTTCGATATTGCAGGTCAGTGCATACTCATCTTTCGCAAGAATGGGTGTTGGTCCTGCTTCAGAACAGCAGAAGAAAAGAATGGACCCCACAACAAATGAACCTTTGTTTACGAGCTGCACTAGGGATTTCATTGGCACCCTGGATTACATTTTTTACACAGGTGGAATTGTTTTGTCAATTCTTCTCCTTCATCTAAGTGATTTTTAATTTCTACCTTGAAAAGATCTTACCTTTGTATGAATGTTTCTTTTGTTGCTGCTGTAGCGGACTCTTTAACGGTGGAGTCCTTACTAGAGCTCTTGGATGAGGAGAGCTTGAGGAAAGACACGGCTCTTCCTTCTCCAGAGTGGTCTTCAGATCATATAGCTTTGTTAGCTGAATTTCACTGCAATCCTAGACCCAGACGTTGATGTTCCAGGTGGGCAAGCTTGTCTTTCCTGTGGTTTCTTTTGTAGGACTAGAATGTTTGGACGACTGTGGAGCCCTTCCATTTGTTGTCTGAGTGTGTCCTCATGGACTTCTGCTTGCAATTCTCTCATGTCGTTAGCTCCCGTGCCATATAGTAATCTGAGTGAACAGTAATTAGGATTTGTCGCCGGGTGATTTGGTGACCATCTCTTAACTGAGCTGAGATTTGCTACCTGACCAACATCTTTCCTCCACCTTCATTTTCTTGATACGCGCAATGTCAATAGTCTTGGACTAATTGTGTGTGATGCTGAAGCATATGTAGGTCACACTAGAGACGCCAGGGAAAGTTATAAAGAGGCAAATGACTCGACAGCACTCACCTGTTGTAAGAATGGTACATATTCTTTCTGCAATTTTCCCCCAGTTGGGGATCCTTGCTGTGATCTTTTTTGTATCATGCCCCCTTTTTCCTGTCCAGATAAATGACAGTTCGTCCTTTAGATGTGTTATTCTTCTCTTTTTGGGCTAACAGAAATTCGCTTAGAAATGTCCACTTGCTCTTTTGGGTGTACTATAAATTCCTGCTTTTTTTCCTGGATTTTCCACCCTTGGTTAGCGTGTGCAAATTTGGTGTCTACAACTAAATATCGCATGCCCTGATAAAAGCGAAAAAATTGGCATGGCAAATTTGGTATGTCTCTATGTAAATCTTGTGTATTAGTTGGTATTAGTTGAGAGACTATTTGCTCACAAACCATTGAGGAAAAGAACCTGAAAGTACTTGAGACTTCACAGAGAGAGGTTTTGGCGATTCTTCTTTATGGGCCTACAATCGATTAAAATTGCCACGTTTTTAGTTTGGTAAAGGTTTTATTTATCTTTACCCCATCCCCTAATTAAGTAATTAGGGAAGAAATATGACAAATGGTGCAAGTATGACTCGGTTAAAGTCCAAAATCTGTATTACTGATTTATTTACAATATACAAACTTCGATTAATCTTTTATAGAGGCGCACACCACTTGAATTAGTATTTAACGTTGGATAGCTAACTATTTATTTAATATTGAGCTTTTCGACCTTCTAAGGTGAGTAAATTTATATTTACACGTTCTTATTGATTAGTATTGAACAAGCTGACTAATATGTGCTAATTATTTCCAACTGAATCGACAGCGAAATGCCCAATGTTCAAGATATTTAGTAGCATCCGGAGCTCTCTCTAGCCTTGATAGTGTCTCTCAAGAATTTTTTAAGAGTTCTCTTTAGATCAAAATCGTCGGAAATGCATATCCATATTCTGAAATTAAATTTGTTCTTGGCCCTTTTCGTTGTTGTACGCTCGGTTTTACCTAAACATTCGATACCAATTATGGGAGTGCGTGTGATTCGAGCTCAGTGCTTTGCGCTTGAAAAGGATCGATTTGGCTGTTTTCTTATCATGCCATTGGAAAAAGAGTTCGGGTATCAAGAGAGTTTCATGAACGGCCTTATCGTCTCATCTTTGGCTAGTGATCATCATGGTTATACTAGCAACAGTTCCAATAAAAAGGATCATTTTGTTTTATGACCAATGGACCGAACATTATGGTGCAGGCTGACAATTGGTTGTAGGACACGTAGGTTAATAGCTATCTGTTCGTCTTTTCAGTATCGTGCGGAGAATTATTTCTGCTTTGGATATCAATTTGGCAGTGCGCTTGAGTACTGAAATTGGCCAAGGGAGTTCCTGAACTTATAAGGAAGCATGGCATGCACAATCATGAGAAGATTCGGTGATTGTGAGACTAACGTTGACAAGGGCGTTTGAGAAAATAGCAAAAACCTTGTTTATCATGAAATTAGCTTTTGTGCATTCATATGTACAAGCGAAGTAAAAACAGTTTAAAAAGAAAGAGATCTGGTTTTTAAATGCATTATTTCTAGCAAACTCTTTAAATCGCCTAGTGGAATGATTATGAGAAGATTTGGTGATTGGCATTAACTTTTCAGATAAGATTTGATGAAGCCACGTGGTTTCGTACACCGGCAGTGCATGTAAGATAAATATCATTGTAAAGAATATTCAAATAGGTACAAGCATGGAAAATTACAAAAAAAGTCTCAAACTTATCGCGATTGTGCCGCTTCAATTTTAAGTCTATTTTGTTCACCAATTGAGTGCTCAATTTTTTGTATTTATGCTAATTCAATCCATTCGGCGAATTACGATTGGAAATTGCTGATCTGGACACTGATCATCTTACATGGCGCAGTTGATATTAATGTTAACAAATTTTAATACTACTTTAATATGTTTTGAATTTTATAGTTATATATATATTTTTTCTAATCTTCCTTTGGTTGATGGTTGATCGGCCAGAGGAGAGGTCTAGCAAGGCCGACCTCGTTGGCCTTTGGTGAGCTTGCTCCTGTTGGCCACTGGTGAGGGTGAGGGTGAGGGTGAGCCTTCGCTAAGCGAGATCGGTCTCACCCGGTCATGGCAAGGCTCAACCTCGTCAATGGTTCACGAGAACAAGTTTGTCGGGGGGCAGATGACTAGTTGGAGGAAGAAGGAAAGGAAAGAGATGAGAAAGAAAAGAAAAATTCATAAATAATTATACAAAGTATTAAAATACAACTAAAAATTATTTATGTTAGTGCCGATCGCACTAAATTAGCAAGTTTTGTCCAAAACTGATCGGATAAATTGAATTGACACTAATACAAAAGTTTAGGAATCAATTGAAAAAATTGATTTAAGATTGAGTTGGCACAATTATAATAGGTTTAAAACTTTTTTGGCAATTTTCACGAGATAATCCTTTATGTGGTCTTATATAGTACGAATAAGGCATTTTATTTTTAAAGGAATTTGCAACACAAACAAATAACAAAGAACAACACTCTTTGGAGGAAAGCCATACAAAATTCAGACTTCGATCATCCTAAGTACCATATAAATCCTAAACCTATTGAATTCATACCAATTTAATCCTAAACATTTCAATTAGATCAATTTAATCATAAACAGATAATTCAGACCTGCAATTTTTTGACATGGATGTCGATCATCCTAAATGTCTCAAAAGGTGCTAACGTGGACAAATTTGGTAGTTTTAAAATAGGTTTTCTGAATTATTTTATTAAATTTTATTTTATATCTTTTTTCCCATTGTGGTTGACAAGGGTAGGCCATCTCTGGGTAAAGGTCAATTGGTTGAGCCCACGCCGAATACAACAAAGGCCCTCTCCTAGTCAAGGGCGGCCTTCGCCTAGGCGTGACCACTAGTGAGGGCTTGACTCTCATAACTTGGGCGAGGGCCGCCCTTCGGGCTTTTGGTGAGGGCTTGGAGGCCACTGCCCACGGTCGATGATGGCCTGGGCGAGGGCCACGACCCTCGCCAATGACTAAGCTAGTGACACTTGTCAACCACAATAAAAAAAAAGAAAATAAAAAGGAAGAAAAAAAATAAAAAAAAATATAAAATTTTTTCATGTCAATGCTTATCGTGTCATGTAGGACACTCTACATCCATGTTAACGATTTCCGGTCAAAATTGATTAGATGCACTGAAGTACCAATACAAAAGATTTAAAATTAAATTGTTCCAATTAAAATATTTAGGACTGGATTGATACGAATGTAATAAATTTAGCACTTTTTTAGTACTTCTCCCTATGAAATTGTCATTCTTATATATTCTATTTATGAGATACTTTTCATTGGTTAGCATACTTAATTTTTTATATGGATGTACGATTTCTTTCAATAGAAACTGATGTACAAGCTATCGTTTTGTATGAAAAGTACGTGAAAATTCTCGTTCTTGTAAGTGTTTCTTAATTTCTTTTCTTAAAGAGAATAATATCACGAGTCCAAAAGGACGTGTATCAGAAAAATAATACTCGTAAACTGTACTTCTACGTTTTGTGCGCACACTGTGGGTAAGTGCTTACACGATCGATGGTTCACATTATTTTGAACACACTGATGATGGAACCGGAGTGATGACTCTTGAATTATTATTGATAGGTTGCATCAAAATGGAGAGTCTATATGGTGCCTCTGATCTAAATCTTATCACACACTTTGATCTTTTGTCAATCCAAAACATCTCAAGCTGCACAAATTCTATTTAATGCGACTTCTAGTCTTCTAATCTAATTTAAATATGATTATATATCTACTCTCATAAATAATTTTATGTAATTATTTCTTATCACATTTGAGTAACTTCATTAAATAGTACTTGAATTTTAAGAATTACCGCTTATTTTCTTTGAGTTTAGAATATTAATCTCTTTGTCAATTTGGTATGGATTAATCATTTTCAAATGAAATTATTTAGTGCTGTATTCTTTTTGCAGTGTAATGGAATATTACTGACTGAATATTAGTAAATATTTTTATCACATGATTTCCTTTTTCCAATTGCAGTGCTTTAAAAAACTTAAGTCAGTTGAAGAATTTAGTGAATCTCAGTATGTGACTATACTGCATCTAAGAAGATAGAAGAAATAGATAGATGTGTACCTAATCCTATGTACGTTGTTAACTTATATGATCAAGTTGGATTCTAGGAAAGTGACCGATCTTGGGCCAATCCTCACCGGTTAGTGGTCGACATCTCTCGCTCGGTTCACCACTATGTGCAATTCATATATTTTTTTTTAGGGTAGTGAGGGAATGGATTCCTTGTGACATAGATAATAAGTTGAGATGTCTGATGAAGTGAATCGATTTGAGACGTCTAGGCAGCCATTCGGGTACAGCTGTCAACCTCAGGCAGTTGTAGACAAGGGACTCCAAAATACAGGCAGATATTTTGAGATATTGGAGCAGCTCCAGCACTTATTCGAAGTTTGAGGAAAAATTACCAAAAAAGTCCTAAAAACTATTGTAATTGTGCCAATTACATCATTTTTTTTTTGTCTAATTGAGTTTTGAACCTCTTGAATTTGTATCAATTCAGTCTATTCGATCAATTTTAGCTAAGAATGATGACGTGGCGTGGCTAGCATTGACATGTAAAATTTTCAATAGTATTTTAATATTTTAAAATTTATTTATTCTAAATTTTTTAAAAATTTTTAGTTCTTTTTTTTTGTTAGGCCTAGTAGGAGGCTGTGGGTCATAGGTCGAGGCTTGATGACCTCCATTGGCGAGGGTTATGAGCCCTTGCCCAGAGGCTCTTAGGCCCTTGCCGTTGGCGAGGCTCTTAGGCCCTTGCCCATTGGTGGAGGTCGTTGGGCTTCGGCCCGTAGTTGATGGCATCCTTCTGTGCCTAATAAAAAGAAAAGAAAAGAAAGACAGGAAAAAAATTTAAAAGTTTGGAAAAATATTAAACTATTATTTTAAAAAATCCACTTGAGAGAAGGCTGCCTAAAATTGGCTGGATGAACTGAATTAGTACAATTAAAAAAGGTTTAGGACTGAATTAGCAAAAAAAAAATGTTTAGAAATCAATTCGCACAATTACAACATGTTTATAATTTTTTTAATTTTTTTTTGCGAACTCTGAAATTATCAGAGAGTGAAGGTACGAAGGGAAGTTGGACCTGTTCTCCTGGATCAACGTGAGCTTGCAACTTTCAATCAGCAAGGATTCTAGGGAAATTAAATCCTCCAAAGGTTCCGGCCAAAAAAAAAAAAATTCCTCCAAAGGCTGAGATATTGGTCTCCCTCTCCAACTTTCAGTGGTGAGTCAGTCGGCAAGCACCTTCAAACAAAATTTGGAAAACTAGAAAGTAGGCTTTTTACATATGCATTTGATCTTCCAATCGAGATGATTCATGGTGGAAAAAACTAAATGAATGGGATTATTTGAGGAGGGACTCGAACCCCCAACATTGTGGGTTGTTCGAAGAAATCCTCCATTTCAATTGGTATTTTTTTTTCACGAAAAGCAAAAAAGAAAAATCCTTTTGATTTGTTATGGGCGAAACATAAACCTCATTGATTAAAATATATATATATAGGAAGCTAGAACAAGAAATAATTTTCATTTTTTTTTTGCGGAGCGGATTATAAGAAAGGTGAAGTAAAGGAAGATTTAGGGAGCGTGAAAACCTCAAGATTTGAAATTACTTTTTTGAATAATATCGCTTGTATTGCCTACAAAATTGAATAAATAAAAAAATATTTTTGTTGCCCGCATTAGCCATAAACCGTTGCCGTAATAAATGAGTCCCCTTCATTAATTTTGTTTAACCGATATACGCAATTATTTTTTGAATTTCTTTTCAAATCTCGAATTTCCACACTTAGGCTCTTTTTCTTTCATTTTCACATCCTTCGAATTCGCAAAAAGTGCAAAATTTCATAGTATTTTATTCCACTTCCTTGTAGACTCTTATGCTTCGTTGTTACATTTAAGCATCTAAGGCTAACGAGCCTTTTCATATGTTTAGGTAAATAGCGCAGCTCAGACCACCAACAAGGGATGCGTGTAACAATCTCTGCAACTCACAAATGACATGAGGATGGTTCTTCGATCGATTGTTATTATGGAGATCTAAGGATGCCAATTGCTTCAAGCTGCGTATGGAACTTGGTCGCTCCTCAAAACTACCGCATGACCAAGTGGTTACGCTTGGAGAGGCATACTCTTCCAAACTCTCTGGTAACAATTTCATCATCGTGTCTGAAGTGAAGTCTAATTGCATGCTGCCCTTTTGAAGTTGGCTTTCTCAGAAAAGGTGCGACTCTGTCGAAACTTGAGATTCCCTCTAATCAAATTATTAAGTATGTCTCGAATTTGAGCCCGTCAAACGGGACTTGGCCTGAGTTGAAGTGGTTAGATTAACCGGTCACGTAAGACGGACTCCTGTTGAGGAAATTGAAAAGAAAAAGAAGAAAGATGGCCACATGATTCCTTCGTCACTGGAGTCGGCCGAGGCATAGAAGAAAAGGAAAAGTTTTGTTCAGAGAAAGAATGAAGAAATTAAAGATTCAGATCTCCACTTTCTGGTCGTCCCGTTTTGCAATATGCATGTTGTTGGCCATCGCTTTTCGATATTTGGTGAAGCCCCACTTCGACCAAGTGCTTGACGTGGGATTTATTACTTATTTACTCATTTCGAAAATTACATCACCAATTTTAGTATTGACGCGGATTAAATTTTGTGGTGAGATTTGTTAATTCTTTTATAAGATTGAAATTTTATTTCGTAAATTTATAGGACCAAACACTGCGTAAGTTATGGAGGCTAGGAAACACCGAGATTGTTTGAGTAACTTGAGTGTGATTATAATCTCTGTTGTATCATTCAATCTTTAGTAAAATTAGGTGTCGCTTTCTCCACATGGAAGTTGGTCACATCGAGCGAACCACAACTTACTTTCTTGTTTAACTTATTTTATTGTTTGCTGGCTTGCTTTTTGCAACACAAATCGACCCTAAACTTGTACGGATATCAATTAAGTTGTGAAATTTTAGTTTCATCAATTTAATCCTAAATATATGAATGAAATTCTGATATGGTTCTTCTGATCAATTGATGTTAGAAATTACTGATGTGGTGTCCGATCATTGCCACTATCCTATATGGCATGTTGACTGTGACTGTGATGCCCAATGTGGACATCCACGTAAATAATTTTTGACGATAATTGATGGTAATGACCATATTAAAATATTGCACAAAGATTATTATATTGATAAAATTGGAAAATTTTAGACACACTTTGATATATGTGCGTTTTGTGTGGGACTGAATGTATAACTTTTTGAAAACCTGAGTCCTCCGCCCTTCTGTTGTGGCACTTGAATTTGGAGAGGAAAGATCTTTCAACTTTGATTTTTTTGAACTGACACGTTAAGGACATAATCATCAAATAATCGTAATGATTCGATCCATACTTTGACCAACCACGAGAGGACCATACCTTTTTTTTTTTGTCATTTTTAATTTTGAGTTTTAATAAGTTAAAATGGTTATAACGATGTGCAAATTTCCGTGAATAAAATTTCGAAAGCTTATTATGTAATGTATTATCTAACGTAAGGCTTCTTGTTAATCATGCTTTGTTACATAGATTCTACATTTGCAAGTTTTTTTTTTGCCTCGTTTGGTTACCATCACTTTGCACTAAAACTATGTATACTGCTGTTTTTAAAATCAAGTAACGCGCAGTAATATTTTAGATTAATTCTGTAAATAAAACGATTCTCCAAGACTAGATAATAAAGCTTGCTCGGATGAGATTATAAACGTAGAATACTGATATTCCCCTTCGAATCGCCCTCTGCTCAACCTTTTCGGAGTTGCAACCAAGTAACGATCACAGTAAAGATAAATGTTAGGTCCTCTAAGTTGATGGATGATGTTATGAGTCCATAACAACTCCACCACAATTCCCTCGTTATATGTCATGAGAGAATGAGACGAATGGATCGATCGCAGGGTGGTACTGTGAACGTACGCAAGCTGTCGGGAAATTGGAACTGTGGTGACTGGATCGGAGCTTCCCGAATCGGCATGGTCGAAAGTTCGTCCGCCCTGAGAAATCCCTTTTCAAGGCTGGCTCGACATCGAACACTTCAAACTTAGGCCTCTCATAATTGAGAATCAAACCGATTGACTAGAAAATCGGCATGGAACCATACAACCGGTGTCATGTTTCAAGAAGTTCCTCGATTGAACTTGATCAGATGGTCATGCCCACAAAAATTTGATGTCCAGTTAACATTAGAGATTCCAGAATAGTTAACAAACTTGTTATCTGTGTGCAAAAATAGAGTGATGTGTGATATGTGACATCTCGAATTTCAGTCATTTGTAAGATAAATAATGTTAGATTTTCGAGGATTAAGAGACAAATATTAGACGATGCACCACTTGGTTTCGTAGTTGACTGTTTTGCTTCGATAAATCGGATAAGTATCGAAAGTCTAGAAAAAACCTTTTTGGCCACTAGTTTGTGATAAACTCTCTAAATTTGTAGTGATAGTATTTTTAGTGAGATTAGAATTCTAATCTTAAAAAATCTTGTCTGCGATTGTTCGCATTTGAGCCCCAATTAGTCCAAAAATTAGCATATCGCTAGAAACTTACCTCGTAAAATGTGCCAGCCATCAAATTAATCACATTAGTCATTGTCAATCGCACCAATCAACCATTGGTTGCCGTCGATCAAATTTTTTGATCTGTCAACTAATGAATAGTGTCGGTCAATCGATGAATAGTATCCATCAATAATTGAAGATATTTTTCTCCCTCTTCTATTATTTGGCTAGCCAAGCTCTCTCTCTCTCTCTCCCTAGAAAATTTTGTATTCACCCTCCCTCTTTCTCATTTTCTTTCTCGATTTTGTTTATTGGATGAATTGCTGCCAGTTTCTCTGCTAAAACGTATTCAGTTTGAGACGTCCTTTTAAACTATTCTTCACCTCTTTCCATAGAATTTCTTCACCAAAAATCAACTCAAGATCAACCTTGGAACCCCATCAAAAAGAGTCAACATTAGACTCTGCACAGGCTGGTTTTTAGCTTTCTATGCCAGCAGTTTTTCATTAATTCCGGAGTCGTTGCTGCTTCGATTGAGGTCAAACCAATGTGAGTCTCTTCGTCTTTCTTTCCTTTTCAATTTTGTTCAAAAATCAACTCTAGCTGAGCTTTGATTCGTTTTGAACTTCCGTTTGATTCAAGCGTGTACGTTGTCATCTTTCGCTGCCGTTTTTGCTGTCGTGTGCTGTTGCTGCTTTAGCTTCTTGGCAAAGCTGTTCTAGCTTAATTTTGATGATTTTTACTTCTAAATTTTGAGTAGAAAATTAGATTATTCATGGATTGGCTCTAGGATGTGATTAAAGGTAGAGCGGTCTAGAAAATTTGACCGGTTTGGGGTTTAAAGTGAAAATCGATTCTGTTAGGGTGTCAGATGCACTGTTTATGTCGAAAAAGTTACTGTTCATGATGGACTTGGGATGTCTGTGGATGTCGTGGTATGATGAGGCTTAAATGTTGAAAAAGGGATTTTTGGAGCGTTTTAAGCAAAATCGGTCCCAAATAGTATTCTGAGGACTGTTCATGAGCTGTGAAAGGCTATACATGGGCTGTCCACGTACGTCCATGGTCAATTATTGTGATTTGGTGGGCCCAAAGTAAATGGCTTAGATATTATAATAAACCGTAATGATTAACTTTTGAGCATGCTTGACTAAGTTGTGAACTGTTTCTCTGATTTCTTCGAATCGTGGTTGCTTGAGTTATCTGGTTGATATTAGCCTAGAAACCTGAGAATGCATGTTTAGGATCGCATGTTTAGGGTCGATTTGAGGGTATTTGGTATCTTAGGTGAGATTTAGAGGGTGAACTTGTTAAACTGTTAGCTCATCCTAATTTGGAGATCATCTTTTCAGATGTATAGGTTTGGTATTGGATAGAACGATGGAGACGATGAAGCTAATGGATGGCGCCAATAAGAAGAAAGCAAATAATGAGTAAGCCTTGAGGTAGCGTTCTGAGGCGCTACATGATACATTGCAACCATGAGTCGCATCTTTTTCAAATTTAATTAAAGTGATGTGAGACATTACCAAAATATACTTGTGAGCTAAGTAGCACCGACATGCAATGCGATACGATACGACACGACACGACACGACAAGTCGTTATTTTCTAAAAAAATAGAGAATTCCGACACGTTAGGACACATATATTAACTGTTTATTTTTATACATACACGATAAATTATCATGTTTATCTAGAAATATTAGCGGTGAGTTTCTTATTATTATTATTCTTCTATTAGGGATTTTGTTTTTGGTCAAGCTTCTATTAGGGATTCATGAATAGGTTATTTTGCCAAAATATTCTTGGTCAAACTTCTATTAGTGATTCACAAAAAAGGGTTTTTTTGGGGTCAAATCTGTGTCCTTCGCCCTTTTGTTGTGGCACTAAATTTAATTAGAGTGACATGTGATACATTGCCAAAATATACTTGTGTATTAAGTAGCATCGACATGTGACGTGATAATATATAGAAATATTAGTGATGATTTTTTTTATTATTATTATTCTTCTATGAGGGATTAACGAATAGGTTCTTTTTGTGGTTGTGTATATTAATTTTGGAGTGGCCGGGTATATGATTTAAGTATATATTTTTGATAAATTTACATTTTGATCTATAATTTATTGAAAATGATTAAAATTAACCTCATGAGTGTCGAAATGATATGTTGGGATGCTAGACTCGCGTGTTGCTGGGTGTCTAAAGTGCTAATTATGTGTCGGTTGTATGTCACAAGTGTCGGTCGTATGTCAAGAATGTCGAACATAACACAATACGGAAATTCCCGGAGCGTGTTAGTGCTTCCTAGCTTGTGCGTACGAGCCCCTACGAGCACTTCAAATTATTTCCTAGTCAATGAATTCTTTCCTGGCATTACCATAATTTCTCCAGCAATTATGAATACGTGGGAATGGGATTGCTTGGAAAACTCCAACTAAAAGTTTGAGCTACTTCTGCGGCAGAAAGCTATAGAGGTGTGCGTAGCCCCATCTCTGCACAAGTACTTTAGGACGTATGCCTCACGGATTCCCGACACATCCCTGTCTGCATGCATGCAGCAATTCACGTGAAGAATCCAGTTCACTGTAAATTAATACCCTCTCTCTCTATTGGTCTCCTGAAGGGGAAACAAACCAGAAAACAAAAGACCCAATATATTTCTGACGGTTAATATCGTGAAAAATTTAAAACCAGTATACTTATAACAAATTTACCTTAAATTATTTTTTGGAGCATAAAAAGCTCCAAATTGTTACACCTGTGATAAAATTATTGTCAAACTAATTTTTTGATCACTAAAAATCCTAAATTGATATATTTATGATAAATTTACCCTTTGTTAATTTTCATTAAATTAGCTTAATACTACGAAAAACCTCACAACGACACATATATAATAAATGAAGAGTAAAAATTCCAAACTGGTAAATCCGTCAACTGTCATTTGTAATTTTTTTTTGGGTAAGGAAAAAAATGGAGCGGCTGGGTGTCATTTGTAATTTAGTTCGGCAATTTAGTCATAAAATTTAACGAAAACTAATAAAAGGTAAATTTGTTACAAATAGACTGGTTTAAGGTTTTTGGTGATTAAAATATTAATTTGAAGTAAATTTGTCATATGTGTAAGTTGATTTTGAGTTTTTTTATGATATTAATCCTACTTTAGAAGAAGCCTCGGCACAAGTTGGGAGGGTTCTTGTTTCCTGATATTGTGGAGGAAAAAATGGCCACCTCCCTCCATCCTCTTCCTCATCGAAACAAAAATAATTCATACGAAGAAAAACAGAAGGGCCTCAGTCGACGACACGTGACACAAAGGGTTTGATCTGTGGCACATGGGAATCTGCGTACAGATGTGAGGTTTGTACTTCATTTGGTTTGACCAAAACAGTGTATGGGTCCTTCTCTTTTCCTGCTGCTTCGTGAGACTATTACATAATAAAAAGGCAGACGTAGCGACGCACGAGGGAATGATGTTTGTGCGCGTGTTCTATTCTTTCCAATGTATATTTTGTGAGTGTTTTTGTCGAGACGAGATGGAGGGACACAAGATGGGGAGACTGAGGATGTAATTAAAAGAATGAGAAGACACCCGCTGGTGTTGTGGCATTCATGGGACGGTCCAGGCAAATCGATATTGTTCTTTTGATTCTGTTCTGTTTTCTCAGAACCTCATCTCTTTCTGAATGTTCCTTTTTGCTGCATCTCTTTTGCTCTAGAGCAAGTGAAAATAAATGAATGGATGATACCTTTATGTCATGCCGCTGATGATGATGATGATCTCCTCGTAGTTCTTTTTGCTTTCGGGTGTTTCTTGTCTGATATTCTTAGTTTCTGGAATTCGACCGATGCAAATACGTCTACAAAGTGCTGCCAAAGGTAATGCTCATGTTGTCCTCGACTGAAAATACAATCCCAAGCATGTAATTGGAAGCAGCAGTGGTTGCCTCGGATGTCGATTTCAATGGTTGTCTTTTTTGGGCGATATTATGAGGTTTTCCATTTGATAGTCCATCGTTCCACACGCTCCAGATAGCATGTGCCTATATCCATCCCTTACGTTCGACATTGCCGGAAACACAGGATAGGATAAAGATCTAGATTTCTTATTTAATCCAGTCTGGTTCGATGCGAAGTAAAATAGGCCTTCCTCTTTCATTGTTGAAAGAAAGGGCACCGTAGTAAGGAATGCAGGTATAGAAATGGCATACGAAATGATGCATCCGGTCCAATGACACTGGGTTGCAAATGGGCTTTTTGTGTGGGGATAAAAACGTTGTGCAGCGGATGGCCTTATACAAGAATTTAAGGCAAGATTAGTTGTCAAGGGTTTAAACACAAGGAAGCCATTGATTATTTTTAACACGTATGCTCCAGCAGCATATCTAATTTGCATCGGTGTATAATTTGCATTACAGCAAAAGTATGTGATGGCCGCTTTTCTAAATGGTAATTGTAATTGAACCAGTGTATATGGAGCAACCAGAAGCTTTCGCGCTTTTGGGAAATGAGAATGTAGTACGAAAATGAATTAAGTCATTGTATGGTCTCAAGCAACCTCCTAAACAATGGCACGGCAAGTTCAATTCCATGATACTATCAAATTGGGTTCAAGCATAATAGTGCCGACTAAGTGTATTTACTCCATAGTTACCAAAAGAGTATATGGTATTAGTATGTGTTTATGGGGATGTCATGCTAATTTTAAGCACAAACTGGACGAGATTAGATCAGGCAAGGAAGTATCTAGCTTGTGGCTAAAATTAAGGAGTAAGTGCATCAAAAGTTCTAAAATTTGCAATGATAATTTTTTGAAGTTCTAAAACTTTTGAAAAATACAATCAAGCTCTAAAACTTATCAAATCGTTGCAATCAAGTTCCTCGGTTAGTTTCGTCCATCTGATGAACGGACAATGAGATCCTGACTTTATTTGTTCATTTTTTTCTTCCACTTGGTCGTCCACATGTTCGAGAGGACGCCATTTCCCTCTCCTTAGTGATGCAAAAAGGCGTCATTCTTGTTGATAGTGTCTGATTGAACGAAGGAGCTCCGCCCGCAAACTGGTCTTCTTCGTATGGTTGCACAGAGAGAACGGAAGGGAAAAACTGAGGGCATTGCAATCCAAAAGGCTTTTCTTTGGAGGTGATTGTAATCGACAGTTGCGCTTAGGAGAAATTCCTCGTTTCGCTCGCTGAGCGACTATTTGGTAACAACTCTATTCCTGAGAATAATTTCTAAGCAAAAATGATTTTTTTCCTAATTCTGTTTTTAAGAATAGAGAAGCAAAACTTTTTTTGCTTCTTGTTGCTGTTCTAAATCTGTTTTCTAACCATTGATCTGTTCTCGGGAACGGAAAAATTAACTGATATTACCAACTAAAGTTCTGTTCTTTTTCTATTCCCATAAAATAGAAGAACATGAGCATTACCAAATAGGCCCTAATGCTGCTTGCAGTGCTCCTCATGCACCCCTTCATAAAAGCTCGCCTCTGTATGGATATCTCGTGTTGTTGCTGTAGCGTACTCTTTAACGGTGGAGGTCCTCACTATATAGCTTTTGGATGAGGAGAGCTTCAGGAGAGACACAGCTCTTCCTTCTCCAGAGTCGTCATCCGATCATATAGCTTCGTTAGCTGAATCTCGCTGCAATACTAGACCCAGACGTTGATGTTCCAGGTGGGTGCAAGCTTGTCTTTTCCTGTGGTTTTCTTTTATAGGATGGTGGAGCTGCTTGGTGATCTTGGAGATCAGAAGCTCTTCCATAGGTTGTCTGAGTGTGTCCTACTCCTCAGAGACTTGCATTTGGAATTTTTATCATCTCGTAAGGTCCAGTGCCATACAACAATCTGAATCAACATGTTCGTAATTAAGATTTGCGGTCCTGTGATTTGGTGACCATCTCTTTAGTGACCTAAGATTTGCTAACTGACCAACATCTTTTTTCCTCCTCCATTTTCTGGATACTTGCACAGAAAATCGACCTCGCAAGTATCAAGAAAATAGAGCTCGACAGCACTCACTTGTTGTAAGAATGGTGCAAATTCTTTCTTCAAATTTCCCCCCTAGTTGGGCGTCCTTGTGTTGGGAAAAATAGTGGATAAATTTTCCCCTTTGACTGAATCTATGAGAAACCGAATTGAACGCAACTTATGGAAATAGGCGAACCAAAAGAAAAATAATGTAAAAATTTTTACATGAAAAACTCCTTCAATGAGAAGGATAAAAATCACGAGACTCTTCGCGAAATCCACCCGAATCTCGACTATTGATAGTTTAGGCACAAAACCTCATAGATTTCAATAACACTAAAATTTCAAAACTATAAGTGAAGATCAAGTATAAACATCACCTTTAATAAGAGAAACGGATGAAAAATACCCCCCAAAAACGTGGTCTGAAACCACTCATAAAATCTGCATTAAACATCTTGTAAACACAATCCAATCATTTAGAATCAAGAGCAATAGGTGTTGAAGGCACTGACAAAATTTTAGCTTGATCGGACCATGGATGGACTTCTGATCGTCGAGTTGATTGCTGCTGGTTGGATTTGTTTTTCACTAGAAAAACTGTTGTTGTCCTATGTCTAAGCTGCAGCTTTTTTTTCATGTTTGTGGTGCTCATATGTTAGCCTAAAAATGAAGCAGCCCCTTCTCCAACATAATAAGAAGCTGAGAGCTTACTCAAATGGGCTGAACTGGCCTAAACAACCCAACAAATCTCCTCCTCCAACTCATTGAGAGAGATTTCGATACAAAAGAAACTCAATAAAAACCATGTTGGCCTGGCACTAGCAAAACTCATACTTCTCTCTAGTGAGAGCCTTTGTCATCATATCTAAAGCATTATCTTATGTGTGTATTTTTTTCAAGTTCCAACCCTTTGGATTCTACAATTTTTCATATCCAATGATACCTCATATCAATATGCTTTAACCTGACATGAAAAGTGAAATTCTTCGCAAGATGTATAGTACTTTGATTATCACAAAGTAAAATATACCTTTTTTTTCAGTGAAACTAAGTTCATGTATAAACTCTTTCATCCAAAGCAATTCCTTGCATGCTTCATTGTTGCGATGAATGTTGCCTCTGTCGTCGACAAGGCAATACATTTTTGCAATCTTGACTGCCAAGCCATAGCTCCCCCTAAAAAAGTAATCATATAACCCAAAGTCAATTTCCTTGTATCAACATCCCCTACCATGTCTGAATCAGTATACCCAACAAGAATTGCCTCTCACTCTCAAACGAAAGTCTCAACCTAGAAATGCCTTAGAGATACCTTAGGATTCATTTCAATGCATTCCAATGCTCTCTACTTAGATTTGATATATAGTGGTTAACCACTCCAACTGCGTGAGCTATGTCTAGCCTTGTACAGACTATTGCATACATCAAACTACTTATTGTAGAAGCGTAAGGAACTTTTTCCATGTCTTTTAGATCTTTCTCACTAGAGAGATATTGTTTATGACTAAGCTTAAATTGTGTAGCAAGAGGTGTATTCACCACTTTAGCTTTATCTTTTTGAATTTTTGAAGTACTTTCTCTATGTATTTCTCTTAAAATAACCATAACCTCTTCGCTTGTCTGTCACGAGTGAACGTATACCAAGCATTTGCTTAGCCGGCCCCAAGTCTTTCATTGAAAAAAACTCGCTCAAATCTCGCTTTAACTTATAAATCCTTTAAGTATTCTGAATAACTATAAGCATGTCATCCATATAGAGCAATAAAATAACAAAGTCATCTTTAGAGAACTTTTGCACAAACACACAATGATCAAAAGTAGTCTTCTTATAGGCTTGCTCCCCCATAAAAGACTCAAATTTTCTATACCATTGCCATGGCGCTTGCTTTAAGCCATATAAGCTTTTTTTCATTTTGCAAACACAATTTTATTTACCTTTTACATAAAAACCCTCAGGTTTCTCTCTCTCTCTCTCTCTCTCTCTCTCTATATATATATATATATATATATATAGATATTCTTCCAAATCACCGTAAAGAAATGCAATCTTCATGTCCATTTGCTCAACCTCGAGATCAAGACTAGCTAATAGACTCAAAAAAATTCGAATTGAAGACATTTTCATAACTAGCGATAAAATTTCATCATAGTTAACTCTCCTTTTCTAATTAAAGCCTTTAACAACCGGTTTGGCTTTATATCGAGGATGCAAAGTATTTTCATCTTTCTTCAATCTGTAAACCCATATTTCTTCAAAGCTCTTTTACCATTAGGTAGTGCCACCAACCCAAAATTATAATTTTTATGCAATGACTTCATCTCATCATGCATTGCATTGAACCATTCTTTCTTTTTCTTATCTTTTATTGCTTCTTCAAAATTTTCAAGTTCACATGCATCTGTCAACAAAAATACTCACTAGAAGAGTATCTAGTAGATGGGGCGCGGTCCCTGGTAGATCTCCTCAAAGTAATGGTTGGACAGCTAATGGTGCACTCTCTTGAGTATTAATGCCATATGAATAGTGCTAATCATCTTGAGTCTGATCTTTAGCTTGCTGATCATTATAAGTCTGATCATGAACCTATTGATATGGAGTTTGACCATGAACACTATTTTCAACTAGATTATGCAATTATCCTTGCAACTTAAAACATAGGACTAAGCTAGTATCAACTAATATATCAGAATCATGGGAATATGTCTTCTTCATCTTCTTAATACCTTAAATGGTCTCATTCTCAACGAGTACCACATCTTGACTTCTGACAATTTTCTTTGCAACCGAATAATAAAGTCTATAGCCGAATTCATCAAAACCATAAATTAGAAAGATACATGTTGACACCTAAATTTTGACTTTTATTTACTTAAGTACATAAAAAAATGAGAATTAGTTCTCACCAAAAATTAATTTTTTCATGCATTGCATATTTAATTTTTTGTCGGTCATGCATTTTATTATAGCTAACGACGGAGGATTTGAGCTTAAATTGACAGACGATTGGACTGAGCGTGAGGGAGGTATGCCGAAAGCCTTATGAAGATTTGGACTTAAAAGAAATTTTTCCATATGGACTGAATTGCAAATACATAAAACTTCAGGGACTGAATTGTAAATACATAAAATTTTAGGGATTATTTTGCAAAAAAGAGTTAGTGGAGAAATTAGAAAGGAAGATGGAGAAGGGAAGATATAGAAGGGAAGATAGAGAAATTAGAAGGGGAGATGGAGAATAGAAGATGGTGGATTTAGAAGGGAAGATGAAGAATTAGAATGGAAGATGAAAATAAGAATGGAAGATGAAGATGAAGAAAGGGAGATGGAAGAGTTGTCTATAAAAGAGGAGGAGAAGAGATTTTGAAGGGGAGGAAAAAAATTTGGAGAGATTTCAAGAGAAAAAATTTTGAGAGAGAAAATTCGCCGCCATGGAACAAGTCTTGGCGACGCGACGGATTCATCTCCAACGAGCTCTAAGCGCATCAGCATGTGCAATTATCTGGTAACTCAATTTTTCGTGTTTAGATGATGAAATCTCGAAAACAAATATACTGAACATTCGTAGATGGCTTCGAGATCTTCGATTTGATATATTATGGCGCGAAAATGGACGTAGTTTGCTATGTCAAAAGGGTCTCGAAATTGAGAGCAGAAATCTGGAAATATGGTGATCAGAACCTGAGATGAAATTTTTCTGATCTGACCTTTCACGCTAAATGATTTTCCATGGGTTATTCTAGACTTCGTTTCATAAAGACCTCTCATGACATTTGTTCATAAGATCTTAATGCATAACATATAAAAAATACAAAAATATTCATGCACGTTTCGTATTTTTAATGCATTTAATGAAATCATGCAATCATGTTGGCGTCCTTGAGTCTGAGTGTTTTTCTGTGCGTGGTCATATTGATTCGTAGTTATCTCATATTTAGAGTCTTCTTTAGAAACTTCACAAAAAATGAAAGTTGTTCATTGGGGCCTTGTTTAGTAAACTGGAAAGTTTGGTGCATTAATTTTGAGATTTGAGTGTCCATTTGAGCTTAATCCTGAAGTATGTCTGTTATGTGAAATTCGTTTGTTGCTGCTGAGCTCTCATGAAAGACCATTTTCTATACGAAAATGAGTGTCTCTTCAATAAGAATGTAAAACATGAAAGTTGTCAACGACACATTTTCCCATCCACATAAAAAATCTCAGAATTTTTGCATACATTTCATTATTTCTTTTGTATTTTATGGTTACTGCTTTCTCCCTAAGAATGTTCATGGACAGTATGGTTTAATTCATATTTTTTGTGTTAATACATTGGAAAATGTAAAAAATGGTCTCAATGAAGTTTAATCAGCACGTGTTAAACTTTCTTTAAGCGTTTGAATTGTCTTAACTCATTGGTGATTGTGCATGTCCGATTAGATAGTTCATTATTTTCATTTGGCTTTGGCCCGATGCTTTGAAGACTGGAGGATGACCGATGTCTATTCCGGTCCGTTTTGTTGTACTCCCGACCCACGAAGTTTGGCGACGGGTGTTTGATCGACGTCCATTCCGGTCCATTTTTGTTGTATTCCCGATCATGTCTCGGGTTTTATTTAATTGGTCTGTAATTATTCGTCCGACGAGTTGCAAGTTTTATTTTCACCGTCCTTAGGGTAGTTTTACTTTACCTGCTCTCTCTTCACATCTTTGTTTACTTTGGTTGATTTTGCATTTTTTTCTATAATACATCGAAAATCTAAAAAAAATTCATAAAAAGAAAACAAAAAAAAATGCACCTTTGAACCTCAAGTGAAAATTCATCAAAATTGCCAAGTTGAACATTTTCATAAAATTGGTACCGAAAGGGCGTTAATTGAAAAATTAGCGTAATCAAGTCCCCGAACTCATTAATCACTGGTTCGTAGGAATAAAGTATTTCTCACGTTGCTTTATTTAGGTGTCTAGTCAACCTATCCAAAATGATTAGTGGCGACTCCAAGATAAATCCTTTTTTTTTTTTATGAAATTGAACCTAAGTCACGATTTGGTAGAACTCGGGAGAGTTCGAGCTATGCTAGTTAATTCAATTTAATTAACATGGTAATCCATTAACTTTAAAAATTGGGAAACCGATTTTTAGGTCGCGACAATACACTCTCGTGTCTTGACATCTAACTTAGACCTCTCATCCTTGGGAACATGAAGAAAAACTTTGCAGCCAAACACCTTTAGATGGTCATATGAAATATCCTTCTGAAACCAAACTCTGTCTATAACATCACCATCCAAAGTAATATAGGGAGATATTGGGAGATATGTTGATAACATGTATCACTATACTCAAAGCATCAACCTAAAAGGATTTTGGCAATTTTGCATTTGAAATCAATCATATGAGTCTCTCAACCAAATGTGCTATTCATTCTTTCTCCTATGCCATTTAACTGAGGTGTTTTAGGAGGCGTCTTCTAATGTTGAATCCCTCGTTGCTTGGGTTATTCATCAAATATGGTCCGATGTACTTACCACCGTTATTTGAACGAATGCATTTCAACTTCTTTTTAGTCTGTCTTTTAATTGAAACTTGAAACTGCTTGAATGCATCTAGCAATTGATCTTTTTTCTTAAACAAATAAACCTATAATTTTCTCAAATAATCATCAATGAAGATTACAAAGTTTGCTACACCACAAGTGTTAGTGGTTTTATTACAACACAAATATCTAAATGCACCAATTATAGCATCTCTAATTTTCTCGAAGGTGGGTGACTCTTGAATGAAACTTTTTGTTGTTTTCCTACTAAACAATGTGTAAACTTCTCAAATCTTGCACTCTTCACTCCAGAAAGTAAACCCTTTTTAGCCAACAATCTAATACCTTTCTCACTTACGTGACAAAGCCTCCTGTGCCATAATGTAGTTGCATTCTCATCCTCTATGACATTACACACATCCTTAGAATTCTTGGCCTTAACAAATACAAAGGAGACTGCTTAATGCCTCTAGCCATAACTGATGAGCCTCTTGTGAGTTTCCACCATCCATTATTGAAAGTACCGCAAAATCCTACATTATCGAGCTTACCAGTCAAAATCAGATTCAAACAAATATCTGAAACATGTCTAACATCTTTCAAAATTAGTTTTACTCTGTTATTAGCCTTCAAGTACACATTTCCTATACCCATAACTGTAGCTAAACCATTATTGCCCATCCTTAAAGTGCCAAAATTTTCAGACATGTATGATGTAAAGAACTCCTTCCTGGAGGTGATATGAAGGGAAACTCCACTATCAGTAACCCAATTTGAATCATCGCAGGCAAAATTAACATTGTCATTATTGCAAACAATAACAAGTTTCTCAGTAGCAATGGCCACTCGGTTGTCATTACTGTTATCTCTTTTCTCAATGTTGTCATTGCCATTTTTTTTCCTCATTTTTCAGCTGAAATTTTTTTTCCTAATATAACCCATCTTACCATAGTGATGACACTCAATGGTCTTTTTCTATGATCTTGACTTGCTTCAGCTCTTGTTTCTACCTTTCGGAACTCTACTCTGAAATTTGCCCCTGTTTTCAACAACTAAAGCTTCAAAATGGGAGGAAGAACCATGCATTTTTTTTTTCTCATCTATTCATTCAAAACACCACTTTTTGCAAAATTCATGTTAAAAATACCATCAGGTGAGCACTCATCAAAGATATGCGAAATGTCTCTCAAGATTCTGGTAAGATACACAGTAGCCAAAGTCCCTGTACTTCATCATGAAATTTAATATTTATGGCAGAAAGTTGGTCTATCACTTCTTGAAACTCATTTAAATGTTCTAATATAGATTGACCATCTTTGTAATGCAACTCCATAAATTGTTTAATCAAACATATTTTGTTGTTGCCAGTCTTTCGTGCGTATCATGACTCAAGCTTGTTCCATAAAGTTCTAGGATGTGATTCTTTGCTGGTGTTATTCAAAACATTATCATCGACAATTGTCGAATAAACCCTCACTTCAAGATTCCAATTAGTATCGGTCATGCTATCAGACTTAGCCTTGACAAACACTGGTAAATGCCAGAGCTTCACATATAGAAGACCTTCCATTTTTCCTCTCTATACATGGTAATTCTTTCCATTCAAATTGACCATCCTGCTCATATTAGGTTCCATTGTTCAATAAAAAAAAACAATGCTTTGATACCACTTTATTGGGAAAAACAACAAATAAATTTTTCCGTTTGACTGAATCCATGAGAAATCGAATCGAACACAACCAATGGCAATAGATGAACCAAAAGAGAAACCGATGAAGAATAGTTGAGTGCAAGTCCAAATCTTTGCAAAGACCCACATGACGTGGCAAATAGATCATGGAAGTTCATCTGCAGTCAAAATATAAAATAAAAAAATGAAATGAGCTCAAAGTATCTATGACATTTATTGTGGGTCGGCAAATTTGTCTTTCTTTGATATTCTACTTATCAATTTATTTTTCATTGTTAGCAAACTTAATCATTATATGTATGTAAAATTTCTTTCATCAAAATTTGTATAAAAATGTGGAAATTTCGTTCTTATTAGCGTTTCTCCTTCTGAAAAATACTACTATCATGACTCGGAAAGGACATGTATCCTAGTTGAATAACACGTTGAAACCGTACTTTTTGTATGCTTTGTACACAATATAGGCAAGTGCTAACACGTTTGATGGTTCACATTCTCTTCTAACAAAATTCTAATAATGGTACTGGAGTAACGAAACTTAATTTACCATCGATATCTTACATCAAAATGGAGAGTTCATGCATAGCCTCTTATCTAAATCTCATCACACACGCACACACTTTGACTTTTTGTTGATGCAAAACATTTGAAACTTTCACAACATTAAAATGTTGGCCAGCGGATTCACATATGTGTGTGTAATATACATACACATATACATATACACATATTGACACACACGATAAAGCAAAAAAAAAAAAAGAATACCTTTTAGCTTTCGCTTAATTGAAAACAAACAAGATTTAATTTCTTTTTTTAAGTTGAGGACCGATACAGTACTATCCTAGCTCACCAGCTGGTGAACCTGTCCCTCGCTCGGGCCATTTGTCATGACAAATTACATATATTGATATCTCTATAGATGAACACTTTAATGAGAACGACAAAAATTGTTAGCAACCCTTTTATTATTGCCAAATCATTTGATAATTAATATTTATCATTATTCAATCTTGTGAGAAAACTGACATCCTATTTTGTAGAAATATTATAGTGCAAAACATAATTAGAAATAGTTATAAGAAGTCGAATCACGTTACCTTAGAGAATAGTTAAAATAGATAAGTGCAACTATTTTTATTTATGGCGGCACTATTTCTACTCCATTTTGGCTAAGACACTCATGTTTTCGGTTAAATGGCCGAAATACTCACCTTTCTTTTTTTAATTGAATTTTTTTTATCAAGCTAACCAGAAAATTAATTTTATTTCTATCATCATTCTCATTAGTTGCACAATACAAATGCTCCATTATACTCAATAAGACATCATCTTACCATGCAACATACTAGTGCTTATTAACTTTGATTTATGGTTTCACATTTTGTATCATAAAAGCAACATAGAATATTAGAGCTTTCTACATACGATGGCTTTTAAGCACACAATTATTTTGCTTTGAGACTCTATTTGAAAGTTGAAGATTAAAATTCAGTGTAATTATCTAGCCAATCTTAGTCAATAATGAAAAATAAAATTTGATTAAAAAAACACTAAAAAGGTTAATTTGTTAGAAGCATAATCAAATGTTAAATATGTTTAGGTTTAGATCATATATATACATTAACAAAACATAACCACAAAAGGGAAGTTCTTGCTGTTCTACTCCTACCATTTAAGAAAGCAATTAATATCTATTGTAGATTCAACCACATAGCTTGAAAGTGAAGAATGTGTAACAAGATTCTCAACCCCCATCTTGCAATTCAGATTAAAATGTGAAATATTCAAAAGAAAGCACAAAATAAACAATGTTTAAATTATAAAATCGACCAATTTATTCTGAAAATATACCGCAAGGTCAAGATTGGCTAGATAAATAGATTCGATTTAAATTATTAACTTTAAATAAATTTTCGGTCAAATTATTTTATAAAAAATAAGCAATTAATTGTGTGTCGATAAGACTTATAGCCATCACAAATAGAAATTTAGAAATTTATAATAATCTATGTAGCTTTTCTAATTGAAATGGAGATCATAAATTAAAATTACAACCTTCTCTATGTAAAGTGATAAAAGGATGCAAGATAATATGATATCTTGTTGAATATGTTGGAGTTCTTGTATTGTGAAAATCACAAGAGAAATGATAGAAATAAAGTTAGTATTGTCGGTTAATTTAACAAGAAAAGAAACAATCAATTGAAGAGAATAGGAGGGTATTTTGGTCATTTAACTAAAAAAAGGAGTGCCTTAGCCAAATGGAAGTGGAAATAGCGCCGCCCTTTATTTAACAAATTAATCGAAGACATTTTGAAATTTCTATAAATAAGATCGAGAAATCAGTTTTTCTTAAGTGGGAGGATTAAAAGTGAATAGATTTCTCCGTGTCATCTTTTCATGCATATCAAGTTAAAATAAAACCGACCAAAAAAGAGTTAAAGCAGAAAATTTATTATTGGATAATTCGTCTTTTGTAATTTTTTTTTTATTTTGGTTGAACTTTTGTAACGTTGATTGTGGTCATTTTTCATGGGCTCCATTCGACCCTCCTACAACTGGTATTAAGCCAAGCGTCTTGCCAACACAGATTATCCCAAGCCTTCAAAAATATTATTTAAAATTAATTTTCAAATTGAGGGAAGCAGTTTGCAATTTAAACTTTTATACTCAAAATAACATTTAAGTAGTCTACGTACGGTCATTCTAAATGAAACATGGAGTTTTTGAAGCCCCTCTATTTTATATACTTAAGTTGCAAGATTGAAAACTTTATTTTCGGAAAACCAAAAATGTTTTCTATAATCAACAGAATTGTAAATTGTGAGAAAATTACCAAAAAACCGTCATCAACTTATTGTAATTGCCAATTTAGTCTCAATTTTTTTTTTGTGGCCGATCGAGGCCATCTCAATATATATGACTGTATCACATCTAAGAACAAAGAAGAAATGAAGGGGGAGGCACATAGGTGTGTACCTAATCATCCATCCACCGTACATCTATCAAATCAAGTTGGATTTGAGAAGCATGTGTGATTTTGTTCCAATCCTTGCCAATTTGAGGCTTATGTCTTTTACTCTATTCTTCGTAATGTTCGATGCACAATTCTTTACGGGCAATGATGGACTAGATTCCTTGCGGCATAAACAATAGGTTGTGACATTTGATTAAGTGAATCGATCTGAGACGTGTATGATTGGGCCGCCATTGAGGAACAATTGTCAAGCTTGGGCAATCAAAGGCATAAAATGACTTCAAAGTGCAGGCCGATCCTTTGAGACATTGGAGCTGCTCCATCACTTGTTCAGAGTTATCAATTAACAGAGTGTGAATATACAACGGAAAGTTGGATTTATTCTTCGAGGTCAACACGAGCTTGCAATGGGAAAAGGATACTTTTATTGCCAAAACTTGGGTACGACGCTCACTTCAGGGCCAAAATTTTTAAAATGATCATTTCAAGTGCCGAAAAAACTTTCAAAATAATCACTTAAGTGCCAATTTTTTAAAAAAACGATTATTTCAGTACCAAAAATTTCAAAATGATCACTTAAGTGCTAACTTTTTTGAGAAACAATCACTTCAGTACCAATTCTGGGTTGTCGAATGTGGCAGTGAAGTGATCATTTTTCAAAAAAGTTAATACTTAAGTGATCATTTAAAAAAAATTGACACTTGAGTGATTATTTTAAAAAAAATTGATACTTAAGTGATCATTTTAAAAGTTTTAGCACCGAAGTGATCGTTTTAAAAAAATTTGGCACTTAAGTAATCATTTTTAAAAAAATTGACACTTAAGTGATAATTTTGAAAGTTTTGGCACTAAAGTGAGTGCCGTACATAATTTTTGGCACTAAAAGTGTCCTTTTCCCCGCTTGCAACTATAAATACCCGAGTACTCTAGGGCTATTAATTCCCCAAAAGACAAAGATATTGGTCTCCCACAATTTCCAGTTACCAAGTTTCAAACGCAATGCAATCCACGAGTACCTTCAAACAAAACTTGGAGATTTGCGCAACTCTTGAGACTAAAATATTGCGTATTTTTCAGGTATTATATTCCACTTTCTTGCAAATTGTTCTGCTTTATTGTTATGGATAGATGTCTTAGGCTGACGAGACTTTCCATATTTTTTGATAAATCGCCTAGCTCTGAGCGCGTCCATCGAAGCTTAACTCTAGCAAACTTTGCAGCTCGTAAATGGCAGCTGGCAGCTTCTTCAATCGCTTGTTCTGATGGAGATGTAATGATCCCAAGTGCTTCATGTTGCATATAGAACTTGGCAGCTCCTCAAAACTACAATATGATAAATCCAGAAACTGTACGTGGTTACGCTTGGAGATGCATGTTTGAACAAACTCTCTAGTAATAACTGTATCATAAACTTTGTATTGAAACATCATGGCACACAGCCTCTATGGAGTTGGCTTTCTCAAAAAAGGTCGGAACTCCATCAAAATTTGAGATTCCTCTCTAATGAATTGCTAGAGAATGAGACGCACCGAAGCCCTGAAATTTCTGTAGTATTTAAGCCAACAATGGAGCAATCATTTTGTGCCAGACTCATTGCAAGAGGATGGACAAGATCGTGTACTTTAAATACTAACAATTCTCCGTATTCCTCAACTTCTTGGATCAAAGATCTCTTCCACAACTCTTTGACATATTCAAGACCAACATCTTCCCACGCTAGTTTTTCCTTTGTTGGACTAATGAGTCCTAAAGACATCCATAACCTTACTAAATTAAGGCTCTTGATTTTGTATCCTCTAGGATAAAGTGAAAATGCGGCAAAACGGCATTTTAAGTGGGATGGTAAATGATCATAGCTAAGCTTGAGTACCGGCAAAATGTCCCTTTTCGTTTCTGCTAACTCCCATGTTTCACTATCCCTTATACATTTCTAATGCTTGTCATCATCCTTTGAATACAGAAGGCTCCCTAGAGTTTTCACAAGGAGAGGAACTCCTTGAGAATTTTTCACAATGTCATTTCCAATCTCTAGGAGTACGCGGCTTCTTTTCCTTTTTGTCAAATGCCCATTTTTTGAATAAGGGCATAGAGTCTTCATGAGAAAGACTTTTTAGATTATGTGTCGGATGGGTACCCATGATAGAAGCAACTTTTGCACTACGTGTAGTAACAATTATCTTCCTTTCACTAGCCCTTTCGGTGAGCAAATCTCTCAATTCTTTCCATCTACTGCGGTTTTTTCTCCAAACGTCATCCAAGACTAGTAGAAATTTCTTGTCTTTGATGATGTCTCGCAGAGAGGTTTGTGATTGCCGAATATCGAATTTACTCAATTTTTGACTAGTTGCATCTTTGATGATTCCTTCAATAGTTATCTTTAAATCAAAGTCCTCGGTTACACACACACACACAAAGTCATAACTCAAATTGCCTTTTTCACTCTATCATCATTGTAAACTAATTTAGATAGGGTAGTCTTGCCCAAACCTCTCATTCCAACAATGGGAAACACGAGAGGTTTTTGTCATATGGCCACATCAACATCTCAATTATCTTTTTTTTATCAATATCTCATCCAAAAACATCCAAACTTGTTTATGAACGAATAAGTCATCTCTCGTGATCGAGTATGTGCCACACCATTGTCAACAATCTGCACATTAAGATCGAATTGAACTTTCTCAGTGGAAATTCTGGATAATCTCTCCCCAGTCTCCTTGATTTTATGACTGATTTTCACACGGAACGTAAGTGAATTAGAGAGGGAAAAGAAGAAGTGTACCTTCCCTTTGATGCCTCCATAGCGACTTATAACCTGCTTCCGTAAGACTTCACATTAGAGTTCATTGAGCGCATCCTCTGCATCGTAAAATACATGTTGAAGCCGATCTAACCAAACTTGCAGACGGTGGTTCTTGGCCTGCTGCTCCTCAGCATCTGGGAACTCTGCCTTAATGGCAGTCAACGTCGCTCTAAGCTCACGGATCTAATCTTCAATGCCGTAAATTGCGACGGCTTTGGTTTGAGGCGAATTAGAACGCACAATGTCTTCCTCCCATGAGTGAGTCGCCTTGCCATGATCATAACTTCCTTATAAATGGATGAAAGGGAGGTTTTTTCCTACATTTCAATATGGACGAAAAAGACCGGCGCCTGCAATTTGTACCTTTTCTTCATCTATGTTCCTGGGACGACCAATAAAGAATCGAGATTACGTCAAAGATGCAACTGGGTTTCTTCCGAGTGTCTGTTCTTTACTTCTGTACATAAGTTACCTTAAAAGAATTGCCTGCCGACAAAACATTGAATAACAATTTATTGCAAAGTATTTTGGCTGACGAGGAAATATTTTTTTGTTATTTCTGTTTTGTAGGCGATATAAGCTAATCATTTTTAATTAAAATAATATTTTCTAACTCATTTGATTTTTCGCTAAAAAAAAAACACGCTCAATGCATCGATATTTTTCACACACTTTATATAATTTTCTCGGTATTTCCTTTTAGAGACTATCCTGAATAATAAGGAGGTTATGAAACACTTCCCCAGGAATATCTCAAAATTTTGGAGGAATTATTCATCTATCAGACATGTAATACATTGCCGCGATGTCGGTACAAAAAATTAGGCCCCGGCTCGTCAGTTGGAAAGCAATAATGAATGAAAGTGACAAAAAGAGTTTTAAAAAACGGAATATTTTTCATCGGTATTGGTCCCTAACCTTATTAACAACCGGAAGAGTTCGCCCAGGAGCTTCTACATAATTGAATTTTAGAGAAAAAATCTAGGACACTCTGAAAAATTAATAATTTAACACTGGCATATATTGGGAGAAGTACCTTGAAGTGTCAAAATTTGTGTACAAGGACCTACATGGACTGAATTTTTTTTTTAAAAAAAATGTGGTGCGTCATATTAGAATCTTAATTGTAAATGCCACGTAATCAATTTGGCCAGAATTTGTTTGATTTGGCATTTAAGTGAGCCGATGAAAATTTTTCGCACTAAAATGAGCGTCGTACGAAGCTTTTGAAACTTCTGATGTACTTTTCCCAACATATATCAAATTACTTCATTTTTTTTGTCTTTTTCTTTTTCTTTTTTTGATGCAGTCTTTTAGAGTGATTGATTGATGAAACCATTACAAAGCACATCATTATCAGCCATAAAAGAGAAGGCATAAGTTAAAGTGGTTTCAAGGTACGGATTAGGTGGTGGTTTCTGTCTTCCCCATGTTTATAGGGTGACGGTGGCATTAGGGTTCCTGATGGAGGATCCGGATCACTTAATATTGGGGTTTATGTGACATGAGCGATATTACTCAAATCAGGATGTCCGTTTTCATTTGAACAGCCAAAATTGGACCATATCATTTGTTGAGGGAGAGGAAAAAAATTGGGTGAGAATTTTTTTAAGGTTTGAAAAATTTTGAATCTTAATCATCTCTTAATCTTAACCATTCAAATGAAAATGGATAGCTTGATTTGAGTAACGTTACCCATGTCATAAAAACCTCAATGTTAGGTAATCCGGTTCCCTTGATGGAGAGGCGTGACGCGATTTGGGCAAGCAAGAGCTGAGTGGAGCTCTCGGACAAGAGCTGAGTGGAGGATGCCGACCTCCACGGTGGCCTTCAAAACCAAGGACACGGACGCGGTCATGGCTTGTCCCATAGCGAACAAGACTTCTTCATCTTCTTGGGGGATGGTGGCTACTAGGGTTTCGCTCGAACTCATGTTTGCTAAATTTTCTTATGTCTTCTTTTTAATTTCTTTCTGCACAGTAGACGAGATTTCACTTTTGAGTGGAAAGTGACAATGGAGTTGCTTTTGTAGGGCAACTGATGAGTTACGTGTCATGCTAGATTTCTCGGGTTTCTTTTTCTATGAACAACTTTTCTTGCCCTTAGGATATTCCTCGATTTTTCAGGCTTTTTCCACTGTCCATGAGTCTCTCACCTTGTAGCTTCTTCAGTAATTAGAGATCAATGAGAACACGAGATAATTATGCAGTAAGAAATATGGATGAATATTCATCCGATCACTTTCTTTAGAATGGGCAAAAAGTACCCGCCGTCCGTCAAGAGAAAAACACGCGATATTCCTGAAACTTTCAGCGATAGGGTCCTAGACACTAACAAAGAGAACATGTTTCTTGTTATACCCACTATATCTTTTGTGATCTTGTAGTTATTAGGGAAAATTACACAAATGGTCACAAAACTTTGACCCATTATTTAATATGGTCCATGAACTTTTGATTTGTTTAATATAGCTTATAAAATTTTTCTAATGTGTGATATTGTTATGAAAATTTCAATTTGTTCAATGTGATATCTAAACAAGCTAGTTGTTGGACTTTATGAAAATGTTCATTGTTGTCATGAAATTTGAATTAATGAAAGAATAATATTAAATATTTTCATATAATATAAGGACTATACCAAAAGTCTAGGGATTACATTGAATAAATCAAAGTTAAAATACCAAATTGCACATTAAATTAAAATTTTGAGACTGTTTGTGTCGTTATCCTTAGTTATTATCATGCTATAGCCAAAAACCGCCGGTCTACAAAGGAAAACGAAACAGTGTCGTCGTCAAAAGATCAAATGCAATCTTTCTTCCACCGACTAATGTCAGAAGTCAGAACAAGCTTGTGCTAATGTTTTGGCGAGAGATACTGAAAGCAAAGGGACGACTCCTGTGTAGAAATCTATCGACATGCTTATAGGGTTGGTAAAAAGAGATTGC